>CM045844.1:7500000-8750000 GCA_025170145.1 Pyemotes zhonghuajia | reverse complement strand
AAGATTAACAAAAAAAGGTATAAATTAAAAATTATGCAATAATTATACAATAAAAATTTTTATTAAGGATTCGACTATGGTGTTGTAAAACAAGAAAGATATGAACGTTTAAAAAAAATGCAAATGGAAATGGAATTTATTAAAAATATTTTAAGTAATAAGGTTTTAAAAATGAAAGATTGGAAGGAACAAATAGATATTCCTGAAAAATATATTCATATATTTAAAGGCGATACACCTAAAAGGTAAAAATTATATTTGAATTTAATTTTTTTTTACATAATTACTTAAAAATTATTTTTTTAGCGGATTAAAATTACTTGAATCTTACGATTTTTTAAATGTATCAAATTTTTTAAAAATTTTTCCCAATGAGTTAATTGAAAATAAATATTCATTTAATTTATTTGAACGCATAAAAATAGAAGGTAAATTATTTGTATAAATACTTTTTCTTAATTTTTAAAATTTTTTTTTAGCTACTTATAAACCATTTGAAATATTAGAAGAAGCTAGACTTAAATATGTAAGAAACCAAGAAAATTTAACAATTGGAAGAGATTTTAATTATAAACAGTCTGGTTTGCAATTATGCAACGAATCATTGGAAGCTTTGATGAAGCATCAACCAGCAAACGTAAATATTTTTTTTTTTCAAATATTATTACTTAAAAAATAATTTTTGTTTTAGATTGCAGAAGCCGCCAAAATCCCAGGTGTATCGTTTTCAAGTTTAAATAATTTAATTTTTTTTGTTAAAAGACAAAAAACGATTGCAAATTAATTTAATTAATTATTTTAATAAATTTTTTCCTATTTTTAGACACAAATTTAAAATAAGAGTTGTTATATTAAAAATTTGCGATATTGTTAAATTTATGTGAATTAAAGATTTTTAAAAATTATAAACTTTTATTTATTTGCTAATTTTTAAATTGTTCAATTTTATTTATTTATATTGAAGAAATTATTATTTTTTTTTGTTTTTTTCTTAATATATATATATATAATTTTATATTACAATTGAATATGTTTGTCGTTTTTTGTTTTTTATACAAACATTATGGATACATAAATATAAATGTGTATTATTTTAAAAATTAAATTTTTGCGCTAAACAAATAATACAATTGAATTCGTTATTTCGTCAATAACAAAGATGCTTAATGCAGGCGGTATGATTAAATTGCAAGAAGTTTAACACTAAAAAATTAAAATTTTAAATTGAATGATCACGCAAGTTTTAAAATATTAAACTTCAAATTTCTGCGATTTATTTATAGATTGTACACAGTTGAGAAATATTAGTTAAAGTCATTAACAGGCCTGTTTATGTATTAGCTTTTTTTTTAAATAAATAAATATGGACTACGTTGTTATAATTATGATCCACCTGTTGTTTATTAATATTTTCTTTTATTTTGTTGTTTAGGTCTTTAACCATGATAAAAAACTTTATTTTTTTTCATGTATAAGTGAAAACATAAAGTTGTTAAAAAGTTGTGAAACCAACAAGAAACAATTAAGATGCACTAATGATTTGAAAATCAACTAATATTATTATTTTGCATTTAAATCAAATCAAATCAAAGTATAGAACAATTTGAACTGCAGCAACCACCATTCCTTTCTTTGCTTTTTAATCGCTGATCTATAAAAAATAAATTAATTTATTGTATTAGATTCTTAAAATTAAATTTTTTTTTTTGTTAAAAAAACCTTAAACTTATAACAAATAATGTTTATAAAATTAATAAAAAATAATGAATGATTTTATTTTAATAATATTTAGTAATTTAACTTTCAATTATATTTAAACCTTTTAAAATTTAAATATTTTTAATAAAAGTATTTAAACTAGTTTATAGATAAATGAATAAATTGTTGGTTAAATAAATAGAATACATTAGATTTTTTTGTTTGGAAAAGAAATAATGGCTGTATGCAAATGAATTTAATAGTGTTATAAAATATAAATATGATACAAAAAAGCAAAAAAGTACATAAGAAAGATGTTTAAGAAAGATGCGCATTATCTGTAGTTTATTTAATTTAGAATTGGGTTATTACGCATGCATATTTAGTGCGTTCAATTTATATCAAAGCGCATACTCTGCCATTGGCGCCATGACCTAGTTGCTGATTGTCGTCAGTTAGTTAAACAGGTCGTCTGAAATCAATCAGAACCATTGCCTGATTTCACATATTTTTATCTACATCTTACTTTATGAACAAATTGACCTTTTTTAATTAATTCCCAATTTTTCTAGTATTTTTATTCTTTATTTAAATTTTAAATCAAATTTTTTTAAAAGTTGTATAGAAATTATCAATAGTTTTGATTGATTTTTCAAACTATTTCATTTGCTATTAAAACAAATAAAACATTTTATTTAAACATATATTTTATAATTAATTTTTTGTTTTATTTTTTTTTAAATTTTTTTTTAACATTTATAAAAGATAAACAATTCTAACTCTTTAAATATTTTTTGTTTATTTTTTGTTAAAGTTCATGAAAAATTAATTTCATATTTGTAATATATAATTAAATTAATGAATATATTTAAGAAATCTAAATAGCTATTTTTTTTAACATTTTAATTTTTCAATGTCAAATATTTAACACTAATTTTCAAACATAATAAATTTTATATATTAAAGTTAAAGAGTTTTATTTAATATTTTCAATATGCTTGAAATATAATAATATAATAAACATTTAATCATTAATTAAAATAAATAAAATCAGTAAAAAAAATCACGATCTTAAAATGATTTAATAGTCTATTTTGCTTGGCCAGTTTTATAAGGCATAATTTTTAAGACTTAAACTGCGCAAGATTATTTTTTAAATAGTTCATCGATTCTTGTTGAACTTCTTGTGATTGTCTGTATTGATATTTCACAATATCTATTAAAAATCCTTAAAATTTTATCTGCTAAAAAAATAATGACGTTTCGGTTTATGACATTTAAAATATTTTTACTATAGAATTATTATTAATCACTTATTATATTTCATCGTAAATAAATTATAAAATATAATTTTTTAAATTAATTTATTTTAAATATTGTCAAAAATTAAATTTTTTTTTTTTAAATTATTTTATTATAAAAATAAAAATTAATAAAAAATAATTGTTTATTTACTACATTATAAAATTATTTTTATAATAGTAAATAATAGGTAAAACAATAATAATAATGCTGACTAAATAAAATAGTTTTAATCAGCTTTTACGTGTATATTTTAAAATTTTGCATTATTTCGCAAAAATTAATACTAAAATATAAATATGCATATTTATTTTTTAATAATTTCACTTTAGTTTTTTAATTTAAACTAATTTAGAAATAAAAACTAACTAATATATATTAATAAATTAAATTTTCATAAATTATTAAAAATTAATAATTATTAAATTAAAAAACTTTATAAAATTAAATATATTAATTTTCAAATATAATTTTATTTGCTTTAGATATATAAATTATAAAAAAACATTTTAAAATTCTAATTTGACTTTAAATTATTTTTTTTTTTAAATTATTTGTTTTTCCGTAATTAAAATTTGAAAAATTAAACTATTATAAAGCAACATAAAAATAATAATTTAAAAATTATAAGTTTAAAAAAAAAAAATTACAAAAAAAATTGTTTAAATTATTAGAATTTAATACAAAAAAAAAAATATAATTTATTGATAAAATCAAAAAACATAAATTTAAAAAAAAAAGTATTAACAAAAAATAAAAAAAAAATAATTTAAATATATATAATTTAAACTAAATTCATAGACAAAAAATTAGTATTTATATTAGACTTCCGGTAAATAATTTGTAAAAAAATTTTTTTCAGATTATTTCCAGGCACCATTTTAATCATCTTTATTCGTTTACTTAAGCTAGCTATCAATTTTACGGTTACTAATATATTATATCCATAACAGTATTAATGTTTAAATTTTTTAAAGCATCTTGTGATTAAAACTAGCTGAATCATTTGTTTATACTCAGCATTTAATACTTAAACTTAATAAAAGTTAAAACGTTATAATATATTTTACTTTAAAATAAATGCGTTTAAATATTATGATTAACTCAAGGTCAAATCTAATTAATTTTTATATTTGTTAAATAATCAAAAAATTTAAGCTTGATTTATAGTTTTATTTAACCTGTTCTAATATTTAAATCTATAATATTATAAATATTTAAAGTGATTTTTTCTTTATTAATTAGTAAATATTTATCATTTAAAGTTAATTTCAATAATTTAAAATATTAATAAATCGATAAAAATTAAAATTACTAATATATAATTAATAAAATTATTATTTTTTTTAAAAAATTTAAATTATTTTTAAAATTTTCATGTAAAAAATTATATAATAAACTTTATTTTATTTAAAAATAAAATTAATTTTAGGTATTAAAAAAAATATTTTTTAATTTTTTATTTAACATTAAAAAATTTATACATTATTAAAATTTTTATTAAAATTTTAAAATTTCTTAAATAAAACTAGAGATTTTATTAAATACAAATTTTTAAATCGTGATTAACTTAATAAAAATAAATATTAACATTAAAAAGTAATAGCGTCATAATTTGCAATGAACTTGAATAAAATAAAATAGTGTCAAAATAATTTGAGTGCCTAATTAAAAATAATTTTTAATGATGAAATTCAAAAAACAACTTGGCATAAAAAAAATGGAAACGAAGGATTATTGAAATACTATTAATAGTTTATTTTAAAAAATTAAAAACTAAAGTATTTTATAAAAAAAAGGTGAATGGACAAGAGTAGAATAAACAAGTTATTTATTTGAATTCAATCAAAAATTAAAAAATACTCTAAAAAGCACAAAACTTATAATAAACTAAAAGCGTAACCAATTATTATTGAATACATTGAGTTAAATCATATTGGACTTCGTGCATTTGTTTCAGCAAGTTATTACTATTTCTAGTTTCCTATTAAACTTTGCAGTTTATCTTAACTTCGAATAAAGCATAAAAAAAAATATTTTTTAAATGAGATCTATACAATAATATGTATGGCACTTTTTTGTTATGCAGTTAAAAATTTAACTTTAACACGAACAAATGTGAGAAAATTAATAATCATAATAATCTTAATGTCTTTACAAAAAATGATAAAAATGTTACTAGTAAATAAAGTAAAAAAAAAGTAAGCACTTAGTTTTTCAAAAAAAAAAAAATTGTGGCTGATGTCATTTTATTGTAAAAGCAATAAACCTGCATCAATCCTTTTTAAAAGCTAGAAAAAATCAATAATTATCAATTTGTTTAAACTTTTAAATAGTGATTTAAAAAATATAAAAGTATTTTCCGTTAAATAATATAACTACTACAAAAATATAGTTTGATAATAATTTATAAATATCATAACAATTGCATTTATTGTTTCACTTGTTTTTATTTACCACTTTTAAAATTAAACTTAATAAATTGATTATAAAGCAAATTTTGATACAATTTTTTTTTAACTTACCTTGGGAGTTCGGCTCGGGTAAATTTTCTCTTGGAACTAAATGCATCACACTTGTTCTTCCAAGTGGCAGTTGCAGTGCTATAATTAAATAAAATAATTATTATTTACAAAATATATCTTACTTATTTAAAGCTTCTACTTTTTTTATTAATTGCTCAATTAAACATAATTTCATGCTTCAATAATAAAAATCAAAAAAATGTTTTATATAACTTTTTCAATTTAAAATCTGTCTTATTGTATTGTTAAAAATACTGATTTTTTTTTTAAAACGAATCATTAAAAATACACATAAATTTTCTTAAAATAATTTATTTTTTATATTTAAGAATGATTAAATTTAATAAACGTTATAAATTTAATTAACCCTTTGCGGACCATAGGCGCTTTAAAGCACCCAATAAAAAGTTTGCCACAGTACCATAGGCGCTTTAAAGCGCCCACCATTTTTAAAAATATATATTTTTTTTAATATTTTGTTTAGAAATATGATTTTTTTTTTAAATTGTAAAGTGTACATTCTAGAATAATTTAAAAAAAAAAAAATTTACAATAGACACAAAATTGACCAAAATATCTTTAAAAATGCAGACTAAGGTTAAAAATTTTTTAGAAAAATAAATTTTAAATTAGAAGACTGTATTCTCTACCGAGACAAGTACAAAATTAAAGGATGTTTATAATGAACCTCGACAATTAAAACATAAATTCAATTATTTTCAATAAATTTTTTTTTTTTCGTATTATTATATAAATTTGCAATATTCTAACAATAATTTATTTTTATTAATTGTATTTAAATATAATTTAATTTGATTTTAAACAAAATAAATTTTTTTTATTTTAATTTTTAGACTTTAAAGTTTACATTGTTGTTATATAGTCTAATGAAATAATAATTGTTATTTTTTGTAATATTATTATTTTATAAACATTGTTAAATAAAAAAATAAAAAAATCTAGCATCTAATCAAAAGTTTTATTATTTTTTTTTTATTTTTAAAAATTCAAGTTCAAAATTTAAACTAAAAGTTTGAACTGTAAAATTTTTATGAAAAAATTAAAAACAAAAAAAAATTCAAGCAAAAATAACAATTAGTTTAGTTTTAATAACAATTTATTTAGACCCTAGTTGAAAAAACGTTTTTTTAAAAAATGTCCCGGTACTACTGCAATCCCAACCGAAAAATGCGCCGGTCCGCAAAGGGTTAATTAAAAATATCAATATAAAATAATTCTTTTAATTTAAGTTTAAATTTATATTAAAAAAAAATATTTAGATTTTTGATTTAATTTAAAAAATAAAATATAATATTTAAAATTTTTTATTTATTAATCAAATTAAAAATTACAAATAAACTTTTTTATTTATTTTAAAAAAATAAAAAACCTAAACTTACCTCCCAAAGTTACATTTCCATGTAAAAATCTCCCTTGATAAATAAGTCGCAAAATTTCGGCTCGATGAACAGCTTCATCACTCCATTCTGTATAAATTAAAAAAAAGTATAAATTATAAAATTTAAATAACTGTTTATAATTAAATTAATTATAATTAAATAAAACTAATTTTTAATGAAAAATTTTATTAAAGTTTATAAACTTATTTATTGCTAAATTACATTTAAAATTTAACACAAAATTTATAATATAAAGTAAATTAAATTTACTTTATAAAATTAAAATTATTTTTTATTATTTTTGTTTATTTATTTATAAATCATATAAGAAAATTGTGTAAAATTGTATCATCTTAATATTTGTTTGCAAATGTGAATACCTTAGAAACAAATATATTAATATCTATTAAAATAAAGTAAAAAAATTAATTTCTTTAAAAATAAAAAAAAATCTAGAAAAAAATGTTAAATAAATTTTATTTTTTTGCCTACAACGTATGTTAAAATTTAGGTTTTAAAAGATGCAAATAAAGAGAGCCTAACATTGAAAAACTTGGCTATGGCATCATGCCAATATATGCCAGTTTTAAAGAAAGTGTCATATTTAAAACTTAAAAAAGAAAACGATAAAGATACAAGGTGAAATGTATTAAAATTTAGAATAAACTGATCGTTCTAAATATCATTTGAAATTTTTAAAAGAACAAAATTACAATGTTAATGTTCATGTTTTATGACCAAAAGCATCATTATAGATTTATATAATAACTAATGCAGTTTTTTTTAATATTTTATGTCTTACACTTTCGTATGTCAATTTTATAACTGCCTTGTTTAAATTGTAATTATTTGACTTGTTTCAATCAATTTTAGCTCAAAAACTCCCATCCGTTTTTATGGAAAAGTAAATTTTAAAATAAATATATTTATAAGTACTTACAATATGATTGAGGTCTAAAATGACCGAACTTTTACAACATGTCAAATTTATTTTATTTTGGGAATAAACTTAACGTAACTCTAAACCTTGACTATTTTTCATTAAAATACATGTTATAACCTTGATTAAATCTGAAATGTTTCTAGTAAACTTATTACTACAAATATTATTCATATAAAAAATTAATTTTTCCATAAAAATTTACAAATATTGTTTTATTTTATGTAATAGTCTCAAAAAAAAAATTTTAATGCCAATTTAATTATTTTAAAATTTTCTTTTTCAAAATTTCAATCACTGTAATTTATTATTAAAAAATTGTAAACAAATGATTTTTATTAATTTTAAAACATTCCGTTTTAATTTTTTACAATTATTATTTAAATTATTGGCAATAGTTGAAAAAAAAAAATTTAAACTTTATACAAAAATTGATTAATTCGTGAAAAATTTACAGTAAAAAATAAACGTTTACTTAACAAAAATGAAAAAAAAAAAAATGAAAAAATAATATCAAATAATTGTTAAAACAACAATTTATAACTTAATTTTATTATAAACATTAAATATATAACAAATAACAATATAAAATGTATTTTTAAAATCTTTAGATATTTAATCTAATTTTTTATCAAAAATAATAATATATTAAAAATTTTAAAAATTGAGTTTTTATTAAATAAAAATTAGTGTGCAAAGTGTAAGTTTATTTTAAAGCTTTGTTTTTAAAAATTTTAAATATTTATGTGATTGAGAAATTTTTTTTTTGTTAAATTAATTTTTTTTAAATTTTAATTTATCTAAACTATTATAACTATATAATATAGTTAATAATAAACTTTAAATTTTTATAAAATTTAATAAAAAAATTAAATAAAATTATTTTTAAAATAATTTATTAATTATTTGTGTAAAAAAAAAATTTAACATAAAAAAATGTCTATTTATAATAAATGTTTAGACAATTTTATTACTATATAATAAAAAAAATTATTTTTTTAAATATGACATTGAAAATAAAAACGAAAATTTTTTTAAGATTTAAAATACTTTTTAAATTAAAAAATCGGAAATTAAATAAAGTTATTTTATCGGCAAATAAAAAAAAATATCGATTTAGTAAAGTAAAACGTATTTACTATCTTTTTATTCATTTAACTAATAGATGTAAACTAGTTAGATATTATGGTTGCAAAAATGTATTTGACAGTTTAATTTGATTGGTTTAAGTTTTTAATTTTAAAAATATACGCTTTTAATAAAGATAAATTTGTTATAAAAACAACAGTGGTTTCCTATGTTTTCTGATAAATTAAATTTTTTTTTTTAATTTAATTTTATAATTATAAAAACATGAAAATTATTTCAATAATTTTAAATATTAAAAATTTTATAACTTTTATTAATTAAATTATTGTATATAAAATTAATTTATAGTTGAATTACTAATTAAAAATTAAAATAAACTGTTTACAATAGTAATTAAAAAAAAAAAATACGAAAAAACAAGTTTAAATATAATCAAAACGGTCAAAAGTTAAAAATTAAATTGTTTTAAATTATTTTCTTACATTTATTAATTTTATTAAAATTTAAGTTATGATAAAATATTTTTAGAGATATTTTAATTAAATTTAATTATTAATTGTATTATTAATATTAGTTATAAAAAATATAAAAGAAAAAACTTGATTAATTCATTTATTTTATTAGATTTATAATAAATAAATAAAGTGTATAAAACAAAATAATTTTAAATTTTAATCAAGGTAAGCTTTTGTTATTTTTTATTGTTATTTTTTTTGCATTTGAATGCATAGAAACGGCTTTTTTAAGAATTTTTATAATTCCTAGGTCATATTTAAAAACAAGCAAATAATTTAAACTAAATTTATTTAAAAAGGCAAAACTGATTTAAATTCTATTTTAATTAAATAAAAAATATTATAAAATATAGTGAAAAAATATATATCCACTAATATTAAAATAATTTTTTAGTTTAAAAATTATACAAAATAAAATTCAATATGTTATAATACACAAAGATTTTAAAAAATATTTTAAATTATAAATTCTATCCAGGACTAAAATTCGTAGATATATTAGAAACAAATTGTGTTTACAATTAACATATCAAAAATAAAAAATCAACAATTTGACATAATTACACCATAAATATTTATTATAATATTGACTTACCTGGAGGCCAATTTTCAAAAACGTGCTGAGCAATATTTGATGCAGTGTCGCTAGGACTAAACAAAAATTCTTTTGTTTTTCCACTAACCAATATTAGTCTCAAGTTAATCTGGTATAGTTAATTGAACAATATTCAATTTGAAAAAAAAAATTTATTGTTTAAAATTTTTTGAATGCAATGCCAAATCGATTATAAATAATATTTTTTGAAAACAAAATTTTAAATTGAATTATTATTATCAAGTTCATTTAATTTTATTTTAATAATTTATTTTTTTTTTTTTATTTTAAATAATATAATCAAACGAATCGGTAAAATTTAAAAATTTTACCAGTAATTGTATCATGTATGATTATGATTATTATGATAGAATGATCACAAAAAAAAATTTATATACACAAACAATAATTATTATTCCGTTTTTTATTAAAATTAAAATGGTTGATTTTGGTTCCAAATTTAGAAAAATAAATCCAATTATGTAGTTTAAAGAAAAAATGTAAAAAATATTAATTAATAAATTTTAATTATAAAGATTTAATATTGTTTAAAATTAAATATTGTTTTTTATATAAATAAAATTATAAAGTTGAAAAAAATAAACCGATCATGCTAAGATAAAAAAAACAATTAAAAAAATTTAAATTATCTAAAATTAAAAAAAAATATGTTATATGAAATAAAAATATATACCACTCTTCTAATTAATTCATAAAAAAAAAATAATTATTTAAATTTGTATAGCTATAGATCTATTTTAATATACAATAAGTTTAGTATCTAAGTTTAAATTTTGTAAAAATATAAATTATTAATTAATATGCTTAGTTTTGATTAAATAATAAATTAAATTACATAGATAAAAAATTGATTTTAAATAATTTTATTATAAAAAAAGCAAATAAATTTTCAAGATAGAATGCATCAAAACACTTACATGATTGTTCAAATTACTCATTTTGATTTAAGTGAGGTTTTGATGCTGATGATTTAAATAATGGCTAAAAAAGCGCTTTATTTATTTATATATATATATATATATTTTGATTTATAACTAAAACATACACGTATAATGAATTTTTAAAAAATTTAATTAGGAATTAATGTAGTTATTAGCTAAAAGAAGATATTTGCTGAACAGACGTGTGATTTAATCCAATCGCAAAATTAATTAATAGTTGATTTATACTTTATAATTGTCACAAGTGTATACTTTAGTAAAAGAACACTTGTTCAAGTAGGTAAATAGATGAGAGAAATCCCAGAGTGTAAAAATAAATTTATTTAGATAAACAATAATTTAAATGACATTAAATAATGAAAAAATTTAAAAATTTAAAAAACGATAAATTATATTCATTATATATGGATGCAAATATGCAAAATCATATACAGCCTAAAATAAGAAGTGAATTGAAGAAAAAGTGGACGTTAAATGCTTAATTTGACTAATCTTTTGATTGGTCAACGAGTGTTAATTCTTAATTAATTAAAAGTATCGTATTTAAAAAACTACTTTGAAAGCATTTCGCCATTGCAATGTTTTAAATTATTATTTCACTTGTTTAATATGCCTTGCGGCTGTTACACGATTTGCATTGCTTTTTATTTGGATGATTTTCACCTGTCCAAGGTGTTTTTATTCACATCATATTAATAAACATATATTAAAAATCAACGTACAATCATAAAATTCGATTATTTAGAAAAATAGCTTTTTTTTTAAAAAAAGTAATCAAATGTCTAAATTTAACATTTCAATTTTTTTCTTTAGTTTTACTTGAAATTATTTTCTTTATAACTACTCTTATAACTATTTTTAACTAAAAGCACATTCAAAAGCGAGTAAATTAGTTAATTTTGATTAATTAAAAACAATCAAAATTAAATATTTTAAAAATAATTTATAAAAAATTGCTTTTTTACTTTTTAGCTTTAAATATTGAAATTTAAAATTATAAAAAAAAGAAGAAAATTTTAGTACACTTAATTAAAAATAATTTTTGCAAATGAATGAAAAAATGTAAAATAATAAAAAAACAATTAAAAATCACAATGTTTTTATATTAATTAAACACAAATAAATTTACACAAAACTAAAATACTGTTGTTTTCAATTAATTTACAGATAAAACTATAATCACTATAAAGTAATCCGATTACATAGAAATTGTATTTTTCAATTAAAGTATGATGAAATGTAGTTGTTTAAGAACTAGTTATATTGGAAATAAGTTTAATTGAAAAAAAATTGATGCTGATCGATGTTTAAACTAGGTATAAATTAATGTGTAAAATTAATAAAAGTAAAAGAATATATTGATTCGGTTAAATGAAACATGCTTGGATCGTAAAGTCAATTTTATTAAATTTAAAATTAGTTTAGTTTTATAAAAAATGATCTTTTAAAACGTAATTATAAAAATAATTTGAAAAAGCAAATCCCAAATAGACAGTAGCGTGCAACCAAACAAAACAAACTGATCTCAGTTGAAACATTATTATTAAATGTAAAGCTGAGATAATGAAGTTGTTTTTGCTTGTAAAGGACAACTAAAAAGGTGTGTCTAGATTAGACTGCAACATAAACTAATCTAGTGATAAATTAAGATGAATTTTTAAGAAGAGCTAGTGAGATCGAGCAACAAAGAGCAAGCAACTAAGTAAAGCTTATAAAAACTATTAAATCTGACACTAACTAAGAAGAGCGAGTGAGATGAGTAGCTGAAATGAGCAGCTAAAACGGGTAGCTTAGATGAGTAGTAAAGACGAGTAGCTAAGACGAGTAGCTAAGACGAGTAGCTAAGATGAGTAGCTAAGACGAGTAGCTAAGACGAGTAGCTAAGACGAGTAGCTAAGAAGCGCTAAACGAAGTTTAAAGGCGCGAAACATTGTACTTGCACGTTTAGATGATAAATTTGGTTAGCCTGGGGCACACAGAGAATAGGATAAACTGATGAATGGATAAATGGATGAAAAAAAGTAAATGGAAAAAAATGGTCAGACAAAAGTATATGGACATAAGTGGACCGAAGTAAGTAGACAAAAATAGGTGATATAAAAGAGTAGACAAAAGTGACTGAACAAAAATAGATAGATTAAAGGAGATAAATAAAATGGATTAAAGCCTGCTGGATAAAAATAAATGGACAAAAGTAGACGGATAAGAGTAAAGGAACGACAAGACAAGAATAGCCGAAAGCAAGAATGAAAGATTAAGAAGGACAGAAAAAGAAGGGGAGAAGTAAAATTTGAGTCAACTAAGAGCCTAAGCAAGACAAATCAGACAAAGGAGGTCAAGATCTGAAGACAAAAAGAAGGGTGAATTTAAATTGTGCAAAGAAAAAGATGCGCATTCACATGCATGATAAAGTGGCTTTGCAGCTAAAAACAAGCGAAAAAATGATGAACAATTTGCAAGATGCTGATTGCAATTCACGAGAAATGATTGCAATTCACAAGAAATTAATTGCAATTTATTAATCACGATCATCAGCACAATTTATATTGCAATCGATGGAAACTTACTTTGCATTTCACTGGGATTCAGAACAGTTCAGAACATGTCGAGGCCATACAGAATTGCAGTTTGCAAATGATCTGATCTCCGCACTGTTTTCAAAACAAACTCCATCTCTGAAATGCGAATCGGGCAGTGAAAACAAACTTCACGAAAAAAAACGAAACAACTGAAAAAAGAGGCGAAAAAATGCCAAAAAAATCAATAACAAATTATGACGTCATGCAAACTAAAAAACGCGAACAGTAGATGGCGATAGAAAGCATGAATGGTGGACAATTTAACAAAAGTTCATCAATTGTTGCCATTTTCTTCTCAATCCTCCATCAGTTGCTCACCAAGTCTTCATCAGTTGATCACCAATCCTTCATCATTTTATTTACAAGTACGCTTTATTGCCTTAAACAAGGACCGGCTCATCCGGTCGGTGTCTTTAAAATACATTTTTGAGAACAGCTAACGCATGTTTAAGACATGCTAACACATGTTTTAGACAGCATATACTTGCATACATGCTCAACACGTCCTCAACAGAACACATGTCCGGAACACGTAGCAACACGTGTTCGGAATACAAGTACAAACATAAGGTTACATTATAAATCAACAAAACACAAATCCAAGATGAAACAATTTTTTCTTAAAAGAAAAAAAGTCATCTAAGAAGCGACAGACAACGCCTTTGACTTAAACTCAAATGTTTGCGCTTTTGCCCTGATCCTCAGCCGCCATTTGCTTATACTGTTCTCTCTCCTCGTCCGACAACTCTTTATACAGGTGGATTGCTTCGGTCATCACAAACTTTTGTCCTTTCCTTTTGCAATCGGACGCATACTGCTGCATAAACTTGGACTGACCAGAAATTACCGATTTCTTTATCTTGGGCATCTTAAGGTTCTTGATGAAACTGGCCACCTCGTTCAACTTCACATCTCGACTCATGTTCTTGTTAAACTCAGACAATTCGCTCTTGTACTTGGCTAACTGCAATTCTAGTTTCTGCTTGTATGCTTCCTGGTCGGCCTTTTCCCACTCCTCTCTCACTTGGGCCAAACCCTGAGTCCTCTTAAATTCCGGATTTTTAGCTTTTAGCTCCTCAAAACGTTTCTCTGCAAACAGCCCGAACGCCGTCGGACGTCTTGGCTTCTCCAGTTTCACATTAAACTCTTCCTCAAACTGTTTCTCCAAAATATTTTTCATCCTGGTCGAATAATTCACTGACACCACCTTTTTGGCGGGCAACAAGTGCACCAAAGACTTTTTAGCCAATATCAATGACACCATCTTCTCAACACTCAGGCCAAACTTCTTATTTATTTTACTTAAATGTTCCACAAATCTCATCAGTACTTGCACTGCAAATTTCACTAATCTTGTAAACAATGTGATTAATAAAAAAAGCGCACAATTTATTTTCTCTACAAACGCCATCTCCTCTTTGTTAATACAATTACTTTGCTCATTTCATTACATGTTTAATTGCTCGATAGATGGAACTTGCAAAAAAAGTTTTCTACACCCTACTATCCAGTTCCAACTAACTATTAATTAATCTAACTAATTAGTCTGTTAATTCAACCAATTTATTCATTCTTGCTACATCATTTTCTCATTTTCTATCCTAAAAGCAATATCATAAAAAAAACCTATTTTACCTAACAAATTCACTTTTTCATTTCATCATTTTAATTCAATCATTTCTCAAATCTATTGCTTGAACTAAATGAAAAATAGTTCATTTAAGCTTTGATAAAATATTTGATTGTTTTAAACATCATAACATTAAAATACCAAAATAACTTACTAAGTTTTCATTATTAGATTTAATATTACAATCAAATTTTTGCTACTTCATTGGTAGATTATATGTATTATATAAATCCATATATATAAAATATATTTATATTCAATATTAATATTCTTGTAAGTTTCATGTAACATTCAGATTGTTTACGGCTATATCGCAATTATAAATTAGTATTCAACGATCAGCATTTATTTAAAGTGCAATTTCATCAATCTGCTATAAAATTTTGATTTAAATTTAAATAACCCATTAGTTATCATTATAGTTACATTAAATGTACTAAAAGTTATAAATAATTATATATTGCAGCTGTCGAATTTTTCTATTTCACTGATTAATAAATCGCTCTTAGTTGTTGCCACAAGAGATTTGTGATCTGTAAACACTGTGTATTTTTTCCCTTTTAAAAAATATTCAATTTTCTTATAAATTATTAATAGTTCTTTATTTAAAAAGTTGTAATTATTTTTAAAGTTAATTTTTAATTAAACTAAATCATTCAAACTTTACCATAAAGCTAATTTAATACTTGTTTTTAAATATTAAACCAATCTTGGTTTTTAAATCAGGATATTGTAATTTTTAAAAACAAGTAAATCTTTGATTACATTTTTTTTTTGTTCACTTAACATACGTTGTATATTACGACAATATGATTGAATTATGCTCAAATTTTTTCAGGCTTTTTTTGATTAGCAGATAGTTTTATTTTTTTAATGTTCTTACTTTGTCAATTAGTAAAAATAAAAATAATCTATTTAATTAAGAATTTTCAATAAAAGTGTTAAACTGTTTAAAAATTAAAAAAATATATACAAAAATTTAAATATATCAAAAGCAATAGTAACTATGAAATAGAAGAGATTTTTTTTTTTAAACTTTATGCTTATAAAATTGGATGGGCAATATTTTTTAAAATTTTTATTTAATTTTTTTCAAAGAAATACTGATTTAAAATTTTGAATTTTGAAGTTTGGCTTATATATTTATAAGTTTAACATATTAAATTGATCAGTAAATTTTTTTCCTTTTTTAATTTATTCTAAGTTACTGTTTTCAAACTTAAAATTATGTTGACAAGTTTTACAAATTTAAGCTATTTGACATTTTTTTAGTTTTAGGTTTTTCTTTTTTGAATTTTTAAAATTCTACCTCATTCTGCAAATATATGTAATTCTCTGATAATTACACATCTTTCAATAACGTATCTGTGGATTTATTATTTAGTTTTATTGATAATCATGGTGCAAAATTATTTTTTTTATAAGATAAATTTTTCTTTTTCTAGAAATAATTTCTTTATTTCAGCGTATGTTAACTTAGTTAATTTTTAATTTGTTAGTCTGATGTGATTTGCCTGACTCTTTTTGTTATAACTATAGATAACTCTCTATTTAGACTGATATTATTGATAATTTTTTTTGCAAAATCACTTATTTCTAGTTTAATTTTTTGAAAAAAGTACATTTAAAAAACAATGTTTTTATTTTAACAGTGCAATTTTTAAAATTCTTGAATTTCTTATTAATACTTTATTATAGGTTAAAATTATAATATGAACATCTATTGCTACATTGTTTACAAAAGCTTTGACTTTCATTCTAAGTTGCTTAATTTTCTAGACTAGATCTAAATTGGATTGTAGTGGTATAATTTTAAAATTAAATGAAAATTACAATTCTCTTATAATTAAATATTAAGAATTAATAAATTAATCCTGATTAGCAAATTAACCAGATTTTATTAATTTTAAAAAGTTTTACTGAATTCTATTTTAGACGCACTAGACGGCGTGACGCGCAAGGCCGTTAAAGTTAATGCTATTAGATTTTTGTATTTTATCCACACAAAGATTAATTTCTTGAATTATTCCCAAAATAATTAAATAAGCCAGAAAATTTCTATAAAATAACACTAAAATTTTCTTTCGGTCAAGAGTTAACTAATTTTTATTGTTTTGAAAATATATCCAAAACAAGGTGCCAAAGAATAGCTTGACGTGCTGAGACGTGCTTTCTTAAGTAATGCTCAAATTTTTATAACTTCAAAATTTACATGTTTTCAGAAATTAATAAAACATTCACGCTTATTATAATTATAAATTATTTAATTTTGTTTTTTTGTCTTATTTTGATTCTGCTAAAACTCTATTTGTTACTTTCACTTTAAAGCAAGAAAATTACGTTTCCTCTTTAAAATCGGTTAAAAAAATAACACCTTATTTTTGTTTCAAGTTAAATAATTTCTTAGGCTCATTTAAAGTTCTATATTATAAAATTGATATAAACATTCATTTATTTACATTTTAGTTTTATTTAATGCAAATTAATAATTTAAAATAAATCAGCTTTTTTTGAATGCACTTTTATTAGTTTATAATGCAAGGTAAATAACGCTTTCTTTGTTGAGATATATGTCAAAAATGTCATATTTCCAAAAAAAATTAACATTTTTAATTTTTTTAAAAACTAAAAAGTTAATTTTTATTACTTTAATATTTAGTTATTAACAATTATATATTTCAATAACTTTTATAAAGTTTTTATATAAAAATTTCTTAATAAAATCTTAATTAAAAATATATAAAATCTACTATTTGTTATCTAGTATTTGTATTAATTTTTTTTTTTATTATTAAATGTATTGATCTAAAAGGTTGTTTTATGTTTTATTAGTTGTTAAAATTATTAGAAAGATAAATAGAATTTAGAATGTTGTATACTTAGTTAGTTATTTTGCACTATTACATCAATGTAAATTTTTTTTTTTGAAGAAAATTTTAATCCAAAATTTAATTTGATCAAATTAAAATCTGACCAAAATGTTTTCAATTTTAATTATTAAAGAAAATTTATCAATCATAAATAATTTGAAGACTTGTGCTTATCTGATGTGAGCATTCTATTATTCAGTACCAATTCTAATTTGAGATTTTCTAAAAAAAAAAAACTGATTGTATTAAATTATATAAAGTTTATTTAATTAATAAATTTTTTTTTTAGAAAAAAACTTTCGAAATACTTGTAACTTGAAATTGAAAAAAAAAAGAAGGATCTAACAAAAAATTTTATTAAATCTTGAAGCTACTATGATAAATAAAAAAACATCAATGAACATTGCAAAAAGTAATAAGTTTAATAATGTAGATAATATAAAGCACAAACGGAAAGTAAAGTCCTAAAATTAATTTATTAATTGGTTGTGAAATTATATAATTATATTACACTTTCACTAAAAATTGAAGTTTAAATTTTAAAAAAAATTTTACTTAAGCTATAACTAGCAATCAAAAAAATAATATTACTTAATCAAAGATACATTTTTTTAAATAAAATTATAACCACATTTTTTTTAAATTTGAATAATATTAAAATTTTTAATTAATATTATTTTACCTTAATTTTAATTTAAATTAAAAAAAAAAATAATAATATTTATTAAAAAAATAAATTTACCAAAACCTAATAATTTGTTAGTTTACGTTTAGTATTTAAATCTTTTCAACTTGACGCATTTAAATTTTAGTCAAAACGTATATTATAGGAAACATAATCTAATATTAAATTGAGGTCACTATTCTTAATTTATCTACAAATTCATAATTATTTTTATAAATGCACATGTTAGAATAATAATTATAAGTACTATTTACACGCATATAAAGCTTTAAAATATTTACTACAATTAATTTTTATTATAAAACATTAAAAAATAAGTTTTTAAAGGTAGAGTTAAAATTGTTGACTTCCAACAACTGCTAAGTTAATCTTTTTTACTTTAATATTATTAAAATAATGTTAATAATACAATATCAATTTTTTTTATTGATTAACAAAATTTATATTAATTATAAATGTTTGATTATTTAAATTTAAAAAATAATTTAATTTTTGGCAAACCTAAATACAGAGAAAATTCAGATTAATATTTATTTATTATTTATTAACATTAAATAAAAAATATAAAAGCTAACTTATTTTTAAATTTAAGCAAAATTTTGAATTTAAAAAAAACTAATTTTTTAAATTATATGTATGTTTATTTAAAAGTGTGATTTAGTCATTTTTAAGGTTTGTTAACTAAATTTAGATTATTAAAGCTAACTTTAAAGTTAAATTATTAATCTAAAATGCACTTTAAAATTCAAGTATAAACTAAGTTACAAAATAATAATAATTGACAATTTTATTATTAAAGTTAGTAAAATTTTAATAAAGAATAAAAGTAATAAATATTTGCATAAAATTTTCTATAATGTTAATAAAATTTAAAAAAAAATTTAATTAAAATGTAATTAAAAAAAAATTAAGATATTCAATTTAAAAAAAAAAATTAAAACAATCTAAACATCAGGAAATTTTGACAACTTTTATTAATATAAGTTATGTTAAATACTAATAATTTAAATAATAAAAAATTATTTTTTTAGATTATTTATTTTGTAATTATAATAAATTATTTTTATTTTGTAAAATTAAATGTTTAATTTGGGAATAAAATAAACTAAAAAAATAATAAATATAAATTTTTTAGTTGAGAAAACTTTATTTTTAAAATATTGAATTAATTTTAATTTTTTAGAATCAATTATTTACATTAAATAATAATGAAAAAATATTTATAATACTAATTTTATTAATAATACTAAAAAAGGTTTTTAAATATATAAAATTAGTTTATTGCCTTTAAATTTGTATATAATTTAATTTAAAATTAAAATATTAAAATTTTTTTATTAGTTAAAGTATATAGTTAATGTTATGTTAAAAACGATAAACAAAACGATAAAAAAAACAACAAAAAAATATTACAGAAATTTTTTATAAATTTGTTAAATTAATTAAGCATACTGTTTTTTTCACTACTATAGTATTAATATTAAGTTTTAAAATAGACAAAAATGAAAATATTAATTTATTAAGTTTAAATGTCTTATTTTAACTTTGACATTTGTTTCGCTTATATTCAGTTAATACAAAAAATGAGTTTAATCAAAATTGATAATTTACTAAAGATTAAATAATTATTTAAAAATTTTAACAAAACTTTAAACAATAAATAATATACAATAGATTGTTTTTTAACATTACAACTTTTATTTTATATATTTTTTTTTTTAAAATAACTAAATATTTAAAGACAATAAAAAAAAATCCTAATAAAATTTTTTTTTTATGTTTAAAACTAAAAATTTTATAAACTTATAAATGAAAAAAAAAACAATATTTATTTAAATTTTTGATTGATATTAGCGGAAATAAATAACTTAAAGTAAAATTTTATTTAATATTGTTTTTAAAATGTAAATTACATAATAATTTAATATTTTTTTGTTAAAAGTAGATAAGTTTAAAAAATAATTTTAATTAAAATATAATTTAATGTAAACTTTTATTAAAAAGCTTGATTTGTGTTAGATTTAAAGTTGGCAACCATATCAAAATTTATTGTTTTATTTAAATTATTTGATATATTATTTATATGTTTTGTTTATATTAAATTTAATATCTAAATAAATTTTACATATTAGCTTTTAAATCTTAAATTTAATTGATTAAAAATACTATTTACTATTTATTAAATCGTTATTAATTTAAATTTATTTTATTTAAAAAAAATTATTTTATTTACATTGCATTGGTTTTTAATAAGTTTTAAATAAAATTAAACATAATATGATAGTATAATTATATAAAATATTAAAAGTATAGGAAATAATCTAAAAATTAAAATAGAATGTTTAATTAGTTTTTATATTTATTGTTAAAAAATAAATATGAGCAATGTAATACCAGAAAATCTTTTATAAAGTTTTGTATTTTTTAAACTTTTGTATTCTAAAAAATAATAATCATAATATTTATTTTAGAAATAAAAAATTGTTGAAAAGTGTAAAAACGTTTTATAATTGCATCAATAATTTTTTTTTATCTATTTTATTGAAATAATTTTAATTTAAATTTATGGTAATAAAAATAAAATATTAAAAAAAAATAAGTATTCAATCTATTTACAAGAAGTATTTAAAATGAATTATTTCATTTTGAAATAATAAGCATTTACAATTACATAATGCTTAAAAAAAACATTTACTACTCTATAAAAAAAGTAAACTATTCATTTATTTATTGATTATTAATAATTGTGCAATCATAATAAAATAATTTGATTAAATAGGTGTTGGAGATAAATTTATAAAACTTTTAAATCCAAATTTTTATTATTTTGAATGTAAAAAAAAATTGATAGTATTTAGTTGCTTACTATTAAAATATTGTCACTAATAATCCAAACTTATAAATACTAAAAAAAACAGTCCATTAACTATGTATTCAAAATTAAAAATTCAAAAAAAGATTAATGTTCTTTTTTTAATCGATATAAAAATCCGTTAGGTATAAAAGTATGTAGAAAAATAAAAAAACTTTTATCAAACATTATATAATTTATCAATGTTATCTTTTATATTATACAAAAATATGTTTTAGATTACTTTTTTAACAATTTTAAAAACTTAGTTTAAAAACTACTAACTAGTTTAGTAAACTATAAGATATTTTAAATTTAAAAAACATTGTAATTTGCTGGTAAAAGGGTAATCGTTAAAAATGCCTCTTTTTATAATTTTCATGCTTTTTGATCAAAAAACTTAATTTTTAAAATAATCAATATAATTTATTTTTAATTGTTTATGAATTAAATTAAAATTAAAAATTTTTAATATTTTTTTGAACAAAATACTATTTTTATTTTATAAATTATTTAAAATTAAATTTTAATATCTTATAAAAATTAAAAAAAAAAAATAAATTTAAAAAAATAAAAAATTATGTTTTCAAAAAATTATTAAAATCTTTAACAAGAATTAAATTGAGTTGAATATTTGAATATTTAGTTAATAGTATTTAGTTTATATTTATATTTAACAATATTTTTGTAGTAAAAATTCAAGTAATTTTTAAATTATTTAGTTTTTTATTTAAAAAATGCGGTTTTATAAAAAATAAAAAAAAAATTACAAAATAAAAGTTAATATTGGTTGTGTTAGTATTGGATTAAGCTTAAATTTAAAAAAATATTTAAAATTTTTTTTTATAACTTAATTGATCAGTTAAGTTTTAACTTCTGTTTTAACACTAAATATATTTAATAAAAAGTATTTTATTTTATTCGATTTATCGCAGATTATTTTAAAAAATTAAGATAAACGATAATGTTATAATAACGTTGTTTTTTTTAAGTTTTATTCTTTTTTTGTAAGTTACTATTTTTTATTAAAAATAAAAGAGATTATAACTATAATAACAACGTAATTTTGAAAATATTAAAAAAATGTCTATAAAACTAAAATAATTTTTTTTTTTAAATATAAATTTAAATAAAAAGTATTATTATCAATATATTTAGAATATAAAAAAATAGTTTACAATATCTTAATTTACTTAAATAGATTCAAATTTTTATAAAATGTTATAATAATTATTAAAAAATTCATATAATTTAGTTAATGTTAAAATTAAAATTTTAGTTAAAAATTAAAATTGTGGTGGATAAATATATCTTTAATTACAAAATTTACAAAAGGAGTTTTTTATACAAAACAAAAATAATTCTAGTTACTTTCGGATCCAGTCTGAAATCAATTTGTATCCACTTTTGAATTTTTTGCTCAATATATACTAATCTTGTTTTCATCACATCTATTATCATTACATTTTATTGTTTATTCATTGTTAGAGAACTTAACAATTACTTGAAATTATGATCCATTTTGACAACTAAAGACTTTATGACCATTGAAAAGATATCAAGTATCTGCTGCTTTATATAGTCAGAAACTTTAGCTTCTTTTACTGTCATTCATCCTAATTTTTAATCTTGGATACTAAGAAAATAACTTCGTCTTTTATCATATTCTAAGGTAAACAAAGACTCTCATTAATCTTTACTTTAATCTCTTATTTCTTTGCGTATAATCTGGGAACTTAACAATGTCACCCATTGAGTCTTAACCTTGTTGATGTCTTTTTTACTTAAATAAGACTAATGAAAACTTGGAGTACTCTATTGTCTATCCAGACTTTTTACGTTTTTTTACTTTTTATTATAAATATATTCACTACAAAATTATTTAAAAAGACATCTGCTAAAGTCTAAAATACTTTTTTTAATTAAAAAATAAAAAGAATATAAAAACTTAATTTTTTTTATTTGATTTTAATATTTTAAATAATCTAATTAATTTTTTAAATTATATAGAAATTCATATTTTAGTTAATTTAGGTATAATTTAGTAATAAATTAAAAATAAATAAAAAATTTAAAGCTTAAATATTTTACAAAATTTTAAAATAAAAATTGAAAGTAGATAAAGTTTCAAAAACATTTAAAAAATTAATTTTTTAATTATTTTTATTTTAATTTGATAAAATATGATTAGAATACATTTAAAATTTATTATTCAAAATTTAAAATGTTATATAAAATGTTAAAATTAATTCTTTCTACTCTGTAAATGTTAAATTTTTTTTTAAAACATATCTTCAGGCACTGTATGGCGACAAAAATTAATATTTAATTTTAATATAAATTTTCAGTATTTTTAAAAACAAACTTTACTGATCAATATAAAAAAAAATTAATTTATCTTTAAAAATGACTTAGATAGTTATAAAAATATATTATACAAAAAAAATTGCGTTAAATTATTATTCACATTTTACATTAAGTTTTTCATATTTTTTAATACTTTTTTTTAAATTTTTAAATTTAAATAAAAATGTCGTTTTTGAAACAAAAGGCTTAAAAAAAAATTTTTTATTTAGTAAAATTTTTAGATCTATTTATTTTCTTAGACATGTTAGAAATTAAACAATATTATTTTACAAAAATATTATTAAATAAAATTTTATTTCAAATAAAATTTTGAGTTTAATTTTGGTGATAAAGAATTTACTTTTTACTTTAAATGTATTATATTATTTTTAGCAAATTTATATTATTTTTTTTGTTTATTTTTTTATCGCTAAAATTTAAATTTAAATATTGTAATAATTTTTTAATAAAAATTTATAAAAAATTATTATTTTTAAATTTTAATTATTAAAAAAAATTATTAAAAAAATTTGATAAAAGTTTAAAAACAAAAAAGTAAATTAAATATAAAAAGAAAAAATAATTTTAAGAATAATCATACTTTAATTTAGTTATTTATATATTAAATTTTAAATGATTATGTTCATTAGTTTAATTTTAGCAACAATTTATTTAACAATTTTATTAACTTTCAATTAAAAAAGTTAGTTTTAAAAAATGTGCTAGGGTTACTGCTAGCCACACGAAAAACAGCTTTTAAGTGCAAAGAGTAAAACTTTTTTTTATAATAAAATGGTAAAAAATAAATTAAACTAAAAACATATTAGTATGTTAAAAATAATAGTATGTTAAAAATAATAGTATGTTAAAAATAATAAATGTTAAAAATAATAAATGTTAAAGATAAACATAAAAAAAAAATAATAAATTATAAAAAATTATAACTATCACAGTAATTTACTCTAAATTAAGAAATCAGATTAAAAAAAATTAAAATTTATTTTTTTTTAATAAATCGGTAATAATTATATTAATGGATTTATAAAAATCACTAATAAATATTATAAAAAGCAACTGATAAATTAAATTTCAGAAATCTATAAGAATTAAGACTAAAACAATTCTTAATTATAAAAAATATCTTTGAAAAAATAAAAATTATTACATTTTAAAATAAATACATTAAATAATTTTAAAACATTAATATTTTCTCTAATAACTTATTAAACACAAAACAATAACAAAATTTAAATTATTTAAATTATTAAAAAAAACTTATATAAAATTCTTAAAAAACTGAACACTGTTATTTTACCTGCATTCTTTTGACAAAAACAGTTTTTATCATTTGAGTTTAAAAAAATGCGATACTTTTTTCTTTTAAATTTTATTATACCAAAAAAATTAAATAGAAAGTAATTTAAAAGCTAATAGTCAACTTATTAAATAAAGTAGATTTTTTATTCTAATAGTTTAAAATAAAGAAGAAATTATGTTAATTACATATTTAATTTTTTTTTTAAATTTTTAATAAAAAACATTAACAAAATAAAAAAGATTATTTTTTAAATAGTTTTAATCTTTAGTTTTTTTAATCCAATTTATGGTCTATTTATTTTTTGCTAGAAATATTGAATTAGT
Organism: Pyemotes zhonghuajia; assembly: GCA_025170145.1. Lineage (NCBI taxonomy): Eukaryota > Metazoa > Arthropoda > Arachnida > Trombidiformes > Pyemotidae > Pyemotes > Pyemotes zhonghuajia. The sequence goes on along the minus strand of CM045844.1, from coordinate 8,724,372 downwards.
ATTTCATAAATTTATAGATAAAATTTAAAATTATTTTACTTTAATTATGGAATACAATCAAATTTAATTTTTTAAAATTTTGCTTGTTTGAATTTAAAAACAGAAAAATTTAATTACTTTATTAATTGTCTTTAATTTATTGTTAAAAAATTAAATTTTTTTATATTTACAACAAGAAATTTTTAGTTTTTTTAAAAAAATAATAAAAATTCTAAAACAAACAGGAAGGTTAAGTTAGATTTCAATGATACTACTTACTCTGTTAAAAATTTTATTGTATTATTCTTTTTAAATAAAACATAATATTTCAATAAATATTTGACATATGAAAATACTTTTTTTAAAAAAAAATAAACATTTTTTGTAGATATTATTCTGTATATCTATAACTGTTAAATTATATATAAAAGTTAATAAGTTATTTGTATAATAATAAATGTTAAATTTACATCAAAATATAATTGAAAAATAGAAAATTTAATTAATGGTTTTTTGTAAATTTAAAAAACAAATTTTTACATAGTATAAATAAATTATTTTTAAAATTATAAATGTTTAAAAATAAAAAATTTAAAAAAAATTATTTAAATTTATGAATAAATATAGTTAAATTAAACATATTATTAATCTATTTTAATTTATTTAATATTGATTCATTCAGTTGTTGAAATTTTAAAAAATTTTATTTTTTTTTAATCTGAAATTTCATTTTATATAAATTATAAATATATTTAATTAGATTTAATATATTTTTTTAAAACCAAAAATGTTTGATATTATAAATAAATATTTTAATAAAAATATATTATAATTAATTTTTTAAAATAAAAAAAAATTAAAATAAGGTCAAATTTAGTATTTTGAATAAATTTATTTTATGAAAAAAATAAATGTAAAAATGATTTGTTTTTAAACTTTTATAAAAAAAATTATTTAAATTAAAATTTAAAATTTAAAAAAAAAATTGAACTTGATTTAAAAATTCATTTGAAATTAAATTTAATTGATTTATGACTAAATATATTTATTTATTTTTTAAAAAAATAACCATTCTTATTTTATAAATAAAAAAAAAACTAAGAAGATAAATAATATATATAATAAACACTCATTTTTTTTAAATATTTGTTTTAGTTTTTTATATCGATTAGATAAAATTAAATTTTTTTTTTTAACTTATTATAATTTAAGCAGAATATTATTGATGATCAATATTTTTTTAAAAACTGTTTTTCTGTGAAAAACTTTTTAAATATTTTTTGAAAGTTATTTTATTTAAAAAAATAATATTATATTAATTTAAAATTTTAAAATAATTTAATGCAAATTTTTAATTTATAATATTAGATATTTTTATAATAAATAATTAATTCTTTATAAATATATTAAGTAACATTTTTTTAACGTTAAAATTTATGTATTTAAATAAATATTAAAAAATAATTATTTTAAAAATTCATAAAATTAAAATAAAATACAAAATTTTAAATAATATTAAGTCAATTTAAAAAAATTATGACTATATGACAAAAAAAAATATGTAAAGAACAAAACATGTCAATAATAAAATACAAACATTGAATTAAAATTAATTTTTATTTTTTTAACACAAAAATTAAAAAATTTAAATATTTTAGCACATTAAAAAATATTTGAATTTATAATAAATTTATTATAACAAATAAATTTTAAAGCATTTTAATTTTAATTTTTTTGTTAATTTTTTAAAATGTTTATTAAATATAATAGTTAAAAAATGATATCATGAACACAAACTTTAAATTAACAAAACTAAAAAAATTTGAATAAAACAAAAAAACTTAAAAAGAGAACAGGTACACATTGCAAAAGATAAATTAGTTTTATCAAATGAATCTAAGTTTAATTGAACTAATTTAATAAAATTAGATGAAAAATAAAAAGCAAACTAGTCTTATAAGTAAATTAAAAACAAATTTTTTTTCCTGAAGCTAGAAAAGTTTTTCAAAAGTTTTCATCTTTTGGCGCACTGAACTCAATTTAGCATCTAAATGCGCTCAAACAAGTTCAACAGGCCAGTTTAACAAGTGCAGCAGGTCAAAGCCTTAAGCATACCTTGAGATCGGTAAGTAAATAGTATCAATGTCATCAAAAAAGTTTGACCACAGTTTTCAGTTAACTTGTATCCTGAAGTTGATCAGGTCGATCTCCTGTAGAACCTGCATGGCAAGCTTGTACAAGAAGCGGACTTGCTTTGTGTTTATAAAAACTGGTTGTGCTTCAAAGTTGATTTTGTCTGTTTTGCATTAAGTTTTTCATTTGGGCAAATTATAACTGTTTTAAGAACTGTTTTAATCTGCGAATTTAAACTTAAGATAATTTTTTATAATATCTGGTAAATGTTTCATACTGTAGAGTCACGCCAATCCATACGAAGGCATTATATGGCCTAACTATTGTCGACCATCTTTAACCGACCCATTTAAATTTTAACAATTCAGTTAAAATGCTAGCTTAATGTAGCCACTGACACACCAAGATGGGCAGGTGAAAGGACTGACTTCCATAAAATTAAGTTCTAATACTATCGATGGCATTTGTTTTTCTTAGTTTCAAACTTTTTGCTTTCAACTTGTTTTGTTTTATTTGTATGCTTGTTTTTTTTTTGATTATTTTCCTTATTCACTTTTTTGTTTGGCCTTTTTATTTTCGATCTCCTGATTTTTTAGTGTAAAGTCAACTATATTTGGATCATAATTTATTTGGCACTGCGTGTTAAAAGCCAAGTCAGCACAGGCAAATATAGATAGTGATTTTCAATGGCTCACTTGTTACTGGTGTGTAACCCATTTATTGTTTTCTTACTAGATAAAATTTTCAATTTTCAATTACGATCAACTTCTATGAAAAATATATTAATTAAATAATTGTGTAATTGTTTATAAAAAGTGGTTTTAATAAAAATAAAAAAAAAAAATTATTTTTTATATAATTTAAAATTTTGTTTATTTATTTAATTTTCGTAACTTATTTTATATTTTATCTAAATTTATTAAAAATTTTGTAATTAGTGTTGTGTTTAGTAATAGATCTAAATTAAAAAGTTTTATCGACAGACAATTATTTACTATGTAATAAAATATTTTTTTTTTTTTTAAAAAATTCATTTTGTTTTTTATTTCTAATTTTTATTATTAATTAATTATTTTTATTTTTTATATAACACAATTTTGTTATATTTTCTTTAAAAAATAAGTTGTATCAGTGAAATTTTTTATGATTGTTTATTGTCCATTAATACTTGTATGTTATTTTTTTTTTTATTTTACGGATAACTATTAAAATATAATCAGTAATGATGTGCTCAAAATCACAAATTGCTGATGTTTTAAGAAAAATTTAATGTTTTAAAAAGTTGTAAAAATCTTAAAATATTTATATTTATAAGTAAAGTTTATTAGACTTATAAAAAATTGATTGCTCAAATAAAAATTCACAATTTACAAACAAAACAATTATTATGCAACTTTTGTTAAATTGTCTATTATAAAAGTTTTAAGTAAATCGAGTTTAAATGTTTATTAATTACAATAATTTGTCAATAAACTCACTAATATTGTTCAATTTTAATTTTTCAACTAATAATTAGATTGTAAGTGAATTTACATTTTTATTTTTTATTATTTTAATTTAAATTAAATTTTTAAGTTTATTTAAAATAAAAAATAAATAAAATTATTTTAATTTTTAAAATTTTTTTAAATATATTAGTTTTTTCATTTAATATTTTAAATTTCTAATAGGATGATATTTTATTATTTTAAATTTTATATAAACCTATTATTTTATTGACCTTTTATAACAAAATATTTTTAATTTTTAAATATTTATATTTGTTTTTAGATTAGTCAAAAAAAATTTTTTTATTGATTAGTTAATAAAAAAATTTTAATTTTTTTGAATGTTTAATTAATTATTTGTTTAATTCTTGTAATAGTTAAAAAAAAATTATGAATTGACTAAGTTCTTTTTATTTAAGCCTAACACATTTTTTTTTTTAAATAATACATACATTAAATTTAAAATATTTATTTAAACATTTTTTATTTTATATCTATACGTTAATACTAATTAAAATTTTGAATTTAGCAAAATACGAAATAGTTTTTATTTAGTATATAAATTAAATATTTATTAAAAAAAAATTTGTATAAAATCAAATCTTATTTTTTAATTCTTATCAAGGTTTGTTTTTTTATTAAAAAATTTTTAAACTTATTTTATTTATATATATATATGTTTTAATTTATTGAAAAAACTTAAAAAAAAAAATTTTAATTTAGTTTTTATATAAATTAAGTTTTGTTACCTAATTATTATTTAATTTTTTTTTTTATTAAAAAAACTTTATTTATTTTTTATAAATATAAAATGTACTTTTTTTAATTGTTTTTTTATTAGTTAACCAAGTATATGTCATATATTTAAAAATGGTTACCAATCAAATGGATAACATTTATCATTTTATTAAATATTATAGCCATGATTTTTGGGAAACTTATGGTGATAATAGAGTTTCAGTTCTTCCTCTGCTCAATTCAGGTCCTTGGCACGTACTTAGTTTGACTATTTTTTATCTTTATTTTATTAAAGTAATTGGACCACAATACATGAAAAATAAACAACCAATGGATTTACGAAATGTTATGTTAGCTCATAATCTTTTACTTGTTTTAATTAATGGTGTTGGTTTAGCTGTGGCTTTATGGAGTACTTCATTATTTCAACTAACACTCACCTGTCAAGAATTTGATCCATCTGCAAATACGTTTGAAGACAAAACGCTTTTTTATTTAGGTTATCTTTATTACATTACCAAATTCATTGATTTTTTAGATACTGTTTATTTTGTACTTCGCAAAAAAGACACTCACATTACAAGTTAGTTTTGTTTCAACTATTTAATTTTTATAATTAAAATAATTTAATTATCTCTAATTTTTTAGATTTACATGTGTTTCATCATACTATCATGCCATTAATGTGTTACATTTTTTTTAAATTTTCTGTTTTTACTAATAATGGCTTTATTCCTATGGTAAATTCTTTAGTTCATACAATAATGTATAGTTATTATGCATTGGCGGCTTTTGGACCTAAAATGACACCTTATCTTTGGTGGAAAAAATACATTACTCAAATGCAATTAATTCAATTTGTTTTAGTTTGTATTCATTCTACATATTTTTTAATGGACTCTAGCTGTAAATCACCTAAACCTTTAATACTTTTACAACTGGGACATGGTTTGCTTTTCTTTTTTATGTTTTACTCATTTTATTTAAAAACTTATGCCAAAGAAAAAAAACTTTTAGAAACTCAACAAAAAATAAAAGTTAATTAAATTAAAATATAATTAAAAAAAAATAATTTTTAATTAAAATTGTTTTTATTTGTTTTTAATAATTTCTATTAGTCTTTATTTTTTATTTTTACATTTCATGTGAGATCACACATTAAAACAAAATATTTAAATAAATTGTTATATTTAATATTTTTTATAAAATAATTTGATTTAAAATTGTACTTTTAATAAATATATTTTTTTACATATTTATACATTTACTAAGATATTATATTTACATACTCATATGATTAAAATCAATTTTAATGCTTGGTATTACATGTAAAAAAAGATATGCATGTATGAATGTAATTAGATTGTTATAAAAATATCGATTATTTTATTATAACTTTAAATATGTTAGTTATTATATAAAAAATATTTTAAAAAAATAATTTTTTTGTTTAACATATGTACAAGTTTTTAACAAACACATCTTAAAATTACAAAAAAAAAAATTTTTTGAATAAACAATTAGATCAGTTTATTTTTTTATTTATTGATTTGAAGCAAAAATTAAAGTAATTAAGATTGTTAGTTTGTAAAGTAATTTAATTTAATTAAATTTAAGTTATTTGTTAGAGTCAAATTTTAATTTAATTTGTTTGAGCACTATTGTTTTGAAAATAATTTTAATTATAAAATATTATTTGTATTTTGATAAAAAAATAATTATTAATTGTTTAAACTGTTATATTATTTATTCTGTATAATAAATTATATTTTGTTTAACAAAATTGTTTTTATTTGATTTTATTATACTGTAAAAAAAATTTCATAATATTTTTTTATTTAAACTTTATTTTTAAAAAATTTTGTTATTTTTACAAATTTATTTTTTAAATTTTTATAAAATACTTTTAAATTTAAATAATAATTAATTTTTAATTATAAATAAAATATTTTATATAAATATTTTAAAATAAATATTTTATTTAAAAAAAAAATTAAATTAAGTGAACTTTAATTATTTTGTATATTTATTGTATAAATTAATTTAATTTCTTAATATTTAATTTTTATTTAAAATTATTTCATATATAAAAATTGAATATTACTATTTTTACTTTTTTTACATAAGATATATAATTGAAATAATTATGTAATTTTTATTTTGTCATAATATGTTAAATATGTTAAATTATTTTACATAAAACAAATTTAATTTTCAAACTTTTAAAATATTAAATTTTATTAATAGTTTGAATATATAAATATATAATAAATATTAAATTGTATATTTTTTTAATATTACGTTTATACATATATTTTTATATTAATAAATTAATTGTTAGGTAACCTAAACTTTAATAATCTATTTATTAGTTCATTATTTAACGTCGCTTATTTAAAGACTTTAGAATTAAAATTTTTTATTTGTAATGTTAAATTAAATTGACAATAAAAATTGATATAAACTTACTTTTAAATTTACGAATAATTACACACACAGATTAGAATGTCTAATTTAAAATCATTATTGTTCTCGATTCTGCTGTGAGAATCATAATGATCTAAAATTTTTTCTTAATTCCCAGTTGTCATAGTGTTGCAATATTTCCGAACAGAAGTCCACGAGCCCATTTATTGGTTAAAATTCCACAATAATCTAATACTTTTTTGCATATGTCCAGGAGTTATTTTTAAAACATTTATTATTAATCATTTAAGAGTTGTCATTCTAAGGTAATCTGTCTTACCGTTTACTATGTCCTACCTTAGTTTTCTCATACTTTATTATAGTTGTCTATACAAATAACCGATCTAATATGAATATAAGATATCAACCATTTACTTAAACCTAAAACCTAAATAATTATTAAGGCGCTGTCTTTGCTTGTTAAGTGAGATGTCTCACTTAAAGAAATCAAACTCTTTTTATGTATTTGTTAAAATAATATTTATGCAAGTTTACTACAAAATAAGTTTTATGAAAAAAAAAAATTGTTTAAATAAAAAAATTAATATAATAGTTTTAAATTTAAAAATAAATTATTCTAAAACTTAATACATTAAAATTTTATTAAAATTTTATTAAAATTTAATTTTATATATAAAAAAAGTTACTATTTTTTATTTTGATTGCAATAATTTAATTTTAATTATTAAAATAAATATTATATTTTTATTAATTTTTGTAAATATTTTATTATTGTGATAAATAATGTTTAATTTGTTTTTATTTTTTTATTTTTTTTATATGACACATGATTCTGAACAAATATATAAATTGAAAAAATAATTTAAAGTAAATTAAATAAATTTAATTAACATTGTAAAAATAATTAAAAATTAAATTCAAATTTATTTTATTTTTAACTAAATTTGTCCCATTTAACATGATTTTAAATCAAAAATAGTAAAAAAATGGTGATTGCAATCTTGTGATTTTTTTTTTTTTAGACAATCATGATGAATAAATTGTTCAAAAAGTTTAAAATAAATTTTAAATTAACCTGAAAAAAATTTAAAAAAATAATTTAAATGATGTAAATGTGCCGATAATGTAGTCTATTAAAATATAAGTTTATATTGTGTTTACACCTTAATCCTGAAAATTGGAAAGTGTAGAAGATGCTTAGTAAAAGTTATTTTATGCTTAACCACGTCTTACAGGTCTTCGATTTAGATAAAGTTTATAAAAAAAGAAAAAAATAAATAATAATTTTAATTCGTGGGAAATTATTAAAGTGAATATTTACCTTCTTCTGAAATTAGCTAATTGACCATTGCCTGAATCGGCCGGGCTTTCTTCTGGAGCTGGTTCAGCTGCATTTAAGTTATCAGCTCCACCTTCGGTTGTTTGTAGTTTTTTACCTCCACTTACTTGTCCATAACCACCAGCAGTATTTTTGTTTCCATTTATAGAAGCAAAGCCGGCTCCAAAGGCAGAACCTCCATTTGATGATTGAGCAAACCCTGCAGCAATGGCACTGTTACCTGCTGGTTTAGGAAAGTTACCAAAACTACCGCTAGCTAAAGGATTACTAGCTGCAGATAAGTTTTCACTGGATCCACTTACTGGAGCTGATTGACCTGAAGATGGAACTGAAGGATTGGATGGAGCAGATGGAGCTGATGGAGCTGATGGAGCTGATGGAGCTGATGGTGCTGATGGAGCTGATGGATTAGAAGCAGCTGGAGCTGCAGCGTTTTTGCTTTCTACGTCCACATTATCACCTCCAGTTTGTCCAGCTCCCAAACCTTTATTTTCATTTGGATCAGCTTGTTCTTGTTTAGCTAAACGTCTTCTATTTCCTCTTCTTGCTGTTGCTCGATTATTTTTACGAGCTAATTTTTTGTTTCCAACTTTTTTAGATTTTTTCACTGCTCTTCGAGCGGAAGTAGCTGGTTTAGCTTGAGCATTTGCAACTCTTTTTCCAGATCCATTTGCAGTCACTGCTGGACTTGCAGATTTTTTTTTTTGTATTTGTCTACGGTTGTTTTGTCCTTGCTGAGCTGCAGACACAACTATAAGACAAACGGCTAAGAAAGCTAATAAAACCCACACTCTCATCTTTAAAGTAGTTGATTATTAAAAGTGATATTTTTTACACAATTTATGAAATTTTTGTTTTTTGATAATTATTCAAACTAGATTGATAAAGTAGTATACACTTGCTATGGATAAAAACTTCTGATGCCAAATCGTTGGTTGAAATCAAGTATTTATACAAAAAACATCTATGTTTAGTGGCAAGGACCATTCTAATAGAAGTATGATAGAACAGTAGCTAGATAGATGCAAAATAGTAGCCAAAGCCATAGTTTAGCTCATCTTACCCATCTTTTGTTATTCGATTCGTTGTGGGATTTGCCTGTTTAGTTACTAAACTTTCATGAATTTTGTATAAAGGGTGATTTTTAAACGCCGGACAAAACAAAATTTAAAGTAGTTAAACGTTCAAGAGCGGGCGTTACTCCTTTCGTCTATCTCTCTACCGAGTTTTATCTTAAGCGTGAATTTAAATTTTACAGACAAGACATACAAAAATAACTGTACAAAACGATGAACACTCAACATTCTTTAGTTATCTTCTATTGATTGGCTTGTTATCTATTCAAGAATTTGTTCGTCTTGTGTCTATGCAAGTACAAACTGCATTAGCAGATTGTACAGTAGCAAAATAAGCAAGCTATATGAAAATTTCGTAATTAGCCAGTGGTTAATTGTCTAATTTGCTCTAGGCCATTTATGACTGGTGTTTATATTTAGCTTTCTGCAAGATTTGATATGAACTAAGCTTTTGTGTTTTGCGTGATAGTGGGATGAGCTGTCAAAATGGTCGAATACCAGATGCAAAATATTTTTACTGTTGTACGACATGTTTTTTTAACTAATTGGTGCTGATTGTAGTTTAGTCGCCATTTAGTCTTGCAACTAAATTAAGCGTCAAATGCGCTATTTTTAGTTGGTCAAGTGCTCAGTGCACAACACTAATTTGGCATTGTGAATTTAAAAAATGGCAAATTCAATTTAAGTCCACTTGATTAATTGTGGAATAATTAAATTGTGTCTATGTTTAGTAAAGACGATTTCTACGTCTTAACTTTTTTCGCTACAAATGCAGGGGCTAAAGATTTTCTTCAAAAATTATTAATTATTTCTTTTCAACAAGTGCTGTGATTGTTCAACTAAAGGATTATTTAAAAACGTTTTTCAGGTGCCTGCTAAGTGCGCCTTTTTGTCTTTGTTTTATTACTTATTTATTATTTTTCATTATTTGCATTCATCAATTAATTTTGGTTAGTTATGCTTTTGACCAATTACGTTTTACTATTGTAGTGTTGCATATTTGTTTATTTTATTTTTATTTTTTTTTTTAACTTTTTTAATTTGTCAATATTCTTATAGTAAAAAATGATTAATTTAAAGAGTATTTTGCTTAATTTGAAAATGATAAAGTTATTAAATTTTTTTTTTTAGACAAATTATAAGAATTCATTAATAAATTTTGATTTTATTAACAATAAATTATTCTCGTTTATGATAGATTTTAAGCGCATTTCCGTCTGCTTGTTGGCCAGTTAAATTATTGATTGACAATTATCACCACTTTTATCAAGGATTTTTTTAATGAAATTCATAAAAATTTAAAACAAAAAAAGACCTATTTTAAACAATTGTCTAATAAAATTAATTATTTTCTAAGATAAAAACATCAAATAAAAAAAAAAATAATTAAAAAAAAATTAATAGCAATAATCTGTTTCTAATTAAATATTAGCTACAACATACAATAATTAGGAAATAAAAAACAGATAAAATTAAAACGTTGTTCATTTTAAATATGGTTATAACTTTTTTAATTTATATTTAAAATTTTTTTCAACTTTAATTATTTTTGCATTTTATTTTTTTTTATGATTATCTTTTTTTAACTTATTGCGATTGAATTCTTTTAAGCAATGATTAAATATTCAGCTTAAATAATGAACTTTACTTTTTTTGAATTACAAATTAATCAAATAATATAAACAAAATAAGAGATATTATTAATAGAATGCTAATTTTTGTTATTTATTTAAAATTGTAAAATATTTATAATTTTTAAACTACAAATAATTTTTAATATTTAAAAAGTAAAATAGTTATTATAAAAAAAAAGTAGCTTTAAAATAAAACTAATTTTTTTCAAATTTAAACATTATTTATTTATGTTATTTTTTTTTTAATTTAAATCTAATTTAATTTTTTAAAAATGTATTTCAATTTTATCAAAAAATATATTAAATACATAAAGAAATTTGTAAACTTTTTTTTGCGGTATTGCTATTGAATGTTAACGAATTAGTTCACAATGTTATTTTTAATATTTAATTTATTCATTATAATTATGTTTAAATATATATTTATAAATATATTAAACAATTAATTTATTTTATAAAAAATAATTAAAAAATCAAATGACTATCGATTAATAAAAAACAAACGTACCTTACTTTTTATATAGTTTTAAATTTTACATCAAAGAATGTAATTTATTATTATTTAAATTATCAATAATTTTTTTTTTAGTCTTGAATTTACTTTGTATAATTATAATTAATGAAGTAATATATCGCTTAATTTGATACAATCATAAATATTGCAAAAAAAATTATTAGAATAAAAAAAAAATTTTAAATTAAAAAATGTTAAATTTTATTTTTTTAGTATGTTTTTTTTGCTTAATCAAACGGAAAATATTACATAATGTATGAAAAATTGAATAATTAAATTAGTAACATCTATAAGTTTTATTATAGCTAATTTATTTTATTTTTAATTTTTTAAAGAAAATATTTAGTTTTAATAAAATTATAATCAGCGATTTAAATTTTGATTTAAATTAAAATGTTTATTGACTTATTAAAATAAATTTTTTTTTTTAATTATTGTCAAGCAAAATCATTTTTTAATTTCAACATTGGTCATTTTTTTTTTTACTTTGATAAGTTTAATGAATGCAAATTTTAATATTTAGTATTTTATTATAAATATTAAATTTATAGTTGTTACTTTACATTGTGCTAATCGGTTTTATGCAATTTGATTACTAAAAAGTATTTAAGTAATTTTGAGTTTAAATTTGTATAATTTATTTGGTATTATTTCAATTTAAATCAAATAATTAGCATGTAATTAAATTTAGTATCAATACAAATACATTATTTGATTAATTTAACAGAGAAGTATGCATTTCAAAATAAATGTGAAATTGGTTTCTTTTAAAATTTAATTTTTTTATTAATATTCTTAGAAATATGTTGTTTTTATATATAAAAATACTTTTTTTTTAAATTTGACTAATTTTTTCTAATTATTTATTTTTATTAAATTTTAAAAAAAAATTCACATGTGTTTTACATTGCGATCAAGTTTTCCATTAGTTTTGATTCGCATAAAATTTTCTTACTAATAAAAATTGAAGTTGAAATAAAACATCGATTAAAACTTGGAAATTTTTTTTTATAATTTGAAATTAATTTACAACCAATACCAAACCCATTTGACCAATTACGTACTATTAATTAAATCTTTATTCAAATGAAGCTATTACGCTGAAAAAATATAGTTGCCATTTACAATTTTAATTATATATTTTAAAATTCTTCTTTTATAAGATGACCATTGTTTGCTGTAAGCTAAGATAAATAAATAATATTAATTGTGATAAAAAATTTTCTTAATGATTTAAACCATGATATCACTTTTTTTATAATTTTTTTCTTAGCTGCTAAATTTTTCACCTGCTAAAACTAATTATATTCTTTAGTTTAGTTAATTTTTCTATAAAGTTAAGGTCTAATTAGTGTGTAAAATTTGTGACATCATTAAAAAATCACACGCATTTTATCCTTTTAAGGTATCATAACTTTTATATTTTAATATTTAACCAATTAATTTTAACAATTAATAAGAATCAAAATTACACTAAAATTTAATTATTTAGACTTTTTTAAGTCTTTTTAATCTAAAAACGAAATTCGTTAAAAGAAAAAAAAATTTAAACTTTAAAATAAATTTTCTTCCAATTTTTATTTACATAAATTATTAATTAATATGTTTTATTTGTTAGTGTATACATTTTATAATTATTATTTTTATGGTATCAATATTTTTCTCTTTGGTAAATGTATTCAGATCAAATAACGGTTTTACATTCTTGTTTTTAAAAGTTTATTTCGCGTTTAAATATTTATAACTTATAATATTTAGAATAGTTGACTTTAGCGTAATTTAAATTTCGATTTAATTTAACTAATTAAAAAAACTCCATAAATGTATAATAATAATTTCATTCAAAAGTTAAAGTAATTTACAATTAAAATTAAGTTAAAAAAGAAATCAAATTACTTTAATGATTAATAATTTGTTTTAATTTAAAACAAAGAAGAAAATGCTGTAGTGAATGATTGGCTTGTTTGAATAGGCTTAATAGAATTGAAGTTTAATATTTGATTGAAGAAATTTTGACTAATTTTACTTAATTGAGCTGGAAACGAAAGTGCATTAGCAAAAGGATGAAGATTAGATACATATCCTGAAGAAGTAGATTCTTTTTTATCGCCAAAAGTAGTAAAAGATTTTTGAGTTTTTTGATTAATTTGTCTTTGATTATTTGTTTTTATTAATGTGTTTCTAGATGGCGTGTCTTTAATTGATGGCTTTATTGTAGTACTGCATGGTTTTTTATTAAATAAAGAATAAGACGGTGATTTGGTTGAAGTTTTAGTGGAATTAATTTTTAACGAACTGACCGAATTTAATCTGTTAACATTTTCCATTATATTAGGTTTAATTTTATTTATATGAGAATTAATCATAAATAAATGAGATACAGGTTGAGTTAATCTACGAGTCTGGGAGTTATCTGGTTTGAGGTTAGATATAGTTTGCAATCCAGCAAGTACAGGCGTTAGTTGAATTTTCGGGTTAAATTGTTTGTCATCAACTTGGACAAAATTTGTATTAGAAGAGTTGTTTGGAGCATGTTTCGAATATAAAGAATGGGACAAAGTATGCTTGATGAGTATTAAATTGTCAGGCTTGCGACCGGAAGTCAAAAAATTACCAAAATCAGTTTGATCATGATTGCAAATTATCCACGAAATTTGTCCTGTCGACGATTGCCGCGTCTGAGGAATACACAAAGATCTAGTTATAATTAATTGTTTACCACAAACTTATAAACACTTTATAAAAACAAAAACTTTTAAATAATACTACAAACATTATCAACACAAATTTTTTAATTATTTTTTTTTTTAATGTTAAGTTAAAAAGTATAATTTCAATAGTTTAAAGTTAGGATTAAACATAAACCTTTAATCTAAAAAATAATTTAATTAATTAAATCAATGCTCACCTAGTGGGACGTTTAAATTGAGCCAATTCTTCAGAATTATTACTATCAATCACTTCTGATTCAGCTTGATCTCCTGATGTAGATAAATTAGGAGCGGAAAATGTGGCACCAAAACCACCAGCAGAACTTTGTTTTCCATTACTGGTGGCGAAACCGGCACCAAAAGCAATTCCAGGAGCTCCAGAATTTTGAGCAAAGCCAGCCCCAATGGCACCATTTTTACCAACGTTAGCACCGAAATTCGGGAAATTGAAATTACCTGGTAAATTGTTTGGCTGATTATTTGAGTTAGGATCGTCTCCTGTATTTGAACTGGTCAATGGTTCTTCAACTCCAGTTCCTGTTCCAGTATCATCATTTACACCATTTTGTTCTTCTCCAAATCCTTGTTCCGAATTGTTTTCAATATCTGCTTCTTCCTGTTTTGCTAGGCGTTTTCTTGCCTGAGATTGTCTACGTTGGGCTGATTTTAAATTAGATCTAATAGGTTTTCGGGCTGTTCTAATAAATTTGCGTTTATTCAAATTTGAAGTTACTGCTTGTTTTTGTCTAAGCGAAAATCTTCGATGATGGCTATTTTCTTCACGCTCAATTAATGCTCCGTTTTTTTTTATTGTAGACCTGTTGCTAACATTAGCTAAATTATTATTTCTTCGTTGTAATCTTGATTTTTGGGTTTGTTGTTGCGAAACTGCTGAAGCAACCGCTATTAAACAAAAAAGTAAACTGCACAGAACTAAAAATTTCATTGTTTTTATTTAATATTTTTTTATTAATTAAATTCACAAAAAAATAAATTAAAAAAAAATAAATTTTTAAATTATAAACTTTTTTTTATAAGTTTTTTCTTTTAATATAATTAAACTTATCATCTAAGTAAGTCCTAGTAAATCCTAACGAATACTAATGGCCATTGACGGATGAGCTAAGCATTTTATACAAGCACAAGCATGAAATAAGATATTGAATTTAAATTGTCAGTTGACCATGATGATTTCACAAGTTCTAATACTAAGTCATATATAAATGCATATTAAATTAAATGCTCTAGTGTCTAAGCTCTGATAGTTTAATTGATTAAAAGAAAGACTAAATCCATTCATAGGTGGTTGCAGTCAAGTTCTAAAAAAACAGCAATCGTTTTTAAGACCGGTACAAATGGCATTGTCTAAATAGGTAACAGCCCATAAAAACTGACCAATAAGTTAACACATCAAAAAACCAGCTTAAGACAATGAAATTGAATAACATAAAACTAAAAATTTGCTCTTGAAATTATAGTCTGATGCAATTTAACATGGTAAATTAGTTTGATTGAGCAATTAGAACTTTTATGCGGATTTTAGGATTTAAATGAATAAACAAAAAAACCACTTGGTTTAGCTAAAAAAAGAAGTCTACATAAATCAAGGTAAACGATGGCTAGTTGATTTATTCATTTAAAAATTTGTTGAACACGCAAACAAAACTTTTTAATTGTAATTAAAATTGTTGTATTTGGTGTTTCATGGTTTAATTTAATTAATTGTTTTTCATTGAATTGTCTTTTAATTTAATTTATGTAGTTAATTTTTCTTCTTTAACGCCATTTTTTCAACATTTTCTGTTTTTGTCCAATTTTCCCTCATTTTAATTTTATTTTTTTTTATTTTATTTATTTTTTACCTCTTTTTGAAATAATCCTTTTTTTGTTTTAATTTAACTGATTTAAAGCTTGAATTTTTATTAAGTTAAAAATGTTTCCTAATAATTTTCAAATTGCTCTTGGCTAAAAAGCAAGTTTTGGGTCTATTTTTGTTTTGCTTATCCTTCTAATTTTTTTTTTTCATTTGTTTTGATTTGAATTTTTTTTTAGCATAATTTTTGCAATTTCACTACAATGCTACTATATTTTATCTAAATTAAGATTAAACTCTTTAAAACAAGTAAGATTTTTCATTCCATGGTTTTATTTTGATTTTACAGCAAAAAATTAAATAAACAGTTAAATTATTTGTTAAAAATTAACTTACTAACAACATTATTAATTTAAAATTTTATAGTTAAATATGAAAACTTGAAAAAAAATTAATTGTTTTTGAATTTTTATTTTACCTGAATTTTTTTTTTAACAATTTTAAGTAAAAATCATTGTCTATATTTTTATAAACTTGAATTTCTTTACTTAGTAATTTTATATTACAAACTTTTAACTGCTATAATTTTATAAAATTATAAAAATTTTATTAATTTATAATAAAATATACAAATAAAAATTCTATGTTAAAATAAATTAGTTTTAATAAAATCTATAATTAATTTACAACATTAAAATTAATTTTTTTAAAAAAAAAAATTTTTTTATATATTATAATATTATAAATTTATTTTTTAAGTATAAAAAATTAATTATTTTTTTTTATTAAATAAGGCCTAAATAAAAATATAATGTTAAAATTTTTAATAAATTTTTTTTTTTTAGATTTTATTATTTTTGATCTAATTAAAAATGATAATAAAAATCATTAGTGATGATAATTGTACGTTTCACAAAAATAAAATTTAAAATTCAATTTTATTATAAGCAATTACGTAGGACATCTGTTGAATTGAATAGAAAACAATAAAAAATATCCTATAAAAAAACAAATATCATATATTAATATAATTAAACCTTTGATTTAATTATATTTGTTTTATGTAACATCAGATTTATTTTTTTAATATATTAAAAAATTAAAAAATATAATTATTTTTTATAAATAATAGTAAAAAAAATAATGAAATTTTAATAAAAATATTTTTTAAAAACTGAATTTTTTAAAATATTAATTATTTCAAAATATATAGATTACATAACTAATTTTTAACTTAAACAAATTTCAGAATTTCAAAACAATATTAAATAAAAAATTTCTTAAACTCTTTAAATAAATTTAAATAAATATAGCATTAACAAATTCTATATATGATTATTAATTTACACAAAATTTTACATTTGTATAAAGTTTAAAATAATTATTTATATATAGTTAATAAAAAAAAAATGTAAATAGTAAATTAAACATACTATTATTTGTAAATCAAATTTTATAGAATATATGTAATATTTGATTTTTAAAAATAATTTATATTTTTTTATTTTTACTATAAATAATGAAATTATAAAAATATAAATAATATTTAATAATTTTCAAAAAATAGATTAATTTTAATTTATGTTATATTTTTAATATTTATAGGAGTTTTTTTTTAAATTTAATATTATTTTAAAAATTAAAATAAAACCTTCAAAATTCAACTTTTTTAAATAATCTATCATATTTTAATGATATGATAGTTTAAATAATTTAAAAAAGTTATTATTTAATATTAATAATTAAAATTTAACATAATTTTATTATAAGCAAATAATTTTTAAAATAAACATATATTATTATATAAATAAACAATTTAATTATTGAATTGTTTTTTACAATACAAATTTTAAAATATATATCAAATTAATAATTTAAATAAATAATTTTTCTATTTTTATAAAAAAATTAAAATAAAAACTAAATATTAAGTTTGTATTAAAAAAATAGTTAATATAATAATTATTACTAAAAAAGTTATATAAAAAAAACTAATATTTACATTTTTATGTTTTTCCTTTATTTACATTATTATAAGTAAATTACGTTAGTTTTTTGTTTTATTTAACATAATTACAAAAACGAAATTTACTTGGTATATATATATGTATTTAAATTATTTATCAAATAAAAAAAAAACATGAAAAAAATTAAGATACTAATATTATAATTTTTTATATATATTTTAGAATTTTATTTTAAGGAATTTAGTTTTTTTAATCAAATCAGTCAAAGTTAAATTTAATATAAAAATATATATATTAAATTTTAATTTTAATTTATTTTGTTCTAATCTCATTTGAATGACTCAAGGATAGAAAAAACTTAATTGAAATGAATTTTTTAAAATAATGAAAAATTTTAAGTTTTTAAAATAAAGTAAAAAAACAAAATATCAAATTACTAGCAATATAAAACAAACTACAATGTAATCTTAATGGTGAATCCCAGTTTTGTATTTTTACAACACAAAATAAGTAGGTGTGTATTTGAACAATGAAAAGTCGATTCAACTAATAGGCTGTGTGTTGTATCAATAGAGAAAGTATTTAATATTAAATACATTATAACGTGTTTTTATAATTGGTTTTTTACAACATCGTCATATTTGAATGATGCTTATTTGCGGTTTGAAGTGGGTTTGCCAATTTTTACTCTAGAGAATATTGTCTTGTCTCAGGAGGACTGTGTTTTCCGCTAATCAGTTATTGAATTACTAAGAATACTTATTTGATTTACAATATACGCAATTTTATTGGTTGACTGGCTACCTGTTGACCATTGGATCAATCATCACATTGTGATCTTACAAATAACTGTCACAAAATTGTGGAGGTTTGTTTTAAAATGGACCAGCCCTGTAAATGGTAAAAAAATATTTTGTTTTTATATTATTGTTTTCGAACTCTATTTAAATGCAGTTACATATTGGCTAAATTTTAATTCAAATCTGCATTTGATCATTTTTAGTTAGCTTGTTTCCATCTTTTTGACTAAACATCCGGTGCATGAAAACATTTTCCATTAAACTTGCATTTAAATTAATTACGTAAATCTGGCAGTAAAATTTCTTTTTGTGTCAGTTTTTTTACGCCATTCATTTATTTAATCTGGCATTTGATGTTGACATTAACCAAGTGATTTGCTCGTTTGAACTTGTCACCAAGTAGCATCAGTGTGCTTTCGTGTATATATTAACTGTTAATCGTTTTATAACTTGACAAATGGTTCTTGAAAACGTCAATTACGAGCCTTTGAAAGGCTTAGACAATGAAAAACTTGGCCTAACTCAAAAATCTATTTCTACAGTTAAGCGTGAACTTCGGTATGGGTTAGATGCAATAAAACAAGTACGGACAATGTTGATTGAACAAAATAATAAATGCCCAGAAGAAATGGACGATCAGCATTTACAACAGCTTTTGGATGATGATCATCTGCTGTGCAGATATATGCAAAGAAAACGTGGCCAGATCAAACCTAGTGTTGAATTTATTATAAACGCTTTAATTTGGCGCAAAAAGAATGGTTTTTCTGGCTTAACTCATCAAGTATTTGCTAAAGAATTGTTTGAACTCTCCCCATGTTATCCATTTGGAAAAGATAAACAAGGAAATTTAGTGTTGCATATTCGTTTATGTATTTATGTGAAGCCTCCATGCAAAACGGACATTTTACATCAATTTTTGGTTTTCCAGATGGATCAAATGGAAAAAATGGCTAATCAATTAAATTGCAAATGGTGTTTATTATTTGATTGCACTCAAGCTGGTTATGCCAACTGTGACTTTGATACTTCTAGATTCATCGTAAGCAGTTTACGTAACTATTATTCAGCTGCTATGTACAAAGTGATTGGGCTTAATTTGCCTTGGTATTTTTCAGCTATTAAAACTTTTCTCCTTGGGTTTGCTCCAGCTAGTATGAAACGTTACATTGTGTTTCATACAAGTGAATCCATTCAAGAGGAAATTGATTTTGACAATTTACCCAAATATTTAGGAGGTAAGCATGAACTTAACGAATGTCAATTTTATCGAATGGCCATGGACAATGAAAAATGTTTATCACTAGACGAAATGCTAAAGCAAGACTCATCAAAATTTACTAAAGAAGAGGTTAATAAAATAACTAAACATCATAAACGCACTTTAAAACTCATTCAACAAGCCGATTTAGATGCACAAAATCGTTCATAAACTTAATAGTTTTAAACATTGGCTTTTATTTATTATATATTTTGTATATTCATTATGCTTTTTGTTACTTTTTTTTTCAATTTTTATATTATGATATATATTTTTTAAAAATTTAAAATTTTTGTAATTTTTTACAAATAATTACTAAGAATGTTATTTTGTTCAACATTTTATTAATGTTAATCATAAAGTTAAATTTTTGATGCTTATAAAAATAGCTGATAATAGCATTATTTTTTTATAATATAAAATTTAAATTCAATTTTTTATGGTATTTTATTATATATAAAAATTAGATATTAAAAAATATTTAAATTTATTTATTTTAAATAAAAAAAAAACACTTTCCTCATTTGAAAAAAAAAACTTTAAGTTATAATTTTAGTCGCTTAATTAAAATATCTGTAATTAAATAAAAAATAAATTTAGCAGTTAATTATATAAAAAAAATACTTTAAAAAAAAAAAAATACATATATGCTTTATATTAATTTAAAATTAAAATTAAATATTATGTTTAAAACGTTTATAAATTAGTTTACTTTAAAAAATATATTTTTTTTTTGTGTTTTAACGTATCTATTCAATTAAATATATTTTTACTTGAAAATTTAATTTGATTTAATCGTTTATTCAAAACTTGTTTAACTTAATAGCTTGTAAGTTTTATTATACTTACAATATGTGTCGACAATGTCACAAAAGAACAATTATTTTTTTCAAGATTTTAATTTATTTATAAATCATTTTATTCAACAGGTGCGAATTCTTCGATATTTTTTAACTTAATAATTTAAATAATATTTTTAATATATGGAAGTTTAAATTATATTTTGATAACTTTTAATTAATATATATTTGTATTATTAAAGAATATAATAAAAAATAAATAAATTGATTAGATTTTTATGATTATATCAAATTAAAAATTAAATTTAAAACTTATTCAGCCTTTTTAAAACAATAAAATTCAAATATTTAATTTTTCTTTTATTTCTTTCTATTTACTTAACATTTTTGTTTGCATTCTTTTACGTTTGCTTTTACGTTGCTACATAAAATTAATTTTTTTGAAACTCATGGTCATTGAATATCTTATAATATTAACATTTTTTTTAAATATATATAAATAAGATTAAATTTAAAATTAATCTTAGTAATGAACTTTTAATTAATTTAATTTTTTTTTTAAATTATATAAATTGATTTTTTTAATAAAAAATGATTGAAAAATAAATATAAAATTTTCATTTTTTTTAATTGAAATTTTTTTTTTTTATTATAATATTATTATTGGTAATAAAAACAAATATTTTTTAACCATAATAAAGTCATTTTTAAATTTTATAAAAATAGTTATAATCTTAAAATATATTTATTATATTTATAAAAAATAATAATATATTAGTAAAGATGAATTGTAATTAAAGATGCAATTTAGGTTAATTTAATGATTGTTGTAAATAAAAATGTAGTTTTTAATGATAATTTACACTTGATGTTCTAAAAAATTGTTCATAAACATTATTAAAATAAATTTAAACATGTTTGTAAATTTATTTATAAAATAAAATAGTTTAGGCTCATCAGTTAAATGAACGGTAAAAATAAAAAAAAAACAAGCATTATTCAATATGGAATGTGATGAAAAAAAATAGACAAATTGTAAAAAAAATAATTGAATTAAATTGCATTAAAATAAACGAAAACAATTGATAAATACACGATAACTTATTAAATATAACGTTTATCAATATTAAAAATTTAAAGGAAAAATTATCTTAATATTTAAGGAAAAAATTAATAAATTTGTATTGATAATTGAAAAAATTATTAACAAAAACATTTAAATTTTAATTAAAAAATATTATTTTTTGAAGCTTAAGCAATTCATTTTAAAACTATTAAAAAATAACTTTCAAATATTTATTAAAATTGTAAAAATAAAAAAATTTATTTAGTCTAGTTAATTTACTATTAAAAAATGGCATTGTAATACTTGATAATCATGGACAAATAAAATAAAATTATAATTAAACCTTAATAAATAAAGATAATCAAATGAAAAAATTAAAATTTATTTTTTTAATTCATTAATACAAACAAATCAGGAAAATTCCTATTAGTTGCAAAACTAAATGGCAAAGTATAAATTTATTATTTACAAAATGTATGAGACGGAGTGGTTTAATCAATCATTGTTTTTAACATGTTTTATTCACATCGATTTGCACATCTAAGTACATGCAATATAGACATATGTACAAATTAATAGATGACATTGATCCAGCAAATAGTATTAAATCAATTTTGGCTTGATACTTGTTCAATGAATTAAGCCAATGTAACTAAATTATTTTACAGTATGTAAAAGTACAAAATATACTTTTTTAAAAACAATTTGAATGACTTAATTGTTTAATAATAAATTAAATAATTTTAAAAACTTTTTTGTCACAACCAATTTGTTTGAGTAAAAATAAATATTTTAAAAATTTAAAAAACAAATTACAATTTAAAATTGTATACAAAAAATAAAGTTTTAAAGCATTTAAATACAGCCATTAAAATTTAATGAAGCATTGGACAAATGAGCACCTGTGGCCGAGTTAGTCACAGTTTTAATTGATGGACCGGCTTCAGAAGTTTCCAAACAATACATAGGTAAGTAAGAAACACTCATGGTGGCATTAAGCTTATGAATATTGGAATAGGAAGAGTTTGCGGCAAGAGCGAATTTGCCATCTGATTCGCTTTTGAGTCGATCTGCAAGACACATTTTGCTAACAAAAATTACTTTGCCCTGTTTCCATTGTTTTTGCCATTGCAAACGAGCTTTTTCTCCAAATACCGGAGACTCATAATCTAACCTTTGATCTTGTCCACTATCTGCACTAATTTGTCTAGTTGCTGATGGTTTAATTTTTTTGACTAATTTTTCCTGTGTATTCGTTTTGTCAAGCTCAGACGACAGATGTTTTTCAAGTTTTGACAGACTTTTTGCAGAATCCGAAGGTGTTGAGTGGTTGGTAGAAATATTTTTTTTTTCTTGTTTATATTCGCTAGATGTTTTTGTGGTCTGATTCTGTTTGATTTTGGAATTGATTTTGACTGCATCTGTTTGTGGCTCAATTTGGGGATTATTAGGCAAGTTTTGTTTCAGAGTTTTTTGGTCTTTGTTACATGGTAATGTATCTGTTTGTAGAGTAGGATCTTGTTCGACCATCATGACCGCAATTAAATTGTTCATCGAATTGTTTTCGGTTTGTTTAGAGATCAAGCTATTTTCTGCTGAGTTGGCGTTTGATTCACAGATCAAGAGCGATGCATTAGTTAACTGAGGCGTTTGTATCAAACTGGCATCGCTAGTTCTGGCCGAACTGGTCTGTTTGCGCATCGAACCACTAACAAAAGATCTGGACTGAACATGGCGATGTCTGGTTTCGTTGCGACGACTGCTGGCAAATCTGGCACTTTTACTTGATTTCGAGGTTCTGCTAGACGATAATAATCCGGCAGAGAGGGCTCCATGGAAACTGGCCAACCGAGTAGCAGTCAGTTGAGCCGAGCTGGTGGTCAACTTGCGTCGTTTGCTACCTGCAAGTGCTTCACAAGTGACAATTCGTCGAAAAGCTCGTCGAAAGTTGCGGTTGAAAATAGTGTAAATAATAGGATTTAATGTAGAACTTACATAGCCAAGCCACTGGAAAGCTGAGACCACGCTTTCTGGCAGTTTATTCACAAAACTGGGCCAAACTCCCAGCATTAAATTGTGGGTGAAAAACGGTGCCCAGCAAATAACGAACACAAAAAATACCACACCTAACACTTTGGTGGCTTTTTGCTCAGTAAGCACCTGATTAGAACCTAAAGTACGAACCAAAACTGGCTGGGCATTGCTAGTTGGCGTGTGAGAATTGTTTGACAGTTTTCGGTTTCCCGCCAATTGTTTGTCTAGTTGTGCCAGACACAGTGCACTGTTATGCATGCAGTGCAAGTGGTTGTTGTTTACCTCTGGATTGAAAGGGGTTGCGGACAGCTGATTTCTCTGAAGATGTCCTGAACCGCCATTGTCAGAACACCCGCCATTCATGCTGCCGTTGTTACAAGATCGACTTAAGTTGCCTAAAGTGGAGAGGGTGCTAGATTTGTGTATAGGCCTGTTACCTGTACACAAATGCTGCATGGTCGGGCCTCGACCGGCAATTCCACCGTAAGAAACCTGACTTGAAGTTTCTGTTCCGCTGACTGCCCTTTGCATAGATGTACTACTGTGTTTGGCACATAACGTTTTCAGGGGCTTTGGCAGTGTATTTATAGCACTTAAGTTTGATTCAGGTTGGTTTCCACTTTGTGCGTTGCGTGATGATCCTGTATTGACTAAAGCACAGCCGGTTTTGCGAGATGTTGCCTGGTTGTGGGCTTGGTTCCATCGGCGGAATGTGTACAAAACTGCCAATAAGGAACCCGATGTGCTAGTCTCACTTGATTGATTGGACAAAAATTTATTGATTGAAAATTAAATAAACAGTCCAGCTTACTTTTGCGAAGAGCTTTTCAAGACATCGGTCTGGGTACTTGAAGTGTTTAGTTCAAAAATCGTGCCTCCGGTGGCCAAGCCTGTCGAGTATTCAGACGATATGGAACTCATTGAATTGCTGCGTCTGTAACCATTTTGGTTATTTACTAAAATTAATCAAACAAAATTTTAAGTGAACAGCACTTGTTTAACATTTAAGAAAAGCATCACTTTATCAACACTTACTAGTCACGCGACAATGGATGCAGCCACTACTAGATGAACTCATATGTTGTTGCAGTGCACTGTCCTGGCATAGTTTAGCTTTGGCTTTTAGAAGTCGGATTGTGAGCACGTACGTGTTCACCATAATCAGCATAGGAAGAAAAAAAGAAACCACCGAACCTGTTAAAATTGTATCTATTATTATTGATTTTTATGACTGTTTTTCAATCAATGTTTTTGTCAATTCATCTCTAGTAAATTGCAAGATTGTTGCTATTTATCTGTTAGTTCTTGTTTGTCTAGTCATATTACGTTTTTTTTTTTCAATAATTCTCTACGGTCTATTCTAAGTTTTTTTAAAAAATTTTCGCATTTGTTTTTTATAATTTTTCTTATTTTTATGCAAGTTTTGTTTTCTTACTGTTTTTTTATTGTATTGTTTTTATTTTTATTTAATTTGATTCTTATTTGATTTTCTTTTCTTTTTTTTTTGCTTTTCTTGCTTTCATTTGCTCTTATTTGTTCTTGTTTGCTCTCATTTTCTCTCATCGGTTTTCATTTACTTTCATTTGCCTTCATTTGCTTTCATTTGTTTTCATCTGCTTTCATTCGCTTTCATTTGCTTTCATTTGCTTTCATTTGCTTTCATTTGCTTTTCTTTTTTTTCATTTGTTTTCCTTTTTTTTTCATTTACTTTTTCTTTCAATCAACGGCAATAATATTGTGGATTAAATTCAAAAATAAGATAAATTGCAAATACTTTTCAATCAACAGACAAAATGTTTTAGTCTAACTAATTGAAATTGCTATCATAAATCAATGCAACTAAAAATTGGTTTGATAGTTAATCAATGTTTACTAGCTTTTACTGTTTTACACAAACTATCTTCAACATCTTTAATTGACCGACCAAATGTTCAAAAAGCCGGCCTAAAGTGCAAAAATTTGAGTAAAAGCATTTAATTAACTGATTAAATGACAATAAACATGTCCACTAATTTTAAAAAAATCTAAAAATTTTAATGCAATCAATACTTAAACAATTTATAATATTTTTGATATGAATTGTTCTCATTAATGTGAGTTTGTAAAAAACTGAAAAAAATAAATCTTACCTAAAATAAAAAAGAGCCTGTTGTTAATGGCACAAACAGTTTCACTAGGTTGAACATTGGTTGTATCCACAATGCCTGCTATTGAAATTGGACTAGTAATCAAGGCTGCGATTAACCAGGCAATTAGGATTTTGAGCAAAGCCGCCTTTCTGGATGCAAGTAAAGGCACTCGCCTGGCAGTTAAAGGATGGCGGATACCTGCAAACAGATCCAGACAATTTCCAAGGTGGCGACCAAATTAAGAAAAAAAAATTATTAAGCAATAGTGTGTGATTTGCAAGACTATTTGCTAAAATAAATATGTAATTTTTCTGTTACTGCTGTGATTGCACAGATCAAAAACAAGGGAAAGGACTGTTTTTACCTATGTAACGGCCAACGCTGATAAAACACATGTGTATGATGGAGGAAGAGCAAAGCAACACATCACAAGTCACCCAAAAGTTGCATAGAGCTGTTCCAAAAGGCCAGTAACCTAAATGAATCACAACACAGGTGGTTCAGACACAATCACACCAAGTTGTGGACAAAGAAAAATAATTTTATTAACAGTTTCACTAACTTATGGCATGTCCACATCTGGCCAACTTTTCTATAATCTTCTATATTTTCACTTTCCACATATTTTAATTACATTTTTCAACTTTTTTTAACTTTTTTCAACTTTGCTTCGCAATTTTTGTTTCACTTAACTCTTTATTTCTTTTCATCTTTTCTGCTTGCTGTTCATAGCTGATCCGTATCAAACTATTATTTAAACTTATAGCTTTTTACTTTCTTACTGCTTAATTTTCTTTGAATATTATTCATTTTAAAAGGCTTTTATTTATTTCACTTTTCATTTTTAGTTAACTACTTCGCCTCATTATCAGTTTTTTATTTGATTAGGCTAAGAAAAGTTTAGACGGATTATGTTTAGTTACCTAGGTTTAAATTTTGTTAAGTTCAATGTATGTTTAGTTTTATTATTATTTGTCTTTTTTATTTAAGATTTAATCTTTTTTTTATTTAAACAAGTGAAAGTTCAGCACGAAATGCATATAAGCATATATATATATATACATTTTTGATTGTGTAAAAACGTGTTTATTGACCGGAAGAAATGACGAAGTAAATGTGGTAACTATTTTTCAAGCAAGGGCAAATACAAGAACTAGTCTTAAAATAATTTTTTTTTAATGATTTAAAAAAAACTACTTTTGTAAATCAAAAAATATTTAGTTACTTTTGGTTATATAAGTTACTCTATATTCGTTTATATTAAAAAAAAATTTTTAAGATATAAAATTTTTAATAATATATTTCAAGATATTATTTTTTTTAAATGGCATCAACTTTAAATTAATATAATTTAAATTATTTTAATTATTTTAATTATTTTAATTATTTTAATTATTTTAATTATTTTAATTATTTATTAAAATATAAAAAAAAAATTGTTTTCTATGTATTTATCAAAATATATAAAATTTGTTCTTAATGATAATATAATTTATTTATTTAAGACTATAGTCAAGTTATTTCTTAAAAAAAAAAAAAAAATAGGAAAAAATCAACTTATATAAAATAATGTGTAATGATAAAAAAATCAAGATTGTAAAAAAAAACATTGACATAAAATAGCTTTACTATGCAATCTTGAAAAAAAATTATGTAGTGTTTAAAATGCATGAATGGACAATATGTCTCTAGAAACACATGACTAATCAAGTTAAATTGCGATTAAGAAAGTGCATTCATTAACCAATGAATTTGCTGTTGACAGTTGCATAAAAAAAACTACACTGATTTCGCATTTATCCATTTAGGCAAAATAATTGTATACAAACTGAAAAATAATGATGGAAAATCTAAATTTATTTAATTGTAAGTTAAAACTAAATTTTGCAGCTAAATTATCTTATAATTTGCATGTAGGCTATGTTTGACATACTAAACAATGTAAACAAATGCTAGCAATGCAAAACAAGAATGAGTACAATATTTAACTAAAATTTTTATAAAATAAACGATAATTTTACAATGCTATGAAAAACTTATCGACCTTTAAAATCTATTATCATTTAAATTACTAAACTAAATTTATTAATATTTAAAATATATTTTAAAAATGTATTTAAAAAATAGTTTGATAATTTTAAATATAAAAACATAATTGCTTTTAAAAGTTCTTCTAATGTTAAATAACTTATTTTCTAAACGTGTTGAAAAGCATGCATATTTAAATAAACAAATTGTCATAATTTACAATTAAAATATAACAATTTAATTTATTTAAATTAATTACATTTAGAATTGTTATCATTTTATTAACATTTATTTAATTTTACTTTATTAATGTTTTATTTTTTATTTATTATTTAAAAAAAAATACTTTTTTTATTTATTTTTTTTTTCTATTTTATTACATATTAATATAGATTTTTTCTATAAAAATATTTTAACTATCAAAATTAAAGTAAACTGCTGTGTTTAAATTAATAAATAAAAAGAAGTTAAATTAATGAAGCTTAAAAATTTATTTTATTAATATATTAATAAAAAAAGTTATCTAGCACCTTAATTTATTCTTCATTTTCGGTTTGCAATCTATTTATAAATCTCTATTTATTTGTTACATTTATTTTTTATTTAATAAAACAATAGATTACAAATTATCATTTAATTTTTGTTTACTTTGATTACATTGTTTATTTTTTATACTTTTTTTTGTACATATTTGATTTTTTTGATTATTTTATATCAGATATTTCTTGCGTGTAAATTTTAGCAAACAACTTTTTAAATTAATTAAGCACATTATTACTAAAAGTTAATTTTAAATATTGATATTTTGATTATGAAAAAAAATCTATTTTTTTTTAAGTTTTGTTATTAACCACATAATTTATAATTGTTTAACCTTTTTTTTTATTATTTTATTTAATTATATTTTTATTATTTTTTATTTAATACAACATTTTTGTTTATTTTATATTTTTCATTCGTTTACATTTTTATGCTTATTTAAAATAATTTTAATTTTATTCACAATGGAATTATTTAATTTAAACAGCTAATAGATTTATAAAAAAAATTAACTTTTTCAATTATTGTCTAAATTTAATATTTTTATACAAATAACTTTAAAAAATAAAATTTATATTAAATTTAAATTATATTGTTTAGATTTTATAATAAAATTCAATAAAATTTAGTTTTATAAAATAATTAACATCATATTCTTAAATATAAAAAACACGCAATTCGTTTTTATTTAATTTTAAAATAGTTTTAGTTTAATTTGTTTTTTATTATAAAAAAAAGGTTAATCTTTTCAAATTATATAAAGATTTTCAAAATACTATTCAATTAGATATAAATTTAATTATTCTTGATTAATTTATTGAATTAAGATTTAAAGATAAACAAATGTGCTTAAAATTAATAAATAAACTTAAATTAAAAAAAAAAAAAGAACTATTATTCTATTTAAAGGAATTTTAATAAGAAATAAATCTCAGGTGAATTTAAGTTAAAAAAAAATTACAAATGACTAACATATAAATTTTGACTTAAGTAGATAATTAACAAATGTAACTTTTATTTTACTTGCTCATTTATTTTACTATTGCGTGTAGATCAATTCGAATGGTGGGTTATAATTACGTTTAACTAAAGTTTGATCCAAATTCTTAATTTAATGTTCTTAATTTTAGATCATTGAACAAATCGATTTACCTTCTTTATTACCTAATGAAATGAAAATTTATTTTGCCTTCTTTTTTGCTTGGATTGTTATAGTTTTTTTATATCATTAAATTACATTTAAACTATTCAATTTTATTTGCCTATTCTAGACCAATATTCAGCAAATTGAAATCCAGCCTCTTTTAATAGTAAAAATATAATGCAACTTTTTTTATTTCGGTTTACATTGAATCATATTTAATTAAAAAATAAAAGCATTGTTTTGTTCTTTTACTTGTTTTTGTCAAATACAACTGCTTAAAATACGAAATTATAATTTTCAAATAAATTTTTATTTAAATATTTTTGTAAAAAATTGTTAAATTTCATACTACATTCTACTAGAAATAATAAGTTCAAATACAAAAATTAAAATAATTAATTTAGTTAAATAAGCTCAACTATTATATTTTATTTTTATACCAAATTTTACACATAATGTAATTAAAATTTAAAATTAAAAATTAAACTGCTAAAAAAATTGTTTCAGCTTTGAACACCTGCATTTTAAATAAAATTTACAAGAAATTTACCTTATAATACAAAAGAAATTTTGTTGAAAATTTATCTTTTAATTATTTAAAAATAATTTGTTCAGTGTATTTGATCAACAAAAGGATTGTTCGTAGATTGTCTTCAGTTTACTCAGCACAGATTACAAATGATTAAACCAAGCACAATAGTTGTTTGTCATAATCCGATCAGACACTTGATCAGATTAAGCTCAAAACTGTTGTTTGTCAAAATTGATCCTTTTGTGTCGCTTACAGTAAAGCATTGATTAAAGCAAAAGTTCAATTTGAGTTTGAAATTGTTTGAATCAATTGATGCGTGAATATAAGTGATGTATTGTAATGCTTTGATGTTTTGAACAAAAGAAAAAATACGATTTTGAAGAGATAACAGAGAATATGACAATATATAAAAAAAAGATATCTAAATTGTGGATTTTGTTTGAAATGATAGCAAAAACAATTTTTCTTATAATTTATATGACATAATACATTGCTTTTTCTTTTTTTTGAAAGATTGATTAAAATCAAAAACTGATAAATAACATATATATACATTTTCATATATATATATATATATATATATACAATAGATAAATAAAAAAAAATTGACATTGGTATTACGATTAATTGCGGTCAGAAAAGATAATTTGAATGAAAAGAATTATTGAAAGAAAATAATGTATAGGATGTGATTATAATCTTGTTATAATTGAAGTTTGTATTATTTGTCAAAAATAATTCTAGTATTGTTAGACAATTCCGCCTTTAATTCGATCATAATTTACTAAATAATCTTGTCCACAATTTTACTGTAATATGACTATAATCTTTTTATATAATTTTTACATAATTTGATTTTAATCCCAAATTAATCCTATTTTAATCTAACTATCATCTGGCTAATAAGCATCAAAAAGTGGCTGGCAAAAACAATATTAACTATTTTAATCATTAATTCTGTGGTTAAGCTACAACAGTATATTTATTTTGATGTTTTTGTATATACGTTTTTCAAATAAATATTTACAGTTTTGAAAAAAATTATTAATCATTAATTATAGTTAGTTTTTATTTTTTTTAATTTTTAGTTTTTATTTTTAGTAGCAAAAACGTTAATCGCTTAGATATAAGTCAATAATATTTAACAGATAACAGATTTTAAACAAAAATCTAAATTTTCGAAATTTTCAAAATTAGAATTTTGAAATTAAAATTAAATACAAAAATTAAAAAAAAAATTAATTATTATAATAATAAAAGTTATTTTTAAATATATTTATACATGTTTTATATATAGGATTATATAAAACAACTACATAATTGATGAGAAATAAAAATATTTTTATCTTAAAATAAAAACAACAAAAAACTATTTTTAGCTTCAGGTGTTAGATTAAAAATAGGTACCTAAATTAAAGTTTGTTGATGATGAGTAAGTTGCGCAGTCAATTTGTTGCTTGTTTTTTATCTGTATTGTTTGTAAATTTAAGCGGAACTTAAAAAAATGTAAACGACTTTTACATTTTACTTGTGCCGGTTTTGAGTTTACTTCCGGTTTGCAAAAAATACGCCTACAAAAAATGAAAATATAAAAACCTGCTAAATTTTACACTTGAGCTCATGTTTCCTGCGTTAGTAAAAAAAAAACTTAAACAAAAAAATAACAAAGTAAAAAAAAAGGATATAAAGAAAAAAAAAAGTTTAAATTTAAAAAACAGCATGTAAGAAAAACGGAAATGAGTTTATGCAAAAATAAATACAAGCAAGATGGTTGAAATTGGCTCATTTATTTAAGTTTACCTGTCATGTAAAAAAATAAATTTGTGGCACATTAAAAGCAAAATTAATTTCTAAACTATTATAAATAAATCGGTGAAGTCTAGCTTATTATTTAAAATTGATTATTAAGTCAAAATTATCTAGTAAAAAATTATTAAGAATAACTTAAAAATTTAGATCAGTTAAAAGCATAATTTCAATCTTATCATTTATGAAAACAGGCTTTAAAAAAATTTAATTTATTAGGTTAGATATAAAAATAAGTGTTAATTTTTATTATAGGTGTTATATCAATTAAAACTTTTAATAAAATTAAAAAAAAAAATCAGTTAACTAAATAAATAAAAAAAAAATGTTTTTTTATTATTTTTTTTCCATATAAAAATGTCAAATTATATACATATTTAAATAACTATAAATAAAACAGTAGCAATAAAAACCAATAAAAGTGCATTGAAATAGATAAATGTTTGTATTGTAAACAAGGCTAGTTAAAATTGATATGCTTTGCAAAAGAATTCAAATTTTAAGATGAACAAGCAATCAATAGATTTTTTTTAAAAATTGCTATAAATTTATAAATGCATTAATCGTTCATAAATTTTGTAATACAAGTTTTAAACAAATATGGGATGCATATTATTTTTGTTATTTAATTTTTATTTTTTTATTTTCAATTACAATAATTTTTCATTATTTTAGTTTATGTTTTTTTATTAATTTATATTATCTTTATAATATATTAATAGTATATATTAAAAAAATAAATATTTAAACATTTTTTTTAATTGAAGTATAAATTTAAATCAATAAACTAATCCTTTTTTAACATTTTATTATAGGTGAAACATTTTTAAAGAAATTTATTTTATTGGATTAAATAAAAAATAAATAGATCAAAATAAGAAAGGAAATTGATAAGTAACAATTTAATACAATTTCATATAAATTATAAGTAATCTATATATAAATTTAATTATACAATTGATGTAATTTATGCTGGTCAAAATAGCTAATTTGCTTTAATTTAGCTAATTCGAATTTCAAAATTTGCACATGTTTTTTGTCTTGCAAAAATTGCGTTATCAATTTAACAAAAGCAAATTTTCTTTATTTTGACTTTTTAACATTACCGTTTATTTTTATTTAACTTAAGTTACTTTAGTATTCTTTATTTTTTGATTGTTTTAATATTGCTTTATCAGCAATTTTTTTAATTCAAAGTTTGAATTTTTTAATTTTGAATATATAGTTTAATAAATTTATTAATTTTTCTTTTTTTTACTACATTTTTAAAAATCAAGATTTAAACTTGAAAAAATCGTTGCCAATTAAATTTATATATCATTATATATATTTTTTTAGGTTTTTTTTTTTTGCAAATAATACTATTAAAATTATATTTAAAATATAAACTATAATACAAAAAAAATAAATGAGTACTTGATTAATTTTTAAATGTTTTAACTAAAATTTAAAAAATATTTTATAAATTATTTTAAATTTTTTAAAAAAATGGTAAATAAAAATTTTTTTATGATAAAATGATGGTACATAAAATTAGTAATTTTAAAAATTAGAAAAGTGATCATCTACAAGTCGATGTAAATTTATTGCAATCTAATTAGAGCCAAAAGCTCATGCAACACTTGTTTTTATAATAAAACTGCGGTTGTTGTATTTGGTGAAAATGGCTAAATTGAAAAATTACTTTATTTATTTAAAAGAAAATTGTTTGAAAATAAGAAACATGAACAAACTAAACAAGACTATTGGCAAACGCATTGTAACCAAATCTAATATCAATGAGATGTTCAGTGTACATGATAAAATACCATTGCTTACACTCCATTGAGTTTCAATGATCTTTTCGCGCCAAATTATTTTATAAAAAAAACAATTTTATTTGTTTGTTTTGGACAATTTTATTTAGCCAATGATAAGAAAGCTAAACAAATGAAAAATGGACAAAAATTTGTAAAAAATACTAAA
The DNA here is from genome assembly GCA_025170145.1 of Pyemotes zhonghuajia. Taxonomy (NCBI): domain Eukaryota; kingdom Metazoa; phylum Arthropoda; class Arachnida; order Trombidiformes; family Pyemotidae; genus Pyemotes; species Pyemotes zhonghuajia. The sequence continues at coordinate 8,690,449 of CM045844.1, read as the reverse complement.
ACATCATGTAAAGTTAAAAAAATAGAAAATTGCTTTTAATGTATCTTTGGTGAAAAAAATTCAAACGAAAATAAACAAAGAAACAAATGATTAAAAAAAGCAGAGTATAAACATCAAATCTTTAGTATCAATTTTTTATTTTTTAGATTTTTTTCAAAAAATATTGTTTTTTTTTTTTTATTTTGCACCTTAGTCAATTTTTTAGCTTTTTTTTAGTTACCTTAAATATGTCAATAAGAAAAAAGCATGTTTTTTTTAATGAAAAAAGGAAGTAATTGTTTGAAAGTAGCATGTTTCTTCTGTCAAACATGGCTAAGACTTTATTTAGAATTTTTTATAAATCATTGACCATTAGTTATTAGTAAACGTTCAGAAGCAAAAATAGTTATCATTTAGTTTTAAAAAATACGATTGCAAATCATCTTTGTAGTAAAAGTTTCACGTTCAAATTTATGTCGTTTATTTAAAACCATCTAAAAGATGAACAAAATTAAATAGTTTAAGAAAAAGGTCAAATTAAGAATAATAAAGTCAATATGAAAAAAAATATAAAAGTAAAAATAAAAAATTACAAAAAAGATGATAAAAGACCAAAAAAACAATAAATAAACTAAATAGACAATAAACAAAGTTTCGGAATAAGCATGGTTTATCAAAATATTCAAAAATAAATGAAGATAAAAAAATTTTGTTATTGTAAAAATAGGTATACCTGATCCAATCATGCTTGTAGTGTTTCGTGGCTATTTGTCGTGGGCGGTTGTTTGTTAGCCACCTGACAACCGTTTAGCATTAGTCTACTGACTATTTAGGCTTGAACAATTCCATCTAGACACGGCTGACCGATCTAACATAAAATAACACTCAAATACAAGCAAATAAAGTATCCTAATGCTGATAAGGCTTATTCTTTAAAAAAGCGACTACCTGACCTCTTTTTAGCCTTAAAGTTATTTTGTCAAATTAATTTTACCGCTGTTTTGACCAATGTTTTGATTTTATTTTGTTTGTTTTTTTAATCATATTTTTACTTTTAAATTTAGGACTGTTTTTTTATTACTTTTTTTAAAAATTTGTACAAGTAGACTATAAAAATATTTTTACATTAGATTTGTTTATTATGCAATTTTTAATCAATTTTAGTAACCAAACTAGGAATTGGTTAATTTTTTCATAATTAATTTAATTTAATTCTTTTATTTATTTTAAAGGCGTATAAGTGACAAACGCCTTATTAATTAAAGTTTTTTATAAATTAGAAGAAAAACATTTACTAAATAAAAAACTTTGAAACCATTGTTTAAATTTAATGAATTACCCGAAAACCAAAACTCAAACTTTAATTTCCAAACAAAAATCTTATACTAGTTAATCAAATAACAATATTAATTTGATTTTTGGTTTTTAAGTTTGATTTTATAAGTGTCTTGTGTATTGTTAAAATCTTATTTTAAAATTCTTTTAAATGTTTTTAATACCACAATTGGTCGTTTAATTTGTTTGTGTTTTTAGAATAGACTTTAAATTTAAAAAAAAAATACAGATGCAATAAATGGTTTATTTTTTCATTAATCAATTATAATGTAAAAGTATAATTGTATATAATGTATTCGCGGTACTGTGAGAAAAACTGATAAATTCGATTTAAAGATGAATTTGGCACTGAGATAATGCAAATTGTTCTTAAGCAAATCGACAGGGCGCTTTTTACTGAAACGCGTCCCAATGGTTTTAAAAAATGGAAACTAGTTTACATAAAAAGCAAAACTTAATAGCATAGTGATCAATTTATTTTCACTTTACCATGTTTTTTCAATGTATATAGTTACCAATTCAAAAGAACAAAAATGATGACAAAAAAATGCATTATCTTCAATAATGCAAAGAAGTGTTAAAATAACCTGAATAAAAACAATGGTAGACTAAGTAGTGTTTTAAATATGTTAGATCAAAGCATGTTAAAGCATAAATGAGAACTCAGTTTTATGTATAGAGCTTAACTGTTTGATGAAGTTTAGAAAAAAAAATCAGAAAAATTCAATTTCTAAATTAAAATCGTTCTTAAGCTAAATTAATAATATTTGTGTTAAAGGTTACAATTTTTTATTTAGAAATTGTTTTTTGTTTATATTAATTATTAAATTTTTAAAAATTTATAAAATATTTGTTTAAATTTATATATATAAAAAAATGATAATTAAATAGTTTAGTAATAATATCTTTACATAAATCAGCGAAGTAGTAAACTATTTTTACATAGAAATTTTTTATAATTATTTTTGTTTATGAATGTAATTATAAACAAATTAAAATTAAAAAAAAAAGAAGATGAATTTAAACTTTAAAAATTTAATAGTATTTTATAAATTGAGGTTTATAATGTGTTTATAATGTATAAAAAATAATAATAAAACAAATTAATAAATATTTACATGTTTATATTAAGTTTTAAAATTAAATATAATTTGATGCAAATATAATTAAAATTTTAAAATATCTAAAATTTATAAAATAGTTAATTTTTTAAAATGGTCATTTTAGTTTATCTAATTTATCAATGTTTTTTTTTTTTTTTTAATTTATATATATTTAAAAGAAATATGTGAAAATTTTGTTACGTATCAAAATTTTTATTTAAAAAATAAAATTATATTAAATTAAATTAATAACTCTATTTTTGTCTAAAAATTAAAACGCTTTGATTCTTTATTTATTTAAATTTTTATTTTCTTTTATTATATTTTTAACAAAATTTTTGGATAAGATTTTATTTAAACGACAAAATAAAAATATTAATAAATTAATTGTTATATAAAAAAAAAAATATTAAATCCTTTTTTAAAAACTATTTTATATTTAAATTATAATAAATATTTTTTAAATTTAAAAAATTAGTTTTTAATTTTAAAATTAGTTTTAAAATTTTTATAAATATAAAAATAAAAATTTAATTTAAATTAATTTTAAAAAACTATTTTATAAAATAAGTAAAATTTAAAATTTTTTTTAAATTTATTTTAAACTTTAATATTATTAACTAAACTAAATTAATTATTGTTCATATTTTTTTTTAATAACAATTAAATTAATTATTAATATTATAATTAAAACTTTTTATTTTATTTTTTCATAAAAGTTTTAATTAAATTTTTTTTTTAGATTGCTTTAACTTAATGGAAAAAAAAATTAAGATTATTTTTTTTGTTAATGTATTAAAATTTTTATATAAATATTTTTATACAAAATATAAAATGTTTTTTTAGTCCAGTTTTGTTAAAATTAAATTGACATAAAAATAATAAAAAAAAAAAAGATTATTTTTATTCATTAATTTAATACCAATATGTTTTTCAAAAATGTCTTATTATGCATATTATCTTTTTTGACATTTTATTTTAAAGACTATTTAATATAATTCAAAAATACTTATATAACTGAAAAATTTACATTAGTAATATAATAAAAAATATACTAAATTTTGGTAATAGTTTATATAATCTTAAGAAAAAAATAAATAATTTTTTTAACTTAAATCTGATACCACTATTTTTTACATATAGTTTAAATTTTATTATCACTTAATTTAAATATTTTTTTTAATATTTTGATTTAATTTTTTTTATTGAATTTTCGTTTTAAATTTAAATCTATAATATTAATTTTATAAATTTAAATAATATAATTTTATTTTATTATATTTAAGAAAAAAATTATTAAACTTTTAATTTATAGTTTTTTTAAAATTCCAAATTATAATTTTTTTTTATTTATTTTTTGTTATTAATATATATATTTATTATTTTTTATAAATTTTTATTATTTAAATATTTTAAATTCATTATGTAATATTATTTTAGTTAATTAATTTTTAAGTATATATATAGTTAAATAAGGTTCAACAATAAAAAAACTTAAAATATATTTAAGCATTATTAAAATTAAGTTAAAATTTATATTGTTGATAAAAACTAATAATTATTCAAAAATAAATTAAAAAAAAAAATTGTTTAGCTACAAATCAAATTTCTAAAATTTGAAATCTAATGTTTTAAATCAAAAACTTTTTGAAACCTATTTTTTTTTTTACATATTTTTAATGTCAATATAAAAATAATTTCTTCATATTTTTGATAAAAATGGATCTAGCAAATTATTGACTTCAAAAAAATGCAGGTTATAAAGAATAGTTTGTTATGACATTCCAGTTGATAAATGTCCTTTATTAATGATGCTCATGAGTATTTCAAATCATGTCTGAGTTTATTTGAAAATGATTTTTTACTTTTGTCATATTTTTACAATGAAAAGTCAATTGACTAAAGAACTCAGCTAGTTATAACTAGTATCAATTTCTAAATATAAATGTGAATTATTTGTAATAATTCTTTAATGTACAAGAATAATTATATACTAACTATGCAAAAATTAATTAAAATAAAACATTAAAATCACCAACATCTCACTACTTACAAAAAAAAAATTAACTTGTTAATATTTTGATCATTATTTGTGAATATTTTTTGTATTTTAACATATTCAAATCGATAAATTAAAATTTTATCCTAAATAATATCTAATTGTTTGAATTAAACTTTAAAAAAAAAAAATAAAAAATTTTAAATTGATATTAATGCATATAATCAAATTATAAGTTAATATTAAATTATTAAAATTTTTATAAATTTATCTCAAAATTTTAAAATTGATTTTTTTAAAATATATTGTTTAATAAAAGTTAAAAAAAAAAATTATTAATTTTACTTAAATATTTTTTACAGTAACAATTAAGTAAATATTATAAAATTTTTTATTTAAAAATATCTATTTAAACCCACAAAATAAGTTTATTGGGAAATTTTTTGTACAAATGTTTAACTTAAGATACTTTAATTAAAGAAATATTTTTAATTTATTTTATTAGCAAATACTTTTTTTTTATATACTAATTTAATCTAATGTTAATTTGAAAATTAAGGCTTTACTTTTGATTTTTAAAAAAAAAAATTATTAAATACATTGTTTTTTCAGAACTAATTTTGAAACATATTAATTAAAAATAGTTAAATTTTAAAAAAAAAAAGTTATGCAAAATTTAATTTAAATGTTGTCTTATTAAATTGTTATTTAAAAACTATAATTTAACTATTAATGATTTAAACAAATTGTTATAAAAACAAAATAATAAAAAAAAAAAAATTTTAATTAAAATTAAATATGAATAAATTTTTATTGTTTAATCAATTTTTTTTTATTAAAATAAACTATATATTTAAATTTAACTTAAAATATTTTAAGTTAAAATTAAAAGTTTTTTAATTGTATTTGACACATCAACTGCCAAAGCATTTGGGTATATACATGAAGTATCTCGAATTTATATTAAGTTAACACAAATTGTTACTAGCATTTATAATTGTGTTAATTTTATACTATTGTTATTTATTGTGATCAATAGTAATCAGAGTAATAAAAAAGAAAAAATTATAAAAAACTAGATAGTTTAGAAAAAAACATTGAAAAGTAAGCCAGAGGCTAAAGCATTAGCTAGACAAAAGAAAATTGAATGAAAATAGCAATTAGCCATAGGGTCTAGTACACAAATTTATGAATGTACATTAAATACATTGATAGTGTGACTGAACTACCATCTGTTTTAGGGTGTCCATCCGGCAAAAGATGCAGTTAATTGAGCGAATCAAGCACTTAAGATGTTGATGCGTTAATTTCTTTTATTTTGTTATAGTATTTTTTTAATTGAATTTCAAGATTTAACTTGACCCAACTTTTTAGTTAAATTTGATTATTAAATAAAGCTGATGCACATATTTTATATAAAACTTTTAAAATAGATATCTATTTCTTTAATATAAATAGCAATTAAAATCACAAAATATATAAAATTTTTCCAATCAATAGATTTAAAAATCTAACCAAATTTTTAGTAATAAAGTAGATTGGTAGATTTAATCAAATTTCACATACGTTTGATCTGGTAAAATGTTTTTTGAATGATGAAAAAGATTTAGTTATAAGTTATTTTTACAAATTATGTTTGTGTCATTGTAAATTTATTTTAAAATTTTTTTATATGGACAATTTATAAGCATATTTTATCAACTTTATTTTATTTTTGAAATTATTTACTTGTTTTTATTTGTGAATTTAGGCAATTTAAAAAAAAAATCTATTCCGTTGAGTTTTTAAAAATTATTTTTTTAAAAGTATTTACATAAATCTGATGCCAAATATTTTTGATATAATTTTTATTTATTTTATTGAGTTTTATTTTAATTGAAAAAAAATTAATAAACAATATAAAGCTCTTAAAATTTTTAATAATTTTATTTCAAAATCAAGATATTTGATTAAAAGCTTCAATTGTAATCAACTAATATAATGTGTAACAAATAATTGGCAAATAAAAAATTAAAAACTAAGATAAAAAAATAAGGCTTTCAAATTTATTATTTGTTTAAAATTTAGTACTATTTATTTTTTTTTTATTTTATTTATTTTTAATTAAAATATAATTAAAAAATAAGTTAGTCAAGTTTTGAACGCTTATATAGATGAAAACAAACAATAATGATAAATCATTAAATTTGACGAAAACATGACAAGAATATTTTGTAAAGAAAGGCAATAAATACAATTACAAGTTAGTATAATTAGTTTGTGATGTGAATCGGAAGATAAAGCAAAGATGTAGACAGATGAATTTGACAGTCCAGTGTCATTTTTTTTTATCTATGAATTGTGGTTATATACTAATTGAACGCACAAAACCATGACTACTTTGACCTTTTGCTTTTTTATTTTAATTTGATTTTTTGGTCAGTTTAAAGTTATAGTTTTTAAAATTTTATTTTTAAATATAATTATTTTAAAATATAATTTCTTTATTTAATTAACACTAAGAATTTTTCTTTTATTATTATCTTTATAAAAAAAAATATTCATTTTCTTAACAATCTTCTTATTTAAATTTTTCACATGTTAATTCTTTTTATTTGGTTTTTATCTTTTATTTTAATTTTGTCGTTTTCTTTTTAATTTGCTCACACTTGGATTGATGGTTACTGCGCAAAGCGGCATACTAAATTCAAGTCACACAGTGTTTGTCAATCAAAGTGGATGTGGAAACATGTTTAAATTGTCAAAAAAATGAATTTGAAATAGTCACTACAAATAGTAAAATAATGTAAAAAATGAAAACAGAGCAAATCAATGCCAAAACTAAACTAGATCAGCCTTCAAACTAGGCAACAAAGTATCAAAACAAAACAAAAATTTAAACGCAAATCAGTGATTAATGTGTCGTCAACAATAGTGTGCTTTTTTTGAGTCAATATTCTAATAAAGATAACTTATTCAGAAAATATACAAAAAAAAAAAAAAAATATTTAAAATGAGAGAACTAGATATAAAAATGATTAAAAATAATATTGTCTAAAAAATTATTTAAAAAAATTAATAAAAAATTATTAAATATGAAGAAAGTTGAAATTTAATAAATAAATAAAAAATTACAATTAAATAGCTCAATTAAAGAAATTAAGTTGATCATATAAAAAATTGAAATAACGCCCAAGTAACTTAATACGTGAACAATTTTTGTCAGTGATAAAAAATTTAAAAATTTTATATTTATTTTTTAAAAGCAGTTATTTTTTTTAATTTTTTTGATGATTATTAAAAGCAACAAATGGATTATAAAAAAATAAATAAAAACTTACCGTAAAAATCAAATAACATAAGAAAAGGCATTACTATTAAGCTAACAAGTAGATCTGCTACTGCTAAACTAAGAAGAAAATAATTTGTAGCATTTTGCAGGCGTTTTTCAAGACAAATAGCTAGACACACAAGGCAATTTCCAAAGACTCCAAGAAGAATAAGTAGCAACACAATTGAGTAGATCCAGTTGTACTGTTCCAAAGTTGCTGACTCACCTGTAGGCCAATTGCCAGTGTGATTTTCATGTTTATCCAATTCCACACTAGCAGCAGATGCAATCAATTTACCATGTGACCATTCTTCAAGTAGGTCAGTTTCATTATATTTCCATTGTGTTGGCAACAGCTCTTTAGATATCAAATCACTGTCATCTACAGTTGTGAAATTAGTATTCAGAGTGTGCACACTTTGTAGTAAAGTATCGATTCCTGTGCCTAAATTTTTAACAAGCTTATCAACATCAGTTTTTATAACTGTTTCAAAATCTTTGATTGTATTAGCAGGTGTGGTTGCTGAATTGTCATTGTGGGAAATTTTGTCAATTTTTAGTTGATCAGATGCAAGATCATTATGAGTAATATCTGCCGCTGATGCTTGTTGCAACTGGGCAAGTTCTGCACTAGACACATTCCAAAGATCTGCGCTGAGTTCATCATAATCTTGAACTGTAAAACTTTCAAAAAATTCTGAAGACACTTTTTTTTGTGGCATTTGATGTTGAAAATTTTTATTACTATTATTTTTTATTGGGTTAAATTCAGGTAGAGGCTTGCTAAAATTAATTAAATTACCAAAATTATCAACAGCATTACTTCCATTTAGAAAATAATCTACTTGTGGAAAGTCATTTGCACTGCTAGTCAATTGATTTGTACTTGAATTAGTTGCATCAAATTCATGTTTAGTTCTTTTCACGCCCAATCTGCTAATTTTGTTAATATTTTTGCTTGTAGCTTCAGCTTGATTATTAGAAGAGTAGTCCGTAAATTTTATTATTTGATATAATGGATCAGGTCTAGCTGACAAAGCTGACGATAATAAACGCTTTAGCCGAATATCTAATGTGGGCCAATCATGCCAGTATTGTCCATATGCACATTCGGCTGGACATACCGGAAACATAATATAAGCTAAAAAAATCGTATGCAAAAAAAGGCCAAATATGGCACTGATACTAAATAAGGTTAAGTGTAACTTAATTGGCGGCGCCATCTTACGCCAGCGTTGTTTTGCAATACATTGGTAAGTTAATATGATTTTTTACAATTTTCTACTAACACCTTTTAATTAATTATAACTAAATTAATATAGATTTTTATTTAAGACATTTTTTTAGGTTAATATTTTTTTTTAAACAAAGTTAAATATTGTTTAAAGAAAAAATTACTTTTTATTTTTAACTTAACATCTTTTTAACAAATAAATACACATAATTATTTTTTAAAAAAAAATTTTTAACGTTGAATAAAAAAATTTTCAGCTTTTGTAAAAGTAAATCACAATTTATGTATCAGACTAATTTGTAATTAAATTTTATAAATAAACACAATCTAATTATAATAAAATATTAAAAAAATATAATGTAGCTTTAATTTTAAATAAATTTTAGAATAATTTGAAAAAAAAATTTAGTTAAATAACTATGTAAAAGGTGACATTGAATATTTTGCTTATTTTATTTATAATTTATTTTATCTATTCATTTTTTATTTATTTTCTTTCATTTCATTTTATTTTTATTTATTTTTTTTTTTTGTTAAATAACAATCAATGTAGACACTTTACAAATGACCTTGAAACATCTTCAACTATAACTTTAAATATGTCGATCACAAATGATAGTTAACATTGAATATATAACAAATATTATAAAATATGAATTCAAAAGATTACTAATTTAAATAATCTTTTTTTACGCAAAACATAAAATAAAAATATTTAAATTATTATACATTAGTTTTAATAAAAATCTAATGAGAAAACTTGTCGATATAAAAAAAAATATTTATATAAGATATAAAAAAAAATTAAATCAAATAATTAAATAAAATCAAATATAAAAAAAAATAGACTAAAATAAATTAAAAGAAAAATACACTGCAATTTTGGCTAAAATTGTAACTGATGTTGTTGTTTGTTAACATGTATTTTTCACAATTTAATTATCTATTAATACTAATTATATTGAAAATAAATTTAATCGAAGTTAAATTTACAAACCGCGTAAAGTGAATTATTTTTTTTTCCATATTCATTCTTCTTTTAATTGATCGTATTTTTATTTATTTGATCACGGCACAAAATCCAATTAATGTAGTTGTCAGATATTTTATATTTTGATTCTCACAATTCTAATTTGTATTGATAAAATTTATAAGATGATGTATTAAACGGCACATTATTCCTCATTAAAAGTAATAAACTTATTGATCCGAAATCGTGAAAAAAAATTCTAAATTAAAAAAAATAAATTTATAATCATTTGTTTAACATTAAATAAATTTAAAAAAAATAACGTCAAACAATTACTAATATAAAAAAGTAAAACTAATTTAAAGATTTTAGCTACAAAAATTTGATAAAAATAAAGTTAAATTTTATTTAAATCATTTTATTGCATAAAATAAAATTAATAATAATAATATTAAATGCATAATATTAAATCAGTATTAGCACTTAAATTATTATATTTCTATCAATTACACAAAACAAAAAAAAAATTTAAGAAAAAAAAATAACTAAAATGCTAATTGTTTCTAGTAAATTTTTTAGTTGATATAATAAGTGAATTAACACAAAGATTTCTTAAGTTGTAAAAAAGTAAATGAGATCGTTTTATTTGTAAAACAGAAATAAGGTGAAAAAAAAATTATTAAGTAGGAAAAAAGTTAAAAGAAAACAGGAGCAAAATAAATGAAATTGAAAATTAAAATAATAGAAAATAAAATAAGAAGCCGGTCAGTTTGCTATGACGCAATGTTTTCAACTGCCTGCGGCCGCAATCGAATGCACTAGCAAAATGAGACAAATCTTACAAACGGGCCATTGACAAGCGTTTTCCGGAACTAAAAGCCGAACCGGTTCTAGCCAAGTTCTAACTCAATATATAGGTTAGAGTTTGCGTCGAACGCAAACAAAGATTCAATACACGCAGTCTCTTGTATACTGATCACTGACTACATCCGGCACCTGATTTTTATTTATATAACTAATAACTGATTATTAGATCATCAGATTAATTATCTACTTTTAAAATTGATGTTTCATTTGATATATTGATTCATTTATACTATAACTTCAATTTTTCTTTATAAATTTTAATTGTTTTTTCTGTTATTTTATTCATACTGAAAACCAAAATAATTAAAATTATTAATATTGTTTTTTATATATTTTTATATATTTTCAATATAATAATTTATTGTGCTATGATTCAAATTATTAAAATAGCTAAATTATATTTAAAATAATTAAGTTTTATTATTTTAATTAAATTTCAATTTTTATATACGTTTAAATTTAAGGTTTAATCATTTTAATTTTATTTTTTAACCTAAAAATAAATTTAACTAAGTTATAGCATTCTAATCAGTTCGATTATATTTTTTTAAAATGTAGTTCATAAAAATACAAATGCGACTGTCCATTTAAATTGCCAATTTGGCAACAACTCAACTACATTTTCTTGCTGAATAAGATTATCTTTTATAACAAATTACGTCTTATGTTGGCAGTAAAGTCTAGTAAAATTTTACTATTACTATTTTGATTTGTCAGTCAAAATATAAATTCAATTTAAAATTAAATTATTTTTTAAAATTAGCGTTATTTTGCCCATCAGTTCACCTTTACGTTTTTAACTTTAAAATTTATTCAACATCTATTATATTATTATTAATCAAATAATACAAATTTAAAAATTTTAAGATAATTTTTAAAAATGCAAAAAAGTTGCAAATAATAAAAAACAATAAATTTATAATAGAATAGAAAAAAAAATAAAAATATCAAATAAACTATAATATGATGATTAACATAATTCAATAAATAGTTTTTTAACAAATTATTTAAGCTTATTAAAAATATATAATAAATTTTAATCAATCTGTTTATTATTATATAAATATATTTTTGTTTAAATATTTTTAATGAACAACCTTTTTTATAAAAAAAAATTCTTATAAAAATAGCAATGATAAAATTATGAAAATTTAATTGTAACTGAATTTAATATTTGACAAAATGATATTGTTAAATAAAAGAATCTGAATTTATTACTTACTATCACCACAAACAAAACACTTCAGCGGTTGACTGAACTAGTTTAGCTGAAGAAGAAATTAGAGGCACCAAAAAACGGGTTTGAAACCCTTCTTTATTTGATATATTATTAGGATACAACAAAATACATGAAAACACGTTGCTTATTTGTTGAGCTAAAGCTAAATCATTACTGGTCTTGTCCTTTTGACTTTTATCTTTTCTTTTAATTTTTATTTCCAGGATATCTTATCTGGAACTTATAGGTTCTTGTCTTAGTTAAGTCAACTTTATCTTTACTTTTAACTCTTAACTGTCTACCCATTCTTGCTAATCTCTTTTCTCAGTCTTTCTAATAATTGTTAGATGCTAATAAAATCTTCTGCCCCGTCTGTATACAGTTCAGGATAACCAACAGCTTCGTTATTTAATACCATAAAAAGAGTTTTTCTTTACTTGTATTTAAGCTAGATGTTATAAGGTAGAGGACCGGACAATCTCATACATTCTTAGTAGTTTTTAGTAACATACGGGGTTATATGAATAAAAATTAAGGCAAATTATAGTTTTATAACAAAAATATAATTGTACTATCAATTAAATAGTCTTTAATATTTTCTATAATAAATTATTTTTTTAATTATTTTGTACTATACTAATTTAAAATAAATAAATAAAACTTTTTTATTTTAAAACTTTATTTTTTTACACTAATTATTTTCTAAATTTTTATTTTATTTTAAAGCACAATTAAATTCGATTTGTAATTTCGCATGTAAAACTATTTTATAAAATTCAAACTATGTTTAAAACAGCTATTAAAAATTTGAATTTAAACTAATTAATCAAATAGTAAATTTTTTTAATGTTTTTAAGAAAAACTAAATAAAATGACCTTTACAAAAAATCAGGGTTTTTTGTAACAGATTTTAATATCATCTGTCAAATTCAAAAATTTATGTTTTTTTATTTTTAATTATAATTATATATAAATTATTAAATAAATGCACATTTATTTTTTTTTTCTTTTTAAGTTTTTAATATTGTATCAATTCATTTGCAAATAATTTTATAAATTTTATATTTATATTGTTAAAAATATAAAAAAAAAATTTATTTAAATGAAAATAAAAAATAGATTTAGCACAGTTAAAAAAAAAAATTAAAATAAGAATAAATTTTAAATTAATAACAAGAAATAATAAACTAAAAATTATTATATAATTGATTAAGTCTAAAAAAAATAATATTTGTTATTTATTTTACTAAATATTTTTTATTAAAAAATTATCATTGAAAATGACAATTTTTTTTTTATATTTTGATAAAATTTTCTTTAAATTTTAAAATTTATTTTAAATATAAAAAATATTATCCAAAAAAAAATATTTAATTTTGAAATAAGTTATTGTTAATATATTTTTTAATACCTTTCAATTTATTTTACTTTTGTTATTTTTTTTTAAAAAGTTTTTTTATGATCTATTAATGACAAAACTTTCAATTTTAAAAAAATATAATAAAACTTGTGTTTTTAATTAAATTTTTTTTTAAGTATTTAACTTTACTAAAACTTTATTTAACTAGTCTTAAAGTTAAAAAATTCTTTACTTTTATTTAAATTCTCTAAGGATACAAAAATTTATTTTTAAAAAAAAATATTTTTATGTATATTATTAGATATAATGAAATCAATCAAGTATTATTATTTTTTTCTTTAATCAATAAATTTATACATAGTATAACTTTAAAATAAAACATATTAACTTAAACAATATTTTTCATAAAAATTTGAAATTTTATTTTTTTATTTTATTTATTAAATAAATATAATATAATTTTAGTAACAAAATTACAAACAATAAATTTATTTTATTTTATTTTATTTTATTTTATTTTATTTTATTTTATTTTATTTTATTTTATTTTATTTTATTTTATTTTATTTTATTTTATTTTATTTTATTTTATTTTATTTTATTTTATTTTATTTTATTTTATTTTATTTTATTTTATTTTATTTTATTTTATTTTATTTTATTTTATTTTATTTTATTTTATTTTATTTTATTTTATTTTATTTTATTTTATTTTTTGTTAAAAAGTCTGGGAGGCCATGGATGAGGTTTCGGATCTCTGACCGGTAACACTGATCAACATGTTAAACACTTTGGTGAAAAACATATAAGAATGACTTTACCAAAAACAAAGCATAAATCAAAGAAAATAGTTGCACAAAAACTAACATCAAAAATTTTGGTTTTATAAGTTAAAAAACGTCTTAAATGAAGATTTAACTTTAAGTGTTGTTCTCAAATCAATCTTGTCTCTTAATTCCAAACTTCTCTGCCCTTCTTCAATTTTTTAAAAAGGAAACATCTTTCTTTTTTTTTATTTCATGTTCTCTGTGCAATTCTCTAGACTGTATTCTTTAGATTTATTGACCAAAATGAAATATTCATAATATAAACTAAATTGGCCATTAGACCTTAGATTACATATTATATTGTAAATTAACTAATAGACATAGCAGTTTAATATTAGCACAGGTTTTCATGACAGATGTTGCAACTATTAATCCAAGTCGGTCTTTTCGTAAAAACCTACAAGATTTATTTTTACACTTTGTTCAGGTTAGAATTTTCAGCTAATTTCACTCTTACAGTTGTAATATTTTTTCTAAGATTTTCTAAGTAATTTAGACATAGAGTTGTCTATGCAAACCCTAATAAAAGTTAATATATAGCAATCTATTTAATTATATAACCATATACTTTAACATATTTTATTTTATTTTATTTTTAATTTATTAATTATAATATATATTATTATATGATGATTTACTTAATCTTATTTATACTTTAAATTTATTTTTTATTCAAATGTATTTTAGGTTTAATATTTTGAATAAAAAAACATTTACTTTTTAAAGTAAATTGAGCAAATATAACAAATTTAAAGATATTTTATTATCTGTATTTATCAAGTTTTACAGTTATTTCCAATTTTAAATATTTTTTTTTCAAACTGTTTTTATTTTAAATTACTTTTGTTATAAAGTTTATTGTAAATTAATTAACTCATTTTTGCCACAAATTTAATGAAACCTAAATAAATAAATAGGTGTGTCAGATTGTCTTGCTAAAAAAAGCCCTATTAGACTATTTTTTGTCTATAAAATTATTATAGTTGTTTTTTTTATTTATTTTTTATAAATTTAACCTAATTTTAGATTTTAATTTATATTTTATTTTATTTTAAATTAAATTTAAAAAAAAAAAATTATTTTTTTATATAAAGTCAATTTTTTTTTGTAATAAATATACTTTTTAAAAATTAAGTTTTATAATTGTATTTTTTAAAATAATTATTTATATTGAACTGTGAATTTAAATATCACTGTTTATTTAATGTTATTTATTATTTTACAAATAATAAAAAGTTATTTTTTTTAATTAAATTGTTATCGTTGTTCACTTCAATAGGTTAGTACCTGGCTTTTTCTTTTTCGCTTATTTTTTTATATTATTTATATTGTTGATTTGTTTATTTTGTTTGTTTTATCTTTTTTATCTTTTTTATCTTGTTTATCTTGTTTATCTTGTTTATTTTGTTTATCTTGTTTATATTGTTTATCTTGTTTATCTTGTTTATCTTGTTTATCTTGTTTATCTTGTTTATCTTGTTTATCTTGTCTATTTTAACTATATTATTAATCTTATTTATAATTTTTATATTAAAGAATTTTTTAAGAATAAAAAAAGAAGACAGATTAATATTATCTATCAAATAACTGTTTGTATATGACGTTGAACATATAATAGATAAATTATAAAATAAAACTGTTTTAAAAATTAAATTTGTTTTATGGTCTTTAAATTGAATAATTTACTTAAATAACATTTAATTAGATTTTTTATAACTTTTTAAAATAAAAAATTACTAAGTTACCGAGATAATTAAAAGACTAGATTCTTTAATTAACCTTGTCAAATTCATTTAAATTATGGAATTTTTCTCAAAATTTAAGTAAATACAAAAAAATTATTAAAATAATTTAAAAAAATAAACTATTAAACAACACGAAAAGAGGTCAAAACCAGAATAAATATTTTTATTAAAATTATTTTTTTTGTTTCCAACTTAAAAACTTTTTTTTTTCTAGTAAAGATTGAAAGCTAATTTTTTCCAATAATTTTTTATTGTTTAGTTTTATATCTATAATCTTAAATTTAATATTTGAACTAATTACTAAACTAATATGGCATGGAGCTGATTACTTAAGATTGACTTTACTTGTATCTCTACTTTTCTTTTTTTGTTAATAAAAAGCGATCTTTTGAAATTGTTAGTTTTTGTGTTCTTATTTAAGAAACCTCGTAGTAAAATACGTATTAACTACAATTGTAATATTGTTCTTTTTTTACTTTACTTTACACTTACTAAGATACTAAAATATTTTACAATATTTAAATTAAATATTTTTTTTTACACATATATATATATTTAAATTATATAATTTTAAATATATGTAATTATTAATTTGTTTATTATTTTAATCAAAAAAATTATTATACTATTTATATTTATAAATTTATTTAATATGTATGTTTTTATAATTATAATTTTATATATAAATATGTAAATAGTTAATTAAAAATAATCTATTTAAAAGCATTTTTTTTAATTTTTTTAAATATAAATTATTATTTAGTAAAAGTAATTTTTTATACACTTGTGTTATAAATTTATATTTGTTACTTTATTTTTATTAATAAATTTTTATTGTTTTTTTATAGCCACTAATATTTCAATTTATATATTTTTAATAAACTTAATGATTTATACTAAAAATTTTAACATAGTTTGTATTCTTTTTTTTATTTTCCATATTTTTATTATTTAAAAAATTAATTTAAAATTGTGCAATAATATAAACATTAAAATTATTACATAAAAAATATTTTTTTATATTAAAAATTTTAGTTTTTTTACATTTAAACTTTCATTAAAAAATCGTATTAAACATTTTACATATATTAAATTAATTAATTTTATTTTTTTGTTCTAATTATTAATTTATTCCATATATTTAATAATTTTAAAAACTATTTAGTTATTAATTATTAATTTTTAAATTGAATACTAAATGTTTGATCATGAACTACTTTTATAAATTATTTAATTTTTTATTTTAATTGATTTAAATTAGTTTTAAAAAAAATATAAAGTAAATTTTAAAAAAAGTAAAAATATTGTTTTTATGAATTTTTGATTTTAGTTGTGATTTAAGTCAACGATTTTTTTTAATGCTTTAATCTGCTAATGCATATTATTGTTTTAAAAAAAAATTAGACATATTTTTGTAGAACGTATGTATTTCTTTTTATGTAATTAATAATTAATTAATTTTTTTTTTAATATTTAACTAAGGATATAACGGTACTGACTGCTATTTAAATTCATCACTTTATTTATTATGATTAAAAAAAATTTGTAGTTTTTTTCATGCTTGGTTTTTTTTTTTGATTATATTCAATAAGTAATGAACTAAGTTTGACTTTAAATCTTAAGTGAGTCAAAAAAAAAACAAGTATTTATCTCAGCAAATCACCACTCCGTTAGATGTTACTTAACAATAAATTAAACCTTTTTAACAATTATTCATTTAATTAATTATTAAAATAATTAAAATAATTTTTTTCATCATCTCTATGATTTTTATATAACAATTTTGATAAAAATTAGTTAAATTAAATTAATAAACTAATGAATTTTATTAAAATCTGTAGCAAATATAAATTTACTACTCAGAGTTCGGGAATAAAGAAGGACACCTGTGAATGACGGTCTCAGTGAGATCGTACTCTTTATTTTAAAAATCAAAAATGGTTATACAGATTTCGATAGTCTCGTATCACTACCATAACAAATTCACTATCTTTTTTTCTTGCGCGTCTCGCTTCTTATACTCTCTGTTCACTTGCTTTTCCTTAGGATTGATACTAATATATTAATGTTTCAATTGCTCGCATTAATATTATAGCACTCGCATAGCTTGAACTCGCTTAGCATAGCTTAGCACGCAGCATAGCTTGCTTCATGATGCTCGCTTCGCTTTCTCAGTATTTATGCGCTATACTACAAAGGGATATCATAATTGTCACAGACAACTTTCTCAGTATTTACGCGCTTTACTACAAAGGGATATCATAATTGTCACAGACAACTTCTCTTAGCGGAATTTTCTCAGTGTTCAGAGACTGATATTAAGCTTAGGCTAACATTCCTCCGACAGGCTAGCACACGGGAACGCGCTATCCAGACTCCGATACTCTTACAGTCATCAAGTCGATACGCTCTGCATCGCTGTGCTCCTTTAAATCTGTTACCTAACTCTAATACTCAGCTATCTCTCTCTCTCACTTGATACTCTTTTCTCTCTAACGTGAAGGTCACCGTGATTTCAATTATTGTAAAAATCCATTTACAACAAATCGTAATATATTTTATATAAATTTTTTTTTTGACTTTTAACTTTAGTTAAATTAAACTAATTGTTAATTTTTATATTAAATTTATTAACTGAATTTTAATAATTCTATATTTTAAAAAAATATATTATGAAAAATTTATATTTAAAACATAATTTTAATTTATTTTTTTCAATTTATCTTTTTAAAATCTTTTTTTAGAATATAAATTATGTTTATATCATCATAATTTGTAAGGTCTCATTCTAGCAATAGCTTATGTCCAGTAGTTTTATTAAAGAAAAGTTCAAGATAAAATTACAGACTTACTGATTATGGAAAATTTATTAAATTAAACATTCATAATCATTTCAACTTTTTCTAGCAGTTTGTAAAAATAAAATACTGTAAAAATGAAACGACCTTTCTTAGAATCATTGTCTGATATAAATTTTTAACATCTTTGCCATTCGATTACTTGAGATTTATTTAATAATAAATTTTTATTAAATTTTAATAATTTTTTTTTATTTTATAAGCATTTAAAAATATAAATATTATAATATTTCATAATATTTATAATTTTAATATTGATTTATTTTTTAAGTTATCGATTTTATTTAATTATTTTTTTAAAAAATATAAAATAAATTATTATAATAATAAGAAGAAATAGGGAAATAAATTAAATATAATTATTGTTTTAGGTTAATGTTATATATATAACAATCATTTGTTAATATAAAATAATATAAAATGTAAAATAAAATAAAATAAAATAAAATAAAATAAAATAAAATAAAATAAAATAAAATAAAATAAAATAAAATAAAATAAAATAAAATAAAATAAAATAAAATAAAATAAAATAAAATAAAATAAAATAAAATAAAATAAAATAAAATAAAATAAAATAAAATAAAATAAAATAAAATAAAATAAAATAAAATAAAATAAAATAAAATAAAATAAAATAAAATAAAATAAAATAAAATAAAATAAAATAAAATAAAATAAAATAAAATAAAATAAAATAAAATAAAATAAAATAAAATAAAATAAAATAAAATAAAATAAAATAAAAAAAAATAAAATAAAATAAAATAAAATAATGTTAAAGTATATGGTTATACAATCAAATAGATAAATATATAGCGATCCTTTTATGGTCGGTATATAAGGATCTATGTTTCATTTACTTAGTAAGTCCTAAGAAAAGTTTTATAATTGAGTAGTGAAATTAGCTAAGAAATCTAATCCGACCAAGGTGTAAAGAATAGTCTTGTAGGTAGATGCATAAAGACTGAGTTGTATTTTCAATTGTAAAGTCTGACATATAAACCTGTGCTAGCACTAGACTGTTAATCCTGACTTTGACGGGAGATAGCTATGACTACTAGTTAAATCACTATCTAAAGATGTAATCTAAGGTCATATAACCAAATTACATTTATGTATGAATATTTGACCTTTACCCTTCTAATGTGTACTAGAAGAGCAGAGACGTCTGGAATTGAAATTAACACTGATACACAGAATAAACTACATTTAAGAAGTATCTTAAACAATTTCAAATTAAAAAATCCCAATTTTGTTTTTGTGTTAACGTGTGTCTTTAAATCCTTAAATAATTTAAGTATGCCGAACAGTATTACTAATCCAAGATCTAAAACATCATTCATGGCCTCCTAGCCCTTTTAACAAAAAAAAATAAAATAAAAAGTTTAAAAATAACAAATTAAACACAAAATAAAATTTAAAAAACATTAAACAAGATTATTATTATAGTTTTTGTTAAGAGTTTTATAAGAAAAACTTAAAGTAAATTTAAAATAGTTTTTTTTTTAAAAAGTCTATTAACCATATAAATAAAATTAATTTTTTTTTAAATTTATATTTACATTTTATTATGAAAAAACCATTTTAAATACAAATAAAAATTGATTTAATAAATAATTAAATTTTGAAACATTTAATTAAAACTTCTAAATTTACACAAACTATTTTAACCTGAAGTTTTATATTGTTTTTTACTAATAAATGCTAAATAATTATAACTATATAATAATACACTAAAAGTTAAGACATTTTCAAGATTATTTATTTGGACTATAATTGTTATATGTATAAAAAAAATAATAATATAAAATATTTATTTCAAAATTAATTTTTTTTTATAATTTTTATGATCAAAAAACATTTATTTTAATTATTTAAATAATGATTATTTTAATGATAAATAAAATAGTTTAATAATTTATACTTAAAACTATCAAATTTTTCAAAGCACATATATTAGTCATTTATTGATTACTTTTTGTTTATTTCCTTTAAAATTAAACATTTTTTTTTATATATTTTGTATATTTCATTGATTTTAGTTTTAACTAATAATTTATATTTATTAATTATTTTTAAACTGTTTATTAAATATTAAAATAAATTAAAAAATAATTTTCTATTAATCAAAATGTAATTTAAAAAAAAACTAACAATTTAATTTTATCTTTTTATATATTTATTATTAATAAAATAAATATTTTTTTTGTATTATAAAATAATTTTCACTAAAATATTAATGACAATTTTGTTAAAAGTTAAAAAAATATATATTTAAATGTTAATTAAAATTTAAAATTAAAAGTTTTTAAAATATTAATTAATCAGATAATAAGATAAAATCTATTTTAATAATTAATTTTTATTTAATTGTATATTAAAATTATTATTATTGGTTTAAGTTTTAAATATATTTATTATAATTTATTTTAAATTGTTGGGATTGGTGGTCCACACACGACCAATCAGTTTGCACCCATATGTAACGGTCACAACCGTCAACTTCTTAAGAAGTTGGTTGTGATCGTTGGTCGCTTGCGTTATGGCGAGTGTAACCGTTTGGCTACACTCTCATATAAATAGTGTCATTCATATTCATTTATTTAGTCTTGTATTTTACTGTTTTGAGTAGCACACACTTAGTTATTAGTCAATAAAAATTACTATTCACTTAACCTAAGTAGCCCTTCTCTCTCCTTTTCTTTGCTATTTTTCTTGCGCTTTAAGACTACACTTGTAACTCGCTTGCTCTGCGCGCTTGTCTATTGTCAGTTAACCTCAATAGGTTATGGTCCCGGTCACACATCCACTGCGCTTATCCCACTAGCTAAGAAAAATTCGACTCACTCCTTATCCACAAAGAAAACCCCGTAGAGTTTCGCCCTCTACCCATAATTACATCCTCCACCTTACCTGCTGCATAGCTTTTCTTTCTTTTTTTTCCATTGCCCCTAATCATGGAAAGAGTTTTCATCTTAAACAACTCCAACTTCCAACTCTGGAAACTCCAACTCGACTCGTTCCTACACGGCAAGGGCATCTATGACCTTGTCTATTCCCCTCCAGCTGTTCTCACATCTAAACAGAAATCCCTCAACGCCAGAGCGATCTCCTTCATCCTTCAGACACTATCTGAAAAGGATGCCAACTCTATCTCCTCCTGCAAAACGGCCTCCTCCATGATCGAGAAGATTGGAATTGGAAATTCGAGGAACTCTCCTGGCCGGAGTCCACAAGTCCACCTGAGTTCTTCCAAGAACTAAATACTATAATCGACAAACTATCTGAATGTGGCATCACCCTACCAAACTCCCTGGTCATTAGAAAAATCCTAAGATTGTCTCCCCCCAAATACAAGTTTTTGGAATACAATTTCCGCTACTTATTGTCCATCACTAGACCTCCCTCCCTGAGAGAAGTTGAGGATTCTTTCAAAAGCTTCGCTCTAGATGCCGAAGAGGAAGTCCCTGAGTCCCAGGCCTTCCTCACCAAAACCAACAACCCTGCAGGCAAGGTCACCTGCAAATATTGCAAACGCTCCGGACATTCAATCAAGGAATGCCGAACACTCAAGAACAAAAGAACAACGCCGTCTGATCTCCCTTCAACCTCAAGAACTGCCCCCTCCAGACCCAATCGCAGTCTTCCCCCTACCCACATCTCATCAAGATCCGTCAACCTATGTTCCGTCTCCTCCGAGCCGGCCTCCGAGTGGATCCTTGACTCCGGCGCAACCCAGCATGCCTGCTTCGACAGGACAATCTTCTCTGAGATCCATCTGCTCCCCCGTCCCATCATCCTCTCTGTTGCCCACAGTCAACCTATCACCATTGAATACTCGGGAACGGTATCACTCACTGCTTTTGATGGACAGGAGTGGATCACGGTCAATATTTCTGACGTTCTCTATAACCCCCAATTGAAGAGCTCAGGTCTGAACCTGATCTCAGTCGGTTCTCTTCAAGAAAAGGGATTCGATGTCAAACTCGAAACCAACAACGTCGGAGTTTTCAAGGACAACCACACAATCATATCAGGATTCTACAAAAATAAAATATATTATCTCGACCTGAGAGCTATGCCCACATCTTTCGCTTTCATATCCAAGACCAACACTGAATCGAGACCACTCTCCGATTGGCATGTGGCCCTCGGACACATCAACGACAAAACAATTGCCAACACTTTCAAGACCAAAGCCGTGGTCGGCAGTGCCACAGACTTCTCATCCACTGTTTGCTCATCATGCCTACTTGGTAAAATCACACGGCCCTTCTTCAAATCCTCCAGGAACCCGAAGTCATCCGTCATCGGTGAGATCATCCACGTCGATACCGTCGGCCCCTTCAACCCTCCATCACTTGGCGCAAACAAGTACCTGGTACTATTTAAGGATGAGGCCTCCGCCTTCAGAAAAGTGTTCTTTACACCCTCCAAGTCACGGCTGCCCGAGATATTGAGAACGTTCCTCTCCGAACAGAGATTTGAGCTGGGATCCACAATGAAGTGTCTAAGAACTGACAATGGTACTGAGTTTGTGGGCCAGACGGTTAGATCCATCCTTTCTGAAAACCTGGTCACCCTTAGAACATCAGCGCCCTATGACCATGAGCAAAATGGCTTCATCGAAAGAGACGTCCGCACACTAACCGAGGGAATCAGAACCTTGCTCATACACTCCAATCTTCCGAAGACCTTCTGGGCTGAAGCGGCTTCAACCGTCGTTTACTCCCTAAATAGAACTACGCCTAACTCTTCCACTCCTTTCGAACAATGGCATGGCAAAAAGCCTGATCTCTCTCACTTGGCCATCTTTGGTGAGTAGGTCTTTACCACCACCCCACCTTGCAACAGACCCAAGCTCGATCCTCACGGCCAAGCCGCTATCTTCGTTGGCTATGGCCACACCATTAGCCATTTCAGGGTAGCTAACCCACAATCATACAAAATCACCGTGGTCTCCTCCATCTTTAGGACTGGTTCTCTCTATTTCAACACGGACGACACTCACTCGACCTCTCCGCTTGACCACAACCGTCAGTCCATCCCTCCTGATGTCACCCCTCACCCGTCCACTCCTGTTTCGTATGCGGTAGATCTCATCCGGTGCTCACCCACTCCTAACTCTACAGATGATGTTCCTCTTCCCTCTGAATCTCGTGATGCCCCCGACGATGAGAATGCCCTTGCTGCATCTCCTCCTTCTCGTATTGCCGAGAATAATGGGGACACACCCCACCTTCCAGGGAGAGGTAGGCCCCCAGGCTCTAAGAATAAAACCTACGCGAAAGTCAACCGAAATCTAAGATCCACACATGCTCTACTTGTATCGGTTCCCCAGAACTTTGCTCAGGCCACTTCATCGCCCGAATCTGCAATGTGGAAGAAGGCGATGAATGAAGAATTCAGCTCCTTGGTTAATAACGAAATCTGGACCCTCACAGACTTGCCGACGAACAGAAAGACGATCAAATGTATGTGGACATACAAACTAAAACCGCAACCGGACTGCGCCTCCCCCATCTACAAGGCCAGGCTGGTAGCTAAGGGCTTTCAGCAGAAATTCGGCTACGACTATGAAGAGACGTTCTCCCCAACCCTGTCCATGATTTCCGTGCGCGCCCTCCTGTCCATATCAGCCCATTTAAATCTTACGATCTGCCACTTTGATATAAAAACGGCTTTCCTCAACTCTGAGATAGACAAAGAAATCTACATGTGCCAGCCGGAAGGTTACACTGATGGCTCAACCAAGGTCTGTCGCTTGCGAAGAGGAATTTACGGCCTAAAGCAGGCATCCAACCTATGGAACAAGGAAATTACTTCCAAGCTGAGCACCGAGTTGAATTTGGAGCCCACGGCATTCGACCAATGCGTTTTCGTGAGCCCGGATCATTCCGTCTTTCTCGGCTTATACGTCGATGACGGTCTACTCTGCACCAATACCCCCGCCTTAAGAGAGCGCGTTATTTCTGTCCTTAAACAACATTACGATCTAAGATTCTCACATCCCACCTGTTTCATTGGAGGAGAGATCTCAGTTCTAGACGACTTCCTATCCCTTCATCAATCGCGATATATCCTTTCATTGATTGACGAACTCGGCTTGTCTAATGCTAAGGGAAAGGAGATCCCAATGGCAAAGGACTCCGCACTCGTAAAACAACAACACACCACAAGTCACTTTCCCTATAGAAACGCAATAGGCGCACTTCTTTATGCCAGCCGCTTCTCAAGACCGGATATCACCTTTGCCGTGTCTAAACTTTCTCGCTTTTGCACTGCCTATGGTGACCCACACGTTAATGCGCTAAAACATCTAGCTAGGTACCTCACTAAGAACGTTTCACTCGGACTAAGGTTTGCGGGATCCTCGTCTGCGTTATTGGTGGGCTACTCCGACGCCGATTTTGCCGGGGATCTGGACGATCGTTTCTCTACGTCGGGTGTATTATTTCTTTTTATGAATACACCCGTTTTCTGGAACTCAAGAGCTCAAAAGATCCAGGCGTTCTCGACAACTGAAGCCGAATTTGTGGCATTAACCGACGCCATAAAGACCGCTTGCTGGCTCAGGCGCATGGTATCCGATCTCGGATTCCGCCAAGATGCGCCGACAAGGCTCTATTGCGATAATCAGGCTGCCATAGCCCTTTTGAGAAAGGAGAACGTTCATTTAAGAACCAAGTATCTGGATGTGCGTTTTCATGGTATTAGAACATATATTAGAAACGGTGTAGTGGATATTACCTATATACCCTCTGAAGAAAATCTGGCCGATCTATTTACCAAGCCCTTGACAAAAAACCAATTCTGCAAATTCAGGGATAAACTTCTAGGCGCTGTCTGAACCAAATGGGGATGTTGGGATTGGTGGTCCACACACGACCAATCAGTTTGCACCCATATGTAAAGGTCACAACCGTCAATTTCTTAAGAAGTTGGTTGTGATCGTTGGTCGCTTGTGTTATGGCGAGTGTAACCGTTTGGCTACACTCTCATATAAATAGTGTCATTCATATTCATTTATTTAGTCTTGTATTTTACTGTTTTGAGTAGCACACACTTAGTTATTAGTCAATAAAAATTACTATTCATTTAACCTAAGTATCGCTTCTCTCTCCTTTTCTTTGCTATTTTCCTTGCGCTTTAAGACTACACTCGTAACTCGCTTGCTCTGCGCGCTTGTCTATTGATAATTAACCTCAATATAAATAGATATCTATTTTAAATCAAAAACTATTTTTATATTGATGAAATAAATATTAATTAATACATTTTCATTTTTTATAAAATTAACTATATTTTAGTTCTACCATATTTTAAGCACTAAATATTTAAATCATTGTTTAAAAAAAAAATTCATACTATTAGAATTTAATTAAATATAAAAAACTTTATAAGTAGCTATTTATTTATTTAAGTTATTGTTAATTTAAACGAAAAAATTTTAAATTTAAGTATATTTTCTTAAAAAAAAAATTTAATAAATTATTTAAAAAAATTTAACATTATATTTAAGATAATTAATTAATACATTTCTTTTATCATTTAATTTTTTATAAAAAAATATTGATAAATATTTTTGACAAATTTAAATGAATTTATTATTTATAAAATATGTTGTATAAAAGAACAAAATGTTATTTGATAAATAGATTAAAAGATAAATAATGTGAATAAAATTTTTTTCAAAATTTTTAATATTTAAAAAAAGTGCTAAAAATATTAAATTATAACAAAAAATTTCAAAATTTATTTAAATTTTTTTAAAATGTATTCAATAATAAAAATTTGAAATTCAGCATCATTAAAACATTAATTAATTTTATATTTAAATAAGATATAAATGTTAACTTTATTATTCAATATTTAAAAATTAATATATAAAATTGTTATTATTAAAAAAATCATATTTAATTCAATAGAATTATTATTGCATCTTATTATATTTAATAATTTTAAAAACATACATTTTATTTTATATATAATTTGTTTCTTTAAAAATAGATTGCAAATATCAAAATTTAGAAAAAAAACAATTTTAATAAGTTTAAAAAATTGCTTTTGGCATTCTGAATTAGTCTTATTTCAAATATTTTATTTATTAAAATTAGTTTATAAAAAATAATTTAAATTAAAATTAATTTTTTTAAATTAACATCATTGTTTATAATTCATCAGTAAATTAGTTAAGTAATTATAAGTCAATTTTTGTTTCACACAAACAATCAAAAAAAAAATTTTATTTTTTAAAAATAGTTTTTTAATAAAGCAATTTAATTTTTAATTTAAATTTTAATGATTAAATAGTAAAGCAATGATTTTTTTAATTTATTATTAAATTATTTAAAATACACATTATTTTTATAAATATGATTATAAAAGCAATTATTATTTAAATTAGCAATATTAAAATTATTGTTGAGATAAAAATAAAATGTAATAAAATATATAATAGCAAAAATTAGACTATAATTAAAAATATTATAGAATTTATTTTATAATTAAGTTATTTTGACCTAATTTTAAAGATAAAAAATATTCAAAATTAAATTAGTTTTAAAATAATATAAAGCAATTTTTAAATAAATATATTTAAATGATTTTAAAATTTATTGAATCATTTTATCAAATAATGCACTAATAATTTTTTTTTTTATTTTGACTATTGTAACAGCTTTTGCCATATTTATTCACTAGGTTTTATATTAAGAGTTTAAAAAAGGTTTATTTTAAGAGACAACAAACTTTAAACTTAAAATAAGGCATAAATTTAAAATACATAATTATACAAAAATACAATTATACAAATAAAGAAATTAATTTTCTGGCAATAATAAAAAAAACTTTTTTGCTTTTTTGTCCAGTCTGCTTATAAGAAAATTTCATTAAATACAAATTTGTGCGACCAACTTAATAAGATACTATTGGTAGTTGACGCCGTATAAACATTTCGAACCCATGTAAAATTTACATCAATTAGCTCGTCTAAACACTTTGTTTTTATTGTATAAATTTTATATGGTGCCTATTCCGACAAATAATCAAAATGAGTTGATTTAAGTGGTTTGGTCAAAATATCAACCAATATTTATTCAGTTTCAATTTACTCTAATTTCATCATTGTTCCATCATTGATGTACAATGTCAGATTCTTACTTAAATTTACCTAAAAGCTTAAATACCTAAAGCCTAAAAGATTTATTGTCTCTACCAAAATTGGGATATGTTGATGTCTTAACATATAGTGGTGATTTCTTAAAATATAAATCATCATTTAGGCTTTTTTTTAAGTGTTAACTGGGTGTACAACATAATCAGTTATAATATTTATTTTTTTGGTTTTAAAATCACAAGCATTTATTCTAGAACTATTTGCAATTATAAAAAGCAATGTAAAATTCCTTGGTACTAAATTTAAAAAATATAACACAAAAGGCAAACAACTAAACCTTAAAGACGCAAAACTTTAGAATTAGAAAAAAATATTTAATTTAGAATACAAAATTATATATAAGTATAATTATAAAAATATAAGCGATTGCTTCTCTATCAATAATAACCCTTAAAAAACAAAAAAAAGTCTTTTATACAAATTTGTACGATCAGTCAGATCAAAAACATACTGCGTTATGTTAAAATTGCATATCCGCCTTTATTTATCTCTTTCAGATGCAGGTAAAATTTATACCAACGACAGTTAATTTTGATATTATGTAATATAATTTTATTAAAAATTTTAATAATAAAGTTTTTAATATTAATCAATTAATATAAAATAAAATATTTATGTTCAATTAGCTGGAATGCCATGATATCTCAGATCTCTGATCAGTGATACTGTTCGGCATCTCAGCCAATTGAACAAGTTATGAAACCACCACCTTCCATTTCTTCTTTAAGAAGGATAACCTATACAGTCAACATAAGAATATTCAATCCAAACGAGCTAAGAATTAATCTCATTAGTGTAGCGCGCGTTAATTTTGATTGCCTAAATGAGATTAATTACCAAAAATGGTCTAAATTTATGACTAACAGATTAAAGTCGTTAAATCTATTATACATTGTCTTGTATGATTTTAAAAGTACTTTTATCTTAAACAATCAATGGACCTTAGCAAATAAATATGTCTTAACCGACATAAAGTCATATATTGATTATGAACTGTTTTCTCTAATTAAAAATTGCAACGCAGATTCTGGCTTGCAATTCAAACCAATTTTGAAGGCAAAGCTGCTACCAAAATTTTAAAACTTTTTGAGGACTTTATGTCCATCTACCACTCAAAATTACCAAACGCCTATTCATTATTTAAATTCCGTTTAAATTCCGTGTCCGTAGTCCTAGATGAATTCTTTACAATGCAATTCATTAGAAATATCAATCCTGCGTTTGATATTGAAAAAAGATTAATCTATTCATGGAATAATCTAGATTTCAATAGATTAGTTGCCTTTAATCTAATATAGAAACTAATAATCCAATCCAATTATCTTTAATTATTTTGTTGGTTCTAAACTTCTATTGCAACTTCACAATATAGGTCTGAACATCTTAGTTCCAAAGTTCAAGATGTCTATAAACTAATATCCTTGAATTGAGGGAATTGTCTATTTTGAAACTTTCTCGCACTCTAATAATGGTCTCTGTGAGAGCACTATTGATAGTATCTCGGTGTGAAAGACAACTTTCTTAAATTCCTTACCTATGGAAGACATTTACATGTCTCAATCTAAGGGGTACATTGATGGTTCCACTAAAGTCTGTAAACTCTTAAAGGTTTAGGTTAAACCTTAAACTCTATGGTCTATTTCTAACAAATTGGCTTCCTTAGGTCTAGAGGGGATTCATACGGATTCATGTGTTTTTCGAAACGGTGAGGACTCACCCAACTTAATTCTATTAGGTCTTTATATAGATGATGGTCTTTTGTGTAAATCTTTTGTCCAAGAAGTCATGTGATAGGATTCTTGCTTCTCTAAAATCGGTGTATGAGATTATTGTGTGGGATGCCATGTACTTTATCGGTACAGAAACCACTAATAAAGATGGAATATTTGGAATACACCAAACCAAATTTATCAACGACATCCTGGACAGCTACTGTTTTGCAGGTGCTTCTGGGAAGTATATTCCCATGTCCAACAATTTGGACTTATGAAAACAAGATAGAACAACTAGTAATTATCCATACAAAAACGCCATTGGATCACTGCTTTATATCTTAAGATTTTCACGCTTTGACTTGGCATATTCTGTTAGCAAGTTATTAAGATTTTGCTCTTACTTCGGTGAAACTCATGTTTCTGCTTCAAAAATGGTGTTCAAATATTTGGTCACATCTAGTGATCTTCTTCTAAGTCTCTTGCACTGCAGTGAGCCAGTTTTGGTTGGTTATTTAGATGTAGGTTTTAAACCTGATGCAGACTTTGCTGGTGATACGGACACCAAGAGATCAACAACAGGAATCATTTTTTTTTCTTAGGATGCCCATTATATTGGTCATCAAATCTTCAGATTTCACAGTCATTTCATACGACTGAAGTTGAATTTATCGCATTGTCTGATGCTATTAGGACCGCGTACTGGCTCAGAGCTCTAGTATGTGATTTGGATTTTCTCCAATTAAAACCGACAACAATATATTGTGACAACCAAGCTGTTATCAAATTATTAAAGACAGAGAATGTTTATCAGCAATCCAAACATATTTATGTGTTTTCATGGTAATAAAAATTATGTAAAGCATGGAATCGTGGACGTGCGATATATCTCAAGTAGTGAGAATATAGCAGACTTACTCACTAAACCATTGAGTCAAGTTCTGTTTTCAAAACATTGTCAAACACTCGGACTTTCGGTTCGGTGAGGATGCTGGATTTTTTTTTTGAGACTCTGTCCTCTCTTGTCTAAATGCGGTTTTATCGTTATGTATTATATGTTATATTTTGTGTGGTTGGTCTACTGATCAATCATATAGCTCTACTTAAAATTTATTTTTGTATATAAGGTTTATATTTAAATTAAAACACTCACTTAGAATTTTAACTTTCTAAAGCAAACATTTCTTGTCTTTTGCATATAAATTGTGTAAGTTTTTACTTTGAAGGACCCTACAACAGGTAATCCTCAAAGTATTAAATAGCTTTACAGTTTATCCCAACAGATCCTTAGATTGAATGGTTGGTATATTGATAGTGGAGCAACTATAAATATCACTAATAATAGACATCACTTCAAGAAGTTCTATGGGGACAACTCTATCCAAATAGAAAAAGCTAACAAATCTCATGAGTCAGCTTAAGGAATCGGTACTTTAACAAAACAAAATTTGTTTAAAAATGAAAGTTACCACTTCCTAACTACATCTAACACAATTTCTAAATGGTATAAATGGCATAAAATCTTAGACTATGTAAATTTTAAAGACCTGTTCAGATTGTCTAGTAATCTTAAATTGCCCCCTAAGGTAGAAAACTTAATTTGTGAAACATGTAAAATATCAAAAATAACTCGCGAACCCTTTAAGAATTCAAACTCAAGATTGTCAAACAGACTGGAACTCATACATTCCTGAGTGGCCCGATTAGAGAACCTAACTATTTAAATGTTTCTTATTTTATTATATTTTAACAGATGATTTCTCAAAATTTTCATGAGTGTATTTATTAAAACATTAAAGTGAAGCTTTCCAAATTTTTATTAGTTTTAATAACTTAGTTGAAAATCAATGCAACAATAAAAGCATTAAGAACTGACAATGGCAAAGAATATGTGAATTATCAGTTCAATTCATTTTGCAACATTCATGGAATTACTCGTCGATTCACAACTGTCTATAGCCCTCAACAAAATGGTGTAGCCGAAAGACTAAATAGATTGCTAGAAAACACAGCAAGATGTCTTTTTTTAAATCAAATCCTTTCTTTGAAATTCTGGCCTTTTGCGATTCTATCCGCTTCAGATATAATAAATATCTGTCCCAATTCATCCTTAAATTATGTAACCTCATTCTTTGAATGGTTTAAGAGAGAACCCTGTTATGCCAATACACATCTATTTGGCTTGAAAGTATACTTTAACGATACTAACCCTCAGTTACTTAAGTTGAAAAATAGATGCAAGGTAGAAATATTTGTCGGTTACCCAAACAATCAAAAGGTTTTAAAATATTTATTCCTTCGTCTAAAAAAGTAATTATGAGCAGAGATGTTGATTTCTCTGAAGGTAAACTGATCTTACTATCGGATAGTTACAATCATAATTCTAAATCAGGCTATCAGAAGGTGACTTTCAAAGAAACTTTACTATTTTTAACCATCCGGTAGACAGACCTAGGCCTAACACAATCGAACAAAGCCTAGTCCAACATCTTTCTACCAATCATCAACTCTTTCCAACCAAAAATCTTCTCGCTTTGGAAACGAGTGAAGATCTAATTTTACCTGAACAAGACAGGATGTCTATGTATTCTAATCCAGAAGGTTTAGAAACAAACACAGAGTCATTCGAGTTTCCACAATCAGGTCAAAACCATGAAGGCATTAAGCTCTATGCCACCGGAAGAGTTATTTTTAACAAAAAACAACTAGACTAGTTTAAACAAGATTTTCCATATGCAAAAATTCAATAATCTCGAAGGCGAAAGCCAACGATATTAGGCATAATAAATTAAAAATTTACATTATCTCAAACATTATCATACCTAAGAACTTTAAAGAATTGTATTCTACTCCAAATTATGACCAGTAGAAAAAAGCTATCAAAGAAAAACTAAACTCTTTAGAAAGCTATTCTACTTTATCACTGATTAAGAAAGATGCTTCTCAGAGACCCATTAACACTATGTGGGTATTATTCTTAAAGAATTCAGCAGAAAATCAGCCAAAAAGGTTCATAGCTCGTCTGGTAATCAAAGGCTGCAATCAAATACCAGGCATAGATTATTGTCAAATATTTGTTCCTGTTATTAGAAACTCGTCGATCAGTGTTCTACTTGCTTTAGCGACCCAAAGATCTTGGCCCATAAGACATGTAGACATCGAAAATGCTTACTTAAATAGTCCTTTAATAGAAGAAATCTACATCAATACCCTCCTTTTGTTGAAGTTTTTTTTTGACAAAATTTTAAAACTAAACAAAGCGATATATTTACTAAAACAAACAGCAACAGAATGGAATAATCTACTTTCTAAAACTTTAAAATCTTTAAAATTTAAACAGCTTAAATCAGAACCGTGTATTTTTATGAATGCAGAAGAAGAAATACTAATAGAGGTATACGTAGATGACTTAATTATGATTGTTTGATTTAAACTGTTTCCAAGTTAGCTAAATATTTTGAGATATTCGATAAGGGCGTTATTAAACCTAGAACTGCATATATTTTTTTGTAATTTTTGTGATATTTATTTTAAATTAAAAACAATTTGATACTATACGAGTTTATCCAACAACTCTTTATTAAATATGACCTATAGATATTAAATCTTGTAAAACACCGATGCAACTTGTTTTTCAAAAATTGGATTCGCAAGACTCTTCATTTACAGATATAAATCTGTATCAATCTCTAGTTGGTAGACTTCTGTATCTAGCAAATACCTCAAGGCAGGACATTGCTTTTACAGTTAATGTATTTAGTAGAGGTATATCTAATTCAACTAAAGCATTTTACAATCTAGTTATTAGAGTGTTTAGATACCTAAAGAGTACACATAATTACTTGATTAAATACAACAAAAACTCTGAAAATTTTTTAGAGATATACTGCGATGAAGACTTAGGTAGCAATAGTACTACTAATAAGTCTACATTAGATCTATATATTCATTCTGTTGAATTTTAATATTATCAGTTGTTTGAGTAAGTTTCAAAAAAAAATTACGATTTCCACTTCAGAAGCTGAACTCTATGCTATAAATGATAGCGTGTGTGATGCCATATATCTATATCATTTATTAGTTGAACTAAATAAACCTCCATCACAAAACAACCCTAATAATTTGGAGTAATAGCCAAACTGGTATTTCAAAATTGGTCAAAAATAATTATTTTGATAGAACTCGCAACTATAACATATTAATAAGCTTTATAAAGACTGAGTCGTAGCACTAGAATGTTTATCCTGACTTTGGCGGGAGATAGTTATGACTATTAATTAAATCACTATCTAAAAATGTAACCTAAGATCTTATAACCAAACTACAATTATGTATGTATATTTGATTTTGCTTAAACTTATCGTCCTAACTTAATAATAGATAAATGTAGATAGAATATATAAAAGAATAGAAGATAATTGTCCTTTACCGTTTAAATGTATACAAGAAGAGCAGAGATGTCTGGAATTGAAATCGAGACTGATTTGAGAACTTTACTTGAAGAATAAACTACATTTAAGAAATATCTTAAACAATTTTAAATTGAAAATTCCTAATTTCGTTTTTGTGTTAAGAGGTGTTTTTAAATCCTTAAATAATTTAAGTACGCTGAACAGTATCACTGATCAAAGATTTGAGACATCATCCATGGCATCCCAGCCAATTGAACAATTTAAACTTATCTTAAAAAAAGGAATAATAAATTTTTTTTAAATAATTTAAAGTTTCAATAAAATAAAATTAGAAATTAATATGATTTTAGTATACTATTTTTTAGTTTGATTTTTATTAATTTAATAGATAAAAAATAATATAGATGCAATAAAGCAGGACAATGTCAAATATTATTAAATAATAAATTTAATTAAATAAAAGTTTGTTAGTATGTTAAATTAAAAAAATTTTAAATTTTTAAATAAAAAATCCTACTTTGGAAAAATTAAGATTTAGATAAAATTATAATTTACATTATAATTTAAATTAAATAAAAACATAGTTCATTTATTACTAGTAAAAATAAAAATAGTTAAAAAGATACAAAAATCAGTAAGTTAACTAATTAGTCAATTTTTTATATCTTATTTATATGTTCTTAAAACCTAAAACGCACATCTAGTTTTATAGTAAATTTATACAAATACTTTGTTTAAACATATCTTTTAATTTTTTTACAAAATTTGAGTTGATTTATTTATCAAATAAATGTCTTCATTTATTTTAACATAAACTTTTAGTAAATTATTTTAATTAATTATTAATTTAAAAAAAAGCTTTAATAATTAAAAAAAAAAAATTTTTTTATTTAATTTTTAATTAAATGCAAATATTAATTTTTAATTAAATGCAAATATTAATTTTTAATTAAAAAAAACCATAGTACTAACTATATAATTAAATTTTAGAATAAACAATTTTTTAATTAAATCACAATTTATATTTTTTTCATATTTAAAATTTACTAATTTTATTGCTTAATACAACTCAATTTATGTACTAGTTAGTTAACCAACATTTTTATTGTTTAATTTTATTTAATAAAATTTTATTTTATTAATTAATAAAAGAAAACTATTAAAAAAATTTAAATTTTAAATTAGCAACTTTTATTATTTTTAAAAATAAAATAAATATCAAAAATTTTAATTAAAAATAAAATTTAAAAAAAAAAATTGCAAAATTTAGTAATATAAAAACAAAAAATATAAATATAAAGTATTTAAAATTTATTTATTTATAATTTTGATTTTTAATTTAATTAATACAAAATTAATTTATATACCTTAAAATATACGTTTTTTATTTATTAATATATTTTTTTTATTTAAATAATTATTGTCTAGGTTAAAAATTTAAATATTAATTGTATTTAAAATAATGTTGATTTTTTGATATATTATTATAAAAGATATGCATAATAAAAAATAAAAAAAATTTAAATTCTTGTTTTAGCAGTCTTATATAAAGTTTTAGAATTTAAATTAAAAAACATTTTTAATTGAGTATAAGTCTAGAAATGCAAATACTACAAAAATAAAGGCACAACAAACAAGAAAAGAACAGAAAAATTCAAAGAACATAGTTGCAAAAAAATATATCAGGATCCAATCTATTTAAACCAAAATCTTCACTCTTTCTGCAACGGTGTGCACTTTTTTTATTTAAATAAAGAAAAAAGGATTGTCTCAGGCTATGTTCAAGAGACTGACCAATCAAGAGAGATATCAGCCAGTGGCTTGGGGGTAATAGACTTCACTCGGCTACCAAGACGTTTCAACATATTTATTTTTTTATTAATAATTTATAATAATTTTTTTTTTTTTTTTTAAAAATCCAATAAAATAATATCAAATAATATTTTTTTTAAAAGTTAAAAATCTAAAACTTTTTAAATGGCGACTTGAATCCAATTAATAACCTTTAAAAAATTTTACAAGTTATTTGGTTATTTTTTTAATTTTCATTCTCAATTTCATCATTTTAGCCTTGGGCTCAATTTTTGTTACAATACTTTTTTTAAATTTAATATTTTTTTATTTTAATTTTTTTAACTTATCTAACTTAATCATTATTTATTTATTTTTTTTAAATTGTCACAATTTTTAATTCTACACTTAAACTTTAATTAAACGTTAAAATTAAAACATTTATTACTTTAATTATAAAATTTATATTATATATAATATATTTATTTATTTTTTTTTTTCGTGAAAAATTGAAAAAAATCATTTATTTATACTTTGTTACTTTAATAAGTTATAGTTAGAAAACAAAGTAAACAAATCAAAAAATAATTTGAAAAATAATTATTTTATAATAAATAAACAATTTTTAATGACATTTATAATATTTTTTAATTATAATTAATAAATAAATCAAAGTTTAAGTTACATCCCTAAAGTTGTAATATACTAATTTAAAAAAATAATCTTGCAACATTTTAAAAAAAATGGTCGTTAAAATGTTTATAAAAAAAAATAAAAAAAAATATAAAAACATTTGTAAATATAAAAAAATTAGATATAAAATAAAAAAAAAAAGTAAACAATAAAAAAATTGATCAAAAAAAATTATTTACTAAACTTGAAAATGTTATGTTCATAAAAAAAAAAATTGAAAAAATAAATTTAATTTAACTTTTTTTAATTTTTATTTATTCAAATCATGATTAATTTATTTATATTTAAATTTTAAATAATATTTAAAAATATATGATTTATAATAATAATGTTTAATTAAAATAATAATTTTTAAAAAATCAAAATTTAGTATTCTAAAAAATCAGTAATGGCTACCAAAAACTACTAAGAATGTATGAGATTGTCCTGTCCTATAGCCTATAATAGCAAGCTTAAGTACAGGAGAGAAAAACTTCTTGTATAGTATTAAGTAACAAATTTGTTAGTTATCTTGGACTATAAACAGACGGAACAGAAGATTCTAGTAAAAGTACAGCGAGTTACATTTACAGTTATTAGAAAAACTGAGGAAAGAGATTGCTAAAATATGAGTAGACAGTTAAGAGTTAAAAGTAAAGGTAAAGCTGATTCAACTAAGACAATATAATTATTCAAAATAATCCATCTACTTTTGTAAAAAAGGTAGTTTTATAAAATAAAATAATATTGATAATGAAGTTTAGTTTTATTGACCTTACATTAACTAACATTAAAATTAAAGACAAAAATTTAAATTAGTATCTAATAAAAGATTAGTTCAAATTAAATTTATTTAAAACAAATAATTTAGTACAAACGACAATCTTTGACTACAAAAATATTGACAAAAATAATTTAATTTATCAAATAATAAAAAAAAACCAATCCTCAGAAATACTTATGAAATAAACAACAAACTAATAAAAACATTAACTCAAAAAATAAAAATTGTTATATCGGAGGCAATAAAAAAATTAAAACCAACTTTGAAAAAAATTTATTTAAAAGATTTACTATGGATAAATAAACTATAAAAAAAATGCATACATGCTAAAAATAAAGGTTAATATTCTAATTCAATTCTAATAAACATTAAAAAATTAAACAATATTATAAAAAATCTACTATATAAAAAAAACTCTAAATATAAACAACATAGTAAATAAATTTATTAAAATTACATTCAAAAAATAAAACTTACAACATTTTACTAGAAAAAAAATTTTTATATGAAGATGAAAAACAGCAAAAATGCTCTTTAAAAAACCTAATAAAAAATTAAATAGTCCTAAAGATTTAAAAAAAATCATAATATTAAATACATTTAAAAAAATATTAAAAAAACTATTAATATAAAAGATAAATACTGAATTAAATAAAAAAAAATTTTCAAAAGAAAATAATTTGATTTTTAAAAAGATTTAAACACAATAGATTTCTTTAAAAACTAATAAGTATAATTAAGAAAAACAAAAACTATAAATTTACTGTGATATTGCTGCAAATATTTTTGGTGCTTTCAATAATATCTCATAGAACATCATAATAGTAAAATTAAGGAAATCATAAATTAATCAATCTTTATTAAAAGTACAACAAACATTCTGTCAAATAAAGTAATAATAAATCCACAAGAAAGAAAAACAAGTCTTTATATTTGAATATTGACCTTAACGGACTTATGAATAAACTAGATAAAATTGATGAAATATTAACAATAGTAACAATATTAACCAATGCTGATAACCTAGCTATTGTAATAAATGCAAATAGCATAGAAAAAATCAAAGAAAAAATAAATCTCATTTGAAAAATTATATGAAATTGACTCAAGACGTAAATTCAAATTTTAATTTAGAAAAAACAAAGGTACTCACTTAAAAAAAGAGTAAAAACAAAGAAATAGGTAAGATTTGCTTAGAAAATATAATATAACACTTTAACAATTAAAATTTTTTAGAATAGTAGTAAACAAAAAACTTTATTTTTAAATCATCTACTTTGCTTTCAAGTAAAAAATATACAAAAAACTTTTAAAAATGATTTTAATTTAAACATAAAACAACTTTTTAATTTATAATAAAATATGTATGCCAAATTTGGTGTAAAAAAACTTGAAAAAAAAAAAATAAATTTAAATAAACTTCTTAAACTCATAAATATAATACAAATAAATAAAGAATAGTACAATATTAAAATAATAATGGCAAAAATATAGATAAAAATTAAATAAAATAGAAAAAAAAAGAATAATAATCACACAACTTCCTAATTTTGATTTATATTTAGATATCAACTAAGATTTAATTATTATAAATAAATATTCTAGATTGATATCAATAATGGATTTTCCAAAAAATCACTATATAAAATTAAAAAATTTTTAAATTTACATTAAGTTTTAAAGAAGCTATAGAATATTTACTAATTACCTGTAATGAATTAAATTAAATTTAAGAATTAAATATTATCAATCTAAAAAAAATAACACAAGTTTTATTATATGCACAACTTATTCGGCTATCTTGCTATATATCTATATTTAAATAGTAGACGAGTGAGTTTCGTACTGTGTGATTGCTCAATTATCTTAAAACAAGTCCTAATTTGACTAAAATGCAAAAAACATCAATAAAATGTTGGCTGTTTTTCAAAAAAGTCAAACAATCGTATACCAGATTTCTAAATTTTAAAATTAATTTTGTATTGAATTTAAATGATCATTAAAAGTTTTAATAAAAAAAACTCAACAAATATAAAAAATAGATTATTTAATTAAATAATCAATAATTAAAAAAAATTAAAAAATTTGATTTAGAAAACAATACTAATTGAAAACGTATATTTAAAAAGAGTTAGATAGACTTAGATTAAATAAGAGCAGAGAAATAGTTTATAAAAAAATTTGGTCATTGAAAAAATATTTTTAAATAAAATTTGTTGTGGTATTTCTTTAAATTAATGAAATCCCCAACAAATAAGAATCGTTCAGTTTATAACTTAAGGATTTA
This sequence comes from Pyemotes zhonghuajia, assembly GCA_025170145.1. Lineage (NCBI taxonomy): Eukaryota > Metazoa > Arthropoda > Arachnida > Trombidiformes > Pyemotidae > Pyemotes > Pyemotes zhonghuajia. The sequence continues at coordinate 8,650,804 of CM045844.1, read as the reverse complement.
AATAAGCTAAAACATGATAACGGGTATCAAACCCTTTTTAATTCAATAACAATAATTAATATAAGTTTACAAAAAGTTTTCCGACTCGTCTGACACACCGTTCCTTCTTTTCAAGTCAGGTTTATATACTAGGTTTTTTCTAATCTGGACTTGCTTTCTATGTCCCTTTAATTCATTTAGCTATTCTTTGTCTCTTACTTGTCTCATGATCTACTAAACTAGTGCCGATATTATATTATCGTAAAAGTGACTAATTATGCCCCTACTTGAATATTCTGTCTATACTTTTGTCTAGTTCAACCTTTGTCTAACAGAATGTTACTTTATTAACATACAAAGGATTCTTTTCCTCTTGTACTTAAAGTTCACTGTTATAACAACTAAAGATTAACTATTGTGAAATCGAGCGAACTATTCCTTATTAGTAGTTGGTCAGGCACAAAGTATGAGTAAATAGTAATAGTGAATAGTAATTTTTACAACAAATTTTATATTTAAGCGAAAAAAACAACGATAAGGATAAACTTTAAATTAATAAATAGTTATAAAAACAAATAATTTATTACATAAAATTATAAGAAACTAAAATAAAATAAAAAAAGTTTCAAAAATATAAATAAAAATAGTTTAAAACTAATTCGTACAATATACATCGAAATGCAAAAATCACTAATAAAACACGAAGTACATAAACAAGAAATAAAATTAAGATTAAAATAAGATAATATAATTTTATTTTTTTTAGATTAAAAATATTACATTTTATTATAAAAATTTATTAAACTTATTTTAACTAGATTAAATAAAATATTTTATTTAATTATTATATAATTATTATAGCTAATAACCTATTATATTATATAATAAAAAAACAAAATAATTATTATTTTAAAAAAAATATGTGTTAAAGCAATATAAAACAGTGTTAAATTTTAAAATCAAATATTCTATGATGCAATAAAAAATAAAATATAAAAAATCACATTTTAAATTAAATTAAAATAATTTATTTAATTTTATAAATATATTTAGTTTTATTGAATAAAAAATTAAAGCTTTATTTTTAAAAACTTTTAAAATTTGATTAAAAAAAATAATTTTATAACAAAAATAAAGTTATGTTATATAATTGAGAATAAGATTTTATAAAAAAAAATAATTCAATTTTTATATATTAATTTAGTAATAATTATTTTTAAAAAAATTATCAAACAGTAAAAGTTAAATTAGTAAAAAGCAATAAAATGTTATTAATCACAATACAAAAAAAAACAAATAAAATACATACAAAAAAATATAATAAAATTAACGGAAATTAAAATATAGAAAATTAAAATCAACTTAAATAACATTTTAATTAAAATTAAAATGTATTTTGATAAATAATGATTTAAAAATAATTTTAGCCAATAAAAATTCAACCAATTAATTTAAAAAAATATAATAAATGTTAAAACACAACTTTTTTAATTATTTTTATTTAATTAATATTTAATCTATTATTGAGTAATTTATTTTTTTATTAATATTTTAATTCAAAAAATTTAAATGTATCACAATTTTTTTTATTAATTTTAAAATTTAATTTATACATAAAATTTAAAAAAATAAAAGTATATCATTTATGTAAAAACATTTTTAAAACCTTAATTTATTATTAATTTAAATTTATTTTATTGAAAATTCAAATTTTTTTAAAAATAAAAAATGTAAATTTGTTATTAACTTAAATTAGAAATAAAAAAAATTGAAAAAATTGAAAAGAATAGAAAAGAAGTATAATACAAATTAATTATCACGGCACTCTTAATAATAAAATATATGGTTTTGATGTCGTTTTTTGGTGGTGAACAAGTTTACTTTTTAATACTTGTCGCGAAATAAATGGAGATCAAGAAAAAGGGTTTTCAACCCTTTTTTTATTAATTATCAAAATTATGAAGAGGTCTTAGTAAAAAATACAGCTTGACTTCCTAAAAAGTATTTTTAACAATGGCGGCCTCCGTCACGAGTTGATGGAGCTAAACATGTATACTTATTATCTGAGGAATAGATATCTAACGATAGTTAACCTCTACCGTTCCATTCCTCAAGTGCTAACAGGTTTACGAATACTATTGTAAAGACAATAGATTTACAACGACTGCCTCATAACTTGCACAAATCTACCGAAATATCACCTCTATCTCTTTGAGCATAATAACGAGGTTTTCCACCTCTAAACGAGTTTACAATGAAAAAGGTGCTATAAAAAGTGAAGTCTGCAGCACTTTCCTTACACCACCCTATGTTAACTCTTAAATAAATAAATTCTACTACAGTTTTACAATAAAATAATTTTTATGTATTTAGAATTATTAAAAAAGAATATAAAAAGACTTATCAAAATTAAAGTGTGAAAATAATTATATATTACAACCTATAAATTTATAATTATATAAAATTTATATAGTGACTTTAAACAATTTTCTTATACTTATATTTTTTTCTTAATAAATCATTTAATAAATATTTATTTTCTTAGTGTATTTAAAAAAAAAATTTTGTATGCATTTATATAAAAACTAAACTAAATTACTAGCTTTAATAACCTTTATAAAAATTATGTTATGACTAGTAAGACTCTATAACAAATTATTTTTTACTATATAAAAATTTTATTTTTATTATTTTCAATTACTTTAGATAATTACTTAAGTTTATATAATCAAAATAAATATGTAATAAAATATGTAGTAGAATTTATTTATTCGGACTAACTGCGTACGTAAAACTTCCGTCTAGGTGATATTAAGAGTTAACATAGGGTGGTGTAAGTGAAGTATTGCAGACTTCACTTAGTATAGCACCTTTTCCTTGTAATCTCGTCTAGAGGTGAAAATCCTCATTATTATGCTCAAAGAGATAGAGGCGATATTCCTGTAGATCTGTGCATGTTATGACCCAGTGGTTGTAAATCTATTGTCTTTACAATAATATTCGTAAACCTGTTAGCACTTGAGGAATAGATCGATAGAGGTTAACTATCGTTAGACATCTATTTTTGAGATAATAAGTGTAGCTCTGTCAACTCGAGACGGAGGACTATATATATTGCGAAAAAACTATTAGGAAAGTCAGTGTATGTTCAGTTTTTCGAGAGACAAGTTACTTGTAATTCTGTACCTAAGTTAGACCTTAAGTTTTACTAAGTAATAAAACAGAGTTGAAAACCCTTTTTCCTTGATCTCCATTTATTTCGGATAAGTATTAAACGTAAAACCTGTCCTCGAACAAAAACTACATCAAATAAAAAATATAATTTTATTCATCTAAAAGTAGATAAAGCAGAAAAGCACAATTTTTTTTTGATTTACACCTTTTTATTTTATTTCCTTTAAAACACTTTTTAAGAATTTTAAATTTAAATTTTAAATAGATAAATTAAATAACGCTATCGATATATAATTTAGATATCTTCTGTATTCCTACATACACTTTAAGTTATAAAATAAAACAGAATTTTAAGTTAATTATATTTAATTAAAAAAAAATTTTAGTTAAAAAAACTAATTTAAAATATTAAATGTAAAAATTTAGCATTTTTAACTAAATTTTTTTTAATAAAATAATTACTAAAAACAAATTTTGTCTTAAAAAAAATTAATTTGTTATACCTAATTTTTATTTTAAATAATTTAAATTTATTGTAATAAATTTAAGTTAATTGTGGTAACTTATATTTTAAATAGTAAATTAATGTAATTAAATTATAACATATTTATTTTTTTAATTTAAACATTACTAACTTTACAATATTGAAATTATATCAAACACTTGTTCTAACAATAATATGAATAGAATAAAATTATGTCAAGCACTATAGACTAAAGATTTAATTCTGACGATATAGTTTTTAGATTAATTTGAAAAATAAGTTACGTATGTAACATATATTTTAATTTTACATTAATCAAAACTTTATGAAAATTATCGACTGGTAAATTTATTGAATTTATTAGCTATTTGACCAGAAAATTTATTCAAAAAAAAGGTATATACACTTTTTGAAAAATTTAAGATTAAATGCCATAATAATGTAAATTGGCATCAGATTTAAATTGCTAACTTTATTTTTATTTTTAAATTTTTAAAAAATATAACAAAAAAATACATTTTGTTTGTTTTAAAACCTGATTAAATAGATTTTTTTCATAATTATATTTTCAATCTAGTTTTAAATTAAATAGAAATTAATTCAAATTATCTAAAATATATGCATAATTATTTTTTAAATATTAAAATTAAAAATATATTTTATATATTTAAGTAAATAAAATTTAAAGTATTAATAGTAATCAAAAAATAAATTCAATTATTTTTTAAATTTATTTTAAATTAAAATATAAATTTTTATGATTAATTATTTGTATAAAATTATTGAAAATTTATTAATTTTTATAAAAAAAAATTTGATTATTAATTTTTGAATAAAAAATGCTGTTAAAGCTTATTTATTAAACTAATATTAAGAAACATCTTGTTTTTATCAAAAAATTTTAGTTAACACATTTTTAGTTTAGATTTCTTTGTAATATTTTTCTATTATTTGGCCAATGTATTTTTTTATTTCTTCTCTTTTTTGTCGCAATTCCGAACTGTCTAAGTCAGAGTTTGGATACATGTCTGCACAATGAGCCGTCCCATTAATATATAAAGAAAAACTACTTTTGTATTTATAAGAGATCAATCCTAATGCATGCCAAGGATCTAATGAACCATTTGGCAATAAAACTCGATCAGTTTTTAGATGAAATCCTCCATATATAGTATTTGTGTGAGAAACAGCTTTTTCTAAATATTTTTCGGTAAAACTAGATCCAAAAACGTCTTGGCACATGTTTACATAAAAACTTGTTTTGATAAAATCCAAACAGGTGAGCAAATCAAATGAATAGTTCAATAAATAAAAAAATAATAATTTAATTAGATTAAATTTTTTAAAAGCATCGGTTAATTTAAAATGCACAAGAAATCGATATTTGAAGTTCATTATTAATTTAAAAACAAAATAAGCAATACCCATAATAGAGTTAACTGAAATAATTTATTAACTTTTCTTAATAATTTGCTTGTTTAGTGGACTCTATTTAAGCAATAAATGAATTGATTTAACTTTTATTTTCCGCCTATTTCTATTTTTTATTATATATTTTTTTCCTTTAAATGTAAATATATTGTTTGTTTAATATAATCTAGTTTCATACACATTATTAAACTAACTTTTCATATTGTGTTTTCTTTCATCTAACTTTGTTTTTTGTTTATTTATTTTTTTTTTGTTTTATAAATATGCTTTCTCATTTTTCACACTAGTAAGTTTGGTTTTTACTTTCATTTTATTTTTTGAATTCATTAAAAGTCAACACATGAATCACATTAAAGTTAAACGTTTATTTTATTTTATTTTTTTTTTTTTTTTGATTTAACTTTTTTCTTATTTTTATTTTAACGCTAAACGAAATCTGAGAAAAAAATATATTTGTATCATAATGTTATTTCATTGCATTTTTGGTGCTTGACCATTAAGTTTGAATTGCACGCAATTTATTAAAAAATTCAAAAAATTAAATTTTTTAAAATTTTTTTAATATTTACTTATTAATTTTTAAATAGTCAAATGATTCATTAATATTATAAAATATAATAAAAAATAATACATATTATACAATAATTTCGTTTAAACCAATGTTAATTATTAAAGTTTTATTTAAAAAATTTATTAATAGAAATTAAAAAATGTAAATTAAAATTATAAAATTTGATAAAAATAATCCATTATTTTTTTAAGGTAAAAAAATCGATTTATTATTTTCTTTTATCAATACATTAATAAATAAATAAAAATTTCAATTGTCAATTTCAATATTAGTTGAATAAATTTTTAAATGCATAAATTTAATGAAAAGCAGTTTTGTTATTTAATTAAAATATTTTTTACAAAATTTAAAAAATAGTTAAATTAAATTAGTCAAAAAAAAATTTTAGTAAATTATTTCTAATAATAACTATTTATAAATTTTATTTTTTAAAATTATATGTATCAAAATATTCTTAAAACAATTTTTTTTTTAATTATTTATTTATTTAAAAAAAAATCATTTTTATTTTAAATTTTAAAAAGTAAATTATTTTAAAAAAAAATTCATTTTATTTATTTTTTAAATTTAGTTTTATAATAATGCTAATTAATGTAAATTTTTATATAATAATATTTTTAAAAATATATAAAAAATCATTTTAATTCGAACTTAATAAATTAATTAATGTAAAAATTAATTTTAAAAACATTTTAAGTTAATAAAAAAAGTATTTTTTTTCAATTTTAGTTTTAAATAACTAAAATAATAAAAATGTTAAAAATTAATTTGAATATAGTTTTTATTCATAACTTATTTTTTAATTTAATATATTTTTAATATTATATAAAAAATTTATTTTAACAATTAATTTTTTTTAAATAAAAAAAAAAATAAAATATTAACATATTAGCATAAAATAATTAATTATACAAATAATTTATTAATTATTAGTTTAATAATATTTTTTTTTAATAATATTTAATTCAAAATTAATGTTTTATTTTATTTAAAAACAAATTTTAAATGCTTTAAATAAAACTAAAAGTATAAATAAACAAAATAACTAAAAAATTAAAAAAATAAAATTTTTTCTAAAAATTATACTTTTTTGAATTAGTAAAATATTTGTTTTGAGTTGAAGCTTCTCAATTTTATATAAAATAAACTTTTAGTTTTTATTTCAAATTTTTTTTTTAATTTTACTTTCATCTTTTTTCAACATTATTAGCATTATGGCCAGCAGTTTAGGTTCTAAGTCTAATAGTGAGGTACAAATTAATTTTTTAAGCTGGCTACAATCCAATTTTTAAAATGGGCGTAACTATGCATGTATAAAGCATATGCTATTCAGTTTGTGGCAAAAAGAAAAATTATTGAGATCAAACCACTTCCGATGATCTACACAAAAGACAATGTTCGAACTACTTAAAAAACTTATTGTAATTTTTTTTTTAACTAAATTATTGCTTGCTTTGCTTTTATATAATAATGATAAAAGCCAAAAACTAAACATAAGATCAAATTAAGGATTATCTATGGTAAAAAAAGATATAAGGGTAATGATAAAGAACTCTCCTTAATAGATCGCATTCATAAGCATCTATAGTATTTTATTTTATGAATACGTACAAACATTAGATCAAACTGATCAAAAGTTTAGTTTTGTTTTTCTTTTAAATGCAAATTTACGCCTCCTTTCAGTTGAATTCACGCCAAATATGCTTAACATACATGTTTCAATTGCATTTTCTTTGATTTATTTATTTTTAAAATTTTATTTTTTTAATTTTAAACTTAAAATTTTTTAAAAATTTTATCTGAATATTTTTTTAAATATTTATCACTAGAAGATTTTGCATAAAATTTTTAATCTTTTATATTAAATTAAAAAACAGTATTTAAATTTTTTCCTAATTTAATGAAAATAATTATTATATTTTTTTTTAATATTTCAATTAATTTTTAATTTTTTTTTAAACAAAAAATACTAAAAAAATATTAATTTTTTCATATTTTATACTAATATAAAAATTTTAAAAAATATATTAAAAATTATTAAATTGAAATGTTTTATTAATATTTTTTTTATATTTTAAATATTATATTAAATTTATTTTATATTTATTTTAAGTTATAGTTATAAATAAAAAAAAAAATTACAACAAAATTAATGTATAGAAAAAAATTAATGGGTCTTTGAAAAAAAAAACTTACTTTGAATTAATCAATTTATAAAATGGAGTTTTATTGTCATCTGTAGTTTGAAAAAATCCAAATTCAGTACATGTTTGATAAAGCCATGTTCTGCCTAAGAAAATTGAAAATTATTAAATTTCAAGTATTACTGTTAAAATTAAAATATATAATAATTTAATAAAATATTAATAAAAGTCAATTATGAAATCGGTAAAAATAAATTAAAATATTTTTTTATTAAAATAACAAAAAAAAATTAATTTTTTTTTTATTTAGATATTTGTACTAAAAAATCAATAATTTATAATTTTAAAATTAAAATATTTATTTAAAAAATAATATTTAAAACAAAAAATAATAAACTAAAATATTAAATAAATTAAACTATTTAATTAAATTTAATTTACAAAAAAAAACTGAATAAAAGTTATAACTCAAAAAATAAATATTTTTAAAAAGTTATTAAAATTTCTATCAAAATAAAAATAAGATGTATATTTCTGTTTTTTTTTTTTTAAATAATCAATTTAAAAATATTGATAATTTAAATGATTTAAATAAATTAAGTTTTAAAATTTTATTTAATAGCAAATAATGTTTAGTTAATAAAACAAAACTTAATTAAAGTGTGATCCATCAAAATGTATAAAAAATTAGAACAGTTTTATTTTATCTATTTTTTTAAAAATAAACATCGATTTAATACTTTATGATTATAAAAAATAAAAAAATGCAATTAATTTAAATAAGCTTGATTAATTGTAATCTAAAAAAAAATATATTAACAAAAAAAAAATCTATAAAACCAATAATAAAAAAAAATAACAAATAAAATAGCTGCTAATATTTAAAATAATTTTATTACAAAAAAAAAAATAGTTTTTTTTTAAAAATTAAAACTTACCTCCTAAAGTTGAATCGTTTTCCCAATTAATATTTTTTAATAATTTTAATTGTTCATCATATGCATAATCTAAGCATTTAGTTTTAGAAGTTTCCAATTGAGAATTACTAAAATATGCATATCTATCTAAAGCGTCACCAAGCGTATCATTAGCCATAACTTGGCACAAACTATCAATAGTCAAAATCTAAAAAAAAAAATAATCAAAGATAAAAAATAGATAAAAAATAATTTAATTTAATTTTTTTTTTAAATTTAAAAAAATCATTTGTTTTTGAAAATTTAATTCAATTATAAAAATTATTTTTAAAATTTGATGCTCACATATTCACTTCCCATATTTAAAATCTTGAATTGATATGATTTAAATAATTAAATTACAAAGTACGTTTCTCATTACATCTATATTCAAATAATGAATTGTAGACGCATTTTAAAAAAAAAAATTAAAATTGAATAAAATAAAATGTCTAAAAAACTAATTTAATTTTTTTGCTAAAAGGTTTAATTAACGGATTTTATTTTAAAACTAATTAATACTTGAAATCGATTTAACCCGTAGTATTAATATCATACATTAAAAGACAAGATAAAATCAAACAAGTGTAAATTTTATTTTAACTTACATTAGAATTTCTATTGTCTCCACTATATTGAACAACTCCACAAACAACGCCTACTATTTCATCCATCAGACTACTGACATCTTTTTCATTTTTACCATTTAATGGTGTGCATAACTTGAATTTTTTAGATAAAATATTCCATCCCTCTGGTTGTTCAAGTAATTTTTTTATTTTGTGTGTCACTATGTCGAATTGATTAGCACAAGATGGCCCAAGTGAATCAGTAACAACATCAAGATATTCTTTAAAATTTATTTTTGCTAAAACAGGAGCACTGGATGCTATTGAACCTAACAAAATAAAATATTTCTTAATAATTTAAAATATTTAAATTAATTTAAGTAATTAGAAAAAATAAAATAAACTATCCCAATAAATACATTATTGAAAGTGTATAAATTAAAATTTTAGGATTTTTGTATTAAATTTATATAAAATAAACTTATTGATTAATATATTTTATAATTAATCATTTCCGTAAAGTTAAAATAAAAATTATTAAAAAAAAATAATTTAAATTAATAAATTATAAAACTGACAAATATGTTTATAAATAAAAAATTATATAGATATAAGAAAAAAATAATTGTTAAAATAAAACTTTTCAAACTATTCAAAAAACATTCAAAGTATTAGTAATTATAATATGTAAATAAATTTATTTTTAAACTTAAATATTTTATAAAAAATAAATAATTCTAATCAAACGTAATAATTTTGATAATAAAATATATTTGGCACAAAATTTAAAAAAATTAAATTAATAAAAATAAAAAATATATAATTTGAAATGAATTTAATAAGTTACATTATTAATAGATATATTTGAAAAAAGAAATTAAATTTTATTTTTATTAATTCAATTATAAATTTCATAATTTTTAAATACCTGCTACTAAATGTGGATATTTAAGCCTCATCCATGCAGATAATGAACCAGAATAAGATCCTCCAAAAACAATCCAAGGTTGTTTTTTTAATTCAGGATAAAGTTGTATCATTTTACTAATAAAATTAGCGGCATCAGCTAATGCTTGTTCGCTGCTTAAATATCTTAAATTTTTTGTAGACATATTACTTGAAAAAACACCAAAAAAATAATTTTTGAATTAAAAACATGTAAAATAAAAATTTTAAAAAATTAATTTAAAATATTTATGTAAATAATAAAAAAAACAAGAAAATAAATTTTAAGCCTAATTATTAACATATATTTTTTGCTAACTAATATAAAGAAATAATTTATCTTAAAAAAATGTTAAAAATTTTATTACTAATTAAGCATTTTTTAAAAAATCAAAAAATCAAAAGTCAAATTTTTAAAAATCAAATTTTTTAGTTTAAATTTTTTCTATTACGCTTATTTAAAATTTTATATTTTCATTAATTTGTTTAATCTTATTGAATTAAATTTTAACAAATTTTGAATTTTATACTATTTTCTTAAATTTGCTAGTTTTTTTTTTATATTTTTTAATAGCATTTTATATTAAAATTAATTTGATTTGTTCAATCAATTCGAAATACTGATTATTTTATTTCTTTTGCGTTCAACATTGTAAAAATTAAATCAATTTCTACATTTTATTTTATTTTAATATAAATTGCTAAGCAAATGTATAGCAAATCTGCATATTTGAAGTGAGATCAACATTAATAAAGTATTGCTTAAAATATTATCTATAGTATGCTCATAGATAAAGATTGCATATATATAAGCGTCAAATAAAAAAAATATTTTATCAATGATTACTTTTTTTTTAAAAAAATTAAACAATATAAAGAAATAAAAATAGAAAAAAAAATTAACTAAAAAAAAAATCAAAAAAAAAAAAAATTGAATATAACACAAAGGTAATAAAAATTATATGTAAAAGAAAAAATTATTTAAAAAACGTGTAAAACAAATTTTACTTGGTTGGATGACTTTTGCCATAAAAACGATGTTCAAGTAAAATATGACTTGCATTATATGCAGGGCCATAATTTTCAGCAATTTGTCCACTTTTCATCCATTTAATAGTTGCTTCTCCTTCACCTCCTAATTCTAAAAAAACTGGTCCATTAGGAAAATTTTTTTTATTGATAAAATATCGCTATCATTAAAAACCAGTTATTTAAAATAATTAAATTAATCAAAAATTTTGTTTTGTTTTTCTTACTTGCGACCAAGTTTGCGTATTTTGAGGCTCAAAATGATCTAAATATTGTTCAAACCATTCTTCATAAATATCATCACTATTATCACTTATTTCATAGAATGATGAATTTCCTGGTAAACCTAATAAACCGTGTCTGTCAATATAGCGACCAAGAAAAAATCTTTTTGAATGACTATTAGTAATTATTGTTAACAAAAACAAAAAAAAAATTATTTTAAACTGGCTTAGAATATTCATTATATTTAAAAAAATAAATAAAAAAGCTGTTTAAAAATAAATCTAATACAGATTAATTTTTATTTAATTTGTAATATTATAAATTTTAAACTTATAAACTAAAAAAAAAATTTAAAAATTAAATTTTATTTTAAACTAGATCAATCTGTTTTACCACAATAAAATAAAATTTATTATTTAATAAACACGCTAATCATAGGGTAAATTTTTATATTAAACAAAATAATTTTAATATGATTTAATTAAAATTATCATGTCATGTGTTTATTTTAAAAATGGCTGAATTTTGTATTTTATTGTTTGTATTTTAATCAAAAAAAAAATATCTGGAGTAGTTTTTATTATATATATTAAATAAATAAAAAAATTAAACAAGATAGCTAGAAGATAAATAAATCAATATTTTTTTTTTAATTTTAAATTAATTTTTATTTTAATATTATAAAAAATTTAGATAAATTATTTTTTTAAGTGAAAAAAACATTTTTATTTTATTTTTAAAATTTTAAATATTTTGAAATTTTATTATTGATTCTAAAATGTCTAATTTTACTTTATTACCATAAATTTATTTTTTAAATTTATTATGTAATATTTCCTAACTTTATCTAATTTTTGGTTAATTACTTAGTGTTCAATTGGCTGGGATGCCATAAACGACGTCTCAGATCTCTGATCTGTAATGCTATTAGGCATGGTTAAATTGTTTAAGGGATTTAGACACAAACTTAGACACAAAAGTAAAAATATTAATTTTTTGATTTTCTAGATTTATTTTGAGTTCCTTCTTAAATGAGGTTTTTTCTTTAAGTGAAGTTCTCAATTCTGTCTCAATATCAATTCTAGACTTCTCTACTTTTCTATTATAAATTAGAAGGGTAATGGTTGAAGTTCTCTTAAACTTTTATATAATCCATATACAAATGTGTAAACTTATTAAGTTATGATACTAAGTCTATGCAAAATCAAATATTCATATATAAAAGTAATTTGGTTATATGACCTTAGGTCACATCTTTAGATAGTGATATAACTAGTGGTCATAGCTATCTACCGTCAAAATCAGGATTAACAGTCTAGTGCTAGTACAGGATTATATGTCAGACTTTACAATTGAAAATACAACTCAGTCTTTATGCATCTAATTACAAGACTATCCTTTACACCTTGATCGGATTAGATTTCTTAGCTAATTTCACTACTCAATTATAAAACTTTTCTTAAGACTTACTAAGTAAATGAGACATAGATTCTTATATACCGACTATAAAAGGATCGCTATATAGTTATCTATTTGGTTTTATAACCATATACTTTAACACTTAGTAATCCAAACGTGTTATACTACTTTGAATGTATAAGTTACTGGCCAAATAGATTTATATGGTGTAAGTATAAAAAGAAAGTTAGAAATAAAGACGAGAAAAAGTCAAGTAAATGAATAAAATCTATAGAATCCCAGATAATAAATCCTGGGGTAAGAGTAGTAGTAGAAAATAGAGAAATTGAAAATAACAAAATTAAGAAACGTTAATTAGCAAGTAGAGTCAATTAAAAAAGTTAACTTGAGACTTTGTGTATATTTTTGAATTATCAATAAACAAAATCCTATGTTTTAAATTATGTTAAAACTTAAAAAAGTTTTTAACAATTATGATTTGTACTTAAGTTTTTGTTTAAATTCAAATCATTTTATTAAATAAAAAATTGAATATTGTTTTTTGTTTTTAAATTTAATTGAATAAAAACTTTAGTTATTAAAAATTTTTAAAATAAAAAATGTTAATTAGCTAAATGATTTATTTAAAACTTTGATTTAATATAAAATCATAAAAAATAAAAATTATTTAGTAATTTTAACATAAATAAATTTTAAAATTATATATTATTAAATATTATTTTTAAATTCAAATAAAAAATTGGATAACGTAAAAAAATAATATGTTTAAATTATATTTTTTGTTGATTTTTTTAAATTAAATTAAATTTAACTAAGTATACAAATTTAAAAAAAAAAAATAATTTAAAATATTTTTAAAAAATAACATAAGTAAATTTGTTTTTTAATATTTAATGTTGACTATATAATATATATATACACAAATCGTTTAAAACATATATATTTTTTTCAAAATAGTTTTTCCAAATTACAAATTAAAATGTAATTTATTAAAATAAAATTTTAAATTAGTTATTATTAAGAATTACAAAAACCTAAAACAGAGTGATGATCGTATGTTTATCAGATAATTCTTTACTACTTAACCTTAGTCTTCCCAACGGTTTTGTTTTTACCTTTTCAATTTTTGAAGATAACTTTGGATTTATAGATCTGCCTGCTTCACAACATTTCATTTATTCCTTAATTTTTCACTTAAAAAATTTTCACTATTTTTTTAAGTTGCTTTTCAATTATTATCATAAATAGCATAAAATAGCAAGTATCATTCATCTTATGCAATTAATTTTAAATTTTGCACCAAAAAATATGAATACAAATGAATACAGCAAATTTTTAAATAATAATAAGTTTTATGATCTATTTTTTAGCACATTTTATACCACAACGAAAAACTCATCAAAAATTATATCCTACTATATATTAGTATTAGTGTTTGAACTTAAAAAGTTAATGATAACTTAAACGCGTGCAAAAATTTGAGTACGATGATTTCCCTCACTTAATCTTATTGTTTGTCCTTAGACAATTACAAATTTTATAGAGTTAGCATCAACATTGGTGATATGCCCCAAAAATCTTTCTATGACGTATTCGACAAAAAATCAGAATTTAATTATTTGTAATAAATTTGTCGAAGATTGATACATGTTTACAATCATAGTTATTTTTGACCTTCTGAGAATATTCATTAATTTGCTCTAATGATTTTAGATTTTCAGTGAAAAAATGTTAAAAAATAAGGTGTTTTTAATCACAAGTTCGTGAAAGGTATCTACTAGAATACCTAAAAGTAAAGCAAGCATCTGATAGCTTAACAATAATATTTATTTAAATATTTTTTGCGGCTACCAAACACTTCATCCATTCATCAGAGCATAAAATACTTTAAATCTTGGGCACTGCGTTCAGTTAAATCGTTACCCGCTGTATGATATGGTGAGGTTCAAATATGGCAGATTTTATATTTCCTAAGACAATTGATAACTTTGGCAATCAAAATGCTAATCTATTATCTGTAATTAATATAACCAACGTGTTTAAAAATGGATTATTTTTTAAAACTTGATTACAGATTCATTAATTCAACCTAAATAGGTGGTTTTATCAGTTCCAAAATAAAAGATCTAGTATGTTATGTCGTGTCAGACTTTTTGACCAGTTTAAAAAAGTAAACATAGGCAGCGTGAAAAGTACTAAAACATTAGATTGAACTTTGAATTTAATCATTAAAGATCTACAGATGGGACAAGACTTCACATAACATTCAACCCCTTTTTATATTTTGACTCATAGTAATTTTTTCTTAATTTTGCAATAAATGACACAAATACCAGTATTGAGGGTCATCATCGTAATCCTAAAGCGTTTCCTGGATTATGATCAAAGTTGGCTTTAAAAAAAGATCACTATTAAGATTACTATTAAGATCACTAATATCATACTGCTTAGAATTTTAATCGTAAAGAATAACTACACTGCTATTTTCTAAAACGTATACGAGTTAAGCTGTAAACTACCTAGCTTCAATATAACTACAAAAGTATAACGCCTTTAATAACCGCAAAATTCTCTTTTTTAGTCATCCTATACTTTGAATCAGCAAGGGTGAATAAAGCGTTATAGTGAATAATAATTCTAAGTTGTTTCTTAGTCTAAATAGCGAAATTACACTAATAAATCGCCAGATTGCAAGTCACATCAGAAGCACCAGCTACCAATTTAAAAGACAGGGCGAGATTGGATAAGATAAGATTAGTTATTAGATAAGATAAGATATTGATTGCTTAATTTAAAAATCAAAAACCATGTAACAATACTACGCCCATAAATCGGGTATCTTTCTTTAATAGAGTTGATGACGGACAAAAACAGAAATGTTTGGTGAGCCATAGTCGTATTTGACAAAATTCTATCAAACACTCAAATTTGATAAATTAGACCTAATAAAATAAGGTGAGAGATTTTCTTTAAGTTTTCTGCCCTTCTGCTCAAAAAGAACATTTGCAAACTGACAACAGAAAATATTTTCACTGAGACTTATTATATGAAATGCGTTTACAAACCTTCGAACTTATTAAAGTTACCTAATAGAATTGAATGTAAATCTTTAATGGCATCCAAACTGTTCACTATATATGCTTTGCAAACAAATCTAAAATAGCAAAAATTCTCGTAAGAATTACAAAAAATTTAATTTTTTTTTTTTTGTTTTTACAATTATTGATCAATTAATATTAAATTGATAAGATTTTTTAATAATATTTTTTGTTAAACTTTCTTGTTTTTTTTTTTTAAATATAAAATTCATAAAAAAAAAAAATTGAAGTTAAATAACTAAATATAATAATTTTTAAAAAATGATTTAATAAATTTATTAATTGTAGTTATTTCTTCTTATTCTTATTCATTTTTTTATAATAAACATATAATAATTTTATTATTTAATATAAAGCCATCTGGTGATTTTAAACTGTTTTATCGTTAATTTAATTAGAGAAGCTTATTACTAATAGTATCAATTAAGTTCATACTTCATAATTAAATTGAGTATCACAAAGAAAATAGTGCAGAATTTTAAATGTCATAAGGTTTAGTTTTATGTGAATATAATTTTCTTAAAATCAAAGTTAACTTAATTTTAACTGGTTTTTAGGTTTCTACTTAACCAAAAATATATTTGTCATTTTATTAAACTTAGGTTAATAAATAGTTTAACATTTCTTGCATTCCAAATAAAATAAACATTCATCATTTGTTTCTCTCCCTAATATTAATTTATATCAAGCAAATCCTTACCTAATTCTACCGTATTTTTGAATGATGCTACAACATTGCTGCTTTTCTGTTGTCTTGAAATTTATTAACGTATAATAATAAGACAAAATATGTTTGTTGAAATATTTTTTTAGTTAAGCCAAATACACAAATGTAAAATACACTTTCTAATTTTATATGTTAAAAAATAAATTTTCTAGAAAACCTAAGTTTTACTTGTATTTAAACGTTTTGTTTTTATCATAATTCATCAAAATAAAGATGATAAAAACTAATAGGTTGTGAACTCAGGGACGTTATTTAGAAAATATACTATTAGACTGAATGATAGTAATTACTTGCTATAAAAGATAAACGTAAATGTTTAACTAGAGTATTTAGATCTTGATGAAGTGATCTATGAAACTGAGAAATCTTTAAAAGAAACTTATAAACAGTGGAAAATTAAGATAGCGTATGCTAAACTAATATTGGTAAAAGTAATGATAGAATAAGAAGTAGAATAGATATAATTTATGCTGTAAAGCATGTTATAAAGTATATTTAATTCAAAAAAGTAATCCTAATAAAAGATGTCAAAACGGTTTTTTAGGGGAAATTTTTAAAGTTAAGATGTTTTGAGAATATAGACTAAAATATTTTGTTAAGTTAACAAAGATTAGGGAAAACTTTAATGTCGCAAATATAGTCATCCCTCTAGGAATAATTATAAACAGTATTCTCACCAATTTACCTGCTAAATTTGAAAAAGTTAAAAACTATTTAATATTTCAAGAAAGAATTACCAAGAAGAAATTGTAATTGGATTTCGTGATTGATAACGTAAAATAGTATTGTGAAAATATAAAAAGAAAACAAGATAGTCTTCAGAAAAGTAAATTTGATGAAATAAAAAAAGGCGTAAAGAAACTAGCTACTAGTAAAATCAACAAGGGAGAAGAAAGGTGACAAGAAATTGATAAAATATTTTTTTTGAAAAAAGAAAGGTCACATTAAGAAAAATTGTATTAAATTCAAAAGGTCCTTAAAGAAAACCTGTAAAAGATCAGAAGATAAAACAACTCTTAGAAGAACATTAATGTCTTTTAATAAGAGAAACGAAAAGAAGTTTAGGTAGTTCCTGAATACTAAAGCATCTTATCGATTGTGTTTTAAAAAGAAAACATTTAAAAACCTAAAAAAACTGCAGAAACTATTAAATTTTAAGTAATAGGAGAAAAACTTTGCAAGGCAACTTACGCTGGTGATGCCTTGGTAAATACTTATAATGGAAGAAATTCAAATTAATAAAATTAGTAAACGTTATATATTATCTACTTTTAAGAAAATATAAAAAAATTTATATTGATATTTGCTGTAAAATATGAAAGTGTGATAGAGATAAATTTAAAATCTTTTTCTATGGTAAATTATCAAACTAGAAAAATTACTGAAAGAATAATGTTTAATGTTCTACTTCTTGACATAGAAAATCATAATCAGATGAGTAACACTATTACAAAATAACATAGAAGAATCTAGTATGCAAAAATGCAGTTAAAAGACTTGACATTGACCCCAAGAATGTCAATAACAAATATAAGACATTTTTAAAAATTAAAATAACAAAAATATTATTTAAATTAACTTAGAATAAGTGAGAACAGTAGGTGAAGAAATTTTTGTAGATTTGATAGATTCCATTATACGAAAAATCAAGGCATGCTATATTATTTAAAAACAGTATATCTTCTAAAAAGAAAATAATTAAACAATAAATTTAATATTATCTTATAGAAAATAAAATAGTGTTTAAATTGTCCCATTTAAAAAAACATAAAAATTATAAAATTTTCAAGATTTGCGCTAAGGCTTTATAATAATCAGTGTCAATGTTAATAAATAGTGATACATTATCAGACATTGATGAAGTTAGGACAAATAAATTTAATAAAAATTAATAATTTGGATAGGTTAAAAATATTTAAAAAATTTATCAAAGTAATTACATAATTTACTTCCGTAAAGGGATTTAATATATCAGATGTAAATCCAAGTAAAATAACAATAAAGACTAATTTTATTTTTAAAAAACCAAAAAAATCATTAACCCAGACAAAAAAAACGATTGTTTTGTTTTTATATGTTGTTAAAGAAATAAAACTTAACATAAATTTTATTGTTTCTAAATTAAACAAGTATATTTCTTATTCCTTAGAAAGATTATACAACGTTACAAGGAAAATTTTGTCATATTTTTCAAATAACAAAGTCAAAAATTAAATATTTTAAAAAAATATTAAGTTTGTTATTTTATCTAAATGCAAATTTTGCTGGATATAGAGGTTCTAGAAGATTAACTACAATAACGCTATATCAACTTACTGGTAGGGCAATAACTTGGACATTTAAACTGTAATTCAGACAAATTTATCTACTATTACAGAATATGCATAAATGAGAAAATTGTTAGATGAACTTGTGTGAGGGCAAAACACTTCAACTGTAGTCAGCTGATTATCAGGTGACTATAAGGTGATTATAGAAAGAATACAATGAAAACGTAAAGTTTAGACATTTGTTGACATCATATTAAAACACATCTATTTAAATTACATAGATATCAAAAAAAAATGTGTGCACTTTTCAATTAAAAATCTCAAATAAACTAAGATTAAATATTTTAGTGAAAAAATTGGCTAAAACTTTTAATGAAGATATTGGTTTTCACTATTGCATTATTCAATATTCAATTAGTAAATTCATAAAAATTATTATATTGCATATGATTACTATATCGATTCATTTTCATTGAATTTTGAGTTTCTAACTTTATATGTTATTAAAAACTAAATTTTTTTAAAAACATAAGTTTTATTTGTATTAACATTCTATAATAAGAAAAGTGTTTTTTTTTATTATAACTTATAAAAAAAAATTTAAATAATAATATAATAAAACTATAATATATACAATTTTAAATAAATTTAAATTTATTTTTTTAAAAATAAAAATTTTACAATGAAAATATAAAAATTATACTTTGTTTTATAAAAAATTATTTTTATAATAAACATATGGTCATTATAAAAATAATTATTAATTTTAATTCTGAAAATTTGATTTTAAAAAAAAAAAACTTAAACATTATGATAAAACCTAATTATATAAACGTAGTAAAAAAAACAAAAAAAGTTAACTATAAAAATTTTTTTTGTAATATATCTGTGAATTCAATCATAGCATAACTCCAATATCAAAAACTTGGAATAAAAATTTTACTATAATTTCTTAAAATTTACTTTTAAAAAAAAATAATTATTTACTTACTTTTAAAAATTTAAATTAAATAAAAATTGTTGATTTTTTTAAATAATGATAATGTAGATTAACAAAAAAAAAAAAAAAAATACAGAAAAGAATATTAAAATAACCTAAAAATTTTGGTTCAAACAAAATATAAACATTAACCTGGAAAAAATTTAATTTAGTTTTTACATTGTATTTTTCCTTAGGCAAATTTTAAATAATAATATCAAACTATCTAAAGTTAAAATCTATAGATAAAATTAAAAACACGAAAACTTTAATAAACTTGTCACAATTGTAGTTACAAGGTTTTAATCTGATATTTTCATGATCATATAAAAAATCGCGCTTCAATAGTTAGATTTTTAGATTATATATTTTTAAATAATAACACAATAAAAGTTTTTGAAGATATATATTTATAGAATACTTTCTACAAGTTGAATATTTAATATTATCAAAAAAATATTCAAATAAAAACTTGATTTGCTTTTTAAAAATCATTACTAATAAAAGTTAAGTAAAAAATTTAATCGTATATCATAATGCTACTTTTATTATTGTTAAAATCAAGTTTATTATTTAAAAAATAAGTTATATAGTTATATCAAATTACTAAATATTTTTTAATTTTTTTTTATCACACATTGACACAAATCATAATTTGTTTGCTTACAATAAAATATTTTTTGATTATTTAAAATTCTATCAAATTTTTTTTTCTGATTTTTTTTTATATTAATAAAAAATAAATTAATTTTTTTATTTTCAGGTTTTAGATTGAATTAATATATAATAATCAAAATGATTAAAATTTGTACAATAATTAAGCGAATTTTTATTTAATTTTTAGAATATTATAAAAATAATTATAAATTAACAAAAAAAAATTTACAAATCAAATTCTACTTATTTTTTACATATTTAGTAATTTTAAAAAGTATTACAATAAATTATAATAAAAATAAATTAAATAATTAATTTAACTTAAAAAATAAATTTACAAATAATAAATTTTTTTTTTCAGTCATACAAAAAAATTAAAATTTTTTATTAATAATTATTATTTTAACTTTTTTTTCTATAATAAAAAGTTGAATTAAAAATCAATATATATTTTTTTATTTAAATAAATTAAAGACAAACCATTTAAAAAATTATAAATTTTTTATAGTATATTATTAATAATTATTTGATTAAAATAAAGACGAATTTAAATTAAATTTATAAAAATAATTATCATAAAATTAGGTTTATACCGATATTTCAACTGCTAACTAGTCTATAACTAAAATTGTCAGTCTAAGCTTAATATAGGTATTATGATACACAAAATTATAGCTAAGAAAGAAGCTGAAATCCAAGTGAATTATGATATTGAAGTGAAACATTGCGTAGTTAAAAATTAATATTTTTTCTGCTAAGCAAGCTAGGCAAAAGCAAGCCATTTTGATATAATAATAACTTAATTAAGAACCACATATTAAAAAGAACGATGTGCTTAGCTTATAAGAAAGAGAAAGTACGAGTATGATTATGAGCGAAAGTGAGTGAACACTGATCTTAAATAATAACTCAAACAATAAAAATACCGTAAAAATCTTTAGAACAAAATAAAGATACGATCTCTTTGAGACTATCACCTATGTGTCCTTATTATTATTATATAATTTTTGTTGAACGCTATAATATTTATTTAATAATTTTTTATTTTATTTTTAAAATAAAAAATAATTTTAAATTTTAAAATTACATTTTTATAAAATTTATCAAAAAAAATTTTTAAACTTAATAAATTTAAAAAAAAATTATGTTTTAATAATTAATATTTTTAAATAACTTAAACAAAAAAGTATTATATTTTTTATATATTATTTTATTCTTAAATATAAACAATATGCATTGATTACTAAAACTATAAAAATTATTAAATTTTTTAAATTAAAAATATTAAAAAAAAAATTTAATTACTTTTGCTTCAATTATTTTAATGCATAATTTATATAATCACTTTAAATAAAAAAATTAAAACTAAAAAAAATTTTAAGTTTTTATGATTTTTCAAATTTATTCAAAATTTTTGGTATAAATTTTATTATTATCTAAAATCATATCATTTTTTAGATAGTTTTTCTTGACAATGTGTTTCAAAGTTATCAGTTTTTTGCTAATTAAAAAAATAACAAATTATCTATATATTTAGATAGACGTTGAATAATGGAAATTAAATAATAATAAATTTTGATAAATGATTGTTAAATTTAGTATAATTATTTATTAAATAAAAGTATTGTAATTCATAGATAAATATTCTTACCAAATTATGAATGTAATGAAAATGAATTACTAGATTATTCATTTTAGTTGTTCTTGCAAGTTATTATAAAATAAAATATTTTGATGGTAAATCGTTTTTTTAACTAATTTATATAAAAATATAATTATATCTAAATTATATATAGTTTTATCAAAAAAAAAAAAAAAAAACAATAATAAAAATTGAATATCAAAACGATTTGTGATTATTTTAAGAAAAATCGATTTTTTGAAAAATAATTAATTTTTTTATCTAAATAAAGATTTTTGCCAAAATTTTTTGATAATAAAAAATATTATATATTATATATAATTTTGTATTAATAAAATTTAAATTTTTTAAACAAATTTGGATTTATTTATCCATAATTTAAAAACAAATTATATAATATTGTTGTAACTCCGTTGTTTAGTTTATAAAAACGTTATCACAACAACTACAACAGCAGGATGACCTACCGTTCTTAATAAATAAGGTGACACTCACAAGAGAACGGGTTGATAAACCCTCCTTTATTTATAACACAAATAGCTTTTGTTTTACAAAGTTAAAAAAATAATCTTTACGGTGTTAGACCAAGTCGATCTCTCGTTCGGTTAACACTCTCTTTTTATATTCCTCACCAGGCCATGTTATCTGGGTCTCGGAGTAATTATTAGTCTCTTACGATCAACTCCGTAGTTGATCGTAGTTAACATATTCTTTTATATTCCTCACCAGGCCATGTTATCTGGATGTCGGATTCTTTCTCTCTTACTTAAATATTAGTCTATTACGATTAACTAGTAAATGATCATGAGTAACATTATAGTCGGAGTACTGCTAGAATCTTCTGCCCCGTCTGTAAAGGTCATAGGTTAATATAACAGCTTCGTCACTTGAATGTTGAACAAGGCTACTCTTGCCTGTAACATAAGCTCACTGTTATATGTTACTATCTGTTCCTCTATCCCAGGATTTGGGCGATCTTATACATTCATAGCACTACTCTCGCACTATAAAGTGTTTGACTAGACCATAAGTAAATGTTAGAAGTTTTAATAATAGTTATAAAATTATATTACTACAATATTTATATTAAAACTAATAATTTTAAAATATTTAAAATATTTCATGTATATTTCAATAAAAATTTAAAACATATTTTAAAAAAACTAAAAAATTTTTAAGACATTAAAGTCCTAAATTGATCAGCACTAAGAGTTACTTTGTATAGGCTCAATAATGATAAGAAGAATTCATAATAAAGTGAAACTTAAGAAAAAAATATTAAATAAAATAGTCTTTTTATAAAATTTAATAAATCTTAGATTAAAAATTTAAATTATTATATTTATCCAAGTGTTTGAAACATTAAAGCAATAAAGCAAAAACAGACGTTTTTTTTAAAAAAAGTGACAGAAAAGAGTTGAGTAATTTTGTCGTTCAAAAATTTAAAAACTTTAACATCTTTACTAAAGTGAAGGACCTAACAAATGGCAGTATCTTGAAATTTATAAAATTGTATGTCTATATGCCTTGATTTTAAACGAATATTTTTGTTTAATAGAAACTTAATGGCTGTCTGATTTTTTCAAAAAATAATAGTTGATTTAATTTGAAAATATTCAAAATCTTCAACATGAAATTTCAAAAATATACAACTTGGATATCCTCAGACAATACAATAAACTCCGCTTCTGTAATATAAAATGACTGAGGTGTTCGT
Organism: Pyemotes zhonghuajia; assembly: GCA_025170145.1. Lineage (NCBI taxonomy): Eukaryota > Metazoa > Arthropoda > Arachnida > Trombidiformes > Pyemotidae > Pyemotes > Pyemotes zhonghuajia. The sequence goes on along the minus strand of CM045844.1, from coordinate 8,626,788 downwards.
AGATTTGAAATCCAATACAATGGATAATCTGAATATATGAAGAATATAGAAATAGTAGAAAGCCTGGAATTAAAACCTCAGTAAAATTAAAATTTTAATAATTTAGAAGCTCAAATGTGCTACAATAAAAAAATCTCAAGGTGAAGTGTTTTAAAAAACATAAGTATTTTAAGACTTTTTAAGGTTCAAACATGTAGGTTATCATAACAGGAGAAATATTTTGATAATCAGGCCAAGACAGGTCAAGTAAATCTTGCAGCGTAAGATAAAGATCTCACTTCATTCATATATGAATATTTTTTGGTAACTGCAGCCAATTTCTTGAGTTCACTATCATATGTTATTATAATTAAAGTTGACTGATGAATGCCAAAAAAGTTCTTAATGTCGACTATGTGAAAATTTATGAAACAAGTGGCCCTATCAACCATGATTGTATAAAATAATGTCAAAAAGTGAATCATTTGGTTAAATGCACTTAGAGAAGAGATACACAAAAAACTGTTAAAATAAAATTCCAAAAAGACTAGGTGTGATGGCTTTAGGTGTAATTAGTTAAAATCTATACTAATTCTATGACAAAAAGCTCTTTTCTTAAATATCGCAATTTAAAAGCATAGAAAATTGATTTGAACCATAGATACCCTTTAAAAGTTTACAAATCACAGTAGATCCATTACTATAATTGTTCAATTAGCTGAAAGGCCATGTATGAGGACTCAGATCTCTGATCAGTAACACTTTTGGCGTAATAAAATCGTTTATAAAAACTTAAAATGAGGATCTTTTTTTTAGGATTTAAGATACTCTTTAAATGAGGTTTATTTTATTTTTCAAGTGAAGTTCTCAAATCTGTCCCGATTTCAATTTCAAAAATCTGCTCTTTTTGTACACATTAAAAGGGTAAAGGACAATTATCTCTTATTCTTTTATATATTCTATCTACAAATGTGTAAACTTATTTAGTTAAGACAATAAGTCTAAGCAAAATCAAATATTCATACATAATGGTAGTTTGATTATAAGAACTTAGGTTACATCTTTAGATAGTGATTTAATTAATAGCCATAACCATTTCCCGCCAAAGTCAAGATTAACAGTCTAGTGCTAGTATAGGTATTCCTTCCAGACGTTACACTTGAATGTACAACTCGGTCTTTACGCATTTACCTACAAGACCTTCCTTTACACCTTGTTCGGATTAGAATTCTCAGCTAATTTTTTACTCAATTATAAAACTTCTCTTAAGACCTAAGTAAATGAGACATAAAACTATATATGTGGACCATAAAAACTTTAACAATAATTTTTCATAGATTTTATTTAGAATAGAATTTAAAATAGTCAAAATTATAAATGCGTAGGAAAAAATTTTACGATAATTAATCCCTTTAATTGCGTTAACTTTTTAATAAATCCTATTTTTACAGTCTATTTTTGATGAAACAAAAATTTTATTATAAGAAATTATGTGTATCTTATAAAATGGAACAAGATCCAATGTTATTGGATCAAAACTTACTTATTTTAAAGAATTGTTTATAACATCAAGAAAGCAAAATTGATCAACCCAAATACTCGAGTCTTCACAAAAGTCAGTTATTGACTCATGAAATTTTTAAAAAAGAATAAATTTTTAACCTGTTGTATAAAAATTTTGACAACAATTTAAGTTATCTTTATCATAATTACATATCATAAGTACATATCTCTGCTCAAGAAAATAAAGCTATAAAACTAAACTTTTTGAATCTTTGAATTTACTAACCTAAAAATTCTATAAGAGGTTTTTTATCCTACAAAAATTTAAGAAAATGTGCTTAGTTTTAATTTTAATTTTTGAAATTCAAGTAGATTTTACTTCAAAATACATTTAAATATAAAAAATTTGCTTAGAGCTAAATCAACATTTTTAGAGAGTTGTATCAGATTTTTAGAATACAAATAATCTATTTAATAAACCAACTTTTTGGGTTAAAAAGTTGTGACATTAAGAGGCTTTTAAAATTCAAAAGTTTTTCTAATTAAGCTATTTTTAATTATATTTAAAGTGTAAAAAAATTTGAATAGATCTTAGAAAAAAACTTAAGAAGTCAAATTTAGATGAAACTATTATTAAAATCTTTTTGTGTTTTAGTCCACTAATGTTTAAAATAATTTGTTCAAAAATGTTAAAAAAATCAGAAAATGAATGATTGGTTTCCATTTTAAACCAATTTAGCTCGTCAAAATTTAAATAACACTTAATTAATGTTCTTTTGCTTTTATTTTAGTTGAATTAATTTAACATTAGTTCTGCAAAAAATTAGGGTATTAACATTTATTTGACTAAGTTATTCAAAGATAATAGTACAAGCTAAAAGACAAACCATTTTTTTTCTTAAAACTAAAGATTTAACACTAAAACTTTAATTGGATAAATTATGCCAAATAAATTTTTAAACAGCAAAATAAAATTTATCTGCCTTTTCTAAATGATGAAATTAGTATCATTTAAAGTGATCAAATTGTACTTAACAAAGTTTGCGTCAAACCTAGTCTATGTTCCTAAAAAAAATTCAAAAAACTATTTAAATAAAATTAATTAAAAAAAGAAATTGCTAATAAAATCAAAATAATTCAAAAAAAGAAAAAAAAGGAGACAAAAATAAACAAAAAAATAAACAAAGAAAAAAACAATAAAAAAAAAATTACAACAAAGACAACACAGTACAAGTGCCTGTTTCCATAACTAGTTGAGATTTTAAAGTTTTAAAAAATCCTAATCAACACTTAGAGTTATCTTTAGTAGAACTTAATAATTTTAATAAGAATTTGTATTAAAGAAAAACTTAAAAAAAGATTTAGATAATTGAATTTTTAAATTAAATTTTAGTTACAAAAAAAACTTAATTTAGTTTATAAAATACAAAATTTTATTTAATAATTACTAAATAAATATATCAATCTAAAATATGGTATATAAATTATTCACTGTAAAAAAGTAAATTCATTTAATATTATATATAAATCGCAGGCTTTAATTAAATAATTTTGAAAGGTTAATAAATAAAATAATCTAATATATAATTTTTTGAAAAATTTTTTTGATAAAACAAATAAAAAAAATAAAGATAACTTTAAACAAACGTTTGCCTCATTCTTATTAATTGTTTATCTATTTTATTTTAGTTATAAAAAAAAATCCTATATTATTAATAAAATAAAGTTTTAAAAAAAATAATTAATATATTTAAATATACTATAATATTTTTTTATTTAAATTTAATTTTTATCAGCAAAAAATAAATTATTTTTGCAAATTAAAAAAAGAAATTTAATTAAAAAAAAATGATGAGTTATATTATTTTAAATATTATATCTTTTATATATAATTTCATTAAATTAATTAAGAATAATGTTTTAATTATTTTACTAAAATTTTAATTTCCAAATAATTATACTCAAATAAAAATAAATTTTATTTTTAATTGAAAAATTACAATATAAAATAAAAAATATGATTTGGAAGTTATTATTAATAAAAATAATAGATTAAAAAAATTTACATTTAATTTTTTTTTTTTAAATTAATTTTTTTTTAATAGAAAAATACTTGATTTAAAGTTTTATTCCATTAAACAAAATTTATCATTTTTTTTCTATATTTTTTTTTAAATAATTGTTATTTTTTTCATCTATTTGCTTTTTATTTTTTTTTAATTTTTTAGATGAATTAAAGTAAAACTTTTTTTTCCTTTTAACAGCTGGCATTTTTTCTAATGCTTTGATGTCTTTCAAATATTCTGGAAGTTCACTTCCTGATTGTTTCATTATAGTTACTATATATCTTAATTTGGTTGGATGCTCCATCTCATCATGTGTAAAAAAAGTAATAGCTCTTCCCTCTCTACCAGCCCTACCAGTTCTACCTAAAAAGTTATTTTATTTATTATTATTTTTAAAAAAAAGTATTAAATAATTTACCAATTCTATGAATATATGAAATCGGATCATTGGGATAATCATAGTTTATTAAACATGTTACTCCTTTAAAGTCAATTCCTCTACCCATCAAATCAGTACAAATTAAAAAGTTAATTTTTCCTTCTCTAAATTTATTAATAGTTTCACTTCTTTTTTCTTCTGAAATTTCAGAATGTATAACTGCAACATTATACTTTTCTAATTTCATTTTTTTATATAAAACATTTGCAGTTTTTTTATATTGGCAAAAAATTAAAACAGGTGTTTGAATCCCATTTTTTATTATATCCTTAATAGCTAAAAATTTACCATTAAAATCTCCAACATAAATAAGCTCTTGTTTTATGGAACGTGGAACATTTAATTTTTTACCGATTATTAACGTGACTACATTGTCTAAATTAAGTTGAAACCATTTTTCTAATTTTTTATTAAAAGTTGCACTAAATAAAGCACGACTTATATTTGGCGACTCAGAACATGCATTATAAATAACAGATAATTGAGATCTAAATTCAAATTCAAATAATCTATCACATTCATCGACGATTAAATACTCTAAATTGTTTAAAATAATTTTTTTTTTATTTATTAAATAAACTAATCTTTTTGGTGTTGTAATTAAAATGTCGAATTTCGTTTCAGTAAATTTATAAACATTGTTTATAAGACAAGTAACAATCTCAGATCCAAAAGAAAACCAAACACATTCTCTATTAATTTGTTTAGCTAATTCACAAGTAGGAGCTAAGATTACAGCCTTTATTGTATTTACATGAAAATTTTCGTCTTTTTTAATTTTTTGTAAATGGCAAATGATTGGTAATAAAAATGAAAGTGTTTTTCCTTTAAAAAATAAGTATTAAAATTTATGTTTTAAAATATTCATTAATTAACTTACCTGATCCAGTAAAAGAACAACAAATCAATTCTCTTTTATCCATCATTAAAGGAATTGCTTGCATTTGAACAGGTGTAGGTTTTATAAAATTAGATTTTTTTAAATTTTCCATTAAAATGTCATCTAAATCATATTTTTCTTGCATTTTTTCAAAACTATCGATTGGATCTGAAATATCTTCACCAATTACATGAATTTTATTATCAATTTTCAACTTATTTATATTATCTTCATGATTTTTTTGTTCGTCAAACTCATTATCATCATTTATTTCTTCATTAGGTTTTTTTAATTTGAAAATAATTGCTTCTTTTTCAAATTTTTTTGTATCGAATTGAGCACCACAAGACAAGCGCTTAAATAATGTTAAATTCTTCATTTGTATTAATTTTTAATACTTTAAATAAGTAAATAAATAATAAAGCTATCTAAAACTCAGTAAATTTATTAAAATATCACATGTATAAATACGCGCATGCCCATCACAAAATGCTGCATGTTGAGAATTTAAATACTAAAAAAACAAAAAAGCGCTTTTTTCAAAAAATAATTATTTTTAGTGGCCACTAAAAAAAATTTTTTTTTGGTTTTTGTTTTTTTTTTGAAAAAATTTTGCTTTTTCTAATATAAATTAGGATTTAAAAATTTCAAAGGATTTCAAAAAATTGCTAATTTTTATTGGAAAGTTTAAAATTTTCATAAAAAAATTAAGAAATTTGAAAAAAAGTTTTTTAGTCGTCCAAAAAATCCTAACGATTTTCTCGACCGTTAAGTCTAATGCTATTTTACCAAAATTATAAATGATTAAGATAATTTAAATTTTTCAATAAATTAAAAGTAAATTTATAATTTAAAGATATTTACATTACAAGTTTTTTAATACAAAATAAAATTTTAAATCTAAAATTTTTTGTAAAATTATTAGTTTTAAAACTAATATAATTAAAAAAAAATTTAATTTGCTACACTAAAATAGAATTTTAAGGTATTTTTGTAATAGATATTAATAATTTAATTAATTATCCTAAATTTGTAAAAACTCATATTTTTTTTATCATTTATTTATAAAAAATTTTGCTATTAAAATTAATTTTATAAATAATAAAAAATTTATAGTTAACCACATTACTTACTAAAATTACTTACTAATATACTAATATTCCGCTAAGTTGGCTAATTCCTAATTAATTATTAAGGATTCTAATGGTGTTGTATTAGTATTTTAAAATACGAAGTTTATTAACAACTTAAGATTGTTTGCGTTTTATTAATTTTTTTTTTTTTTGATAGCGATTAGAACTTAGTTTGATAAGTTTTAATTTTTAATATCTTGAAATATATTTTTTAATTTATTGTATAATTTTTAGCAACTTTTTTTTTTAATAAAAGTTTTTAAATAACTTATTTGAATTAAAATTTTACAAAAGATAATTTATAATATTAGAATAAAATATTATGGTTCTTTTTTCTGTAGTAAAAAAATAAATTTTTAGATTTATTTAATTTTTTAATACAAAAATAACTAAACAATAAAAACACATAAAAAATTTTGAAATTTAATTTAATAAATGAATCTAAATTTGTTACAAAAAAAATTTAAATTTAAAAAAAAAAATTAATGAATTTTTATTATTTTTTTTAAAATATGTATTATTAAAAAGCAAGAATTTTCGAATAGATTTTATATATAGGTAAATTTTATATATAAAATTATTAAGTTTTGATATCAAAAATAACAGCAACAGGTCATTATTAAAAATTTTAAATTAAAATTTATTATTAAAATGACTTATTTAGAATCTATTATATAATTTTTTTTTGCTGTATTTATCACTTTAAATCACTCTATTATTTTAAAATGTAAAAACTATAAATTTAAAAAAAAATTTTCCTAAACCTAAACCATATAAAAAATAATTTTTTTTTTATTTAACTATTTTAAATCACGAATAAAAAATAAATCATAAAACCTTCAGATAATTTTTAAAAATAAATTTATTTTATAATCATAAAAAAAAAAACATAAATACAACCAAAAATAATAAAAAAATTACTTTAAATTTAATTAATCAAAATTATTTTAAAATTAATTAAATTTAACTTCAAACTTTTTTTAAAACTTTTTTACGTGATATCAATGACTTGTCTAGAAATAATCAATGTTTGAGAATTTCAATATTTAAAAAAAAAAAATATATTCAAAGTCTAGCAATTTATCAGTTGGGAATCAATAACTCAATTAAATTGGCAAACATTATAATGGTTTGCAAGATGCCCCTTACTCGTGTAAACAACAATTCTTATACAAGTGGTCAAAAAACATTGGGCACTTGCCAGATGTTATCAACACACCCCCCGAATCCTGTGTTTGTCTTAACCGAGATTAAAAAGGCACTTTAAGAGGTAGGTATGTTATGGGTATTTTAGAGACTTGATTAGAAGATCCGCCGACTGTTTTTTGGTTTAAATGTAATTGATGTCTAAATTCTTATCTTCAATGTGCCATGTAGTGCCAATGTGTTGTCGCCATGTAGTTTACAAGGTGTAGTAAGGCATTTAGGTGGTTCTGAGTTGGAGAGACGGTGAGTGATGTAAAGTATGCGTCCAATGATTTTTTGGTAGTCTTTTGTTTTCTTTGCGGATAATGGACCTGATTGGTTGTTATGCAGATTGTGCTGTTAGTACTGGCAGTTGATCTTTGAGATCCGTTTGTAATTATTTAATTTGTTGACTTTGGTTAAGGGTTATATGGCCTGAGTCTATCATTATATTGATTCCTATGTACCTCGATAGAGGAGGTTTCTTTACTTCTAAGTGTTGTTTGAGCTGTTTGGTAAACGACTTGTTGTCCATATGCAACTAGCAGGTCGTCTACGTAAACGGCGATGTCGATTGGATTATCCTGGTATTTTGCCTTCAATAGACAGGGTTCTTGTTGAGTGCCTTCGAAACTGAGGCTATGTAGCACTTTGACCAGGTGATTATGTCATTTATAAAATTAATTTTTTTTAAACTTAACATATTGTTTATTAAAGACATAAACTAATTTAGTTTTATAAATCAGGTCACTATCAATACCAACTTTTTTAACAAAAACCCAACGTACACCCAAAACTTTGCTATTTTCTTCTTTATACATTAATTCAAAAACTTCATTCTGACGCAGCATCTCTTTCTCACTTTCCACGGCTCTTATCTAATGCTTTGAGTCGTTTATGTTCTCAATATCTTCATAACTTTTTGGCACCAGCCTTATGTTTCTAACGACGCCAATCTTTCTAGGTCTTCCTCTTTTATCGTAGTTCTTTGGGCCAGGGTTCTCATTTCTCTTTCAACCACTCTATTTTGTTGGGGAGTATATGGTGCAAACTTATCATGTTGAACATGATTTTCAATCAGATAGTCGTTAACTTTTTTGTTATCAATCTCCCTATCATCATCAGTGAATAAACTTTTAGGAAGAACTCCTCTTATGACTGTATAAAAAGTCATAAATTTCTTTAAACAATCGAAAAAATAATCTTTAGTCTTGATTAAATAAATCTTTCTGAACATGCTCTTGTAATCCTTAAATAATACAAAATATTTATTGCCAGAAAAGTAGGTGTTGTTTAAAAATGACCCACATCCGAGTAAATCAACTCACGAACCTCCAGATCTTTTTCTTTAATCGCTGGCACATTCACATAGTTCACAAGTACTTCCATCCAGTCTCCTACTCAAGTTATAATCTCTATAACTTAACACCTTATCTATTTGTTGTTTAGCTGGATGTCCTAAGTAAGTGATAATATTTGTATTTATTGTCCAACTCAAATGTCTTATTATGTCACACTGCTGGATATAGTAGAGATTATTGATATTTTTTTTGATCACCTCACCATTCTTTGACAATATTCTTTTGGCAAAGCTGCCATCGCAGCCAATATTCTCCAATACTCCGATTGATATAATATTAGTTGCATTGGGCACATAACATACATTCTTTAATATAATGTAATGTTTAATTTGAATTGATAAATGGCATTTTTAAAATACCCACTTCTTCAGTAGACTGTCTAGCACATGATGGTCCCACTGCAAACTCTTTTTTAGTTTTTTTAATGTCAATGAGTAACTTTCTGTCACCAACGACACCAATAAAACCTAATGTCTGTTACTGAATCCAGCAAAAAATCACGATCACAGAAATCTAAAATACATTACATTCCTCTCACTAACATCACTTTTCTTCTTAGATTCTTTTTGTATTTCTTCATCGCATAGCAATCTAAGAAAACATGTCCTTCTCTCTCACAAAAGTTACAAACCTTTCTTTCTGTCTTCATAATCAAATCTGTTAGTTCAGAATCATTAATCTTTTCAGCCTGCACAGAACCTTCAAAATTAAGATCAAACCTCATCTCTTTTGCAATGGTCGTTATTATACAACCAAGCTATAATTTTTCCGGGTCCTGTACATTATACTCTAATAATGCCGATGTTTTCGTAAACTTGGGTGGAAGTGACCCATGTATTCTTGAGACAAAACACTAATATGTTTCATGATAAGATGTTTTTTGTAATTGAGTATATAATACATGTAACTTCTTGACAAATTGTAAATTGTTTTTAAACATATGTGGCCTCAAATTATTTTATTTTATTCTTAAGGAATTGGTCGTTACACCACAATCATAGGTTTGTTTTAGACTTTGAAGAGCTTTGGCAAATAGTTCACAATCAATTATTGTGTTGATAACTTCTGGACTTACATTTCTTAGCCAATCTCGATCATCACTTAAACCCGGCTCTAAACATTTTAGTAAACCATTAGCCGTGAATTCATTTATTATTTGATCGTACCAGCTATACCAATTGTGGTAATATAACTTTTCGATCTTTGCTATTTTGATAGACATAATCACTAAATTTTTTTTTTATACTGTTTGTTTTAATTTAAATAAACATCATTGAATAATTGGTATTGTAAATTTAATTTAATAATTGTTAAATTAGTTGATAACTCTAAAATAGTCCAAAATATTTTTTTCTTAATCAAAGGATTGAACTATCTACAAATTCTTAAAACAAGATTTTCTGACTGTCTTAATTTTTCTTTTGACCTTTGAACCAAATTATTTTTTTAATAATGATAATCAATTTTTATGATTTTTTATTAAAAGAAGAGAAGTAAACCATTTGAGTGAAAGCGTATTGGATTCTCCCACTTTTAAACAAGACGTTTATTTCAACTTGAGTTTTACTTGAAAATTAAACGCCAAAATCTTTTGATTGTGTACTTGTTTTTATGGTATTTATTGTATAAAGAGTAAAAATCATAATTGGTTAACAGTAAATATTGGTATTATTTAATAGATATTTTCTTGTAAAAAGTTCTATTTAAACCTAATTCTAACAGCTTGTTTTTTGTGCCCTACTTTAGCCTTTTACTTGAATACAAAAGTTATAAATTTAACATTTTTTTAAATATAACAAATATCAAAATAATTTTTTTTTTAATAAATTTTATAAATAATATATTATATTAACTCGATAATAAATTATCAATAAAAAAATTTTATGTTAAAAAAAAAAATGTTTAACTCTATTTCGAATTTTATACATCAAAAAACTTTAAATTTATACGGCGACAATTAAGTGGAAAATTTAAAATTTTTTAAGGCATTAGATATAATTTTTTTTTTTTACTTTACAATTGATAATCAAATATTAAAAAAATTAATGTCAAATGACAAATTTATTTTTTTTATTTTATTTGAAAATTTGATTCCAAATTTTTAGTTGTTTATTAGTTGTTTTTTAAACAAACCTATTGTATAGTTAAATTATTTTGTAATAAAAAAGTCACTTTCTATATGTTGCTGTTAAATAACACATAAATAATTTTAATAATATTAAATAATATTTTAATCATTAATTAAATAGCACTTTACATATTAAATTATTTAAAATATATTAAATTAAGAAAAAAAATTATTTTGTTTATTAAACATTGTATAATTTATATCTTGAAGTTTTATGTTAATTCATACTTTTTTAAGAAACTTTAAAAACACGTTTTATTTATTTGAATAAAAAGTCAGTTTAATATTTAAAATAATTAATTATTAATATAATTAGTTTTTAATAAAGACAATTAAAAGTATTTTTGATAAAAATCACATTTATCTCTAAATTTTAAAGTTTCTACAAAATTCTTTATATCTAAGATAATCAAAATTTTTAAATAATGTTAGTTTAAATTAAGCTTAAAACATTTTAATAAGTTTTAATTATTTTATTCAAATTTTGTATGTTTTTTTTTAAGTTTATATAAATAAGACTAAGATTAACAAGTTTTATACTTAAATTTATTAATTAAAATTTATTACAAAATTTTTAAATGTTTTAATGAAACTTTTTTAATTTAAACTAATTTAAGTTCTTCAGTTTATTTTAAGTAAGTTATTTAAATTGTAATATTTGATTAAGTTAAGTTTTTATATATATATATTTTTATTTCTATTTAAAAATTCTAATTATGTTGTTATTTAGTATTTAAGTTTATAACACTCTTTTTTATAAATAACTTAGTACATTAAATATATTAACACTTAAACAAAATTAAAAATTCTATATGGCAAACAAGATAATACTTTTCTTATTTATCTTTCTATACTTGGAACCTATGTTTATAACAATAACTTTTTTTTATATTCAATACTTCACATCACATAATTTATAATTTATATCATTTTTTACCACAAATTTAATTTTTAAATTAAATTATTTAGATTTAAAAAAATAAATTGATTTAACTTATTTTATTTTTATAAAAATTATGTAAATATTTAATATTCAATTAAATTTTTTATAAAAAATCTTTTAAAAATAAACGCTTATTATCAAAAATATTGTCAACTAAATTTTAACATATATAAAGTTACCATCTTAAAAGTAATATATATAAAGTAAAATTATAAAATTGTTACAATTCATAAATAAAACTTTAAAAAAAAATTGTAAGTTATAAACAGCAATTTTCAAAGATATTCAAAATCAATGTTTTATAAATTTTTATTATAAACTTATTATTAAATTATTATTTATTAAACTATTTAAACTTAAAATTAAATATATATATTTAGCTAAATGATATTTTATTTAACAAACTAGTAAAATCACAAATGTCAAATATGCAAAAAATTAAACATATTTCCTAGATAAATATTTATAAGAACTATGGTGGTTAAGGTTAAACAATATTTTAAATATCAAAATTATGTAATGATACACTTTATAGATAACATATATATTTTATAATAATTTTATACAACAAAACTTTTTTGCATATTAAATTAAAATTTTTGGAATCTTAAACATCAATATTTAATATTGATTATTTATATACAAATATTATATAGAAAAATCAAAAAAAATTTTATAAATAAAAAAATTATTGCATAATTGTCTATATATTGTTTATACAAATATTTAAAAAAAAAAAATACGTAAAATAAATTTATACAAAAAATATTGTGCAATAAACATTTAATAACAAGTTTAGTGTTTACAGAAAAAAATTAACTACTTAAATAATGAAAAGAGCTTTAAATTTTTTTGTGTAAATAATTTTTGTTTGAAAATCTTAAAAAAATTAAATCGTTTATAAAATATTTATTTAAAATTAATTTAATTTAATTAAGTCAAATTTAATAAAGTTTAAAAATAAAACAATATCTTTAATTAAAAAAAAATATACTAATACTGTTGAATCATTATTGAGAAAAATACTGAATTTTTTAATTTTAAAATTGTTGTAACTTCGTTGTTGAGTTTAAACGTTATTACAACAACAACAACAGTAGAATAAATCCACCGTTCCTAGAACAGAATAAATGACACAGCCAAGAGAACGGGTTGATAAACCCTTCTTTATTAATAAATACAAGTATCTTTTGAATTTTACAAACAAAGTTACTCTTCTCATTATTAATCCGACAAGATCTCTACTGACTTCTCGTTCAGTTAACACACTCTTTTATACTCCTCACCAGGCTATGTTATCTGGATCTCGGATTCTTTCTCTCTTACTTAAACTGTTAGTCTCTTATGATCAACATCGTAGTTGATTGTAGTTAACACGTTAGTTGGAGCTCTACTAGAATCTTCTGTCACAGGATCGGACGATCTTATACATTCGTAGAGTACCTCTCGCAACTGTAAGTGTTGTGTTAGACACTAAGTAATAGAGTTAATTAGTTAATATAATTATATAATAATGTATTACTACAAAATTATATTATTTCATTTTATAAGAAAATGGCCAGGAATTATCAAATACAAAATCATTTAATATTTTGTCCCTGTTCAATTAGTTTATTAAAACTTAGAGTAAAAATTGGTTTGTGTATATACTTTTAAAGCATAAAAGTTACCCATTATAATCAAAGAAAATTGCATAATAGCTCAAGAAATCAAGAATAGTTTTAAACCTAACTTTAAATTTACAATAGAAATTTTGTATCAAGAATGACTTAGCCTAGTTTATTTTTATATTATCTATAACTTTTATATAAAATTTGTCTTGGCTAATTTTAACTTGATTAGAAAAAAAGATTTTTATCATTTGTTTAAGGCCTTTATAAATAAAATATAAGGCTGAAAAATATGACTTAATACATAAAATTTAGCATGCATTTGTCTTACAATTTAGTTTGGTTTTTAATTAGATTTAATTTCCAGTAATAGATCTTTAATGCAGTTAAACTGGCATAAGCGAAAATTTGGTTGATATTCAAAAATGTAAATTTTAAAGAAAAAATAATTTGTTCTTTTTTCAAATCATTGTAAATTGGCTTTAATTAAGTGTTAATTAAGCAGATTTAAATTTTTCTTGTTTTTAAAATTTTTTAAATACACTGACACACATGCTTCAAAAAAATAGTATTATCTCTAAAAAGATAAAAAATAAATTGGTATGAGTTTAATAAATAAAATATAAAATATAAAAAAATATAAAAAAAAAATATTTTGCACATTTTTATGAATTTTTAAAATTTTTTTTTTCCAAAGTATATTACTTTAAAAAAAATTTTTTTTTTTTACTTGTTGTTAATACAGCAAATTTATTTATTTTAATTCAATAATTACAAGGAATAAGGCAGTTTAATTAAATTGGTATATAAAAAAGATATATTTTATTTATATAAATCTTTTAAACTGCAGGTAAATAATGTAAGAAAAATATTATATTTAATTGCAAAATTTAAAATCATTTTTTTTTTTATATTAGTTTGTAATAGATCTTAATTTAAAATTAAAATTTAATTTAAAAACTATAGAAAACATTCGAATCATGATTTTTATTAATGATTTATTTTAATTTAAAATCTTTTAATTTAATCAAATATTCTTGTTTTTTTTTATGCAAAAAAAAATGTTTACTAAAATATTTGAAAAAAAGAAAATACAATACAAATAAATTAAAAATTATTAAATTAAATGAGTTCATTTTATTTAATTTTAGACATTATATTTTAATTGTAGAAAAATTTTATATCGTTAAAATGTTTTTTGTTTTTTAATCATAAAAGAATACAATTATAGAATATTTAAAAATAATTTAAACTTTTAATTATTTTAACTTTTGACTAAGTTAAATAAAAGTTTTAAAAACAAAACGTGTATCTATTGTTTGTAATAACATAAAAAAATTAAAAAAATAAATTATTGTTATTATGACTCATTTTATAGAAATATAGAAAAATTAAATTTAACAAAAATTATGAAATGTAGAGTGTAAGAAATCTATTATTTTTCTTTTTAATTTTAATCATAAAAGCTAATCTAAAAGGTGAAGGACTAGAAGCTGAATTAAAGCAGATTGTTCTATTTCTTAATTTCTAGTTTGATAAAATTATTTTTGACATAGTTACTATTTTTAAATCGTTAAATTTTGATAATTATTAAAAAATAACATTAGTAAAAAAAAATTAAGCATTTTTATATCAAAAACTAAAATATGAAATTATTCCTTTTTTATTAGATTTTTTTTTTAGACCTGTAAGAAATCTTTAAGACAAATATATCCACTTGGCTTTTTTTTTAGTATGAATATTTCAGTTATTTTATAACTTGGAGTTTTGATTTCTAGACTTCAATTTGTTTATTGGTTTTATTTAATTAAAAATTTTTGGTGGGCAAAGTGTTAATTTTAATAAGACAAATTAATTTTGTATCTAATTAATATCTTTTTTGGTTATTTTATACTAAAAATATTATTATCTGTTAATTATATTAATATAGCATAGGCTACATAACAAATAATAAAAGTTTGTTTTAAAATTTTAAGTCTATTATACATTTTTTTTTTAATTACTTAAAAAGAAAAATAGATTAATAAAACCAAGATATGAACAAAATATAGCAAACATTAGCAAAGGCATAGCTAAGCACAGCTTTTCTTATGCATTAGCGTAGCATTGTATTGCTTTTAAGGAGTTAACGCAAAGCTGTATATAGCAAATGTCCAAAACTTTATTCAAAGACTAATCTTTCTAAACATTTAAAACATTTTTATTTAACTATTTATATAAATTTTTAGTTTTTATAAATTAAATTTGTAACAGATAATTTTATTCGTAAAACTTCAATTACAACTGACTCGCTGATTGTTTGTCCGAGTCTTTTTATACCATGCCTTTAGGGCTTTTCTTTTAGGTTTGTTACCAAAGGATATTATGTCTTTTGTAACAAACCTTTAACCTTTACGTTACAACTCATTTATTTGAAAACTTCACAGTCGCTCATGGTGTCATTCTTTACTGACGACTGGAACCTTTTACGATCATTTTACGGAGGGATATCAAGTCTCCTTTATCTTAAAGATCGTCTAGAACACGGGAATTTAAACTGTGGTCCACCCAAATCTATCTTTCAGGGATTAAGAGCATTGCTTCGTTTTTTACCTCACCGCTAAGGGAAAGAGGACTCTTAAACATTTACATATAACTACTATGTATATATATTCTATAGATTCACTACAAATTTTATTTAATTAAAATTAATGATTTATTTATTTTAAAATAAAATGTTGAGATTTCATTTCAGTTGAGCTTGACTTTAGAAAAGTCTTTTCTTTAGAATACATAATTTGTCTTTACATATAAGTTAATTTAGGGACATGTATAAGTTAAGTATGTCATTCCAAAGGCTCCTCTCTTCAAAATTGACCAAACTTGACCGAGAATCTACTGGCAAAAATGAATACAAATTCCTCTGTTAGAGTTTGTTTAAAAGAAAGTTTTCTTTTTGGCAAAATGGCTTTAAACATAAAATAATAATAGTTTTATATTTTTGAATTTTTATTCTTTTTCTTTTTTTTTATTTTTTATAAGTTTTATAAGATTTAGATTTAAGCATATTATAATAATTTAAATTTTAAATCTATTAATTAAAATATTTTGGTGGCTAAAAGTAATTACTAAAAATTTAAAATAACATTAAAAAAATATTTTATTAACAAATATTAATTTTGTAATATTTTTTGATTTTTTTTTGTTATTATTCATTTTTAAATATTAAAAATATAAAGATAAATAAAAATTGGAACCTAAATATTTAAACTTAATTTAAAAAAAAGAAAAACTTTAAATTTATATAAAAAAAAAACTATATTTTTTAAATATAAATTATAAAATTTAAAATGTTTTTATAAATTTATTCTTTCGTAAGTAACTTTTTTAACCTATATAAGTATATTTTTATATTGCTCTAATTTTAAGTTTAGTTTTTAAAAATTGGAAACCAAAAGTTTAATAAATTTAAGTTAATGATTTTTATTTTTTTTATTTGCTTTTAAAATTAACTTGTTATTTCATGTTTTTGTTATTTTATTATTTAAACAAATTTTTATAAATATATAATCGAAAATACTTTATTTAATACTTATTTCATTTTTAAGAAATTATTCTAAATATAATTTTTTTTTTTTTTAATATGACAATAGATTACATAAATAAAACATTAAATTACTTAAAGTTTTTAATGTTAAAACATTTTTATATTAATCAAATTTATTTTTAATAATTGTCTGGAAATATAGTATTACAAATACTTTAAATTATTTTTTTTAAATAAAATATGAACATATTTGAATCGATGTTTTAATAAATTTATTAAAAGTATACAAAAATGGAAAAAGCATTTAAAATATAAGTTCAAATATTTTTTATATTATAAAATTAATATTTATACTTAACAAATTTAATACTTTTAAAATAAAACATAATATTATAATTTTAAAATATAATAAATATTTTTAAAATAACAAAAATTAAACGTACATAAACTAATAATTATATTTTAATTTACAATAAGCCACTTTAATAAAATTATTGAAAATAAAACTTGATTAAAAAAATTTAAATAATTAAAAAATTAATTTAATTTTTTACCTATTTAAAAAAAAATATTTTTACAAATTTAGAAAAAAAAGTAAATTGTTCACAGTATGCATATAAAAAAAATATTAAATCATTTACAATTACTAATTTTGTTAATAATCTAACAAAATATGTGCTATTTAAATTACAATTTTAAATGTTTTTTTAAATTACAAGAGAAAGACACTAAATTTAACGGAATTACAAATTTGGTTGAGCATAAAATAAATTTTATTAATTACAAAGTTAAAAATATTAAAAAACAATTTATACTAAAATCTGTACAACTGAAAAAAAATAAACATTATTTAATTAACTTTTAGGTGATTTCGATTGCTCTTCATTAGCATGTTTATCTCGCCAAGAATGAGATAATTTACCAAAACGGTTTAAATTTTTTAAACTTTTTTGAGCTGATCTTGATAATTTGCTAAATAACGCTTCATCCGGCACACTATTTTTCCCTTGTCTATGTTTGCTAATTAATGAAGGAGAATCAGGTTTTAATCCTTTTTGAGAATTACTAGAATCAGTTTTAATTGTGTTTTGTTTAATTGTTTTTTCTGTTGATTCACAATCGACAGATATGCCCCAATCATTTGGTAAAATAATTCCAGGTATTTGAATCGCATCTTCTTTTTTCATCAACAAGAATTTTCCATTACCAATCCAATTGTTTTGTAAGACAAATAAAACTTCATCGTTTCTTAAAATACGTCTACTGTACTGGTTATTTGAAGAAGATGCATTTATTCCAATATAACTATTTGGGTGCTTTGTCAATGTGTCTTCACGTTTAATTAAACTATTTGCAGAAGAATTTGAGCTAAAATTAAATAAACCATATCCGCTAAATTTACTACTAGCAGTGCTAACATTTCCCATAAGATGATCAAATGTATTACTTTTAGAACCAGTAGTAGATTCATTAGAAATTTCTTCTACTATACAAAAATCATCACAATTTTCTGTTAAACGACGAGCTTTAAGTAAACTTTGCCCAATTACATCTGAACTAGTTGATTTCCTGCAACATTCAAGCATGGCATAAGGTTGGTTTTTACTTACATTGTAAATTACTAAATAACAATTGGCCGATTCTTCTGGTTCATTTTTTATAGCTTTTGTGTTAATTGAAAAATTAGCAAGTTTTTCATTTTTATTTATGTTGCTTTTATTTGATTCAATAAAATCAAGTGCATCACTTGTATCCGATTCAGAAGCATCTTCAAGCATTATATCTTGATTTTCTAAAGTAGTATCTATACAATCTAAATTGCTAAATTCTTGTGTAGAATGTTCTGTGAGTAATTTAGTTGTTAACAAACTAGCAGTCTTTTTATTACTAGCATCTTTTGCTTGAGGCTTATTCGTTGATTGAATATTCTGGTGCTTATTTAGAGATCTAATGCTGTTATACCAGGCTCTAGAACTTGGATCATCTGATATCCGTTTTAAAAAAAATCTTCCTTTTACTTTCCAATTAGCTTGAACTTCTAGTGGTTTTTCTTGATTATCAAGTATACGTTGAGTTTTATTTAAACCTTCAAATACTTGTTTTCCATTTTTTGTCGGTAAAACATCTTTGCATAATTCTTCAATTAGAACAAAATCATTAGCAAGAGAAGTAATGCTTATAGATTGAGAACTAGTTAAACCAGAATTGTTTAAATAAGAAATACGTTTTTGAATAGCTTGCATAATTACTTCTTTAGTCGTTATATCTTGTGTTACTTTAAATATGGTAGATTGTTCGTTTGGAAGAACATTATGTACAACAAGTACTAATAATCTTCTGCTATTTTGTGTTAATAATCCAGTAGAACATTGATTTTTATTAATTATATCTACGTTGTCCAAAACTGAATTAGTCTCATTTGAGCCTATACACATTGGATCATTATTACAAATTCCAAAACCACTATTACAATTTAAACCCGTACTAACCATATTAATAATTTGATGGCTACTATTATTTAAATTAACAAGGTTAGGCATTTGTAAATCACTACCCTCCTCTTGCAAGCAACTGTAAATAAATAAAGTTGATAAATGCAGCAATTGATTTTGAGCATTTTTTAAACGTAGATGACGATAACCAGGTCTTAAAGCTTTTACAGGTACAACACGTTGAGATAAAACATGATTTTGTGTACTATCTATAACTGCAAAACGCAAAAATGCCAAATCTATAAAATTAATCTGAAAATCAAAATATATTAAATTAAACTAGTAATTAGTTGTTTTTTAATCCTGACTTACATGAAAAATAAAGGTGTCATTCCAAATTGGATTCAATGAATTTCGTTGAATTGTTTTGGTTCGCTGTTTGTCACAATCTACAGGAATTCCAAACATTTCCAAATCGACATAAGTACTAGCAATATTAGAATCAGCGGAAACATATTGTCCAGATATAATTTTTATTGTTAAATCAGTTGCATATAATCCGTCAAAAGCTTTATCAAAAGGATTAAATTTATCATACATAACATGACTAGGTAAACGTAAAACCTCTGGCTTTAAAACATAACCACAAGAATTTGTTAATTCAAACATTGATTGATTAATTGCCAAATAATGATCTTCAGTTTGATAATTTAAAGCAACTAACTGTATTCCGAATTGCCAAAAAGATAAAGGATTAAAATTAGATGAATCTATTCGCATGCCATCTGGATATACACGTAATAAATAATTATGATTATATTGAATTAATTGTTGTCCTGACTTTCTACAAACTTTTTTGGCTAAATTTTCTTTTAAAGATGCAACTTGATAACACGGAGCTGAAACATTAGGTTGATGAAATTGACTTCCGTAATAAGTTGAACTCATTACATTGCAGCAACTATTCATCATTGATAATGATGACGGATTCAAATTTAATTGATGCTCATTACAAATATTAGTAGGAGAATTGTTCGCATTTAAAAAATTAGAATCAATAATAAAATTGCGAAACTTAATTGCTTGACAATAAATTACTAAATCACTCAATTCCGGAGCAATTTGAGATGATGATTTTCGTACTACTTTTTGATGATATGAACTAGTTTTATTTGTATAATTAGATAAAGGATTATTTGAGGTGTTTTGTTGAGTATAGTAATAATGCATTTGTACTGGTTCTTGAACATTAGATAATCTAGATATTGGAATCGATGATTGATTTGAAATTGGTTGTTTTACATTAAATGTAGATAATGTTTGAACACTTTTATTGGCGCTATGAGGAGTAGATCTAGGAGAAATTTGTTGAGGTTCAATTAAAGCATCTTCATCTTCGTCTTCTTCAAAATCATCTTCATTTAAACTTACGGTAGAAGCTGCACTTATTAAACTGTTTGTACGATCAGAAGTAAAATTTTTTACAGGTAAATTTTTA
The DNA here is from genome assembly GCA_025170145.1 of Pyemotes zhonghuajia. Taxonomy (NCBI): domain Eukaryota; kingdom Metazoa; phylum Arthropoda; class Arachnida; order Trombidiformes; family Pyemotidae; genus Pyemotes; species Pyemotes zhonghuajia. Next base: position 8,606,105 of record CM045844.1, on the reverse strand, counting down.
TTAGTTTTGTTAGTAGTTGTTGAAGAAACTAAATTAGCATTTATTGAATGGTTACTTGATAATGCGCTATTTGCATTAGAATCACACGTTTGTAAATAATTTGAAAAATAATTTGATGATTGATTATTTGTTGAAGAATAATAAGGTGTATTATAAATAGCCCTTAATTTTTTATTTTTAATTAAAATTTTATTAATTAATTGATTTGGAGAAGGTAAACAAGGCGAATCTGTGTAATCAGCTTCAAACATAAACTTTGTAACAAGTTTTTCACCAAAAACTTCTAAAAAAATATGAGCCATTCGCACTTGTTGCTGAACAGAACAATGATTTTCAATTGATAATATAACTGGAAATGGGCTTTTTACAAAAGCATATTGATTTATTGTTTCAATAACTTTTCTAAAAGAAATTTTTGAAGTAAATGTAAGCCCATGATAGATTACAGGATTACCGTCTTCCCCATCATGGCAATCTAATTCAACACATCTACATCCAGTAAGTAAAACTTGGGCATATAAATCAACGGAACTTTCACCTTTTAATTGATGACCAGTTAAATAAGTATTATGAGAAGTAGCAATAAAATAATGAGACAAAGGTTGATCCATATCTTGATTATTCCAATTATTCAATTCTGGTATAAAAGCATAATTATCTTTATCCATCAAATAAAAAGCAAATCCTTCAAAACTAATACATTGTTTATCAATTAAATTAGAATCTGGTTCATGTCTTTTAATTAAATTAATTACTTGTTCCATAGTAAAATTTTCTCCTTGATAAGTTTTTAAAAATGAAGCAAATTGTTCACAATTTAAAAAACAATTATTTCCTGTTAAATTACTAAATCCATTAGGATTATTTGAAGAAACTGTGTTTGTATTAGTATTGCTAGTTGTTACATTAACAAGTTTATTACTTAATGTTTCTAACCCGGCGCAATTAGATACAATTGATGCAGTCGCAATAGCATCGAAAATTTGTTGTCTATATTTAGCAGCATTTAAATCTTCATCATATAAAGGTAGATTCCGACTTACTAAACCTGATAGTGATGTTAATTTTACTTGACATTGTTTATTTTGTTTTATTTTTTTATTTTCTTTATTTTCTTTATTTTCTTTATTTTCTTTATTTTCTTTATTTTCTTTATTTTCTTTATTTTCTTTATTTTCTTTATTTTCTTTATTTTCTTTATTTTCTTTATTTTCTTTATTTTCTTTATTTTCTTTATTTTCTTTATTTTCTTTATTTTCTCTGTTTTCTCTGTTTTCTTTATTTTCTTTAAATGCATCATTTTCTTTATTATTTTTGTTAATTATTTTTTCATCATATTTATTTTCATGCTCATCACTATGATTATCATTCAGATCAATCTTATCATTTTGATCATCTCTATTAATTTGCTGAACTTTATCGTTTTTTTCATCATTTTTGAATTTTACTTGAAGATTTTCAGATTCATCAATTTGTTTTTTATAACTTTTTATTACTTTTGATAAATTAAATTTTTTGTCTGTATATTTAACTTGATAATTTATATCTTCATTATTAGATTGATCTTCAGATTTATTTTCACTTATCTCTACGTTTAAAGCTTGACCAGATTGACTTATACGATTATTTGATACACAAGAAGGCGCTTTTGGAGATTGTCCATAATCAGATGCACTACTTTCTGGTGCTGGACTATTTTGTTCTAGACTTGTTTGTTTAATCAGTGAACATGAGCCGGAAAAAATAGCACAATTTCTCGATGCAAGTCTATCAAATAGTTCGCGAATATCTTTGCGTGATCTAACCAAAAATGACCTAAATAATTCGACGAATTCAACAAAATTTAAATTTGAGGAATGTTTATTAATTGAAAGTTTTTGATTATTTAAGGATGGCAAACTGATAAAGCTATTTAAATCCAAATTATTGCGTATATAAGAAGTAGATTGATTGTTATTAGATTGTTTAATTTTTTTCAACATTTCTTGATAGCTAAATGTTAATTGAGAAGTGTAAATAATAGGAGGAGAATCAACAGAACTTTGAGAACTACTTTGTGAAGAATTGCACGAACAAAATTTATATGAACTATTACGATCGCAATTTTTATATTGCGTAAAATAAGGCGATTGATTATGTGATAAATGTAATTTTTCAGCATCGCTGGATTTTACCTTGAATAAATCATCCATTGCTTTTACTTGATTACGATCTCCATTAGCTAAAGTGGAATTAAATTTCAAATTAGGACTTGATCTTTTGTGAAAAAAAGTCTTGCGAAAGCGATCTTTTTTGCTTTTTTCAACACTAGTAGTAGCCAGAGTGCCGAGACTGAGTTCCTCGCCTGAACTGGCTCTGGATTTGGGTGATCCGTCTCGATGTAAAGTACTTAATGAAGAAGTTGACTTTTTTTTCCTAAGTTTCATATTAGCAATAGCAAAAGAAGACGTACGTTTGCCACTCAAATCGAGAGAGCTTTGTCCACTGCCACTTTGGTGACCAGGACGAGTGTCTTGTTCGGCGCTGCCTTTGAGAATGTTGGCACAAATGGTTGATTGGCTGACAGGTGCACTAAAAGTGTTTGAGAAACCATAGGAGAAGCCAAAATCTCCGCATTCTTCGGTCCATTTGCGTCCACCAAACGCTTGGATGGCTTGGGAAGGCACTGGACCATTACAAATGCCTCGATCATAATAAAGTTGTAAATACTTGAATTTCAACCAATTCAGACGTTGATCACTTAAATTCCGTTGCACTTTCAACTGGCTAGAAAGAGCCTGTAAACCAGAAGCCCAAATTTGACCAATACGACTAGTCATGAGAAAGGTGCATTTTCTGTTGTCACTCAAATTGGCACCAAATTGCAAACTTATGTAGCATCGATTCGGTTCCGTGAACTCACTGTAATTCAAACCTACTCGTTTGCATATAGAGTAATAATCAATAGGATTGGAAGCGGTGCAGCTGATGGACTTCACGCTGAAAAGGTCCAAATAGCCTTCTTCTAGTCCGTTGTTAACTACGGAGACGTTATTGTCTGAGGCACAAACAAAGCGCTGGATCACAGTAGGCAAGACCTGTTGTTCCAGGTCTAGTTGCAAATTATAGTCAATACCTGAAGAAGCAGTCGGAGTGGAGGAAGAGAACTGATAATAAGAGTGGCTGGCTTGGCTCTGATTATTGGACGCAGTTTGGATTGGAACGGCGTTGTGGACGCCAGAGTAATGGGAAGACAAAGTGCCAGTGCCACTGTTGATGGCAGATCCTGAACAAGAGCCAGTCGTGTAAGAAGCTGCTGCCGCATTGTAATGGAAATTAAATGCGTGGTTCTTTCTTAAAGAGCTCCAAGAAGGTTTGCACCAGGCCAATAACGAGTTAGAAGGTTCAAGTTGCAAATAGACTATTGCAAGTCGATTGGTGTCTTCTTCGTAATGGATGCAAGTGATTCCATGTTGCATGATCTGTAAACTGTGATAATCAATATATTGTTCGTTGGCCAACGGCACAAAGCTCACACCATGGTTGATGGCCAAGGGCTGGATTGGTTGGTAAAGCAGTTCACTGCATAGTTCGTATACATGCATTGGTTCGCATTCATTATAATCTATGTTTCTACCCTCCACATTCCTACCCTCTACATTCCTGCCCTCCACATTCCTGCCCTCCACATTCCTGCCCTCCGCATTGCTGCCCTCTTCATTTTTGTCCTCTGCATTCCTGCTCTCAGCATTGCCCTCATATAAGCCGCCTTCTTGTCCTGTAGCAAAGTTTGCGTCCTGACACATAACCGAATTATTATTCATATCTGCCATCCTGTTTTCCGTACTTGTTTTAATACCTGGCTCCATGTTGTTGTCTCCGATAAAAGGACGTTCTTGCACCTCTTTTTCGTTGTTCGAATCACCAAACATGTTACAATGTTGGTTGATTCGCAGACTAGATTCATTTTGGAAACACATTTGACGCCTTTGTGAATGAATGTGAAATGCTCCAATAGCTTGTAATACTTGTTCTGCGTTTCGCATCTTTTCCACATTCACCAGACCGCCCATCCCAATTCTTGAAGTAAAATGGTCTTCACCGTTGTAATCAGATACAAAATGCAACATTCTTTGTGGTTTTAAGCTGGTCGGACCATTACTACCGCAAAAATTGCTAGCTAATGTAGGGCAAACAACCAAACTAGACATGAAACAAAATATGTTATGCAAATCTTTAAGAAAATTGCCAAAAAACGGAACCACTGGACAATGTTTAATGGCCAAAGCTCGATTCACAGCTTCTCGATATTCCTGCGTAGGTGCATTACTAAATAATAAGGCCTTAATTAAAAAGTTGAGACGTTGTGAAGTTTCGTTTTCCTTGATCGAAAGAAGAAACGGCCTTAAGGTTTCGCATCTAAAAACATTGAATTATAGGTTTTAGGATGGTTTAAGGATAGTTTTTAAATAGTTTAGAAGGGTTTAAGATAATTTTAGGAACAACTAAATTAGTTTAACAAAGCAAAAGCTATACTGATTAAGCAGACTTACTTTAAACCGGCAATAATTTGTAAGGCAGTGTTAAATGAGCCCATGTTCCAAGCACTTTGTGCAACACGAATCAAACAAGAAAGAATTGCTTTGCGATCTTCTTGTGATGGTTGAGAAACAATCAAATGTGTTACCCAAGAAGAAACCTCGGTAAATCTTCTGATTAAGTGCTGCACAGTGGCTTTGTCAGAGTCCTTCAAGTCGTCTATGTGATGTGGATTTGAAAGTTTATTTTTAGTTGGGTTGGATTCGAAACTAGTGATTGAGGAATCGTCGGCAGTCAAGTTGAAAGTGATGTGTCTAATATAGTCTACAGGTTGTACTTTGTAAAACAATTGGTAGTCTGTGGCAGCCAAACGAAATGCAACTTCTTCGGGAAAGTGCAGCAATGTTTGCATTTGCTCAAGTTCATCACGATAATAAATCAAAGGAATAGTCAAATTATTTCGAAGTGTGTAAGTTGGATTAAAGTCAAAATGATGGCCAGATGAGCAAATGGCACCATTTGCTTGTTTGCACTCGTCCAGTAAAAATAATTCTTCTTGCATATGCAAAAGCTGAGCCAAAAAGATACTACTGGACTGAAGACAACATTTCATGACAGCCCAAAGTGTTCTAGAAATGCAGTGCATTGAATGGGTGGAAGTGGTAACTAAATTCCACTTGCAGGCTCTAAATTCTAACACAACTCTGTCACAAGAACTTCCGGCTCCAGTTCGCCATTCCCTTAGTTCCTGTGTTCGTTGGGCTCTGGCTAAATTGTAAGTATTAGAATCCAATAGGACAATTTTACTTAGGCCTAAAGCCAAAATTCTGGTTATACGTTTGCGAGATGTTCTAGTGCGTAAGATTTCTTTCACTTCAAATAGCTCGCATCCGTATGCTGGCAGCCGTTTACAAGTTTGAACATAAAGTTTTTTCAATTCGTGCGAGTTTTCGTAGATTTGTGAATGAAACAATTTTCGTTTTTGTTCCTGTGTGGTACCGTTATTTTAACCGGAAACAAAAAGAGATATAATTAATTATCATTATCAAGTTAAATAATTCATGCAGTTGCACATGTAAACGCCTAACCAGTGAAAATAGAGGACCCGGTCATTATTTGGTTAGCTTTATAAAAAACAAAATCGAAAAACTTGCAAATTTTCAAATTTTTATGATTTGCAAAATTATTAAATTTGTTCATATAATTTATTAATTTAACTCATGCTCATAATCTTTATAATAATTTTGCCACTAAATACTAACTAATTTTATCCTTAATTTAGTTGACATTAAATTCTGCTTTTTTGCTGCAGCAATTTTTACAACTTATTTATATTTGATTACGTTGCTTGACGTTCAAATTCCACAAGTCGTACGAATGTGAAATGAGCAATTCGATCTAAAAAATTCAGTGTTCTGACATTCAAGCATATCAAGCAATTAAACTAAATCCAGTAAAAATTTATGATCAACAGTTTTGATAAAAATAGATTTAGCTTCAAACCGCAATCAAATCGATTGAGAAATAGCTGCAAAAGATATAGTTTATTAATCTAGTTTATTAAACATCTTTATCACTACCTGGTTGATAAAACGAGAATAAAAAATAGAAAGCTCAGGTGTATAAAGTAAAAACTAACAATATATCAAACCTAGTATTAGTTTGCATTAGTTAACGGAAAAAACAATTTTTGGCCAATACCTTGATATATTGGTAAATGTAAATTGGTGGCTTAGAAATTTATTAAGAATTATGCAGCTTTTGTCATTTCGTTTATCAGTTTCTAGAAAAATGCTTAGAAAGTGAAAAAATGTTCAAAAAGATGTTGAGAAAAGTGTTTAGAAAAAAGCTGATTAATTGTAACAAAAAATAACTCGATTGCAAATACATTGCAGTTTGCAATAAAGTAAATTGCAAAAAGTGAGAGTAAAAAAAAAAGTGAAATAAGGTTAAAAAATGGAAAAGCACATCTTTCACGGCTAACAAATGTATATCAACAACAAATAAATAAAAAGCAGACTAGATAGTTGAGGTTATCTGAACGAAGCCTGGCTTGCGTAAAAGCAACCAAAATAGGCCTAGCCAAACAGGTGTAACAACCATATCCAGGCATCAAAAGCAGACGTTAAATTTAAATAGTTAACTTTCTAGCTTTTTATTAGAAATGTAGCAAAATTGCTAAATGCAAAAAAAGGGGACGCAAAGGTGAAAAATGAGAACACAACATCTGGTCGTCTAAAAGTTAGTTGTTTTTACAGATTGACAGCATATGTATAAAAAGAGTCCAAAAATCATAAATTCATTTAAAAAGATGTCCAGCCCAGGATTGGTAAATATAATCAAATAAAAGCAAAAATAAGGAATAGCAAAAAAGATCGGATGTAAATCTGAAGGTCAAATAAAAAACTTAAACGGAAGTTGGTCAAAGAACAAAACGCAAATCCAGCATAAATGGTCCAATTTCAATTCAAAACCAATAAATACGCCTTTTTATATAAGTTATTTTTAAACGCATTTAAACCATTATTTTTCCAAAATGCTATAAGTCTGTAAAGTTAGCTTACCAGCATTATAAAAATAGGAAACAAGACAATTGAAAAAAAAAAGCTAACTAAGCAACTTGCGGAATCTTAAATAAAAGAAAGCCGAATAAAAAAGATACATTTTGAGCAAATAGCAATTCACTGATGTGAAAGAAACAAAAACCAGCAAAAAAAATTTAAAGATAACTTAAAGTTGAAAAGTGTAAACAAAATAGTAAATTGCCAAGCACTGAGCATACTTGCTGATTTTTGAACTTAACTAACTAATAAAACGAAAAAAAAACAAAATCCAGTGCCCTAGTGCGGTAAGCCAATGTAAAAAAATGTATACATCAAAAAAACAAATTTTTAGGAAACTAGAAACACTTCAATCAAATAGAAATTAACAAGTCGACATGCGTTTCAAAAAACATTCATTCGAAAATAAGCTATAAGAAACAAGCAATATGAAGAGAAACATTGTAAAAAAATTAATTTAATTAAGAATTCCGTTTAAACAAATATAGTTTGGTTTTTGTTCAGTAGATCGGAATATGCAAAATTGCCGGAACATGGCATATAAATAAAAATAAACAAAAAGATTTAACCATTTAAAGCTGGACCAGATAGATTTGTTTTTATGTTTTTTTTGTGACTTTGCTATTCAAGCTAAATTATTTTCATTAGAGCATTCAGTAAACCACAATTTTATTGCCAACTAGTTTTATATGAAAAAATGTGCAACCAAAATGCATTTATGGATCTAACAAATTTCATTAAACATTATAAGTTGGTTTATACTTTTAAGAAAACTGTAAATTAATAAATCAATAATTGAGCAATAAATAGCAAAGACAAACAAATAAAAGCATTTAAATTAAACATTATTTTGCCTACCTTAATATTTTTGGCTATGCCTTTTGTGTTGTAATACATGGGTGCCACGCATTCTCGTAAATTAATCATGTCACTGTTAAACTGTTCATTGGACAAATTAGTTGGCATCCAAGCCTTAATGGTGGATTTAGCTTTGCGCACTTGATTCATTAATGCACCACTTTTAGCTGGAGATTTTGTTGTATCATGAGAAAAACCGCCAGCAGCTGTCATTATTCTAGACTCTTGTTCTAAGCCAACTTGGATTGGAGACTGATCAATTGAATTTCCTCGTTTTAAACCTTTTGAACTACTATTAAATCGCAAAATTTGCTTGCTAAACTGTCTGGTCAATTGAGCTGTCAATTGTTTTGCTTTAGATGGCGTCGCACTAAGAGAGCCGGTCCGTTTTTTTTCTATCAGATTTGTTTTTGAAATGGTTGGCAGAATAGATTCTTCCACTACTTCTTCAGTAAACTCATTCGTATTAACCGTCGAGTGACAAACAGATTCATTAATATGGCGGGTATAAGACGATTGGCCAGTCGAACTAGAGTAATTGCCGCCTGAAACAGGCGAAACGCTAACTGAAGGTCTATTTTGGTTTGAGTTGGTTGCTCCACTTAAAGAAGTTGCAGAAATTTGTTGCTTTGAATAACTTTTTTTAGTATTAACTAATCTTGGCTTATTTTTGATTGAATTTCGTTGCCTGGTTAATAATGGTGTTTGAGTACATGATCGTTTACCACTGCTACTATCTTGAGAACTTTGTTTCCACTTAAGAATGTTTTGACTTTCTTCTAATTCATCTTCAAAATCTTCAAGATCATTTTCTGTGCAATCTTCATCATCTTCTTCATCGTCCTTTTCCATATCATCTTCTAATAAACATACATTTAGCTGCTCTTCATCAAGTTCATCAGTAAAATCTTCGAAAATGTGCTCATCATTATAATTTATTTGATCTTCAGCAAGTAAATATTTTTTATAAGATGAAAACTGCTTTTCAGATAGTTTTTTTCCTTCTAAAATACGAAATTCCTAAAAAAAATTTAATCTTTTATTTTCAAGTTTGTATATGTATGTAAAATAAATGTATAAATTATATAGGTTTTTTGTAATTCATGAATTTAGTGATTTTGCATATAAAATCAAACTAATCAATGCATATGAAGTTGAAGTATTAGTAAAGGTTTATAATTCTTATATAAACTGAATTGTTAATGTAATTTTGTTTCATTTTACATCAACATGCTAAAAGTAACCACCCTTTAAGTATATTTTATATAACATTTGTATTCAAATATTCGACTAACTTTAACTAAAATTAAATAGTAAATTCAATTTTCAGTATGTTGTTTTATATTTTGCAATAAAATGAAATATTCATTGTCACATTTTGTTTAGAACAAAGTTAACTTTTTTAATGTGAAAAAGTTTAAATCATTAATGAATATAGTATTAAACATACTCTTAACATTTGTTTTAAAATAAATCACTTTGCAATGGTCGATCATAGATGGTGAACGCCTGTTTGCAAGAAAATGTATTAGCTTAAAAAAAATAGGATTATTGCAGTGGTAACTAAAAAAAAAAGGTACCAAGAATTTTGAAAGGTTTATTTGAAACAAAAATTCTTGAAAAAAAAAAATAATTTAAATAATCCTTTGGTGAGCTCAATAATATCTGAAATAAATGTGTTATGTATTTGTTTTTTTAAAAAATAAATTTTCTAATTTTAAACTATTAATTTGTCAATTTTTGCATTGATTAATAAGTTAAAAATTAAACTAATTTTACTGTAAAATTTAAATAAAAAATAATTAATTCGGTTTAAGTGGATAAACTAAACTTATATTAAAATTAATAAACTGTAAATAAAAATTTCAAAATAACAAATTAAGAAAAAATTTTAGATAATTTTGTTTGTTAATTTGATTGGAAAATAAAGGCCACTAAAAATTTGACATATTAGTAAGTATATCAAGAAAAAACAAATCTTTTATGCAAATTTTTATTTTTATTTAACGAATTGCTATTACAATCAAAAAACGTTTAAACCTAGCTAAAAATATTATTATTTTATCTATTTATTTTTATTTATTTATTTTTTTTTTATAATTTATGAACATCTATTTGTCCTAAATATCTAAAAGATTACTAGAAAATTTCGAAAATGATGAAAAAAGCTAGTTTATTTTTTGATCCAACATAAAAGTCACATAAATAAATCGCAAATAACTATAAAAATATAAAACTAGTAAAAAAATATTAGAACAAAGATGAAAATAGATGAAAGCTAAAATAGAAAACAAAGATAGAGATCAAAAAAGCATCATTGAAATTAATTGAATAAAAAATGCTTTTATAAAAACAATAGTATTTGGTCATAAGTTGTTTTTTTTTACTTTAAAACAAAATATTAAATAATAATAAAAAGTCAAAATAATAATTTTTTTGTTTTTTACTTTATTTATCTTATTTATTTATTTTTTTTTTTATTATTAAAACTTATAATAAATAAAATAATATCTAGGTAAAGAGTTTAAAAATTCTAATGCACCATCAAGCAAGAAACTTATATTTTAAAAATGAGGCTTTGTTTAAACTATTTTAAAAAAATATATATAAGTTTATAAAAAGATTGAAAAATCTAGGACATAAAATCATCAAAAAATGTTATCTGTTCCCAAAGTATCAAAGCAAAACAAATTTTTAATTTGAATCAATTAATTAATAAAATAATTTAAGTACTTCTTTTTTAGTAAAAGGTGTTAATTAAATAATAAAATTTTGTTCAAATATAAAATAAAACTTAATTAAATAATTATCAAATTATAATTATTCCAAATTGGATAAAAATTATTTTTTTTAAAATGTTTTTTACAATGTTTTTAAAAATATTTTTTAAAATGTTTTTGAAATTTTTTTTTTTAAATGTTTTATAAAAAACATTAAAATAATAAAACTAAATTATTTAATTAATTGCAAACAAACTTGCCAAAAGCGATTCCGTTTGAATAATGTAAGTATTATTTTGATTTGTTTGCATATTAAAAAACTTATGTGCACGTAAAAACGTTTGATTTTAATAATTTAATAAAAAGTTACCTTTGCATCTTCATCAATAGGGCGTAGTTTAGCGGTGAGTGGTTGTACATTTGACGACATATATCCTGTTAAACCACAGTCTTCAGATCGTTGTATCTGTTCAGCATAAGTTGGATCTATAGATGGACAATGATCTACTGCATCCGTAGCTAGTAAATCAGAACCACTATTAGGATGGAGAGGACTAGTTTCTTGGATACGCAATTGTATACCAGCTAGCTTGACTGCATCTTCTTTAGAGCAAAGCAAACTGCCCGAAATGATTAACTGTTTGTGCTGTGTAAAAAAGTTAGAAAAAGTAAATAAATTAAAATTTTTTTCAAAATATCTAATGTGTATAATATTTATAATATTTACAATGTTTTAATCTTTTTAATGTGCATAAAATTTATAAAATTTGTAATAGTAATCTATGTATAAAAATATAATGCAATTATGAGTTAATTTAAAAAAAAAATTTAATTAGAATTTGAAAAATGCAAAAAAATTATTTTAACTGTAAAGTTAAAATGCGAATTTTAATTTTTTAATAAATTTTAAATGTGATTTAGTTTTGTTATCTACATGCAGCTACTAATAAAATCATTATAAACAAATTTATTTTATTATTGGTATTTTCTTTTTAAATCAATTGCTTAGTAACTAGAAGTATAATTTAATTTTGATTTAAAAAAAAAAACTTGTTTATTTAAAAATTATTTGTACTTAATCAATTTAAAATATTAATTTTTCGCTCTTCACTAGTTTTCAACTAAATAACTTTTTTAAGTTTTCAAGTTTTTTTTTTAAATTATTATTTTAATATAAAAATAATTTCTATAAAAGTAAACACTTGTTTAAAAATAAATATTTTAAATAATTTTTTTATCATTAACTAAATTAGATAAATAAATAAATCAATTAATAAAATTATAATAAAAGTCAAAAAATTTAATAAGAAATTATATAAAATTTAAAAAAAATATATTGACACTTTAAAGTATTTAAATAAAAATATCAAAGACATCATTTATTTTTTTTAATAAAGAATAATTCTTTAATATATATATAAAAAGAAAAAAAAAAGAAGAAAAAGATACATTTTCTTAAAAATAAAAATTTAATTTACTAGTCAAGAAATTCGAAACGAAAAATAAACAATTTAAAAAATAATAGCAGATAAAAAAAATAAATAAATAATAATAAACGATTAATTTAGTAAAAAAAAAAAAAAAAATAAAGAAAAATAAAATACTATTGTATTATGGCCTTTTATTTTTAAATAAAAAAAACTGGTTAATTATAAATCAATAAATTTTAATTAAATTTAGGTAAAAAACAAATTTAATAAAGCAATTAAATCTTTTGTAATCAATAGTGATTGATATTATAATTTAATTAGATCAGAAATCAGATTCAACTTACATTTGAATTTATTAAACAGTTATTAAATAAAAATAAAAAAAAGAAAAAAAAAAGACAAAAAACAATAATTGTTAAAAAAAAAATGAAACTAATATTATTATATTGTTCTATTTGAACTATAAATAGTTTTAACTATAGTTTATATTTATATGTTGATATCATTTGATTATTTTTATTAATAAATAAAAAATTTTGAATAAATTTTATTAAACTTTACTATAGTGATATTTATTATTATAAAGATTTAATTATGATGAGTTTCAACAATTAAAACAACAGTTGAAATATTTAAAAAATTTAATTTTAATTAGATTAAAGAATTTTTGCAAATCTAATTAAAAACACATTTATATTAAATTAAATTAGTATTAACAATGAAATAATTTCTTAAAAGTCTATTAAACCACTTTGAGAGCAAGAATTTGCTTTATTTATGACATATTTATGGTTTAAAAAAATACATTAAAACTTTTTTATTATAATTAAATCACTAAGTAAAAGCTAAAAAATAATCCTATACATGACTAGTATAAAGCATTTGAAAACAAAATGCGTGATTTAAACTAAAAAATATTGGAAATTATTGAAATTAGACATTTAAAGAGAGAAATTGAAGATTTTGAAACAAGTTCAGTTTATTGGATTGGAATTTTCGCAGTAATAAAAAATGACATATTGCCAGTATTGCAAATATTTAAAGTCGAATGTAAAAAATGATTAATTGTGTTCATTAAAAGTTGATTAGAAAAAACTAGAATGCACATAAAGATACACACAACACAGAAAAGCAATGAATATGGAGCAAAAGCAGAGGGAAACAATGAGAAGTTAAAGTAAGATTGAAAAGAACGCAAATGACAGTTGACAAATATGATGCAAAACAAATTGTGACATTTTTAACTAGAATCAGCTTATGTTCTAAACTACGACAAATATGTGTCGGTCCAGCTTTTACAAGGTAGCTGATTTCAATGACAGAAATTGTACGACATTTGTAGCACTTGCGCAACCTGATCAGCTTAAACTATTCAAGTAATTTTACAGCTCATAATCAGATGAATTTTAGTGGATTTAGAGCCAAGTTTGTTTTACATTTTGCTAACATTCAAATCACATTCAAATGACATTTGACCGACCACCAACAAGAAAGCGATTTTTGATTTATATCATTTCTGATAAGTGTCGTATGAACTGGCAAAGCTTTTTACTTGTCACAAATAAGTCCAATTAAAATTACATATCAAAAAAAAATCTGCTTGTCAAACTATTGAAATGTAGCCAAAATTTTGTTAACATAATAATTGCAACATGCAAAAGAAGATTGCACAACAAATTCTTGCCATTGTTTATTTTAGCATTCAATCAACGTTTAATCGTGTTTAAAATATTTAGCATGAAGATTTGGCTAGTTTAATTGTTAAATTAATTTAAGTGACAAGTGTTTTTTATAAGTAGTTTTTTAGTAAAATGAAATTAATAATTTTTTTTCAAACTTTTGCTTAGTTTTTGCTTAGTTTTCGAATAATTTTTACACGTGATTTAAAAGAAAAAAATTGTGTGAAAAAAGTTCAAACATTAAATAAGCAATCATTATTAGTTTGAACGAAGCGCTAGTTAATTAAATGTAATTATTAGAATTATATTAATTGATATTTAACACGATATTAAATGCGTAATAAACTATCCGGAAACTGTATAATAAATTAAAAAATGTATAAAAAATAAGATTTTCTTAATTAAAAAAAAAGCAAACATTTGTTTGCGTAAAATTGTACTAGTTTGATTTTATGAAAAAAAAAGATGCAAGATATTTTTAGATAGGAATGATTTATGCGTGATTTTGCATAAAAGATGGTCAACACAAATATCGGTTAACAAATGGAGAATTTTAGGTTAGAAAAAGAGAGAAAAAAAGATTTAGATGCTATCCAATTAAAAAATAGCTTTTGCAAAAGAAACAGGGAATAGAAAGAAGAAAGTAGAGAATGATCATGTTACAAGCGTGTTTGCAAAAAGAGATGATTAATTAAATTGTGTTTCATGCAAAAACAGTTCGTGACAAAAGTTCACTTTACTTACCAGAAGATATTCTTGATCGATTTGGGTTTGTTCATTAATTTCAGGTTGGCAAGCGTGGATTTCCTTTATAGAAATTTGAATATAATAATTATTAAGTTAAGATCAGCAGGTGGTTTACCTGAAATTTGGCGCAATTTTTGATCAAATTCACTTTTTCCATGTAAGGCTCTCCAAGTTGGGCTGCACGGTTAAGAAAGTCTTGTAACTCTTTGCGGAACTGAGTATGTGCAGTGAAGTCCATGGTACAAATACGACCCCATTGTGTAAGTAAAAGAAAAATTGCTTTATGAGCGGTAGGCATAAGGCATGTTAGATCTAAAATGAGAGATGAGAAGAGAGAATAAGAAAGAGGAGCAATGAAGGAGGAGGGGAAGAGGAAGAAGGAGGAGGGGAAGAGGAAGAAGGAGGAGGGGAAGAGGAAGAGGAAGAAGGAGGAGGGGAAGAGGAAGAAGGAGGAGGGGAAGAGGAAGAAAGAGGAAGAAAGAAGAAGAAAGAGGAAGAAGGAGGAAGAAGGAGGAAGAAGGAGGAAGAAGGAGGAAGAAGGAGGAAGAAGGAGG
This sequence comes from Pyemotes zhonghuajia, assembly GCA_025170145.1. Classification (NCBI taxonomy): domain Eukaryota; kingdom Metazoa; phylum Arthropoda; class Arachnida; order Trombidiformes; family Pyemotidae; genus Pyemotes; species Pyemotes zhonghuajia. The sequence continues at coordinate 8,591,038 of CM045844.1, read as the reverse complement.
AAGAAAGAGGAAGAAAGAAAAATAGGAAAGAATAAGAAGAGAAAAAATAAGAAGAGAAAAAAAAGTCTTAAAAAAACAACTTAAGAAGCAACAAAATTAAGAAAGTAAGCGTACTCAGGCCACTTTTATTGTTGAACAAAGCAAACGCATCGCCGCCGGAAGCGGAGCGAAGTGAAACCGAACAACGGGCAGCCGAATTAGTTACGGAATTGGCGCCGGAAACAGCAGCGCCATGCTGAGTAGTGGCGGCGGCGCTGATCAACGCATTTAACGCGCTGCTCTGACTGGGCAGGGTGGGCAATAGTGCTGCCATCTGTTGACGCAATTCCAACTGCTGGTGGGCGGAACAGTCCGGCACTGCAATAGATAAACTGCGCTGTTGGTAACAGTTGTTGGTCATCTGTAGATTGCGCTGTTGGTGAGTCATGAGATTAGCCACGCCCATATTGGATCCCATATTACATGTGGTATTGGATGCTGCAACAGTAGGCGGGCCCACAGTTGATGCTCCCAACGCAGTCACACCGCTTGTGCCAACGCCCACTGCTGTTTCCAAAATGTTACTTTGTTGGGCACCAGGTGGCATTGAGCAGCTACGAGGACGGCCCACAAGACAGCTGGACAACAAATCTCCACTGTAGGTAGCTGACGGAAGACCGACAGAGGCGCCCCCCGTGGTGGCTCGACGTTGCATAGGGTCGCAATTTAAGAACAGTTGATTAGCGGACACACCACTTGATGCCGCCACCACGAAGTTCCGGGTGGCAATGGGAGAACACTCATTGCGAGGAATGTTGGTCAGTTGCTTTTGAAATTGCAGAATGTCGTCTTGAGAAGTTCCGGCTCCGGTGGTAATTAGGTTACTTACTATAATTGTGGCAGAAACGAAACAAACCTTTATTAGCAAATTTAAGACTATCAACAACATGTTTAAACAACTCTCCAAACAACATAAATAAGCCATCCCATAAACAACACACGTACCTTTGGCTAAACTCGTGGACGCTACTTGTTGCTGTACAAAAAACGTTGCACCTGCTACTGATGGCTCTTCTACATAAGACAACATCGACTCTCTTCTATTTATTTTCTCCACGTTACGACTCATATTTATCACGCTTGCCATATTGGCCAAATTGCCAACACTACTCTTGTTAAAACTGTTGAGTGGACAATTAATTGTCAAACTCACATTTCGTCGACTTCGCAAGGCTCCTAATTGAAAATTGAATTTAATCTTAACTAAACCTTCAATTTCAAGACAAGCTTCTTACCAATATCCGACGCGTCTGAAGGCAAATAAATACTGGTTGCTGTGGCTGAACTGGCTCTAGAACGAGTGCACTGCAAACTTTCCACACCAAATGTTGACGCAAAACTCGATCTAGAATAATAAGGATTAGTGGTGTGAACGTGTGGTTGAGTTTGTTGCCAGCTCCAATACTGATGGCAACAGCCAAAAAGACGATGCTGAAGAATACGTAAGATGATCAACGGATTAAGACAAATAGGCAGAGTTCGAATAAAAAAAGTTGGCTGCATGTCTTCAAACAGATCCAAACTGTAGGTAGAGGATTGCGAATTGATCACATTACTGTTGCCGGCCGAATTTGTCTGACTTGCGGTTTGGCTCAAATAATCTCCTAGGAACGGCGAGCCTTGCTCTGTCTGGCCAGATTCTTCTGCACCGTTTTCGTCTGCACTTTTCGCTATGGAAGATCTATCTGAACTAATGAAATCCACCTGGATAGAGGGTGGCTGGGGCTGTGGTTGCACCACTGAAGGAGTGTTGCATCTGTCCGAAGGCTCATTGGCTTTGTCTAATGTGCTCTTCTCTGATGGATCACATGCGATTGGAGATGTGGCACTGTTATTTGCCAAATTTAATGGCTCGTTTGATTCAGACAAGTTATCCATCACGCAACCATTAGCCTCCGACAAAATCTTCTCTTCGTTTTCCCCAGCCATTATTCTCTGTTCAAACTGTTGCAACATTTGCAACACTATTGCTTCCACCGAACTGGCTAACAGACAAGGTCTCAACTTTTTCTCACCCGAATTCAACAAACTTGTGGATGTGAGCTGGCAAATCTTGTCTTTAGTCTTCAAAGCAGATTCGTGCACTAGTAAAGGAGGCAAACATGTGGCACAAATGTAAATGTCTTCTTCACTAAAGTTGCAAGGATTATTATGATCACTATTGTTTTGGCTGTTAGACTGACTATTGTGCACACTGGCAGCTACTCCATTTACTGAACAATTAGTATTCACATTGGGCTGGGCCAGTTTTTGGGCTGTCGTCTGGGCTTGCAGCACTGCTGAATTTAAAGTCTCCTCAAGCAAGTCAAACAAATACACTTTGTTGCGGAGACGCTTTTCTAAGCCCAAATAAACCAAAATGCGAGCTGCATGATGCTTCACATATCTAGTTTTCATATTCATTTTTCAATATAACAAAATAACCTTATAATCTACAATATTTACCTAGCGTACTTAGTAGAATGGTTCGTGTAAAACCACTCGTCCGACGGAAGCACCAGTTGAAGTAAAGAATCTGTAAAGTCTGCCGCAAGTAAAGCGCTCTGTAAGGACACGTCCATTGCTAAAGAAGCCACAATTTGTAGCGACAAAGTCAACAGTTGCTTGAATCATAATTAAGAAATCAATAAATTGACAAATGAATAAACTAAGAAAAATTGTTCACATAGAACTGCAATTTGACCTTTAAAAATTTCAATTTTAAAACTGTCGCACACAGAAGGCAGCAGCTTCGTCTAACTAGTCTAACAAACTCAGTGTTGGTGATAAAAAGTAAAATTAATTAATCAAAATTAATAAAATTAATAAAATTAAAAAAATGCTTCAAATATTGTTCCAAAGCTTCTGTTTACATTTAGACATTGGTCACAATAGAAACAATTCAAAATAACACCCACTCAGCTTGTATGCTTTAGACACAGGTAAAACGAATAGACCAACACTTTATTAAATAAGTGTTTCAAATTAGTAAATCAAAACTTTTTCACTGTAATTATTTTAAAATATTACATGTTTGTTTTGCAATGCAATTAGTGCACTTTTCTGTTTATATTAAACAAATTCATATTAATTTAAAAAACTAATGAAAACAAATAAAAAATAAATAATTTCATGCATTATTAAATATTTGTTTAATTAATTTTATCATATAATCAAATTTATAATCTTACCGGATCATGGGTAGAATCAAGTGAAGATGTTAATATTTTTAAAGCTGATGGTTCTGTTAATTTACGACGAGTATGTGCATTATGTGTTAAATATAAAAGTGATCTAGCACTTAAAATTTGAAGACAATGATATTTACAATGACGCCATCTAAACAAAAATTAACTTTCATTATTTTTTATCAATAAAATTTCAATTAGCAAAATTAACAATTTGAATAAAAATAAACTTTTCTCCCTGTAAATCATACTTTGTTGCATTACATTGAATTATTATCATAATATACGGAAAACTAATATAGAGATAGAAATTAAAAAAAACAACTAAAAACATGTAATAATTAACAAGAATATTAACAAAAATGATTTTTTTTCTTTAAATATCATCCAAGCTTTTTATTTTAAACATAAATTAAAAATAAATCATCCATCAAAAAATGTTAAACATAAAAAAAATAAATTTAGCTAAACACTTTCCGTATAACAATATCAATCATATTTGTATTGGTTTTTGAAAAACATACTTATATTTAATTTTATTGTATTATTTTGTAAAGTTATAAAATGGCAATTCTTAGTTTTTTGCCGTGCAATTGACTAACGTTCAAACATTATATTCGGTAAATTGCGATTAAAGTAGCAAATAAAATAAAACAACATTGTATGCTAGTATACCTTTTTGTAAAATAATGAAAATATTTCTAATTAAATACGTTTGAAAAGCTAAATCTAAATTCATTTTGGCAGAATTTTTACAATTTTTATTTGTTTTAAATGGCTAATAACTTGGAATATTTTTTTTATAATTACTAAGAAGAAGAAAAAATAAATTTGAAAAAACGTTATTTATTGAAAACATTTAAAAAGTTTATTTAAACCATAAAAAATAAATTACTTAAATAGTTTACTTTTCAAAGTCATAATTTTGTTTAAAATGTTTGCGCGCAATTTGCGACACACCTGGTTTATTAAAGAATGAACTACTTAACCGTTTTTATCTTTATATAGATATTTGAAATTGATTTTATATATTATACTGGTTATTTATGAAATTCAAAATAGTTTTCAATTTAGTTTTTTAATGATACGAAATTAAATTTGCTAAAAGTAAACTATTTTTGCAAAGCATAATTTTTTTGGGTTTACAAATTTGAAAAAATATTGAATCTTTGGCTGAAATCAAGCAACTGAACTATTGAGAAATTTGCGGAGAAAATGTGAAAAAAGAAGAGAGAAGGGAATTGTTTCTTAAATTTACCTATGACTTGGCGTGCAAAGTTGTTTGCTGCCGGCAACCCTTTTGTGCAAAGTGATGGCATTATTGAGCACATTAAGTAGCAAAGAGATGCCTTCGTCAACGAGAATGTCCATCGCACTTTTGCCTTTGATGTGGCAGTTGCAAAAGAGAGACCTCTTTTTGTTATCCAACACAGGCTGGAAAAGTATTTGGGCAGAGGGAGAGCATTTTTCAGTACTGTCTACCGAGCTGTGAAAGGCGCCTAAGGTAAAAATGCTAGTTTTGCGTGGTTTGTTCTTCTTTTCGCCTCCACTGCTGCTGCTTAAAGAGCCACGGGCCATAATCAGAGACTTTCCAAGTTTGGTGACCAAAGGAGTGCTTTTGCGAGTGGCCAGCCAACCGGTATTGCGTTTCAAGTGCAGCGACTGGATGCTTTTACTAAGTTCGGTGTCAGAGGAACAAGACAAAGTGGCACAAGTGCTGAGTTTGGCCTTTTTGCCGCCAAATTTGTTGTTTGAAGTCATTTTAAGAGTGAAGTTAAGGTTGTTTGAATTGCTGGTGTTTGGATTGCTGGAGTTCGGGTTACTGGCGTTCGGGTTGTTGGAGTTTGGGTTGTTGGAGTTTGGGTTGTTGGAATTCGGGTTGTTGGAATTTGGGTTGTTGGAATTGGGGTTGTTGCAATTTGAGTTGCTACAATTTGGCTTGTTGCAATTTGAGTTGCTACAATTTGGCTTGTTGCAATTTGAGTTGCTACAATTTGGCTTGTTGCAATTTGAGTTGCTACAATTTGGCTTGTTGCAATTTGAGTTGCTACAATTCGGCTTGCTGCAACTTGGGTCTTTGCAGCCCTTACTCTTGCAACTTCTACTCTTGCAACCTTTACTCTTGCAACCTTTACTCTTGCAATTCTTGCTCTTGCAGCTTTCGTTATTTCTCGCAAACTTTTCAGCCAAACGCTGCTTTTTCCGTTCTAACCGACGTTTGCAACATTTAAATTCATGAATTTTGCAGTCGCAGTTGGTCTGACAACTCTGAGGACTGTGGGTGGCCACCCCAAAAACAATTAGGGTATCTACTATTTTATTGATGAGCAGTAAAGCTGTATATTGAAGACTTTGGCCTCCACGTAGACAACCAATGGCCAGTCTGAGCAGGGCAGTGAGGTCGGCACTAAGTTTGTTGCGTACATGTTTGCATAGGAACTGCGGAGGATCTTCGGCCAAAGCTGCGGCCAAATTACTGAGTCTAACATCAGCCTGAGCCTCCACTATTTTAGGGCTGACACTATTCACGTAGTCCAAAGTCTCGTATTCGTTCACACTGGCCCATCTGGCAAATAGCGATTGGCGAGTGATCTTGCGTTTATTGACAGCACGTTTGCCCCCACCGAAACCGGAACTTGTTTTGCCATTTAACTTTTGTTTCATCATGTCTTCTGCTTGGGAACACCACCGATCCACCTCTTCCACAATGCTGAGTAACAGTCGATTGAACAGCAAGGCCATCATTTTGTTTAGTTTTTCGTGGCTTGACTTGTCCAGCACATTCACGATCGAGCTCAGATTCTGCTCAAACACTTTTAAGATGTACGGCACGCACTCCATGTTGCTCGACATCTTGATCAACACCAAAATCCCAGACTCTGCGTTACGTAAATAACTTTCCAGTTGAAAACTACTGTCTGCACGGACAGAGGATAACAAATAAACTACCATTAGATCCATGTTGTATTGTGGTCAAATTCAATCACCCTTGATTGCAAATATGCACACAACAACTATAATTCAATTGTAATTCATTTTGCTAAAACTAAATTTCACGCTGCTCTCTTGCAAAAAATATCAATTTCCTATAAAAAATACACCCTTGCAAACAACAAACATTTCTAACACAAATCCTAATTAGTCCAAATAGGTCTAGCAAAAACGTTACTCCCCATTTTCAACAGATCATCTCATTGTGCCCATTTATGTGCATTAAAAAGTTAAAAACTATTTCTTTTTTTTCAATGCTACCAATAGCCTATTTAAAATATTATTTCATTTTAAAATTTGCCAAAAATCAAATTCAATCAAAATAAAACAAAATAAACTTCTAAATATTATTTTCAACTTTGCATATCTAAAAACACCATTTTAAATTTAAAACTACTGTTTAAAACTGTCAAAAAATAATATTTACAAATTGTTCAAACACAATCTTTTTCTAATTAAAAAAGCTTAAATCTTTTTTTTCAAAAAATAAAGTAAATAAAACAATTTAATTTGAAAAAAAAAATATAAATCGATAGCAGACACTTTTTTTAACATTTTTTTCGTCACCATTATTATATTTAAGTTTAAAAAAAAATTACCTTTAATTGTGGCAGTAGAATTTCTAGCAGAAACTGGACATTTAGTAGTTTTGGATCCTTTTATTGAATTTATAATATAATTTATTCCTGAATTAGGTGCACTAGGCTCTACAAATGAAGAATTAACTTTATTTAAACTTTTTCTTCTTGCACCAGCGCTAGAAACATTAGATATTGCACTTGTTACTGTATTATAAATATTGTCTCCATTATCATCAGAACATTTCTTTATAATTAAAAAAAAAATTAATTAATCATAAAGTTAATTAAAATTAATAATTTAGATGTTAAGTTTAAAGAAAAAATAATATAATAACAAATAAAAATTAAAATTATGCTAATCAATCATTTTTTAAAATTAATATATAAAAAAAAATTAAAATTTTATAACCAAAAAACAAAATGCAAACTTTAAAAAAATATTAATCAACCATAATTTTTTTTTATCAATTTATTTATAATAAATACAGTATATTTTTAAAATTTTTTTTAAAAAACAAAACTAATCCTAAATTTTTTTTTTAGATTTTAAGTTATTAATTATGAGTAAGAACAAAAAAAAAATTTTAAATTATTCTGAAAAAAAAAAAATAATAGTATATTGTCAATTCTTACTAGTCTAATTTACAAAAAAATTTAATTTATTTTAAATTAAGTTTATTATAAAAAAGTAAACAATAAACAAAAAAAAAAAAAAAATGAAAATGTGATGTTAAAAAAATTAACATTAAATAAAAAATACAATTTTGGAAAATATAAAAATTTAAAAGTAATAATAGGTTAAGACCTAAGACTAAAATTTTATTTTTGCATTAAATTGTGTCAATTTTTTTTAAATTTATTTTACTAAAACAAGTAATTTTAAATAAATATAATATTTTTTAATGAATTTTAAAATAAATGTTCGTTTAACAAACAACATTTAAATTGATAATTTTTAAAAAACTAAATTCATTAAACTATTGTTTTACAAAATATTAAATTACAATTATAATGAAATATATTTTCTATTGTTAATTTGTTTATTTTATACAATTTTAAATTATAAAGAGTTTAGTTATTTAATTTTAAAAAGTATTTTTTTTAAACATTTTGTAATTTTTTTTTTAATTATATTCAATTATTTTTTTGACAAAAATATATATTTAGATATTAATTTTATTAATTTTCTAATTTTATTACTATGTGGATACAAACATAATTAATTAAAAAAAATTAAAAAATAAGTAAATAAATACCAAAATAAATAAATATAGGCAAATGTATTAACCAGAAATAGGCTTAGACTACTTTGGCTTAAAATGATCTTAAATATCTCGTATCCTAAGATCATGAAGCTTTCATAACAGACATCTTTAAGTGCAGTAAATGTCAAATTACTAGCATGTTATTGGAGCCTTTACTTGTTAGACTAACATGAAAACTTAGGTCTAGGTTGAAAAAACTAACATAGAACAGGCAATTAAGATTTTTGTAAAGGCGAAAAATAATGGAATAATAAAACAAAGACAGCTAAACTACAGAATGCAAAAAAAAAAAGACAAGAAAAAAACAGTTTTAATAAAAAAAAAGTTAATTAATTAAATTTGAAATCAAAACATTTTTATATAATTTTCAAAAAAATATTGCTTTTTATTAATTTTATTAAAATTTATATTTATTCCAAAAAAAATTTAATTTAATTTAAAAATTAAAATTTGTTGTGAGTTTACTTAACTACTTTGTTATAAAGAACTCTCGACTATCATTACAAGAAGGTTAGCATACAGATAACGGGTTTATAACACTTTATTTTAAATAACACGTGACAATACAAAAGGTTACACATTCAATGTATATCAGACTGTCTTTATTCTCTGTTTGTCTCTTCTTTTTATTCAATTTTGTCAAACATTGTATCATACCCTTTTACTACTACTCAAGGGATGCTTTTTGAGTCTTTAAACTATTATTCTCTTTTACTATATTTTACTTATTTTAACTTTGATCTGCTTAACTTTTGGCCGATTTTAACATAATCGTAAATAAAATAAATTTATGCTCCTACTTAAATATTCCGTCTCGTATATTTACATAGTTCAACCATTGCTTAGCAATTATTATACTTTAATATCATATACGAGTTCTCTTTTCTTTATACTTAAGGTTCATTGTTATACCAGCTATCTGGTCACTATTACGAAACGTACGAACTATTCATTCTTAGTAGTTGTTCAAGCTTCTAGTACTTCACCTTTAGTTTAGCCTCTATGATCAAAATTAAAGGGAAAATAATAGTTTTTCTACAAATTATAATTAATTAATTATTTATTTTACAATTTAAAATTTTAGATAAAACAATAACAATAATTTTGAATTCTTAAATTTAAATTAATAATGTTAAAAATATATATTAAAAAATATTTTTAAATTTAGTTTGATTAAAATGATGAAATATAAATTACACGTTTTAAGAGATTTTTATATACAAAAAAAAAATTAAATAAAATTAATTTATTATTGTGAAAAATAATTTTTATAAAAAAAATCATAAAAAAAACATTAAAATTTTGATATCTAGATTAAAAATTTGTATTTTAAAAATTATTTTAAAATTCACTCTTGTTTTAAAATAAACGAAATCTTTTGATATCATCATTTTAGTATTTATAATTTTTTTCAAGTACATATAGTAAATAAAATGCGATAAACAAACTTATTTTTTTTAAACTATAAAAAAAATTTCATTAATATTTAATTAATATTTTAAAAAAAAATAAAATTTAAATTTTTATTTAATTTTTAAATATAAAAAACATATTATTATTTATTTTTGTTAATATTAAAAAAATATACCTGTTTAATACTGATAATAATAATAAATTAAATTTTAAAATATAAATTTAATTGATTTTTAATTAATTATTAAAAAAAAAAATGTTTTAATATATATTCTAAAAAAAAAAAAAATAAAAAATAAATTTTTAATTTATTAACAAAAAAATAAAAAAAATGACAAAAAAAAAGTTGAACCTTTTGTTTAATCTAATATTGAATACAGATTTTAACTGTAAAAAAAATTGGAAATAAATAGGAATAATTAAAAACTAATAATTGTATTATTATTTATTTTAAAATTTCTATTAAAAATTTATTAAACAATACTTTTAATTTTTTATTTTTAAATATATAAATTTAATAACTTTTAAATAAACTTTTTTTTTATATTTTATAAATTTTTTTTTTATTTTTTAAATTTTGTCGAGAAATTAAAAATACAATAAACGTTATTTTATTTATAAAATAATTTTATAAATTTAATTAACATAATTTATAATGTTTTATCTATAATATTTAAAATAAATACTTTAAAAATTTATTGATTATTCATTATATTAAATATTATAATAATTACATATTATTAATTAACAAAATGTCATATAATTCGAGTGTTAATTATTTACAATTTGAAAATTAAATTAAAAAATGTATTAACTATTAAATATATTTTTGATAATCTGATGAATAAAAATAGGAAAAAAAAAAATAATAGTTTTTATAAAAAATTAAAATTTATTAATTGAATTTTTTTATTTTAAGTGCTTTGATTTGTAATCGATAAAAAATTTAATTTGAAAAAATTTTAAAGATAAATATGTATAAGCTACAAAATAGATTAACATATTTTAATTAACATAAATAAATTACAAATAATTTTATAATCAAAAAACTGATTTCGCAAACAAAAAACTGAATATTGCTAAGCCAATATTTTGCAAAATATTCAAGTTTAATTAGTTAACAATCAAATTGACAATAATGACTCTAAATTTAAAGCATTAAAATATTTTAAATCTTAATATCTTCAAATACAATAAAATAAACTGATAAACTTTTATAAAAAAACATAATTTTAACTTGTTTTTATATAAACAATATAATATCAATTCTAAATACATTTTAAGTTGATAATTTAAATTTTTTGACTATTTTAAATCAAATTTAGGTCCAGTTATTTTTTTTTTAATAATTTTTTATTAAATTATGTTTTTTAATTTTTTGTTATAAATAATAAAATAAATATATATATTTTTTTATAATTTTTAAAAAAATAAATATTTTTTTTTCTATATTAACAAATTTTAAAATAAAGAAATTAGGGTTAAAAAACAAATATAAACTAAAGTTAAAAAAATATTTAAGTTTTTGTAATTTTTATTTATAACTTTTGTAATTTTTTAATAATAAAAAAAATCCAAAATTTATATAAAATTATATATATAAATAAGTCAATTTAAATTTTAATATTTTTACTAAAAAAATTAATAAAATATTACCGTAATAATATTTTAATCAATACGAAATTTAAATATTATTTTTATAATTTTTTTTTTGTGTAAATTAAAAGATATAAATAAGTTACTATGTTTTACAAATAAATCTTATCTGAAATGATATTAAAAGCTTCTCTCGAGAATAATATATATATCTTATTTTTATTTTTAATTAAGTTAAACTAAGTCAGTTTTTAAAAGCAATTTAAATATAAAAAAATTAATCTTTAATTTGAAAAGATGAAAAAATTGATTATTTTTTAAATCATCAATTTACCAAAGTAAACATTGTTAAGTTTACTATATTTCCTGAACATCAGTAAATATGTTTTTTTTTTTAATTTATCTATTTCAACAAAACAATTACAGGTAAAAATTAGATTGAACAGATGGTCAGTGGTTATAAAATAGTAAATTGATTGCACTTATATTTTACACTATTAAGTTCAAATTCATTAAAAAAAAACGCAAGACAATAACTGACTATAAAAAGCTAAAAAAAAAAAATAAAATAAAAATGGTAAGAAGAAAGCACAATAACCATAAACTAATTTGTATTAAAAAATTAAATCTATTCGTATCTTTTCACAAATAACCAAAAAAAAAAATAAAAAAACATTGAAAAAAAAACGACATATATAATATAAAGTAAAGCAAACAATATAAAAATAAAAATTAAATAAAAAATATAATTCAAGCACATTTAAATAGCCAAAATTAATATAATTGGTTTTATTTACCTTTACATTAATTCATATTTTCATTAAAATAAAATATTATTGAAATCAATAGTAATGATACGTTCAATTAACATTAAATATAAAATTTTATATTTAAATTAAAATTTATTTTACAAAAAATTTAATAAATAATCTTACTAACCAAAATTAAAATTAACTTAATTTTTAAAAATTTTTAAATCAACCCAAATAAAATTAAAATATTTTTTTAAAATAAATTTTGTCAAATAAACTTTTTTTTTTCTTGGTTAGCAGTTTAAATTCCATTTTAAAGACAATTTAAAATAAATAAAAATTAAAATATATAAAATAAAATTTGAAACTTTATTTAAGATCAAGCTTTTTAAGCTTTACAAAAAATAAACCAACACCATCAGCATTTCTTAAAAACCAAATATAATGTTTCAATTTAGTCAGTTTGATAAGCCTTCCTTGTTTTTTTAAATATTAAACACCGCAAATGGTTTTTATCTTACTCCATTATCAAACTATTAATAAACAAAAATAATAAAAAATTAAACTGACAAAAAACGAGTAGGGTGACAAATTCAATCACTTCTAAAAAGGTGTTTCGTTTCTAATAAACCTGTCATTTTTTTTTTAGTTTTTTTTTTTAATGTCGTAAATAGTATGCAATGCATATTTAAACTAAATTTTTAATAGTTTTTGCATGTTTAGCTAAATAACGGAAACAGGTCATTTGTTAATATTTGGTGCTTACACACCTAGCTAATATTATTTTTAGCTAATTATTGACCAGAAAACCCAAGCAACTTGTCTATATTAACAATTTTGTAAAACTATTAATATATCAAGTCACACTAGTTTGCAACAGATCAAAATTTAGTTTTTAGAATTGTAACGTTTATGTTTATTAATAAGTATTTGTTTTAAAAAAAAAAAATAGTTGCATATTGATATTTATACCCAATGTAATTTGATGCTAAAATAATAAAAAATTTCATAACAAAAATAAGTTTTTAGTAAATAAGAATTTTTTACCATTGGCTATTCTTTATTTATTTTTGTATGTTAATTTTATTATTATAATTTTTTTATTATTGAGAAAATTTAACTACAATTAAAAAATTTTATAATAAAAAACAAATAAATCTAAAATAAATCAAAATAAAAAAAATTAAACTAAACTTAACTATAATAGACACTTATAAAAGAAATTTATTTGATTGTTATTTGTCACCTTAAAGAAAGCCAGCATAAGTTTTATCAATTCATTATTTTTGAGTAAAATTAAATAATGATTTAGGCTTGCGTTGCAGACAATTGGCTATCATCAATTTTAGCCAAATTGCGTCCACCTATTTAATGTTGTTAAAACAGCAATTAACTAACTAAACGGAAACAGTAGAGTAAACGAAAAAAAAAAAACTAATGCCAAAGGCAAAAAAAAAAAGATAATCGAATCGGAACAAAAGAAAGCAAATTCCAAATTGCAATTCAATTTAAAAAAATCTACATTAAACAACCCATTTTTTACCTGCAAACTTTCTTCACAATTTTTTGAATAATTTTATTTAGCAAAGCTAATTTTACTTAAAAGCGCAAACTGTAAGTGATCAAGTTTGGATAAAAAACATGAGTCTATTGACAGGAAGTTTGGTTGAAAAAAAAGCTTTAAAAACACAACAAACATAGAAAAATTAAATTTGTATCAAAAGCTTTGATAAGTTATTAAAGACGTTAAATTTAAATAAAAATAGGTCGGAAACTTGACTCAAAAGGTAAAATAGGAGATGGCGCTAAAATGTTCTAAAAAATTGATTAAAAAAAAATCAAATTATACTTTAAAAAATAAGCAATCTAGCATAAATAAGTAAGATTTGTTTAGTGTAGGTAAGAATTTAATGATAGCAAAAAAGCAAGTTCAGTAAAAGTAATCTAAAAAAATGAAAAACAATAAATCAATTAAAATCAGATGAATAAGTAACAAAATTAAAAATACGATTGAGCGAAATTTTTCAATCCAATCGAATCTGGTTAAAAAATAGCAGTTGACAACGGAAAAGCAAATATTTTCAGCGAGAACATTAGCTAATCGTATTTTGAACCACAATCAGTGATTAGCAAATGAAGACCTCACTTGGCGTTTTTTAGTCAAACAAAAATAGTAGCTACAGGAAATTCAATAGACTTTAATGTTGTAGTCAATTTACAAACAAAAAAGCAAAAACAATAGAAAAATAGCTAATGAAATCACAGCTAGCATTTTAAGGTTTTTAAACAAACTCACCGGAAATGCGCATTCTGTAGTTTGATCAAAAAGTTCTTCATTGTTATTCGTAGAACTTGTTTCATGGAAACTCGATCCAAATGCAAACCTGAAAACAATTCATAAATTTGAATTAAATCTATTTGAAGTAAAATAAATTAAAAAATAAATTGAAACATGCAGTTAGGAGCAGAAACAATGTACGAAAAATGATACCTATTGGATGCATGACTTGGACCTTCGGACGAGATATCCTCAAGGCACAAATACACTTCTGTAGATGGCTGGTTGAGTGACAATTTTTCAGGAAGTTGCTCCAATTTTTTAGTTTGCTTAATTTTGGATCCAACTTTTAGTTTTTTCAAAAACTTGGTCGCTCTAGATGAAGTTGCACCGGCGAAAATAGTGGCGAAATCAGTTGTGTCTTTTTTTCCAGGCTTTTTATTATTTTCCGTTTCTTTATTGCTTGATTTTTTTTTATCTGAATCTTGTTCAATGACTTTGTTATCTAGCAATATCTCTAGAGACTTTTCGTTTAATTTGTCAATTTTTTTTTTGTCCACAGTTTGTAATTTAAGTTGGGAATAAGATTTTCGACTTTCTGTCAGCTGCAAATTAACGTTTTGTTTTAATGAATTGTTTGCTAAATTATTTTGATTTGATTCTTTGCGCAAAAAATCGGCTTGTGAAATAGTTTTAGACAAAAATTTTTCTTGATTTGAGTTGGTTTGCAATAAATTATCACTTTGAGCTGATTCTGAATGAAAAGTGTTTTGATTGCAAAAATGGGGTTGTGCTATGCAACAACCAACAGTACAAGGACCGGTTGCTGAACAAGCTGCACATCCAGCGCAGCCCAAATTTTGAACTGATTCTCGAATATTGTTCGTGGCACTAGTGGACGGAATTGTGTTTGCTATATTAGATTGAACATTCGTAGTTTGGGTATTCACAAAACTGGTAGAAGTGCATGTTGTATGGTTGTTAGTTGCAAAGTTGGTGCCACAAGTTGTCGAAATATTTGATTGAGACAAATAAATCATGTTAAGCTCTGAATCTGGTTCGTTGTTTGTATTTGAAACTTGCTCGGTCGATATAAGATTGCAATTTTGGTGTACATTTATCATACTAGATGAATTAGGATTAGTACTGCCTCGACCTTGACTTAACAGATCACTAGAAGTTGATTGAAGCGTTTGCCAACCAACTACTAAAGTTCCAAAAGCAGCCATTATCATTTTTCGCTGTAAGGCCACCAACTGGGCACATCGTCCCACCATCAATTGAACAGCGGCAATACCACAGTTGTTCATAGTAGCTAATTTAGCTCCGTTTCCCAAAAGTAAATGTAGCAAAGCTCGATTGATCCTTTGTTGACAAAGAACCAAATGCAGAGGACTTGTTCCTAGTTGGTCCACTGAATTAACGTTTGCGCCAAATTTAATCAGTTCTCTAGCGATTGCGGAATTGCCTGTTGCAGCGGCCAAAAATAACGGTGGCAAAGTGTACAAAGTTTCTCTTGTGTAATAGTCTTCGTAGGTCAAATTATTTGTGTTAGATTTTGTATTGGCAAAATTGCTTGTATTTTCCTCATTTCGTTTATCACTCATTTTGGCAAAAATCACTCCGTGCGATGGCAAACTAGTTGCACTAGCGTTTGTTTTTAATGTTTGTTCTTGATTTTGAGTTTGATCTTCAGAAACACTTTTGCAGCTAGTTTGTTCATCTTCGTCTTCATCATCGTCACTACAAGCACAGTTTGCGTGTTCGTATGTGTCCATGTCAAAAACATCTTCATCACTTGAGAATTTGGATTGTGAATTTGTTGTTTGCTTATATCTGCCATTTGAATTCGATTCTTCTAAACTGTTTGGCTTATTATTTTTGATTTCTTTTTCATTTAACTGTTTCAACTTGCGTAATTGTTTGTAATGTTTTCTAATTAGACAATGGCAATGATATCGATTATCGACAAAACCAAGTCCACAACAGTTTCGTTTATTTAGTATAGTAGACACACAACAGTCATTAAGCGTGGCTAAGTCTGAGTCTGCAATGAGAAACTTGCCAGTGGAAGCTCCTGTAACAAAATCGGAGGTTTTAACTTTGGCTTGTGCCATGAATAAATTGTTGGCTGGTGCAGCATCAGGAGCACACACATTTTGAATATTATTAGAAGCATTGAGGTCCGAATGAAGAGGTTGGTTGCTGGCAGAAGGCACATTAAGTGCTGAGTTTAGTGTCTGAGTGGTATCTTGTTTGTTGGTCACATGTGTGGAAGAGTTTGTTGCGCTGGATTTGCGCCTGGACACCTCGACACTTGCTTTGCGAGCCAAATTAAGATTCAAATCTTCGAGGTTGCAGGCACAGCAGGCACAACAAACTGGATCTCGACATTTGCGTCTTTTTGTGCGATTGTGTTCTGGACTGGTGTTTATAATGGCTGATTGAACAGGTGTGGTAGAGTTGATGTTTTTGTGTGGAACACGATTTTTCTGCTTTGCCATATTGTGTTCGCCTTTGATCGACTGGTTAAGATTGGGATTAGTTTGGCTAATGTAAATAACTTTAAATTTGTCAGGTAAATCAGGGTTGATGCGGAACAGTTTGGTGGGCGTGGAGTAGCGCCCGATACTAGAAACATCAGATGTTAGAGAACTGGGTTCCGAAGTAAGAGAAAAGCGTATTTTGTTGTAGAAGGCAAAAATATTATTACTGGATAAGGTGTGGGCTAGTCCGTTATGTAGATTGTGGTGGGCACCTGTAGGCATTTGAATAGGGCTAAGTAGGTGCGGTGAACTAGAGAGCAGAGGAACCAATTGTTCCTTAGAGCCTGCGATGTAGCTGTTACCACTGCAAGAGCCGTGTCTGCTGCCAGCCACGTTTAAATTATGGTTGGACCCTGTCCAAGTGGACGGAAGTCCTGTGGCGGAAGTGGTTGGATGTGACTCATGCGATGAGTCAGAACGTCGGCGCCAAATATCTAGAGAAGTGTAGGGAGCAATACCGGGTTCGTTTGCGGAGAAACCACTGCGTAGTAGAAGACAAACCACATCAAAAGCATTACATTCTACAGCTAGATGCAGAGCGTTAGTGAATAGAGGAGGCGAATCCCCATGAGCATGACCACCGTGAGAATCGCAACTGTCGCGCCTAGTTGCCGCCCCACAATCGCTGCTAATCGAACATCGTTCAAAGGCTGATTGGGCCCGATACTGGCTGTAGTTGCCTGGGGTCGGATAAGATGCAGATATGTTGGTTGTAGGACCATTGGTTGTAGGACCATTGGTTATAGAGCCATTTGCTGTTGGACCATTTGCTGTTGGACCATTTGCTGTTGGACCATTTGCTGTTGGACCATTTGCTGTTGGACCATTTGCTGTTGGACCATTTGCTGTTGGACCATTTCCTGTAGAACCATTGGCTATAGGACCATTAGAACCAAAAGCCACTGAACAACCTGTGCTCAGCTTCTCCCACAAAGACGCTCGGTTGGCTACCTGTTGTCTGTCATTTTTACTGTGTATCAGATTTGGCACATCCGACTGGTTTGCTCTGGTCGTGCATTGACTACATGTATTGGCCATTGTTGCAATGTTGCTGCTACTAGAATATGCTCTGGCATAATTGGCAGAGTGATTGTTCAGCATCTTCTTCACTTGACGCCAGTCATTTTGGCGAACTGCTCTTTCCAGTTGCTCAATTTCTACCGTTATATCGTTGATCGAACTGGCTGCACTTCCGTGTAAACTGTTGCAACTCACGTTTAGTCCCGAACCATAGTACATGGATGGGTTATTTTGATTTGCATGACTAGACCCGGCGTTGTTTATTGTGTTTGCACAACTTCCGCTCGGAGGAAATACAAAATTTGACGGACATCCTGCTGAATTGCTACGGTCACGAATCGGACTAGGCAAGTAATTTACAGACAAAGAAGATGGAGAGTGTGGTTGCGAATAAGTGGTCACCGCTACTCTTTCACTATTTGAATAAGTCTTGGTCCCTCCACTTGTGATTTGCTGAGTAGATGTCTGTTCCACCAACACCGGGGAACAAATAGGACTGCAGTGCGGGGAACAGTTGGTCGCATTACTTGACCCGCTGGATAAATGGGCATGTAAGCAAGTGTGACGACTTGAACACGGGCCACAGCTATTCAGATTCTCACTTGAAGATGGTTTGGACAACGTGTCTGCAGGTGATACACTAAGTTCTGGAGGAGGGGGTCGATTACTTAGGTTTTGGTCTTTTGTGTTTGGCATTAGTGACCCACTAGTACTCAACCCACTAGTGCTCGGCAGCGAAAGCAACCAAACTGGATTCGCTACGTTTGTGTTTGCTACATTTAATTCTGTCTTGCTTGAATCTGCACTTATCACCGATTTTGCTTCTCCTCCACAATAAGGCGAACAAGCTGCAGATGGTGGTCCTGGAACAGTTCGTATTTGTACACTAGCAAGTGGCAGTAAACTCTTTGGACGATTCGCATGGTTGCCTGCTCCAACAACCACTTTCTTAGGCATTTCAGCGCCGTTTTCATCATTGTTCATGACTAAAAATTAAGGCAAAAATCACCAAATTGTCAATTGAACCCAACAAATGGACAAGCACAACAGTGGAACTCGTTGATAAAAACTTTTGGTTCATTTAAATTCATAAAAATCACGTTTTAGTACTCAAACTGATTCCAGTTCATATTCTGAACAACACCGATCCAGGATAAACATATTTACGATTTCGTTGCAAATGCGATCATCAAATGTTTATGCTGGCTTCATTTTTTCTGCTCTGCAAAAAGATCCAAAAACTGATTAGCTAAAACAAATGGATACCATGCATTGGCAACAAATTGTTTATATGTTTTTTGCTAATGAGGATGTTGCATCTTTTATAAAATAAAACTCAGTTTAGTGTAAAATTAAAAAAAAATCTCATTGTAAATTTTGAAGTTGGCGAATCCAACCAAATAAAAATTAATTAAAAAGATAAAATATTTGAATTAAAAATTACTTGAACCTAAATGTTTGTTAGTTTTGCTACTCTAAAAATACTAATATTTTACATTAAATTGTCACCAATTTTACTTTTGCATAATTTATATATTTGAAATACTCTTTTCAAGTATTTCAAAATTTAATGGCACCCATATGTTTGCATTGAGACAAAGTTTAATAAAAACCTTAGTTTTTAAGTAAATAACTCACTTGTGAACGATAAAGATGTTTATTCTGGTTTGGTACCCAAAATGCAATATTAAAATTGAAACAATTTTGTTTGTTTAAAAAAACATAATAAAACTGGAAACAAATCGCACAAACATGTGAAAGCAATCATAATAGCATAAACATGCATAGATATTCGGTAACATAATTCAGCCATAAACAGTCAAACGGATGCTAAAAACCTACAACAGAACATAGATTTTTTGTTTTACTAACTCCTTCATTGCTTGGTTATTCAGATTTGTGCTTATGCAAAATAATCTAGTAAAGTTTCAGATTTAGTTTTTGTATTTTGATGTCATTAAAAGTAAATGAGCTAATGTATTTTGCAATAAAAATATGATGTCAAATAAAAACACGAATTAGATTATCAAATTTATAAAAAAATTATGTATAACCAACTTAACCTTAATAAATTAACAAAATTTAAATTTTTATTTAAAAAAAATTTATTAATTTTAAATTGTTTCTAAAAGCAACAATTCTAGATGACAAAACAAATTTTATTATTTTGAAAAAAAATAGTGTAACTCGTAAGTTATAATAGAATAAAAATACAAAATTTAAGTTTTTAAATGAATCTAATTAATAAAAATAAAACTGTTTAAATAAAAATATAAATATATATATAAAATAAAGGCAATACTACTATAAAAAAAAATTATAGTTTGAATAAATAAGTTAAAATAGATAAAAACAGTAAATTAAGATGATGAGTAAGATTAGTGAAATAAACAATAAGAATAATTAGTTGAAATATTAAAAAAAAAAATTGGGATGTTAAATTAAATAAATGATATTAAACAAATAAAAATAAAATTGAAGGACAATGTTTCCATTGAAAAAAACTATAAATACTCAAATTTAATCATTGGTATTGAATAGAACGTTTATAAAAAATATATGCTTACTTTTAAACAAAGCTTAAAATATAATTGGCAAAAGTATAATAAAAATGCAAATAAAAAAAAAATAGTTTATATAAAATAAATTTTAAATTGTAATAAATTTGTTTTTTAATTAAGAAATATAATTATTATTATTTTCTAAATATAAAAATTAAATAAGAATTAAAGTTATTTTATAAAATTTAAAAAACATTTTATTTTGTATAAAAAATAAAATAAAAAAGTATCTAAATAAATTATAAATTTAGTAATAAATTTATTTTGCAGAAAAAACAATGTTATTTTTAGATTGCATTTTTATAAAATACTATAAAAAATAGTATAATTGTAAATATCTAGTTATTTTTTAAACAAGAAAAATTAATAAATAAATAAATAAATAAACAATAGCTAATTTGATTGTGGAAAAATTTTTGCACTTCTTTTAATCTAATTTAAAAAAAAATTGTACTATAAACAAATAAATTTTTCAAATATTTTGATTTTTTTTATAATCATTTTATAATCAAAATTAAAGAAATGGCCAGCTATAAAAATGCAATTTAAATGTTTTTTTGTATCAATTTAAATATAAATAAATTAAATTTTAAATAGCTTTAAAAACAAAAATTTATTTGGTAAAAATAAAAGTCTTGTTCAAATAAGATATTTTTTAAACTGTAAAAATTAATAATATATATATACAAATATAATAAACGTGTTACAAATTATAAATGTAAAAAAAAAATACAAAATAAAAAAAAATAATTAAAAAATTAATAAAACTAATTAGAAAAATAAAAATAGATTAAAATTTAAATTAACAATAAAATCTTTAAAAAAAATTTAAAAACCAAGCAAAAAAAGAAAAAAATATTAAATAGGTAACAATTATCATGCTATCGATTAATATTAATTGCTTTTTTAAAAATCTTTTTTCTATTATTGTAAGTGCAAATTTAAAGAAAATATTATTTTCATCTTTATTGTTTATTAATTTAAAATTAATATAATTCAATTTTATTTTTTTAATTTATGTTATATCTTTAGTTTTGATTTTATTTCATTTTTATTATGGATCATCTTATTAAAATATTATATTTTATTATTTCTCAAATAAGACATAAAAAATAATATAAACAATAAAAAAAACATTTAATAAAAAGTATATTTGATATAATAATTATTTTAGAAAATGTAACATTTTATATAAAATCAAAATTTAATATAATATAAAAATAAAAAAATATATAACAAACTACTTAATTTAATTAGATAAAAATTTAGGCAAATTTTATTTTAAAAAAAAAATAACATTATTAATATTTTATATATTTATATTATTTACTTTTCTAACAAAAAAAAACTTTAATAAAATATTTTTTAAATTATAATATTATTAAATTAACTTAATCAGTTCAATTATCTGTATAATAATTTAATTATGAATAAAATTATAATCAATTAATTTAAAAAAAAAATTTTAATTTAAATAAAATATAGATTAATTTAAATGTTTATCATTTATATTTTTTGATTACTTAAAATTTTAATTATTACCATATTTACTAAATTTTTCATATTTATTTATTATATTTTAAAGTAAAGTAATCTTTTTTTGTCTAATTTACAAATGAAAATAATTATTTTTATTTATTTAATAAAAAAAATTTGATGTTGTAAAACAAAATTTATAAAAATATGATTAAATTATTAAAAGAATTTTTAAATTGTTTGTTTTCTATTTTAAGTTAATGTTATGTTAGCAATTTTTTACCATTTTATATTTCTAATATATATTTATCCAACTAAAATTATATTGATATTTTATATAATTTTTATAAAATAATTAGTATTTTTTAATATAATTGTTAAATAGTATAATGGCAATGTAATTATCTAGTTGGTTTTGCGATTTTCTTACTTTTTCATATATGCATTTCAGCGCTACTTCTTAACAAAAGATAACTTTCCCCCAACTTTTTCAAAGACAACAAAAACACGTACAATAACATATAACAATTGTATGATCAACAAAAATCACTGCTCAATTCAAGTAAACGGCATTAATATTACGAGTATATTTCACTTATTGAATCAAGAACTCTATTATTATCTCTATCGTAATCCAAAAAAACCAACCATATATAAACTATAATATAAAAAATATATACAATTTAGTATAAAACAATATATTTAAAAAATTATTAATTTTTTTTTATTGTCTTAAAAAAAAATGTGTAAATTTTAATTTTAAATAACATTGACTAATTTTCTAAAATTGAGTTTTTTGTTTGTTTTAAAAATTTTATTTAAGCTTAAAAAAAATATTTTAAAATTCATCTGTTGCACTAAAAATATTGTAATTTATAATTATAATTAATAATTTCAAATTTAAAACAATTTTAAAATTATTTTTTAATTATTTTTAAAAAAAAAAAAATTATTAAAGTAAGAAATATGTAAAATTTATCTAAACATGAAATAGTCTTATGCAAATAACAAAAAAAAAATTTAAAAACTAGTAAGTTTTTAAAAATAATTTATAAAATTATATAATAAAAATAAAAAATAACAGTTTTTTTATATTTTTACTAAATTTTAATTTTTTATTAACATTTTTAACTTTAATTAATTTCATTATTAAGTTCTTAAAGTCAGATAAATAGCTAATCTTAAATATATTTGAATTTACATCATAAACTTGTAAAAAACTTTTGATGGGAAATGAATAAAACAACGCTAGATTAAGTTAATCCTAGTCAAATAATAAAAAGTTTACTAAAAGTAGTTAAAAATGATCTTATGTAGCAAATTGGTAATAAAGCCACAGTATTTGTTTTGAATGAATTAAGAAACGTTTAGAGATAAGTAAAAAAAAATAAATAAATAAACCTTAAGCATTTAAATGCTTGGTTAAATAAGTGTAAAATGATCTCAGTTATTCAAATCAAGTCTTAGTAAGTCTTAGTAGGATTTTGAATTCATTAAATATAAAATTTATTTGTTCTGCTCTGTAACACATAATAAACAATATGTTTATTATCTGACTTACAATCAACTATAAGAATTTTAACCTAAAGATGTACATTTAATAAATGCTAATTTGCAAAATAGTAAAAGAATAAAAACAATAAAAGAAATATTACAAAAAAAATTGTATTAACACTCTAGATTTTTATAATAAATTTATAGTATAAAGAATAAAAAAATAAAATTAATTAATAAAGATGATAAAAAAGACATGAAAAAAAATTCAAGGCTAAAGTGCAACAAAAAACAATGTCAACAACTTTATTAACAAATCGTTTTGATAAAAACAACCTGCCATCAAAACCAGACATGATCAAAAATTAAAAATCCCAAATTTAATTAAGTGCCGATAAAAATTTACATTGCAATGTACAGTAACTGATTAATACAACTAATTTAAAAACTTTTGTTTTGCATTTTAAATAATTTTCTTGAATTTTTGTGAAAAATTTCAATTAGTTTTATATAAAATAAAGTGCGAACAAATAAATTTTTAAAAAATTAAAATTTTAAATTAATTAAAACATAATTTAAATAATATAATAATAATAAATTTACTTATTTAGAAAGTCAAAATAAAAATATATAACAAAAATTTGAAGATACCTTAAAAAAAAATTATAATAATAACTATAATAAAAAAAAATTTATAAAAAAAATATAAAAAATAAAAATGATGAAAATAAAAAATAAATTAGCTTGTAGGTGTTTAATTATTAATTGAAAATTTTGTTAGAAAAAAATTCAGAATTTATTATTTTAACTTATAAATTCAAAATTGATTTTTTATTTAAAATTTAATTTCCAATTAAAATATATTTAAATCTTTTTTTATAAAAATAGTTAAATTAATAGTTACAATGAATATTTAAGCTTTAAATAAACTATAATGTTTATTAAATGTAAATGTAGTAAAAGTTTTAAAAGGTTCAAATTCATAAAAGAAATTTTTTAAAAATATATTATTTCTATTTAGGATTTGTATTTGACAGTTATAAATTAATTTAAATCAATTATCAAATTTTTTTTTTAAATATTTAAAAAAAAATATATATTATAATAAAAACATATTACAATAAAATAATTTTAAAAATTCAGAATTATAAAATTGATTTAATTATATGAATGGATAAAAATTTAAATTATATAAATTTAGATTTATAAATGTAATATAAAGTTAAAAAAAAAACTTAATATATAATAGATATTTTATCCATTATAAATTAAATGAACATAAAAAAAAGTAGTAAAAATTTGCAACCATTTAATTACAAATATAATAAACTAAATAAAAAAATAAATAAGTTTTATTTGATTTATTTTTAATTTTTTTATTACATTTAGAATTTTATGTTTTTATATAAAATAATATTCAAATAAAATTGAATTAAATTTAATGACATTGACATATGACATATTGTCAAGTAACACTTTCAAATAGCTTGTGACAATCTGTTAAAAAAATTAAAGAAAATATTATTAATAAATAAACAAAGATAAATTAAAAGTCAAATATTTCTTATTTAATATAAATATTGATTTTGAAAAAAATTAACTATTCAAAAAATATGCTATTAAAATTTTTAATTAAATATAAAAAACGTAGTTAAGTTAAATTATAAATTACAATAAAAATTATCAAATTAGAAAAAAAATTAAACAATTTCATAATAAAAATAAATCATTAATTAAATTAAAGATAAAAAATATAAATCAAATAAATTTAAGTTAAATAAACAAAAAGTTTTAGCAAAAATAATTGCGTAAAAATAAACAAAATGATATTTAAGAAAATGCTTATCATCATATCTATTCATTATATTTAATTATTACGACTGGTTTTGCTTAAAATTTAGGTTTATATAAATGCATAAAAACCTCAAAACATATATTTAATGCTCAAATCATTAATAGCCGTTTCAATTTTTAGTTCATTAATTTTTTGAATCTCTAGTGAGTCTATTAAGTGATGTGTGATGAATAAGTTAAATTAAACAAATTAAAAATAATTAAATAAAAATTGTCAAATAAAAATAGTATAAGATTTATAACTGTTTAAATTGTTTTATTCACAAAGAAAGTTACCTGAGAAACAATAAATATTATAAAATATTATAAATAAAAAATAATTTTTTAAAATTAGTTTTTAGTTTATAAAACATAAATACTTTATAAAAACCTTTTAAAAATATTTTCAGTATTAAAATTTGTTTATATATTTAAAATTAATTACTTAAAATTAAACTATTATTAATAACTTATTATTATTATTAATTAATTATATTTTAAGATTTTTATAAAAGGGTGTGGATTTATTAATGCTTAATAAAGAGCAATTACAACAAATCTGGTGTGGACAAGTTACAATAAACTACCAGCTGTCTAAAAATCAACGACCACAAAAAAATAGTAGCAACAGCTGTAGCAATAAAAAATAAAGCAATTAACTTAATATAAAAATAAAATTGCATAAAATAAAAATGAAAAATAAAAAAATCAAAAAAATCTTTTTATACAGAATGTTTGAAATAATGAAATATAAAGTAAAATAAAAAAAAATTGTTAAAGATAACTTAAAAAAATCAGTATTTCAAATAAACCAATAAACTAGTATAATAGCTATATTTTAAACACGTGTAATCCTTTTAATTAAATCTGTCGTATACACGCCTATTCAAAGAAAAGCGTATTTCTTTAGACATCAAATTCAATAACTAAATTAAGATCAATTTACACTTATTCATATTATACAAACAAAGAGTTAATGAAAAAGATTTTACAATTGAATTTATATTTTAGATCTACATTTTTAAAATGGTCTTTTAATACAATTCAGTTGAAACGCTTCTGGCCATAGTCGAATTCGCGTTGACATCATTTCATCAGCAATCAAAAACTACTTCATTTCAATTTTTGTGTGGTTT
Organism: Pyemotes zhonghuajia; assembly: GCA_025170145.1. Lineage (NCBI taxonomy): Eukaryota > Metazoa > Arthropoda > Arachnida > Trombidiformes > Pyemotidae > Pyemotes > Pyemotes zhonghuajia. Next base: position 8,564,890 of record CM045844.1, on the reverse strand, counting down.
GTAAATGCATTTATACAATGACTATTATATTTGTTCAAAATATAGTCCTTTTACTTGTTTGACCCAGTTTCAACATGTCTAGTATTATATTCAATAGAAACAAATTATTGCTCCTTTTCTATCAACTATTATGAATATATATTGAACAGTACCAATTTGTACCTTATAGTTAAGCAAAGTTGATTGCTTACAATTTATATATGGCTTAAACTAAAAAATAAACAAAATTAATAAATTAAATTAATAAAAAAATAAGATGAAGAAAAAAATAAAAAAATCTTTATAACTTAAAATTAGATTAAACCAGTTGAATAATTTTTTTTAATTTTTATTTTTATATTAAATTTTGCAAAATACCAATTTTTAAAAAATAATAATTATTGTTGAATAAAACTGTTTACATTTAAAAATTTTTATACTTGATTGGATCTTTTTTAATTTAAAAATCTTAATAAAATAACAATCATAATCATTTTCTTTAATATTTTATTTTTTCATATTATCAAATTGAATTTAAATTTTTATTTAAAATTCTCTTTTTTTAATTAATTTCTCAATAATTTAGAAAATAAAAGTTAAAAGCAATTTAATTTTCTTAAATTATATAAATACAAATAGTAGTTTTAAAATAAAATTGATTTATTTTAAATTATAATTGCACAAAATAAATAAAAATTTTTGTAAATAATAATTAATAAATTTATCATTTGTTTAAATTTATCCTAAATTATTATTCTATTTTTAAATATAAATTAATATATAAATAATATGGGAACAAATATTAAAAGTAAAAATAAGTAACAACTAAAAATATTTTGAATTAAAATAAACAAAAGTTTAACTTTAATTAAAATAATTTCGCTTTAACCTAAAAATTTGATGCTTAAATAATAAGGATTTGCAATTGTAAATTATTTTTTTTATATTGACATATACAACCAGAACAGAAAAAAATTCACTTTGTTTTAAATTTAATTTCGTACCCGATTGTAAACATATCAAAATTTGAAATTGTTTAAAAATTTTTTTTTTATAAAACACTTTGCCATAAAAAATATAGATAAAAGGCCAAATTAAACCGGATATTAGTAGAAATTTACTGGATAGTCTGATTAATTTATTATAACGTTGATCATATTAAATAACAATCTATATTTACATCTATCCGGTAAACTGAACCTTTAACAACTGTTGCCGTAGATGGAAAAACAAAACCAACACACAGTTAAAGCGTATAAAATTAAAATATGCATCTAGAATCTATTTAATTTAAATTTTGAAGATGTTTTGGCAACTCTTGCAATCACACAATTTGTTTGGTTTAAAATGACAAAAAAAAAAGTAAAACTAAATTGAGAAAATGCACATGTAGCAAGTGAATTATAACAGTGCCTTAAGTATATAAAAAAATAAAGCAAAATATTTTAGTTATGTTTACGGGCAAAATAGAAGAAGAGTGAAACATGAATAGAGCAAAAAATATGAAAGATTTAAATTAGCTTAAACTAAATAAAGATAATCTTGAAAGCCAAGCAGACAGGAAGCAGAAAACAAAACAAACAATTAAATTTTAGTTTAAATAACTAGAAAATGTTTTGAGTAACTTTGTTAGCTTTAGGAAATTTTGTCCAGGTACAGGCACGCCTGGCATTTTGTTACTATTGAAGCAAATTGATGCGAGTAAGAATCAAAATGGTAAAATAAGCAAAAGAAGAAACAAAACTAGGATACGCTGAGCTTGACAACAGTCCAAAATCGGGAACAAGATAAAAGGTCAAATGAAGCCGTTAACTGATGGACATCGTATAAATGGATTGTGTTTATTAAAACATAGTCAAAGTCAGGCGTTGCCCAAATCATGCACCAAGTGCACCTATACCTAGTATATGAAAACTGCTTGGGGACACATTGAACCGATTACGTACTGTTTAGGCCAACGGCGGGTCTACCAGTCATTTTTGGCTTGCTCAATAGTCAGGTTGTTCTATCAAGCTTAGTTTTAAGCATGTTCAACAACTGCAAAACTCAATTGCTTTCTAAAAATCGGATTACCTGCCATTTTTCCTTGTTTCCATCTTTTTTTAGCTTATTTTTCATCTAGCAGGCTTTTTCTTCGATTTCACCATTTTTTATCTCTTTAAAAAAAATATCTTTTAATACTGCATAATTTATGCATTCAATGTAAGTTTTATAAATATAAAACAGAAAAACCCATTTTGAATTTGTCTATTTCCTGGTCAATTGATTTGTAGCTTACGTTTGCAATAGCTTTGCATTTTTTCATTAATATAAAAATCATATATTTGTAACAAAAAAATATATTTCAATTTACATCAATTGTTTGTCCGAGTTTACATTATTTATTATTTTGACAAGCTTATAAAACCAAAAGCTTTTGTAAAAAAATGACCTCAATAAAAACTATTAAAAATCGTTTACTTAAAAACTATTAAATTTTTTAGTTTTATCCATTTCGAATATTGATTATTGAAATTTTAATTAATATTTTCATTTATTTTTTATTACAATTTTTTTTTCTGTTAAAATTAGCTAACAAAACAAAATTTAATAAAGTAATATGTATTGCAAAATACTAATAAAAAATGGAAATTTAAAAAATAAATTTAAATAAGACATGCAAAAATAAAAAATACAATTTTTAATTTAAAATTTACAAACATAAAAACTGATAATATATCGAATAAATTATCTTTAAAATATATCTGCTTAATATTTGATTTTTTACGCTATACTAATTTTGTATTATATTTTTAAGGTTATTTTGTTTTTAGTACAAAAAAAAATTAATTAAAAAGAAAATATATATTATATTATTAAAATTTTATTAAAATAATTTTTAAAAAAGTTTTTAAAACATATTATTTTAACTAAATTTTAGTTATAAATATCATTTAAATCAAATCAAATTAATTTTTTTTTATAAAAAAGTAATATTAATAAGTTTTCAATTTTAAAATACTTAATATTAATCGAATAAAATTATTTTGATTTAATTATAAAAAATTTTTTTAACTATAATTTAATTATAATTTATAATTTTTTTTTATAAATATTTAAATGCAACTTTTTTTTAAATATTATAATTTTCAAATAGTTAAAATTAATTTTTTATAGGTAATAAAAGATATAATTATTGTTAACAATCATTTTTTTTTATTATCAATAATATATATTATAAATTAAAATATAAAAATTTTTAAATAAATAAAAATCAAGAAAAAAAAAAACAATAATAATAATTAGACAAACTAAAATCAATAATTAAAATAAAATATTATTTAGATGAGTTTAAAAGCAAAAATTAAACTTTCCGATTTAGGTTTATATTTTATTTAAAATTTCATTTTTTTTTTTTTAATTATTGTATAAATTAATAAAACAAATTATTTATTAATCAATAATATCAAAAATAAATATTTAAAAAAAAAACGTAATTTAAAAACTAGTAAATATAATTTTATTAAATTAAAAATTTAAATCTTAAAATGATAAAAATTACATTATATAAATTTTAATTTAAATGAAATATAGTAGTTTAATATTAAATCAAAAATATTGTTTTTTAAAAAAAAAATAATATCGAATTTAATGAATAAAAATATCAAGGTTAAAAACATTTAAAAGATATCGTACATTTTTATGATATATTAAAAAAATATATGGTTAAAGTATATGATTATAAAGCCAAATAGATAACTATTTATCGATCCTTTTATGGTCTGTATATAAGGATCTATGTGTCATTTACTTAATAAGTCTTAAGAAAAGTTTTATAATTGAGTAGTAAAATTAGCTGAGAATTCTAATTTGAACAAGGTGTAAAGGATAGTCTTGTAGGTAGATGCGTAAAGACTGAGTTGTATTTTCAACTGTAAAGTCTGGCATGTAAACCTATACTAGCACTAGACTGTTAATCCTGACTTTGACGGTAGATAGCTATGACTACTAGTTATATCATTTTCTAAAGATGTAACCTAAGGTCATATAACCAAATTACTTTTATATATGAATATTTGATTTTGCCTAGACTTAGTATCCTAACTAAATTAAGCTTACACATTTGTATATGGATTATATAAAAGTATAAGAGAGGTTCGACCTTTACCCTTCTAATTTATAATAGAAGAGTAGAGAAGTCTAGAATTGATATTGAGACAGAATTGAGAACTTCACTTGAAGAAAAAACCTCATTTAAGAAGGAACTCAAAATAATTCCAGAAAATTCAAAAAATTAAAATTTTATTTTTGTGTCTAAGTTTGTGTCTAATTTCCTTAAACAATTTAAACATGCCTAATAGCATTACAGATCAGAGATCTGAGACCTCGTCTATGGCATCCCAGACAATTGAACATATATAAATAAAAAAACATTTAAATTAAGTCAGTTAACAATTCTGTTAACAAATAGTTACAATTAATAGAATTTTATAAGATAATCATATTTAAGTATAAATTTACTAAATGATATAATTTAAAAAGTAAAATCGCTTTATAAACCATTATTTTAATCCGCCCATTTTAAGTTAAATATAATTAAAAATAAAAATTAGAATTTAAAAAAAAAAGACTTGAAATCATTAAAAAACGAAATAATTTTTTAAAAATATTGTTTAACTAAAATTTAAAAAATAATTATTTTTACAAATTATAAAATTCATCTATTATTTAAATTACTTGAACATATTAGGATAATAAAAAAATAATTTAAATAACAATTATTTATTTAAAAATGCAAATCAAACAAATTAAAATTAAACTGATTACAAATGTTTTATAATTTTTTTTTAATTAAATTGTTATGTATAAAATATATTTGTATTGATGTATTGCTAATAAATATTTTATGACAAAATACTTTTAAGTATAAAACTCTTTTTTATTTTTTTTTAACTCAACAATAATTACTAATCTAAAACAAAATGGCTACAATTCTTATAGAAAAACAATTCACTTTTCTTAATTTTTAAATTTTTCCTTAAGTTTCCGTAAGCAGTCATACATTTAAATGTTTATTATTTTCTAACTATTTTCTTAATTTGATCTTTTACTAGATCATTAATAGTAAGTAAAAAGTCTCGCTTATTTTATATGATTAATAAAAAAAAAACCTTAAATAATCTGACAAAAAATCATCAAAATATTTTACATTTTCTATTATAACAGCCATTAAGATTTTTACGTTTTAATCTTAAAATTAGTTTTACCTTAGAATTTTTTTAATTTTTTAAACTGCATACTAAATCATCTTATAGAATAGCATTAATCTCAAATGTTCTGAATTTTAGTGAAAATTACTAAAAAATATATTATTTATATTTAAAAAAAATTAAAAAAATTAAATTATTTGAAATAAAAAATTTAAAAAAAAATCCATGATGAAAACAAAATTTAATACGTTGTAAAATAAAAAAATATTTTATTTAATTTAAAAAAAAAATTGAAATTTTATTTTAATTAGTACAAATTTAAAAAAGATAAATTATTATAATAATATATATATTTAAAAAATAAATTATAATTATATAAAATTTATAGTTTTTTTTAATTATTTTAAATTATTTTTAAAAACTTAATTATAATTAATCATATAGAAAACAATTAAATTATATCAACTTTTTAAAACTATTTTAAAATTTTAAAGTTTAATTTTTATATAATATATTTGTCATATTGTAACTATATTTTTCTTCTATACGAATTTTATCAATTTAAACCAACTATCAAATCAAATTATTAAATTTGACAACATTTATTTATTGTTACATTTATTTTTGATCTAAGTTAATTTTTGTTAACTTTTATCAGAAAAGATGTTAAGTTATTAAACTTAGAATATTAGTGTTTTTTACTTGAAAAGCATAATCAAAATTAAAGTAAATAATAATTCATTGCTAACAAATACATGAATAAAATTGAAAATAGGTATGCAGAATTAATAAATGAATAAATGACAAATAAACATGACAAAGGTTAAATAAAGAATTAGTTTCGCAATAAGAGAATACTGGTTAGTAAACGTAAAGAATAAAAACAAACAATAACTAAATAAAGATAAAAAGGTTTGTTAAATAAAAAAATTATAAATAAAAATTCATTTAAATATATCTAAAAAAATAAAAAAAATAAACAAATAAACATAATAATTATAAATAATTATTAATCAATATAATTAATTAAATAGAATATTTAATTAAAATAATAGTAAAAATAAAACTATAAAAATTAAAAAATTAAACTTGTGAAAAAATTTGTATTTAAGATTTTAAAGATTCTTGCACTTATTATTAACAGCAAACATTGTTTATGATTATTTATATTATTTTTAGAAAATTCAATTACAACTTTTATTCAATTGATAAAAATCCACACTATTTTGATTTAACTGCTTTTTAATAAAATTACAAGCATAAACGGTAAAAAAAAGCAGATTATTTAGTCATATAACAAGTTAAAAAAAAGAAATAAATGATTTTATACATAAAAATACAAAAAACATAAGATTGAGAAAAACTTCTGGTAAAAATTTTAAACTATTTTATTTAATTTTCACTTTTATTTCTTATCTTTTTTTTCATTTTCCATTTTATTTAGGTCTTATATAGAAATTATTTATTTACTATCCTTCTTATTACGCATCTTATTTCTAAAATTTTTGAAACGAATATTTTATAAGTATCCAAGAAGCAGGAATAATAACAAAAATGACAGTTTTTTTTTTTAAATCAAATTCACCTGAATTTCAAATTTGACAGCATTCTTTAGTTTATTGTCAAAACACTGCTTTGATGACAACCAAAACCTATTTAAACCAGTTAAAAAATTGGTTTTTAAAAAAAATATTTTTAGATATTAAGTTTATCAATGATTTAAAATTACTGGACTGTATTAAAACCTAAAAAAAATTTAACAAAAAGGAACAAACAAAAAAAAATTATTTGAATTTATTATTTTAACCAAACTAATAATTGGTCAAAAATTGTAAATCAAAATAACTAAATCTTTAACAAATCATTGGATATTAAAAAAAGTATTAAAAAATATTAAGTGTGAAAAAAAAAATCATGTGTTCTACCAATTTTTTTTTATTGTAAAGAAAAATTATAAAAAAATTTATATTAAGATCAAAATCTTTTTATACTAATCTTTTATTTACACATTTATTGTAAAAACTTGTTCTACAAACAATTTTTATTATTTTTTTTTTCATTATTTATAAATATGTCGAATTCAAAAAGTATCGGTTTTTTAAAATAAATAGTTAAATAGTTAAAAACATGAAAAAATTATAATCAAATAATAAAAAACAAATTAAATAAATAAAAGGAAATAAAATTAAATTTAAATAAATTTTAGATATAATAATTATCTTTTATTGTTTTTTAAAAATATTTTTTTTTTATAATTTACTGATTGACATATATAACAAAGAGATATGAAAATTTATAATAAGTTAAATTTTTTTTTTGTGCTGATATATTTTATCAAAAGTTAAACAAAAAATCAAGTTAAATTTTATTAGAATTAAAAATTAAATATATAATTAAAATATAGATCATATTTCAACATTAAATTTAAAATTCTTTTATTTATGCATTTTAACTTGTTTTTACAATCCTTTCTTGATATTTGTTTATTCAAAAAAAAAAAATTTAAATAAATAAATGATTAAATTATTATATTTTTTAAATTGTGTATTTTGGTTAAAAAAAATTTGACATAAAATTTCATAATTATGTAAATTTTTTTATTTTGAAAGAAATCATTTATTAAGTCAAAAATTTAGCAACTTCTAAATTGTTTTTTTTTATCTTAATTTTTCAAGACAATAATTATTAAAAAAAAGACAAAACTTAGTTAAATCAACAAGAATAAGCTTGTTTCATATTGTTTTGCATTTAAAATAATGCAGTTAATCATGTTCGAATACTAACATAGTTTTAGTAGTGAAAAAAATAAATAAATAAAATAAAAAATAAATTTAATAAAACCAAACAAAAGTAAATTGCAAAATACATGGCCAAAAACACTAAAATAAACGCAATTTACTTATATAAGCTATTTTTACCAAAATCTATGTAAGCAAGCATAAAAACGTCTTATAAATAGAAAAATTGACAAATGAAACAGTTGAGTCTATCAAAATATAGTAAAAAAAAAAATGTAAAAAATTTTACTAAAAAAAATAATTAAATTAAACAAAATGGGTGTCATAATTTAAAGCTAAATTTCTATTTATGCAATTTTTTAGTTAAAACATAAAAAATTTGCTAAACTAATTCATCATTTGCTAAATTCAAATAAAATACTCTATTAAAAAAATAAAAAAAAAGTTGGTTAAAAAACAGCTAAGAAATACTAATTAAAATGATGTTAATGTAGAACTAATTCTATTACAAGTTTGATTTACTTTATAATTAATTATATTAAATTTTTTTTATTTAATTAAATTAAAATTATTTATTATTATTGTATTCTAATATTAAATTTATATTATTAAATATTAAAAAAAAAAATTTAAATATAATATTTAATTAATATAAATTATTACTTTTAATGTGTTATTTTGTTTCGTAAATAATCAAACCAAAATGAACAATTAAATTTTTATAATTTTTAATAAAATTTAAATTTGTCATTTTTTAATAAAATTGCTTAAAAAAAAATAATAAAAAATTGTGTAAAATTTATATATTATAATATATATTCAAAGTCATGTTTTTTAATAAGCAAACAATAAAAAAATCAATTATTAATCTAAAAATAAATATAAATGGTTCTAAGACAAATAAAATAGTTTGGTAACTAGTAGGTAATTCACATTTTCAATAAAATATTAACAAATAAATATATATTAACCTATTTTATTTTAAGTTTGTTAAAATAATAATTGAGTTAACTCTTACAAAATTTGCTCAAATATTTTTTTATCTAATAATTGATAAATATAAAAATATAAAAACTTAAATATATTTATAAATTAAAATATTTAGAAAATTTAAAATTAAAAATTTTCTAAAATAAGTTAATTTTTTTTTTATAAATAATAAAAAATAATTTACAATGAAATATTGTTAAAAAAATTTAATAAAATAATTGAATAAAATAAAAAATATTATCCTTTAAAAAATATTTTAAATTGAAATGTTTACACAAACTAGATATATTAGTAAACAAAAAAAAAACAACTTTTTTTTTAATTGAAATTTAACATTTTATTTAGAAAAAAATAAATAACAAATCTTAATTTTTTATTCTAATAATTTAAAATAAATATAAATAAATTAAAAAAATAAATAACGTATAACTATGTGACAAATAAAAATACTAATAATACATGTAAAAAAAAAAAAAATAAAATAATGTAAAATATAAAACCAATATAATATTTATAATAATTAGTTAAAATACTTAAAAATTAAAATAAACTAATATTTTTATTTGATTAGATAAAAATAATTTAAAAAATTAGACCTTTTGTAAAGATATACAAAATCTTGCAAATTTAAGATTATTTTTTTTTTAAATCAGATAAAAAAAATAAAAATAACCAAAAGATTGTTTTTGATCTAAAACAAATATTTGCTGTATATTAAAAATTATAAGTCAAGAAAATTTTTTAAGCTAAAACATATATAAATATATAATTTTTAAATTTTTTCAAAAACTATTAGTTAATTTATAATAGTTAACTATTTTTATAATTTTAAAAAAATTAATGAATATATATTTTGTAGTTATTATAAATAAAATTAAAAATAAATTAAAATAAAACAAAATTATTCTATTTTGTATATATTAAATAATTAAAATGATATGTTTAATATATTTAATAAAAATTAAATTATAGATTGAACCTTAAAATTTACAAAAAATATACAAATTTAAACAATATAAATACAAGAAAATTTTCATTAACATAACGGAAATTACTTATATTAATAAAATATAAAAAATAATTGCAAAAAAAAAGTTAATTAAATTAATTTTAAACAAATAATCAAAAACACATAAAAAATATTATATAAAAATTTAAGTAAATATTAAAAAAAAAATGTTATTTAAATTAAAATATTTTTTTTTAATTATTGTATTAATTTTGAAAAAAATTCAAAATTAAGTTTAAAATAAATTATTTAAAAAAAATAAATAAGGGAAATAATTTAATTGTTATAGTATTAAATTTAAATAAGTTTGAATAATTTATTTGTAAGTTATCATTTGATTTTATAAATTATCAAGTTATAAAAAAAAAACAATGGTAAATTATTTGAATACTTACTTTTAATAATAAATGATGAGTATGAACGAATTAAATGTTAATAAACTAAAGATGATATTTATACAAACACAATTCAAATAAAAACTAAATAAATTTAAAAAAAAAATTAAAATTAAAAGTAAAAAAAAAATATTTATATTTGATAATTATGAAAAAATTTTAAGTATTTATCATAATATTTTAAATTTGTTTTAATATTTAAATATATAGCTTGAAATACTTAACATTGAATTTTAACAAATAATTAAATCATTTTTTTTTTTTATTTTTGATAAATTAAAATTTAATTTAAAAAAATTTAAAAAAAAAATAAATTAAAAAAAATTAAATAAAATATTGTAAAATTAAAAAAATAAATAATTAAATCAAAATTAAGTAAAAAAAAAACATATTTAAAAATGTTTTTATTTTAAAAAATATTATTTCTAAAATATTTAAAAAAAAAATAATAAGATAAAATTTAAATGGTAAAGTTTAGCTTCTTTAGTTTAATTAATTTTGTTGATTGCTGAATTGGAAAAATTCAATAGTTGAATAGCAAATTAGATTTAATATTATTAAAAGCTTGTTCATGCTTTAAAAATGACTTAGAAATAAAAAAAAAATTTAAATACATACATGTGTGAAGAAATAAATAAAAAAATGTCAATTAATTTGTCAGTAAATTAATAAATCTAATGAAATTCAAATCAGCAACTTTGTCACTTTGATTGCTATTGTATGTTTTATATTTATAGTTTAGACTTTTTAAGTTTAATAAAATGTTTTCTTAATAAATTGTCACTAGTCTTAATTATATAGTAAACGATTTAGATGCAAATCTAAGATTTTAAATAAATAAAAAATTATATTATATAATGACTGTTTAACAAAAAACAATTCGGTTACATAACCCTGAATTCATCAAAAACTAGATAAATAAAACACTGTGAAGATACAAAAAAGACAATTTACATTATATTTAAATATGATGATAAAATTATTTTTAAATGCATATTTTCAGATTCAACAAAAATTAAAAAAATGAAGTGATTTGAAGAAACCAGTTGCCTTAAGAAAAGGATGTTTAAAAAAAGAAAATAGTGAAACGAACTAGAAGAAACGTGACGAGAGTGCAGATGGAAATGATGTTAAAAAGAATGACCAAAATAAGTAGTTCTAAACAAATTAAAGTGCTCACAGCTATACCCAAAAGCAAAATAGAGAATCGAAATTTCTGTCTGTTTTTCACGCATAATCAACCAAAACAAATTAATGATCCAAATTTGGTATTTGATTTAGTCGCCTGCTCTAGCAAATGAATCTGTTCTATATTGAGCAATTACTGTATACAAATAATGAGAGAAAACAAAATATGAAATACAATATTATTACCATTACAGGCATTTCATCGGAGATAGTAACATTTAATTTACACTTGATTGCATACTCTTGAAAACACGAGAGAGGTATTTTTTAAAATTTTGATACAAATCAATTAATATTTAAAAAATTTAAATACAAATTTGAATAAGTTTTATATTTTAAATTAGCAAAAACTTGTTATTTTAAGTCGAATAAAGAAACATTAAAATAAAAAAACTAATTCACTGTATAATATGATTGCGAAACACATCGCTAATAAGTTATGGACAATTTTTTTTTTAAATAAATTATACTTAAAATTTGTGGTTATTGTCTTTGTCCATTTAAAACTATTATATTTACAATAATTTTATATTTGCATAATTCACATTTAAACAATGTTTGCTTATTTAGATTGCTTTTTATAAAACATTTTGATTGAACTATTGCTTTAGAATAGGGTTGGTTTTTTATCACTTTTTTATGTTAGTTTACCGATAAAAAGTACAAAGTTAATGTGTAAATGGTTATGCTTGGATAATTTGTATTCAAAGTTCAATATATTTTTATAATAATTTCTACTAATTAATTTAATTTTTAAAGCAAAAATTTTTATATAATTTAAATAAAACCACAGTAATAAGCAACAATTTTATTATAGTTAGACAATGGACGACTGAGTTTTAATAAAAATTAATAAAAAAATTAATATCGATTAATCAATAAATAATTTTTTTATTTTTCAATAAATTTTAGATAATTAAATAATTATTGCAACAAGTAAATTAATTGATAAAATTAAATAATTGATTTTAAAATATAATAAGTAAAATCACCATTATCAAAAAAATTAAACATTTATTTTTTAATATTTTTTTTTATTTTATTAAATAATTTTATGAAACAAATACTTAAAGTAGTTAAAATTATTAAAATGATAAAGTAGTTAATGTAGTTAAAGTAGTTAAAGTAGTTAAAGTAGTTAAAGTAGTTAAAGTAGTTAAAGTAGTTAAAGTAGTTAAAGTAGTTAAAGTAGTTAAAGTAGTTAAAGTAGTTAAAGTAGTTAAAGTAGTTAAAGTAGTTAAAGTAGTTAAAGTAGTTAAAGTAGTTAAAGTAGTTAAAGTAGTTAAAGTAGTTAAATAGTAAAATAGTTAAATAGTTAAATAGTTAAATAGTTAAATAGTTAAATAGTTAAATAGTTAAATAGTTAAATAGTTAAATAGTTAAATAGTTAAATAGTTAAATAGTTAAATAGTTAAATAGTTAAATAGTTAAAGTAGTTAAGTAGTTAAGTAGTTAAGTAGTTAAGTAGTTAAGTAGTTAAGTAGTTAAGTAGTTAAAGTAGATAAAGTATTAAAATAGTTTAAAGTAGTTTAAAGTAGTTTAAAGTAGTTTAAAGTAGTTTAAAGTAGTTTAAGTAGATAAAATAATTCAAATAATTCAAATAATTCAAATAAAGTGGTAATAATAGTTAATTTGAAAAAAAAAATTAAAAATTAAAGTTAAAATAGTTGAAAAATTAAAGTAATTAATAAATTTAAAATGGTATAAATAGTTTAAAATAATAAAAGTAAAAAAAAATAAAACAATTTAATTAGTAGTTAAAGTAGTTAAAATAGTTAAAATATTTTATTTAATCAATTAAAAACCATTCAAAAACTTTTTTAAACTTTATTTTCTCATTTATGTCATTTTAATTTAAAAAAAAAAGTCCAAAATTATAGTTAATATTACTTTTTATAAAATATTAAAAGTTTTTAAACATGAAAAAGTAAAACATTTATGTAAAAAAAATTTTAATAAAACAGTTTAAAATAATTATGTATATTTATGTAATTTAATATGATTTAACTGTTTCACAATCAAATTAAAAACTTAAGACATGAAAAATTTATTATATAATTATTTCAAAAAGTGATAAAGTAGTAAATTATTCCAATTTGAAGAGAACTACTCTATCTATGGTCTGTTAGCAACTGACAAAGTTTGTTTCTGTTGGCTATTTTTTCCACAGTATTCATGCGTAGAAATAATTTGCTTTAGAAGATTTTTTGCGGTTGCGCTTTATCTTTTATTTAGACTAGTTGCATTTAAAACTGAAAATTATAAGTACTCTAATTGTATAAACTAACTTTATATTTTAAATGTGAAACGGAACTAAAATTTTTTAAAAGATTAAATTTAAGATTTTTAATTGAAAATAAAGATTGTTTTAGAAGACCAATAGAGCAATCCTTTTAATTTTAAACAATTTTAAACAAAACTTTAATAATTTTTCTATTCTTTTTAAACGTTAAAACAAAAAGTTTCTAATTTTTAATAAATTATTGTTTTACGATTAATTTAATTAAATTAAATATTTATTAAATTATTTTTTATTTTAAAAATAAGTTTGTCAATAGTTTGTAAATATTCCTAAATTTTGAATTAAAATTTTTTTTTTTAAATTTTTTAAAGATTAAATAAAATTATGTATTTATTTTTAAATATATCTTTTAATCAAAAAACAATAATCAAAAAATATTGCTGCTATTGACAACGGTAAATAAAAGAAATATTAGTTTTTTATAATTGACATTGTTTGTAAGAATAAAAACTACCATTTGACACTTTTTGTTGTTTAGTCTAAAAAAAATGAAAAATAGAAAATTTAAAATTTTTTAAAAAAGATATAATTTAAATAAAAGCAAAAAAATTGAAAAAAAAATTAAAGTTTTAAAGACAATTGAAATTTTTTTTTATAATCCTTAAACAAATTCAAAAACATTTTAAAATTGTAAATAAATTTATAATAGATAATGACATACTAATAAAAAAGACTTAAAACTAATCCTAGAATAAAAAAATAAGTTTGTTCAAAAAAAAAAAGTTTCGTAACGCTTTTAACACTGATATTTATCTTTGAAAATTGTAAAAAAAAAATTAAAAAATAAAAAACAAAAGTTAAGATCAATACCTGAAATTTTAATTACTAAAATTAAAAAAAACTTTACAAATCAAAAAATTATTAAAAATCAAAAGTTTTAAAATTAAAAATTAAAAATAGGAAAAACTGATTTTAACAATATAAATAGTTTTTATTTTTTTAATTAAATAATAAATAAATATAAAAAATATATATATCATAGTTTTAATCATAATTGCTTTTATTATTAAGTTATTATTAAAAAATTTTATATAATATTTTTAAGTTTATTAATTTTTTGAACTTAAAAATAATTAAATCTTTTTTCAATTATATTTAAGTAAATTAATTTAAATAAATAAATTAAATGGATAAACATTTTAATTTTAATAATAAAAATTGGCTATTCTAATTAAAAATAATGGAAATCACAAATCTATGGCAAAATATTATAATTGATTTTAAGAAATTCTTAAACAAACAATAAAAGTTAAACATTTTATATTTATTGTTTGCAAATTAAATTTTTATTCAAATTATTAACTTAATTATAAATAAACAATTTTGAAAATTATATTTAAACAAAAAATTATAAAATATTATTTCTATTTTTTTTTTGTAATTTTTTTTACTTATTGATAATAATAATTTAATAGATACATTTAATTTGACTCAAATATTATTTTCTCATAAATAATGTTTGTAGTAGAAATTATTTTAGCTAAATACTCTAAAACATAGATTAAGGCAAAATAAAAAATGTTAAGAGACAGTAAAAAGAGGTGTAAGAAAAATACTGCAAACTTATACTTGAAATAGCACTGATGACTTGTAAACTTGTCTAGAAATGAAATCTTGTTAGTATCATAGTCAGTAAGTTAAAAGTGATATTTCCGTAATTTTGTGAAACATACGATAATAATTATAAAACTATTTTTGCATACAATAGTATATGTAAATCTTCTAGCACATAAAGAATGGAACAGTTAAAGTGAATTATCTGCCAATATTTAATTCTAACATTATATTTGAAATTCTTAAGATAATAGGCAATTCATATTTATAAACTTTATTTTTCTGTAACGTTAGTTTAAAAGCCTTAAAATGTTTTACAGTGAGTGTATATTCTTAAATTAAAGGAACTAGCAAAAAGTCTGAAATATTGTAACTTGTCCTTTTTTTGTTAATAAATTAATAAAATCACAAAGTTAAAATCCTTCGTCTTGTTTGTGTCCTCTATTTTTCAAAAATCTCATCATGTTTTAATTAATTAAAAAAAAAAAATTATAAAATTTGATTTTTTAAACTTATTTACTTTCTCTATAAAATAATTTTTTATTTTTTAAAATTTAATATTTAATTAATTTTTTAATATAAAATAATATTAAATATATTAAAACAATTATTTGTAACTTATTGTTGTAGTTGAATATAATAATTTTGTTTTTTCTTACTGTTTTAATAATTTTGTATAATATTTTAAATAATTATTTTAAATTAATTATAATAAATTAATTATTTTACAAAATAAACACTTATAGTTTATTTTCTAAATAAAATAAGTATTTTAAATTTATTATCTATTTAACATTTATTAACATTAAGGTTACCAATTATTTTTTTTATAACTTTTAATAAAAATTTTTTTTTTTTTAATTTTGAAAAAAATAATTAATCGTTAAAGATATTTTTAAAATACTTTAATTTTAATAAAAAAAAAACAGGTTATTTTTTTTTAAATTTAAAAACTAATATTTAACTAAAAATTATACAGGTATTATAAAAAGGTGTTTATACTTTTAAATTATTATTAAATTATTATCAAAAAAAAAAATTTTCTACTAATATTTCTTTAAAACAAAATTTTTTATTAAACTACATTATTTATTTAATATAGTTTTAAATTTTTAAGATTCAAATATATATATTTTTATTAAAATTGATAAATAATAAACTAAAATTGTAATTAATTTAAAAAAAATATTTAAATATCATAAAATTATTATAATAAAAAAATAAATATATTAGTATAAAATATAATTGGAAAAATACTAAATAAATTATGTATTATAATAACTTTTTATTTGTTATTAAATAGATTGCTAAATTATAATATTTTGTTTTTATGTGTAAAAAGTAATAAATATAATAAAAGTTAGAATTCTAAAAATTAAGTTTATTTAAAAGTTTTTAAATTAAAAATAATATAAACTATATTGTTGGTCATCCTAGATTGAATACAGGTGAGACAAAGGACTCTAGTAGAATTACAGCTAGTTACATTAACCGTTATTTAGAGAAAGTGAGGGAAAAGATCAGCAATATATAGGTACATAGTAAAGAATTAAAAGTAACGACAAAGCTATTTTAATTAAATAAGACAAGAATCAATAAGTTTCAGATAAGATATCCTGGAAATAAAAAGTAGAGAAAAGGACACGACTAGTTGTAATTTAACTTTAAAAAGCTTTTAAAACTATAAAATGTTTTTGAGTATTTTATTTGTATTTTAATAATTTTCGTATTTAAAAAGAGTTCTAAACCCGTCGCCTTTTTGTGTCTTTAATTATTCTTAACAAGATTAGATCAGTCTCCGGATGAAGTATATTGTTGGTGATGATATAGAAGTAATATTTCCTCAAAAATTTTTAAAATTTATTTATAATTTACATTTTGATTTATAAACGTAAAACTGATTTAACTAACAAAAAGTTTTTTGTTTAAAATAAAATTAATTGGTAATTAGAACTTTAATATATATTATATCAATAAATTTTAAATATTTTAGTTATAAAGGTATATAAATATATTATTAGGAATTGTGTGATTATAACAATAAAACTAATATAATTCAATAAATAAAAAAATATGCTTTTTTTAATTTTTAAATTGAATTTTTGAATTTAAAAATTAATTCTTGTTTAAATTTTTTTAATGTTTAAATATATTCATAAAATTATATACCTTTAGTAATTAAAATAAATAAAAAAAAGATTTAGAATGATTGATATTGAGTTGTTAAAATAACTATTTAACAATAAGATTATTTTTTATTAATTCATAAACCATTTATTTTGTTTATTTTTTTTGTATATTTGTTTTTATATAAAATTTAACACTCAAGATAAATGCGACACGCAATGATCATTTAGTGATTTGAAATAATAATATAAATTTATTCATTTTATTTAAAATCTTTATTTTTATTCATTTTATTTCTTTAAACAAGGTAAATTTTTAAGTTAAGCTACAATTAATTATTAGTATAATACAAAAATCTTAATAATTTTGCTTCAAAATATTAATAGAATTGAAAATATATATAAAATAAATATAAAAAAATAATAAATCAATGCAAATATTAATTTATATTTTAAAAGTTAATTCTTAATTAAAAGAATACATTCAATTTTTAAAATGTCAACAAAAAAATTCATAAAAAAAAAAAATTCAATAAAAAATTGAAAATTATGTAATTCTGTGCATGAGATTTATAATTAAAATGAAATCAATAAATTGAAATGCACAAGTATTCATTCAAAACAAGTTTTACAATTTCTTTTCTTACTTTTTTTATTATAAATTATATTATAATTTTTGCATGTTTAGATAAAAAACACGAAGATATATTAAATATTGTCATGGTTGAGAAAAAAAAAATTAATTTGATTTAAAAATATTTTAAATAAATAAACAATAATTTAAATAAAAAATTAATTGTAAAAAAAATAATATAATTTAATGAGTACTATTTTTTTTTTAAATATTAAAAAAAAGTTTCAAATTATTATAATGTAATAAAAGTTTAATAAAATTTTTAACTTTATATAATAAGTATTTTAACTTTATATTTTTTGTTTAAAAACTTTAATTTTTTTTTAAGTTTTTATTTATATGAATTATATTTAAATAAAAAATATAAAATTTAAACTATTTTAAAATAATATATAATTTTTATTTTAGAGAAACCTAAAATATTAATTAACATAAAATTTAAAAAATAATAATAAATAAACAATTGAATGGGACATTGAAGTTACAGCCAGTTAAATTAAAAATTTCCTATAAAAAAAAGATATAAAAATATAATCACACAAATCCTAACTGTATAAAATTTAAGTAGTATTTCTTATTGTGAATAAAATAATAATTGGACAAATTTCAATTTGAATATTAAGGAAAAATCAACAGGAAGATCCAAAAGTCCCATAAGCTTAAAATCACCTTTTTTTTTAAATCTGGATTATTTCATTAGTATTTTTGATTAGTAGTACTTTTATTCTAATTAAATTTTTAATCAAAAAATTTAAGATAAAAGCAATTTTATTATACAAGATTTTGGATCTTGATTTTTGCCACATGTCTAGTCATAGTTAAAAAATAAAAAAAATTTATTTTTAAATTTTTTTCTACAGTAACCTTTGGATTCAAATTTAAATTAGCTTAAATTCGCATCTTATACCATTTAGTCATATAAAATAATAACTCTATCCAGATATTTAAAACAAATGATAAGCCTGGTAAAAAACGTTATTAAAAAGAACCAATACTCTGTTCAGGATAACTGTATTGTTTTATATCATTGTAATTAATACTGAATGAAATAATTTATTAATAATTACTTTAAAAACCACTTGCTGAACAAAATTACAAAATATTTTACAAAAAAGTTTGGTACTAAACAGGACAAGTTATATAAATTTTTTATTAGTACCACAACGTTTATTTAGCTTATAACTAAAAACATGCATTATAAAACTTCATGTTGGTAAACTGATAAAGTAAAAATAATTAACTAATCTTAACAAATTAAGCATCGTTTTTTAAACTATATTTGATTATAATAATTTTGTTAAAATTGTATTGTACATATTATATTATGATCTAAATAATAATTATTAAAAAAAATTTTGTTTAATTATATATTGTGTTAAATGTGAAAAAAGTTTGCAGTTCTTTGTTTAAATTTATTTGCCAGTAAACTAATTTAAATAAAAAGAAAAATTATAGTAAATTTTTTTGTTTTAGTTTATTAACCGTAATTAACAATAACCAAAATATTATAGCGTCATTTGTTAAACAAAGTTTATAGAAATTATAAAATACCCTAAGTTTATTTTCAATTAAATAAATATGAACAGGTAGAATCTTATAGATATTGAAAAGAATGAGTTAATTAAAAATATATTGAGTTTTTTTTGAGCAAAAACTTTAAATAAACTTACAATTTTTACGTTTTGATATTTACAAAATTAAGTTATTTAATTTTAGATTATATTGTTTAGGATTAAAATTAAAATTTTATTTAAGATTTCCAGTAATGTTGTACTAATTTATTATATTAATATTAAAAAAAATTAAAACAAAATAATTATAAAATTTTTATTTTTGTAATTTAAAAATTTAATTATATTTGTATATGATACAAACACATACAAAATTTGCATATTAAAATTAAAAATTAAAATAAAAAATAATAAAGTAAAATTTGATTTTTAAAATATGCAAATTTTTTTATATTAAAATAGACATTAGAAAAAAAATTTTACTTTTTTTTTTATTAATATAATACAAACTTACAACTGTTTTACTTGTATTTTTCAAACAATAAAATTTTCAACTGAATTGTGTCAATAGAAAAACAAACTTTTTAAAACAAATTCAATTTGGACCTTAAAAACTAGTCTAAATAAGCAAGTACAAAAAAAAAAAAATTGAAATATTTAAAATAAAAATTAAAAATACATTTGTTAAAATTCAAATAAAAAATAAATAAAAATAATTACATAGTAATATTAAAACGGGTTAAATAAAAATAATTAATAAAAGTATATATTTTTTAATAAAGAGGTGATAAATACAAGACAAATTAAAAAAATATGATAAAAAAAAAACTAAAATATTTGTATATGTAAATTATTTACAAAATTAAAAAAGATTGTTTATGCATTTAGGAGCTTTAATTTACAAATAATCAATTTTGACGTATAATGATAATCTAAAATAACCTCTTAACCTGAGAAATATTTTTGTTATACAATTTACCGTTAATTTGGCTAAGTATACAATGCACTTGTTCAATAAATATTAAATTTTATTTTTTTTTCTATTGTATTGCATATTGAAAATTTTATTATAAAGCTTTT
The DNA here is from genome assembly GCA_025170145.1 of Pyemotes zhonghuajia. NCBI lineage: Eukaryota > Metazoa > Arthropoda > Arachnida > Trombidiformes > Pyemotidae > Pyemotes > Pyemotes zhonghuajia. The sequence goes on along the minus strand of CM045844.1, from coordinate 8,544,195 downwards.
AAATTAAGTTATTAAATTGGTGTATTATCTTGTAAAATATATCTACAAGCCTTTAAGCCTTTTATAAACAATTACTAAGTGCTTTTGATATTATTACTTAGCATTTAATTATGTACTTGAATTATCAAAATATAGGTATATATAGGTTTATAAAAATAAATATACTTTATTAACAATTCATGTTGAAAAAATCTGTTTTTTTAATTAAATGAAGATTTCAACATCATCTTTATTTGATATTATACACAATTAAATTAATATTAAATTTAAAAATTTGATTAAATTTTATTGCTATTTATATTTATTTCTAGTAGTATTAATATAATTATAGCCTTAAGCATTAAAATTTAAATATGTTTTTTTAAAATATTAAATTTTTTTTTAACAATCACTACTGTAATAAATTATTTTATTTATTATTAATTAATTAATTAATTTTTTATGTTTTCTTTTTTTTTAATATTCTTTATATAAAAACTAGAATATAAAAAAAAAAATTAATTTTTAATTAACAGGTTCTTTTAAAATTAAAAAGACAATTCGCAAAATTTCTTTAAGATTCTTATGTTGTGATTTAAAACAAAATATTATAATTTACATCTTGCAATATACCAGATGTTTAAAATTTAAATTTCGGTTCAAAAAACCATAATATATTTTAAAAATTTACATTGCCCAGTAAAAATTTAAAACTATTAAAATAGAGTTCATACTAATGATTGGAAATTTAACAATGTAATACACTATTTTACAACGTTAAAAAAAAGATTATAATAATCATTATTTGAATTATTTTAAAAAAAGTATATCTTGTTTTTGGAATATTAAAACGATTCTTACTCAATAATCAGTTTTGTAGAAAGGTAATTTTATTAAGTATTAGATATAAATCTTTTTAAAATTAATGTTTATTTTTTAATATTTCTAAATTTTTTTAAAGTTTATAACTTTATGTAAGTCAAATTTTTAAAAAAAAAACGATGTTTGAAATACATCTATTCAAATTATTATACTATAATTTTTATAAAAACTTTAGTTAAGTTTAAGTAAATAAATGAATAAAAAAAGAGCTAAAAATATTTCAGATTAGCAGTAACCATAAGGTCAAATCTAGACCTTTGCATATTTAAAGATTAGTTAAAAAAGGACTACTTGAGTAGCTTAGTAAAATATTTTACATTAATATTTAACTAACGTAAATAATTCAGTTTTTTAAATAAATTTAGAATATTTCCATTATTGCATTAGCTCTAACTTAAAAATATTCTAAGATTTAAACTTAAATTATAATTTACAAAAATATTAATTTTGGTTTTTGTTGGTATTTTAAACTTAAACCGGCCATATTGACTTTTGACATTGTTAAACGGCCATGTGCAAGTCAAATTTCTCTCACCTCTAGACAATAGACCAACGGCTGCACATTTTATTACACCCCTTGCATTTTAACTTCTTTCTTTGTACAACCTTTGTTTTTGGGTATAAATACCAACATGTAATCATTTGTACACCATCATTTCATGTAAAGACATTAAAGATAAACTTTACTTTACTTCAGACAACTTTCTTGCTTGTGGTTTTCTTACTCTGCTTTCAATAGGGAAGCTCTAATCTCTTCAGTCTTGTCTTCGATGTCCTGAACCCCACCAGTGGTAACTCGGAACATTGTCACCCACAAGAACTGTTAGATTTCTGCTGTTAAACCTAGTTATCCCAACAGTTTTTGTTAAAAATTAAAAGTAAATTATTTTTTTAATTAAAAAAATAAAAAATTCATAAATTTAAAAATGAAAACTTATAATAAAAAATAATTAATTAATATTAATTAAAAAAATAATGTTTCAAATATTAAAAACATAAAAAAATTTAAAGAAATATAAAAATATAAGTAATACAATAATAAATAAATAAAAAAAATATTTTAAATTTAAAAATTTGTTATTTAGATTGTTGATTTAACATAAAATAATTTAATAGTCTATTTATATAATTTTTTATTTTACTTTTAATAATTAATAAACAAATCCTTAATTTATATTAAAAAAAAATAAATGAAATAATTATTACTATGTAGTATTAAAATAATTATTTAAAATCACTATTCATAATAATTAACATTTTTTTGTCTTATATTTATTTTTTTAAATAAAAACTAAAAAAAAAATAATAAAATATACTTTTTTTAGACGTTTAAATTTACATTTAAAATTTAAATTTTAAAATTTTAAATAAAAATATATTTAATTTTTATTTACTTTACTTTATTAATTTTTTATAAATATATATAATTATAAAAAGTAAATAAATGACCATTTTTTACATCAAATTAACTATTACATTAATAGAGAATTATTAAATACATATTTAATATATATACAAAAAAAAAATTATTAAATTTTTAATTAAAACAGAATCTAACAAGTGTTTAATTTATCCTTTTTAAGTTTTATTAAAAAATGCATAACACATAAAAAATCAATTTTTATTATAATTGTTAAAATTTTAAAAAGTGCATACAAAACTAAAATTTATATACCTTAATAACTAAAAAAAGTATCAAGTCTTATATACAAATATTTATAATAACATAAACCTAAAATAAACGCTTTAACTAAATTGAGTTTTTGCGCAGAATAAACTTAATCTGTATCAACAATGATTTTAAACAAATATAGACGTTAGATTAATTTAATTACGTATTCAAGTAAAAACATTAATATAAAATTATTATAGAGTAATCTTAATTTAATCATACTTAATAATTTAATTAATTTATTATAAATAATGTTTAAAATAAGTTTTAATTTTAAATATTTACAAGTAGAATATATAAATGAATAAAAATGAATATAAGTACCATAAAATAGCATTGTAATTTTATAATAATTTTAAATAATTTTAGGGTTTATTTCTATTTTTTATAAATATTTAAATATAATATAAAAATATATAAATTTTACTAAAATTTAAATAGTATCAAAAATTAATAATTTTTAAATAAATTTAAGTTAAATAAAAGTATATAAAAAATAAATAAATTGTTTACTATTTAATTTAATTACTATATTTGTTTTTATGTATTCTATTTAAGTTACTTCTTTTTTTATAAAAATTAGCAACTTATTTTATTTAAAAATTAAAGTTTTTGAATTTTTTTAATAAAAATTAGCATTATTTATTGATTTTAATTACTACTAATTATCAAAATAAATAATTTTAATTCTATTTTTTATAAAAAAAATTAATAAACAATTATTTAAAATACTATATTAACTTGTTTGTTTTAGTTATTCATGTGTTTGGTTTTGCATAACAAAAAAAGACTGAAATTTTTTCTGAAATGAATAAATAAGGTAACCTATCAAGATGAAAATTAGATTAGATGTAAAATGTTTCTTGTCTTTATCACAAACAAAATCGGTGTCGACAAAACTAACATGAATAAAATTGATGACAGTAAAATAAACAATTTTTACATACCCGTTACAACTCAAATATTTGAAAAAAATTTTGAAAGATATGATGTGACTGCAACTATGGCAGTGTTTAAATTAAGAAAGTTTGTTTTTTGCATATGTGATGTTAGTACTAAAAAATTTAGATATATAAAATAAAGATTCAATGAAATTTTATAATGGAAAATCTTTTGTTACGGTCAAATATTGAAATAAAAATATATTATTTATAGTTACACTGTTTTTTAAACTTTAAACATACCAATTATTTTTACAATAATAATTTAACTAATTAAGATAACTTTAAGATTTGTATTTTATTTAACTTTAATATCTATTAATAATAAAAATGAAAAAACATTTTAAGTGTCAAATCTACTGCTAAGAAAAACAAAGTTGAAAAAAAAAGTTATCTATAATAATTTAAAAAAAAATGTTTATATGCTTGAATTTAAAATAAGTGGTTTTAAAAAATCAAGGATTAAAGATTAGAAAAATTAAATTTGATGTGTTAAATAATATCTTGATAAGTCTTCTTTTTTTCATTTAATGAGAGATGTAGTATCATTATTTGAACGAAAAATTTTAAATTAAGCTCTTGTCTACACATTGTTAGGCAAATATTTTTTTTTTAATATCAAAGTTTCAATTTAGAGTTACCTAGAAGCTTTACAAAATTTTGAGCAATAATCATAAAAAAAAAATATTGATCTAAAAAAAAAAAACGATACTTAAAAGAGGTAAACGGTTTAAATATAAATAAAATTACTTTTAATTAAAAAAATTTTTAATTTATAAAAAAAAATCATTTTTTTTATTAATACTGCATAAATTAAAAAAATTATTAAAAACTATTTTGAGAAAAATTTTTTAAATTTTGTTGTAAAACATTGTGTCATTTAAAAAAAAGTATAATTTAGTAGATAAGTTTTACAATTAATATACTGATTATTATACAAAATTTTAACTTTTTGAGAACAAATAAAAATTAGAAAAATTTTAATAAAAAAAGTTTATGTAAACATCAATTTATTTTATATTGGCTAAATAGAATTAAAATATAATATTTTAAAGCATTAACTTTAATCAAACACAAATAAAAAATGTTTTTATAAAATTGTATATAAACATAATTTGGTTTATTTTATATCTTATAATTTTAATTGTATAATCTAAAAATTTTGTTTTTAATAATGCAAAGTTATTAAAACGTAATAAATATTTTATAATTATAATTAGATTTTATTTTAAATATTTTAAATTTAACATTTATTCATATCACTAACTTCAGAATATAATTATCAAAATTTAATAATAATTGTTTAATTGAAGTAATTTTCATAAAATTGTTAAAATTATTTGAAAAAAAAAAAAAACTAAAAACTATTTTAAGATTATTAATAAATTAAATAAAAAAATTAAAAAAATTACAAATTTTTTAATATCAAAACAACTTGTTATTAAATTTGATAATTATTTATTTTATCATCAAAAAATATATCACAATTTTTTAACATCTGTACAATAATAAAAAAATAAACCATTTTTGTTTATAAAATGTTTTTTAATCATCAAAAAAATTACAATAAAAAACAACTTAGATAAAAAGTTCATCAACTGTCTACAACAAAATTTAACCAATAAAAGAAAAAGCTGGTCTTACTAGTTAAGTTTCTTAAAAAAATTAAAAAAAAATTAAAAATGTTTAACCGTTTATTCTTTTGTTAGTGACTTTTATTGCTATTAAATAAGATTGTACAAAAAACTAAAGTCAAAAAAAATTTTCTATGGTCTTCTAAGACGTCATTTTTTTTAGATTCATATTAAAAATTTTAGGTGCATATTTTCATAGTTTTACTATAAAATTTGTTTTTTTAAACAAAAAATCATTTCTAATTTTTTTTCAAATATTTGTTTATTAAAGATTTAATTAAAAAGTTAACGTTTATATATTTTCTTATAGTTCTAATAAATATTATAATTTTATTAATTTAGTTTCAAAAATTTTTTTGACAACAAAAATTAAATATTTCACATTAAGCAACATCTAAATAATTCTAAGTAATTATTGGTTTGTTTAAAAAAAAAAAATCTAATAATTAATTTTTATTTATAACAAATTTTTTTCAAATTTTTAATTTTAAATCATTTTTTTTAAATACTTTTTTATTATTGAAATCTACATTTTTATATTTTTTAATTTTTCTAATCGTTTTAAAATTTTTTTTAATCACGATAAATTTTATTTTTTTGACCAAAATTATTTTGGATGGTTCTTACAAAAAAATAACAATTATTTAATTTTATAAATATAACTTTGAAATATATTTATTGTTTAAATGTGTTATTTTTAAATATTTGAATATTATTCATAATTTTTTTTTAAATATTCAAAGATTTTTTTAATATAAGATTAAAAAAGTTTGACATTATAAAGTAATTTTTTTTTAGAGTTCAGGTAAAAATACATTTTTTTGTAAAACATTACTTTTAAACCAGGATTCAAAAAACTTTCATGTTACTTAATCTAAATAAGATTTTTATTTATTTTTTTTTTTTAAGTTATTTTTGTTAAAAATTAATGTGTGGGTGAGATTAGATTTAAAAGACTGAATTTGGTAATTTTTAGAAAAATTATGCTTGCTGTTTGAAAAAATGAATTTTTTATCATTGTGCTAGAAAACAAGTTATGAAATACTAACAAAATTAAAAGTTTGTACAAATAACAAGAGTAACAAAATAACTATTACATAGCATATTCAATTATTTTCATATTTTTCCATATCTTATTTTGTATTTTCTAAATAAGTCTGTATTTAATTTAAAAAGCTATCAATGTAATGGAGATAATTTTTTTTTAATAATTTTTTTAAATAAATGCTAATTATTTATTTTAAAAATTGATAATGGATTTAATTAAAGAATTATTAGACTTTTATGGCATAATGTATCAACAAACAGATAATCTGAATACCATAAATTAGAAAGTTGCAGTTCAGTTAAAATATTTTATTTTTATTACTAAAACCAATAATCATGTAAAAAAAACAAACTAAAAACACAAAAATACCAAAAATATATGATTTAAAAAAGTCTTGGTATATCAAATCAATAAATTTTCAGTAAAATAAAAGTGTTAATAACAATAAATTTTGTGCAACTTTGAAATTTATTTCAATTAAGCTAACATATTAGAATTAATATCTTCAGAATATTGATAAAAAAAATTTAAACTTAAATAATTATAATTAATTTATTTTAAATTTTTAAATTTGGCTAAAAATTGTTAAATTTTAATTTAAAGTTAAAAATGATTTTTTTTAAATTTTAATTAACACTAAATAAAAAATAATATGAATATTAGTTTTAATTGTGGTTAATGTAAAAACATGTTATTACATAAAATTTATCAATTGATCTTTATTATTTATTTTTAATTTTAAAATATTAACTTTTTTCCTTATTTGTCAGTAAATATGTCAATAATATTAAAACAGTAAGCAACTGAAAATGTCACTTTACTATTATCATCTGCTTTCTTTAAATTTAAGTCTAAACTTTTTAATGATTAAAAGATAAATTAAATTGCATAATAATTTTATGTTCAATTTTTACTATTACAATCTTGATACAATAATATAAATAAATTTATTATAAGTTATATAATAACTTATAATAAAAATATAAATATCAAAAAATTTAATTTATTTTATAAAATTTTTATAAAATCTAATAAATTTTAAATTTTTAAAAATTAACAATATATGAGTAAAAATTAAAATTAACTACTTTTAAATATTTTATGTTCAAAAAATACCACCTAATTTAAAAAAAAATAGCAATTTTTTATTTTTATATTATATTATATTTAAAAATATGTAGAGTTGATGTAATATTTATTTATAAAATTACGTAAAGGTCTATTGTAATTATGTCTTAGCAGAAATTTCTTTGCTTAGTTTGAAGAGTCGATAGTATCAAGCATACAGTACCGACGTTTATCCGGTCCTTGCTAGACAACTCGACTTTACCTCAATTTAAGAGATTCTACTGCGTAGTGTTTTGGTACTGGCCGCTAAACTTAAGGACACCTAATAGTCTCGTGTTGACTAGAGTATGCTACCTCAAGAAATCACCTGATCTGCTATACCTTTACATCTAGTCACTGTCTGCAGCAGTCCTTGTAAAGATGATGTAGATAGTGATTGATTGGCTAGAGACATGCTATCAGTTGTTTACTTAAAGTAGGACCAAGCAGACACAAGTCCAACACTACCAGACTTAAAGTGATTAATAATGAGTACTGAGTCTGCTAAATCGAGACCATAGATGTAAAGGTAAAGTTTACATCGATAAGTTTTTGGTAAACAAGTCCGGTTGTTTACGGAACAAAAAAAAGAAACGGTCATTAGAGATTTTGCTCTCAGACAGTCAAGAAAAGAAGATTTTCTTCCAAGTTGTAACTTTAAAATTTAAACGTTTAAATAAAGACAGGGTTATAAACCCTTTTTCTATCGTGTCCCAATTATTGAATGCTAATCAGATCCTACTGATTTACATTCTTCCTACAATCGACAACAGAGTTTATTTTTACTTATAAGTAAATATTTAAAAATAATTTTATCATGAAAAATTTAAATGGATTAGAAACAATCAATTATATTTATTTGAACAAAAATCTAAATTTATAAACTTTATAAAACAGAAAAATTAATAAAGTTTATAAAAAAAAAAATCTTCAAATTAAAGTTGAACAACTATTATTTAAATTATTTTTTACTATTATTTTTATTTTTTATATTTTTATAATCTTAAAAAAAAATATTTTATTATTTATTTTAATATGCACTTTTTTTAACCTTAAACAACTTAATTTAAATTTTAATATAAAAAAAAAATTCTGAATTTTAAAATATTGATATTTTTATAAGTGCAAATCAATCAATAATGATATATATTTTATTTTAAATTTAATTTAAACTAAACTAAAAAATGCATTTAAATAAAATGATATTTTATAATTATTTTATAAATATTTGCTACTAATTTAAATTAAATACGTTTTTAAATTTAAAAAAGAAACTTACACTATTAAATTAATAATATTTTTTTAAACAACATTGCTTTACTAGAATAATTTAATTTAATTCAATTTTTATGATTTGAATTTAATAATTTTAAATTTATTAAGTGTAACTATATACAAAATCTTTTTTTAAACATTAATTATAGTAATTTTTATAAAAATTTATAAATGATTTTAAGTAAAAAAAAATTTTGTTTAAAAGTTTTATAAAAATGGTCTATAATTTTTTTTTAATAAAATAAATAAATAAAAAAAATACAACGTTTATTTATATTATCTTTTATAGTTTCAATAATAATTTTGCATAAATGATTATTTCTTATTTAACTTTATTTAACATTTATTAAAAGTAACAAACTTTTTAAATCAATTTTTTTTGTCCTTGAAAGTTCTTTTTAAATTCTTGAGGTTTCCCTAATTTTTTTTTTTTTATTAAATTGTTGCAAACCATTATAAAACATTATTGCAAAAAAATCTCAAAGATCTGAAGGCGATACGGCATTGACTTAACTTAGACTTAATCTTCTAAGTTGAATTCAATCTGATTATTTTATAACTTAAAGAACTTGGAACTGGCATAATAAGGTCTTCTAAGTACAATAATCGTAATATTACTGCCATATTATAAAGGCTTAGACCTATAGACTAACTAAAGAAATAAAAGAAGATAGACAGAAGATCAAAGGAAGAGTTAAGTTTATAAAAAGATTGCAGAAAAGTGAGAAACAATGAATTAATGAAAATAACAATTGAATAAAAAATTTTAATTATTCCAATTTTTCTCAAGATTAACTTACTTTATAATTATTAAATTTTTACAAAATTATATTAAATTTTTATTTTGTCTTGTGAATAAATGTTTGATAAATTAAAAAAATCATATCAAATTAAATAGTTTAATTTATTATTAATCAAAACAAAAAATCATTCATCATAATCATCTGAATTGTACTTCATTGTCAAAAAAATTAAAGATTTAAACAAAGAAAAATGCAATTTTAAAAAATATGTTTACTTTTTATATTTCTTAGCTGTCTTAACACAAGAACTTTATTGTTATAATGTTATCCTAAATTTTGCTATTAGACTTCAACCATGTTTTTTTGTTTTGTAAACTTTTCTGTCACTGTTTATTTGTTAATATTAATACCAAATTTAGACTAATACTTAATCTTGGTTCTCAATTTATCGTAGATAGTTTACTGATTATGATATTACTCACAATTAAACAATTAATACGAATTTAAATTAACTGCAAGTATTATTGTTGGAGCTATATTATGATAGACCTTTTGTCGCATGCAATATAATAACTGACTATGCTACAATCAGTGTTACTACACTATCAAGTAGGGAGCGGATCAGGATATGCATGGCATATATCCATAGGGATAATCCTCTCATCACAACTCCCAACAATTATATTTTAATAATAGTAATTATAATAATAGTATTAGTTTTATTATAATATATTTATATTTATGAATTTAAAATCAATACTATTTTTAAAAATTAACTTTAATTTTTAAACAAATGTGAATCAAAAAAAATATTTTCTCTATTTTACTTAGTTTAAATTATATAAAGATGACTTTATTAATACAATTTTAAACAATTAAAAATTAACTAAATTCAAAATAAATTTTAAAAATATTTCTAATAAAAAGATTTATATTTATATTAATATTTGCTTATTTTAGTGTCTTATTAAAATTTTTTAATTTATTTAAATGCTTTTTTAAACCAAAACTCAATTTATGTTTTTTTATGTTATATTTAAAAAATAAGAAAAAAATATAATGATTAGATTAATAATGATAATTTTAAACTATATTTACTTTTAAAGTTTAAAAAAATGGTAGTTATAAAAGTTATATTATACAAAAATGAATTAATTTTTTATATAAACGCCTATGTTTTAATTTTTAAATAAACTAGCATGTTTTAATTTTTATATTACACGTTTCTTTTATTTTAATTTGACAATAGTTATTGCAAAGCTTTTATACAAAGATAAATGTTGACATGTTTAAGATTTTCTATAACAATTTTTTTTATCTCAATCTATAAATATACAAGTTAAATCGAATAAAAATAAAAAAATATTATATGTATATTTTAATAATTTAAATATATATCATATTTTACTAATTACTTAAATTTATAACAAATTCAAATACTTAAAATAAAAACTATTTTTTTTAAATATTGTTTTTCTAAATAATATATTTAAAAGGTTTAATTAATACAATTTTAATTAAATAATTTTAAAAAATTATTTAATTTTACTTTATTAAACTGATAAAATTTTTATTTAATTATAATAAAAAACTATAAAATCATGTCGTTGATTATACTATAACATGTAAAAAACAGAATCTTAAATTAAAACTCTTAAATATATTTATAATAAAAGTGGTTTAAAAAAAAAAAATTATAGTTTGATGTTTTTTGGTATAAAAATAATAGTTTTATTTAATTTTTCTTAAAAACACTAAGCCCATATTTTTAAATAAATATTAATTTTTTAATTTATCATTTAAAAAAAAAATTTAAATCAATAAAATTTAAAATAATAAAAAAAAAAATAAAGGTAAAATAACATTATAATTCCTTAAACTAAAGTAATTTGTAATTTTTACAAGACTTCTTTACTAAGTAAGATTGACATGGGAGCATGTGACGGAATAAAAGAGCTCGTTTGCTAGTAGATATTATTTTAAATATTGGAAATAAACCTAAAATAAACAAACTAAATTTGATGTTTAATCTATTCTTAATCTTTAATCTTTTTAGTTTTTAAATTTGTCTACAATAAATTAAACTTATGAAAAGGTATTATAAAAACAAAATGCATTCAATTAAATTAATTAACATTTGAAAAAGTTAAACAGTAAATAATAAACGATTTTTATGTAAAGTTATTTACTAATGACAAAAAAAAGTATAAAATTAAAGAAATAAATATAAAAAAACTTATTATAATTTTTACCAATTGTATCAATGCTTATAAAAAAATTGTAAATATATAATTCTAATATAAATAAAAACAATTTTTATGTTTTGATATACACTAAAAATACACTTGTAAAATAAAGTAAATGTTTATGTAGATAATAACTAAGCTAAGAATTGAACAAATAAAAAGAGTAGGATCTTAAATTATATACAATAAATAAAAAATTTTTTACTTTCATTTTTTTTTATTTTTTGAGATATTAATTTTTTTGAGATTATAACTAGAATTATAATAAAAAAAAATATTGTTTTAGACATTAAAATTACTTATTAATTTAACCCTTTGTGAATTGAGAAATTTTTTTAATAAGTCTATAACAAAATAGAAAAACTTTAAAAAAAATTTTTTTTAAACTAAAGTTTAAATAAAGATTATTTTAATAATATTTATTTATAATTTAATATGTTTTTTTTGTATGCAGTTTTTAAAGTGACATTAAAATTCTAAAATTATAATTTAACAAATATTTTTAAACAATATATGTTTATTAAGATATATCAATTGTATATAACCTAACTCTACATATCTAAACTTATTCTATTTTTGTGGGATGATTTGTTCATCTTTTATACATAGATGGTAATTTTAACAAATTAAAAAACTACATAAATAATAAATAAAGTATAATAAAAAAATAAAAGTTGGTAGTAAACTTTTTAAAACTAATAGGTAATTTTTTTTTATTTTAAATTTTGATTTTTTTTTTTAAAAACTAAACTAAACTTTATTTTGTTTTTATAATGAAATTGGTCTTGCAATTTTTTTAATCACTAAACATAAAAAAATTTATTATTTTTACTATTTATTTTATTTATAAATATAAAATTATCTTAATTTTTAATTATTTAAAACAAAAAAAAAAAAACATTAAAAAAAATTATTAAATAATTATTAAAAAATTATTAAAAAATTTAATTAATTTATTTATTTAATTATAATTTTTTTTTTATTTGAAATAAAAAAATATTATAAGCATAGACATTCAATTAAATTTTTAAATAAAAAAAAAATAATAAAAAAATAAATATTTATAATATATTTACATTAAAAAGTATAAAAAAAAAAAATGTTTAAGTTTAAAAAAAAATTTTATACGTATTTAAAAAAAAATTTTTAAAAGTTTTTTATTTTAAATATAAATGTTATATAATAAATTCTAAAATTATAAATAAAAAATTGAATATTAGCACTTAAAAAATATACTAAAATTAATAAATTTTAAATAAACAATTAAATAATTAATTTTTTTTTTTATGTAAAAGATTTTAAAATTATCTTAAAAAATGTTAACTATACAAACAAATTGAAATTAATAAAATAATAAATTATATTTAAAAAAATTTATTATTTTTTTATTTAATTATAATGAAAACTGTTTAAACAAATTAATAAAACTATAAAGTAAGAGCAATTAACTTGTAAAGAGTATTAGTGTGTGCTTATGTATGCTATATGGATCTGAAAGAATTAAGAAACACTTGACATGTCTCAATAAAAATTTATGATATGAACTTAAAATCAACAACTAATGAAAATTATATTTAAATATGTAGACAAATAATTAAATTAATTGAAAAAATGAAATAATTAAAAAAATCAGAATTAAAAAAATTTAAACATATATTAATAACTTTATTAACTTAATCAGTTTTTTTATAAAAGAAAAAAACAAGATAAAAAAAAATGTTGTGCTAGACTTTAATTTTAATATTTTTTAAAATTGTTTCTTGTTTTTTTCTAGATTTTAAATTTTTATAAGTTATAGGTTTAAGTAAAAGCAATTTAACTTTTCTCTAAAATTTATTTAATCATTATATAGAAAGTGTTAAATACCAAAAAGTTATGGACTCAAGCAGCAAACTTTTATTTTATTATTTGATCTTTTTTGGTAATTTTTTTTTAATTTTGGCATTTTATTATTTTAAACATTAAATTATTTACCTAAAAAAAATATATAGTATGTATTATTTACATTAACCATTTTTTATTATAGATATTATTATTTCTATTTTCTTTTTTTTCTTCCTCTCATTATTCAGGTATATTTATATATTGTTATCCTAAAGAATGCATGCGTATATATTTATATATATTAATTTTTAAGTGATCAAAATTGATTTATATAATAACTGTTGTAATATAACTGTCTTTATTGTTACCTATTGTTTTTTTATGAGAATATTTGCTAAGTATTCAAAATTTTCCTTATTTACACAAAAATTACTTGTATCTAGGTTTAGATTTAATGCGTTACAGAATCGTAGTAAATAAAATGCGGTTTTATTTTCAAAGTTGCAATATTTGCAATTTGAAAGTAAAGATTTTTTAATTTTAGGTAGAAATGAATTAAAAGAACCATATTCGGTTGTGATCCAAATTAAAAAATCTTTCTTCATTCAATTTAATTTATTAGTTTTGTTCAGTATTCTGACTAAAGTTGGGGGCAAACATTATCACTAAACGAGTATATATTTATATATTAAACAAAATGACAAACTATTACAAAGGAATTAATAACCAATAACTCAAAGAACAAAATTTGATGCAATCAAATGACTTAATTATAGATTTCATAGTGTGTCCCATAACACCACGAGTTCATCTTAAATAGTGAACAATAAACATTGTTAAGACTTGGGGTTGGGATTCATCGCACAGCTACAGCTCAACCTTAAGAATTAAGTCAAATCGTTCGCAGTAAACACAGCCAAAACGGTTAGTCAATCTTGTTACAACGTTGACGTTACAACTGTTGTCTTATCAAGTTTTGTAAAGTGTTTTATTTACGTTATTTTTTTTTATATTATTTATGTATTTTAAATTTTAAATTTTTGTCGATATATACTTCCAAGAATTTAATATGTTCTATTAATTTTTTTTCAACATCCTCTATTTTTAAATTATTTTACTTAACTATGCCTTTTGTCTTTGATTAATTTGTCTAAATTAATGTTTAATTTTTCTCCTATAGTCCAGTTTTTTATAATATTCCAAATATTATTCAATTTAATCTATGCGCATTTATCAATACTGTCACATCATCAGCATAAGCTATAGTTGTGCAACTTAATTTTTTATTTAATAACTTTAATAATCCATTTACACCCATGTTCCATAAATGAGGACTAGCTCTACCACCTTGTGGATAGTTCTTGTAATTATTACACTACTTGTTAAACATTTACTTTTCTTTAATAAGTAAATTTTCTGCTGCTTTTATAAAATTTGATTTAATTTTGGTATCTTTCAATTAATTAATAATAGTTACCATGATATACCATCAAAGGCTTTTGAAATATTAACTGTTAAAACTATTAAATAATTTTTTCTTTTGCCTTTTTAATATGATTTATAAGATTGTTTAAGACAAGTGAAGTGCCATATCCTACACTGAAACTATATTAATTTGATTCTAAATAATTTTTTTTTAATAAAACTATTAATTCTGATTATGAATAATTTTTTTTTAGTATTTTACTCCAACTGTTCTTAAGAGTATTAGGTCTAAGATTACGTGGGTTGTTTAATTATTTTACCTCTTATCCATCTTTTAGGAAAAAGGCCTTTAGACAATAACACATTAAAAATCTTTATCAAATATTCTTTATTTTTCTTGTATATTTTCTTTAGTATTTTATTTTGTATTCCATGAGAAATTATTTTCAATAATTATATTTTTATATTAATTTAAAGTATTTTATGTTTATAAAATTTAAATTAACATAATTATATTTTATTTCTTTATTATAACTGAATGTTAAGGAATAATATTAGTATGATATGTTTTCCTGTGACAATTATTCATTGTTTGAATTTTTTTCATATAAGAATAAAAATCTAAAAAGAAAATGAGACTTAAATTTTATAATTTTTTTACTTATAACTTGTTTTAGTGTTTGTTTTAATTATTGAATCTTGTGTAACTTTTCTAAGACAAAATTGTTTATATTGTTAATGGTACATATTATAACGCATTCACTTCAACATATTATAACGTTTTTGGCCATATATTTTACAAACAAATATTAACTAAAACATTAATTGTATCTTGAAAATAAACAAAATAAATACTTTCTTTAAGTTATGTTTGAATAAATTAAATAATTAGCATAAAATACGCATTTGTTGTTTTTCATTTTATTATAAACCAAAAATTTCATTAATTTTTTAGTTTTTTTATTTTAATTTAATTGTTGCACATATTCATTTAATTTTTTTTAACAAACAATAATTATTAAAAATGTTTTATTGAATTCTTTTAATTTTTAAAAAAAAAAAATTTTAATAAGATAATTTTCAATAACTTGTATCTAACCTAAATTTATATTATTAAATTTGCAAAATCTTTATTATTTTTGTTTTTAACAAATTATTTTTCTAATATAAACACTTTCTATTTTAAAAAATATCTAGAATTAAATAGTAAATTGATAATTCATTGAAATAAAAAATCCATATTTATTTTTTATTAAAAAACAAATTTCATTGTTAATGTTGATTATTGTTTCTTTTCAAAAATTGTGTTTTTTTTTTATAATGATTTTTTATTTATTTATCATTAAATTTTTAAAAATTATATTTATTTTATACAATTAAAATGGCATTTATCGCATTAGTTTAAAATATCAAAATTTTTACTAAAATTTAAAAGTTATTTTTATTTGATATCCAGTTAACTAAAAAATATTAAAATACACTTTTATAGCACTAAAAATATATAAAAAATAAATTTATTAGGTTAAAATATAATTTGAGAAATTTATTAATTTTAAAAAACATTTTACCATATATAATTTTAAACACTTAGAAAAAAAATTATGGTTTTTTAATCTTAAGTTAATTTTTTAAAACAAATTATGATAAAGTATAATTTAAACATTATTGTATTATTTTTGTACTCATTGATTTATTATTTTATTAGTATTAGTATCAAATTTATTTATTTTTTTTTTTTTTTAATTTTTATTTGGAATTTAATACTTTTTTGAATTTTTTTATAAATTATGGATTAAATTCAAAAAAATGTACTATTAATTAATATTTTGATATTATTAAGTTTCTCAAAAATTTAATGTTAACTTTAATTATTATAACAAAATATTAAATTTATAAATTACAAATAAAATAAAAATATATTCTTAATTTTTATTTTGTTTATAAAAAAATATTATAAATTTAAAATTATTGACAGTTAGTATTAAGCTATTATTTATAAAAATTCTACAAATTAAAAAAATAATTTTGTTAAAAATTAATTAGAAAAAAAAAATACGGCATTTTTAAATAAGGATTAAATTTAAATGAAGTGCTAAGCCCAAAGAATATTCCTTTTATTTAAATGAAATGAAATTTTAACGATTTTCACAAGAAACTATCTACCTTTCTTTTAAATCACTATATTATTTCTATGCATTTTTTAATTCTGTTATTCAAGAGATTTACAAAAGAAAAGTTTAAAAAAAAAAAAACTGTTTGTTCAAATTTCGAAAGGTTTAAATTATGTTTACTTTAAATCAGTATCCAATTTTTTAATTGAAAATTTTAATCAAACTTTACTTAGAACTAGCCCTTAGAGAAATGTTTTTGAGTTTTATTTTTTTGTAAAGATGTCAAAATAAGTTTACATTTTCAAGAATATACCTAAAATTTTAAAAACTTAGAGAATTTGTAAATAAATCCTTAAAAAAATCCTTTAATATTTCTTATATGACTAGCATTTCTAAATATATTCTGAGAATTGATTCTAACAAAATTAATTTTATAAGTTTTATTTTTAATTTTTTTAAAATATTGATTAAAGTCGACGAGCAGTATAAAAATCAATAAACTGCCAGTAACTTAAGCTAATTTAAAAAAAAATCATTTAATGTCTTTACAATTATACTTAATTCTAAATAAAAAAAAAATTGAAACTTAAATTTAATTAAATAATTCTACCGTCTACTAATAGTTATTAAAGAGAAATTAATAATACTAAAATCTTAGTCATATGTAAAAGTTAGGTTTAGATAATTCTAGTCATATTTTTTAAATTAAACTTTGATTTTGTATTAGGTTTAAGTTATAAACTTAAATTATGTCTAATGTCTTTTTATCAAAATTTTATTAAAAAATCTTACAACCACTTTAAATCTAAATCATAAATTTTGTTGTGATTGGCGTTTTAAATTCATTACCAAAGATAATTTTAATCACTTATATGAATTTAAAGCAATTTTTTACACTTTTAAAATTTTTACCTAATGTTTAATTTTTTATTTTTGAATCGCAATCATTGTTAACTTAATTTATTAATTTTCAACTTTTAATATTTATAGAAATAAGCGCTTTTTTAATAGTATCTTTTAGAGTATTATTTAAATGTCTATAAAGGCTTAAACTACTTTATTTAAGTTAGAAAGATAACTATTACGTTTTATAAAATAATCGAAAATGATAAATATTTTTTAAAATATGATTTATCAGTTAGATAAGTTATTATAAATACCAACTTTTAATTTTATAAATGACCAAAAAAATAGCAGCTACAGTTATTTATTAAAAATAATTTAGACTAATTTTTACTACTTAAATTAAAAATTTATTTACTCATTTTTTTTATTAACTTGATTATTAGTTATATGTAAAATGTAGGAAAATTTAATAATCTTATGTATTAGGCAAAGAGAAAAAAAGGATTGCATACATTGGTTAATGGAATAATGTGTGGATATTGAAAAAATAGTTTAATGAGACTATTTACTCAACACTTGCTGTTAGTTCAGTGAAACATCTAACAATGAATCAGTCTACAAGATATATTTCAGTAACACAATAAATCTATTGTATTTTAGCTGTTTGGTCAGCAAACTAGCAAGTAAATATTTCTCAATATATTCTTGATTATAAGTTGTCCTGTCTCTTTCTTTTTCTTTACAAATTTATATTTGAAATCTATGTATTTTTTTTGCGAATTTTAATTTGCATTTTTAATAAACGTTGCAGTAAATAGATTGTCACAATAATTTAAATAAATAAATTTTCAAGTCTTTATTGTAGTCGTTTAAAGTACACCATCTGATTTTCAAGATGACACAATGCCGTTTATTTTACTGTCATAATTGACAGAGTCGCTGCATTTTGTAAGGATGAACCCTAAAAAATCAAGTTACTATTCTTTGTCCATTAGTGACAATAATACCGATTTATGTAGGTTATTTGGGTTAGTGCTATTTTGGTATAATTCGCTTACAACATAGTTGATGCCTTCTCTTGTACATCTGTAAATATAAAGAATTTTTCCTAATGCTACTTGGAATTCTTCGACCTGTTCTTAGTTTAATAACCGTGCTTCAACGTCTGATAAATCATTGTATGCATATATGAACAATAGTTTCTTAGATGCGATAACAAGCAGTAATTTTCGATATGATAGTTCTAGTTGTTTTATTAAGAGAATTTGATCTTTCTATTATTTTAATAGCTATTTGAATGTCAATATATTTTGCTAATTTTACAATTTTGATTATTAAGTGTTTTGACAGATTATTTGATAAATAGATGTTTGCATACTACCTCAACATACTCAGTCATTTTTGTTTTAAATAAACAGTTTATTGTAAAAATGGTATGATCCAGTTAAATGACATTAGTTAATTCATATTCTGTAAGATGTTGGTTAAGTATCAAAACCAGGCTCTGCTAACCTGTTGTAGTTATTACTATGCTGTTGTTATTTTTACAAAACAGAGAAGGTAGTTCAATAAATATGTCTTTGTTTATAGAAAAATTGAGAAAGGCAGTTTTGATGTCAATGTTTTTGTCAATGTATTTTTGTTTAAAGCATGTGATTAGGAAAAAATGCAAGGTGTCGATAAGTAACATGAGCGAATATGTGTGATAATTATCAAGACCCATCTGGTCTCTATAGTTTTTAAATTTTTAAGCCTGTTGATTTCTATTCATGTATTGTCCTCAACCAATGATTTAAATTTCTCTTTAATGCATTGAATTTAATCTTTAAATTAATGCACCCGTGATAAAAAAATTGAGTGGTCAGTGTCAATATGATATGCCTAAGTGAAATTACTCTGATGAGTTTTAAAAAATACATTGTTCTAGTCGTTTATAGTGTGACTTTGATCATGATTGTCTACGGTAGATTGAGATGACTTACACTTAAGTATTGCTTGTTGGAGACAATTTTTCATCATTTACAGTCATTGCTTATGTAATTTTTTTTTTTTGAATATATAATCATATAATTTGTAGTTATGTGTTAAGCCTGATTGTGTAGTGATATCATCTTTCTTATTTTATTATATACATCAACAATCTTCAAGTAAGCTCTTTTTAATGTTTCCTCTGACCACTCAATTTGTAATTATGTTATGAAGTCCATAAAAAATTAATTTATGTTTTTTCTTAAATTGTTAAATTTTGCTTTGACAAGATTTGGATTTTTATCTGTATCATGATGACTACCTATACAAAAAGTATTCTTAGAGATTTTCAATTTTGCTATACACTTTAAGTTTGGAAATGTTAAAAAAAATATTTAATCATGTTTATT
This sequence comes from Pyemotes zhonghuajia, assembly GCA_025170145.1. Taxonomy (NCBI): domain Eukaryota; kingdom Metazoa; phylum Arthropoda; class Arachnida; order Trombidiformes; family Pyemotidae; genus Pyemotes; species Pyemotes zhonghuajia. The sequence goes on along the minus strand of CM045844.1, from coordinate 8,524,084 downwards.
ACCAATCACTTTTTTGAAATACACTTTTTTTTTACATTGATTTAAGATTTAGTTTATTTATGTAATTCTATATCTTTAATGTGTCGATGTGAGAGGCAAAAATAGCTTTCCAGACAAAATAATTTGATATAGATAAAACGGTTAATTGAAAAGTTGACTAAGGTGACTCGATTGATATATTTAGTAGTATTATGTAAATTTTAGTATTTAATTTTTCTTTATTTTGCTGGTATTTGCTTCAATCTCATAATCTGTTAACTTTATTATTAGTTTTATGTAAGGTGTAAGCAATAGTTTTGTGTGTTTAGTAAAGAGAAAAAAAGGATTGCATGCATTGACTCATGAACATGTTTATTGATTTAAGGAATAATGTATATATATTATTATTAGAAAAGTATCTGAATAGGACTATCTGTTTAACATTTTTCTAAACTGTTTTTTAATATAGTTATCATGCTAAAAGGGTTCTGCATTTTTTTTAATTTTAAGCACTCATTAAAAATTTTATAGTTTAATCATTATTTTGTAAAAAGTTAATTTTACTAATTTAAAAAAAATCATAAACCTTTTATAGTTCTTTATAAATTAAAATAATTTAAATTTATTTAAATTTTATTTTTATTCAAATTTAGTTCTAATATTAAAATAATTAATATAGTAAATAATTATTTAAATTTTTATTAATCTGTTTTATTTATAAATATTTAAATTATTAATTATTCTATTGAAAATTATTTTTAATAAATTGAATTTTAAAAATAAAAATTATTTTTTTTTTATTAAATTGTTTTTATATTATTTAATATAAATTAATTTTAAATATTAAAATAATAAAAAATTTATGAAATTTAGATTCTTTTTTTTTTTTGATTTATTATTTAAATGTTAATATTAATAACCCATTTTTTTAAAAAAAAAAATTTTAAATTATTCTTATAGTTTTTAATAAAAAATTATTTTCTTAATAAAATTTAAACATCTATTCAAATATAAAATTTTTGACTGTAATTTTTAATTTAAAATTAGTTGAATCAAAATTTTAAATACACGTTTTAATTAAAATAAATTATAATAAAAAAAAAACAAATTTATTTATGTAATTATACATTGATAATGCATCTAATCTTATAAAAAATTTTAATTTTAAAATTAAGAAGTTTAAAAATTGAGTTTTTAAGCTTAATAATAAATTCAACACAGATAATTTAAAAATCACGTGCTTACAAAAAATATTTAAAAAATTTAATGATTTATCGTTTTAATCAAAATTTTTTTTCCTTCTAAAATATATTAGCATTTTTTACTTTATTTCTTTTTTATAGTATCAGGATTAAATAATAGTGATTTTTGTAAATTAAAATAATTAATTAAATATCATTAAAAATACTTTTTTAAATTGTAAGAAAAATAAGAATTACAAAACAGCATATAGTTATTGTAAAAATCTTTTTTTAATATTATATTTATATCTAAAAATTTAAATTTTAAAATAAAAAAATTAAATTATACAAATTTCATAATTAAGATTTAATAAATTTAAAAAAAGATGGCTAAATTTTATAAATATGTTTTTAGCCATAAAATAAATTTTTAAAATAATAATTATAAAAAATTTTAACAATCGTCAAAAGGAGATCAACTGTTAATAAGCTTAAAGGAGTATATTTAACTTTTATGGTAGATATGGATATAAATTTGTGTAGGAAAGAATACAGATTTAATTATGGCTGTGGTTGATCAGGTACTCAATTCTTTAGTAAACAAATTCATACATCTACTATAAAGTCCGTGTCTAAATAAACAGTGATGATCTAGTCTAATGATTTTTTAAAACAGGTCAGGTAATTTACCAAGTTTGAGAGCCCATTAAGATGATTTTGTATTAGTGATTTTGTGTGTTGAGACAGAATACTGATTTGTTCAAAAGGTTTTGATTGTGTGTTATGGAATATTAAATAGCTGACAAATGGTACTAGCCTTTTTGATGTTAAAAAGATAGATAATTTTTTAAGTCTGTAAGTAACTGTTTAATTTGGTTATGTTGATCAAAAGTTATGGTATCTGAGCTAATGGTGATGTTTATACCGGTGTATTTTAATAGTATTAACTCCTTTACTTTTAGATTTTTCTTAGAAATTATAGAAAGTTAAGTTGTTTCATCTCTGTACATTACTAGTAGTTCATCAATATAGATAACAATGTGAAAAGAATGCTGTATGCAGTTTGATTTTTAAATGTAGAGCTCCTGTTGAATTTTTCTAAAATCTAAGAATGTTGATAAGTTAATTAAATAAATATGCCAAACTCTTCCTGTCTGCTTCAGATTATGAATGACTTTTTTGAGTTTCGAAATATGGTAGATTAAGTATTAAAAAAAGCATTTTTTATATAAAGTTTAAGTAGATAGCCTTTTAAACTTTCATGTTAAACATGTTGTGGTTAAGCAGTAGATACATTTGGGCCAAAGATTCGCATTTAATCCCGTGATTGTATTATTTGAATAGATTTCTTTTATTTATTTAATTGGAATATGTACAAATCGTTTGGCCGGTCACAGTTAACATGCAAACTTTGTGTTATTGATGGTGTTGTAACAAATAAAGTGTAAAAAAACACAAGGATTGGTTAAGTTAATTGTGCAATAATTTCATGATTTTTGTCTACAATGTGTCATTAGAATAATTTAGTTGTCATATGAATCTGTAGCTGCTTTTTTGGATTTTAAAATAAAATAAAGTTTAGGTTAAAATAAAGTTTAGATAGTAATATGCTGTTTTTAAGCTTATCTATCTTGGATGTAAATCCATGTGCCAAGGCTTGTATTCTCTTGAGATTTTTCAAAATATGTTTTGAGTTTATAATATAAATGCTAGCTTCAATGTCTAGAATTCACCTATTTAACCAAAGATGTTGCTATCATATGGTCAGATAATCAACTTCAACATTGAAATTGCTGTTTCTTTTGTAAGAATTTTTACTTTGTTTTGATCAATTATTTCAATTAATTTTGTTTTTAATGGAAAAACACAATTGTAGGCATTGGTTGTAAATGCTGCACAATAATTTTTATTTTTAAGAGCTTGTCAATGGCCTTAAATTTTGATATTACTTGATTTGCTTGAAATAAAAACAATGGTTTCCAATTTTCATAAAGATAAAAAACTAAAGAAATTTAAAGAAAGATTCAAAGTTGCTTTGAAGAATCTAAATTTGTGTTTTAAAAATGTTGCAGTATTTTCTATTTTTTAATCTTTGAATATGTATTATATTAAGGTATTCAAAGAGGCGTGATGAGGATTATTTATTATTTGTGTTCTGATTGAACGATGAAAAGATAGGGTGTAATAAAGTTTATTTTGTGTCTGGTCATTTGATTTACTGTTAGAGTTATTAAGTAAACTTCTTATATTTAATTGAAATTTAAAAAAAACCTCTTGTGTTAAATAGAAATCTTTAATAAAGTTTAACCTAAAAACTGCTTTTTTCTAATATTTATTTATACCAATTTTTAGTTAGAGCCTTTTGCATTTAAAAAATATCTCTAAACAAAATATTATATTTGCAGTCAGGATATTGAATAGATGCATGCTAAAATCAAGTTAGTGATTTACATATACAGATTTTTTAAAACTATGTTTTTTTTTAAATAAACATAAATGGAATTCAAATAAATTTATAAAATATACTATGATGCTAACTTAGGATGAGACAATACAACCGAAAAATGTACATCGTTCTACTCAACTTAATGTCAATCTAATCAGTTGGTTGAGTAAATTTAAAAAAAAAGTAATATCAACTTTAAAAAAGGAGCTAGCGCAATAAATTATGGTATATGTGATGTGATCACATATAAACCTTTGTCATCTATTGGAAAAACTGGGCCAGTCATCATCACAGTGTAACCCGATAATAATCTAAAGTGGCAAAAAATAATAACTTTGACAGGATCCGCCACTACAACATAAATGCTACTTAACATACTAAAAAGACCACGCGGTCCCATATTTTTCTACATATTAATTAATCTATTAAAACTTGAAATTGATTCTATTCTTATTCTTGTAATACTATGTGTAACAATAAATTTTTTAATCGTTTTATGTATTTCTTTTTTTAAAAACAGAGTATTTATAAGAAAACTGTTAAAAAATTAAGATTTTAATATTAGTTCTATGTTTATTTTTACTTAGTAAATCTTAAGATAATAAGTTATCAATTTTAGTGTAATTTTAGTGTAATTAGTGTTTTGAATTCAATAAAAATAAAAAAAGTTTTAAAAGTTTATGCAAAAAAACCGAGCTGGTATCTCAGCTGTAACGTTTGGCATAAAAACCTAGGTTAGCACTAGAATGTAAATTCTGACTTTATTTATTAATAAGCTATGACTTTATCGGTTAAAATAAAACCTAGGATATAAACAAAGGTCTCATGGCCAGCTGATTTTGTAGTTATTATTAGTTGATATTTAATTTTGTTTAGACTAATTAACTCATTAACTAATTGGTCAAGTTTACGCATTTTTTTACAATAGAACACCTATTAGATTAAGTTAATAATATTTGAAAAAAAGGTGAGGAGAGTAAAAAATGCAAGAGAAAAATTAAAGATAATTATTGTGAATAATTTTAAATTTAAAATCCTTTATTTTATTTTAAAAATATTAGTTTTAAGTAATGATTAATATGAATTTCTTGAACACAACTATCTCCATACCACGTTCTCAACGATCCTCATTTGAGTGCATACATCAACAAAGTATTTAAAATATTTCAAACTGGTTTGGAATGTATAACTGTTATCATAATTAATAAAAAAATTAATAAAAAAAAAGTTATGACCAGCATATTAATTTAATTGTATATTTTGATACCTGGCAAAAAATTAAAAATGAATAAATTAAATAAAATTAATAAATTTTATAGTTTATTTTATTTTATATTTTTTATATTATAAAAATTTAAAAATAATATTTTTAACTGAATTTTTTTTAGTTTTTTATTTTTAATTGGAATATTTGAAATACTTTCAAAAATCAATAAAAATTACCAAATATTATAAAACATTTGATACAATATATTCAGCATTTGCATTAGAATTTGAAGCAGACATTACACTACATCAAAGATATATATTTACTATATATGTATGAAATAATAAAGAAGTATTAAATAATAAAGAAGTATGAAATAATAAAGAAGTATGAATAACCAATTAAAAAATATGAAAAAATAAAATAATAACGAATAACAAATTATTCAAAGAGTAATCTCAATTTACAACCAATAAGCCTAATAACATTTACAGTGTGTTCCCACTCTACACAACGAAGTCTCTTTATATACAGATTGGGACAGGGACACATCTTACAGCTCTACACATCTTAGCTGTAGCTCAATCTCAAGACTTCAGATGAACTACTGGCAGTAAACACAGCCAAGACGGTTATCACAACGTTGTGTACTGCTTTACCCAAAAGTCGGCTAAATTATAAGTATAATCGTCTTTAGCTATTACTAAAAGGTTGTCCAAATAAACACCCAATGCTAAGTCTTTGATTTGCTAAGGCAAAAATCACAAAGAATCTGAGTGATTTTGGTATGTCATTGTCTTGCAGCTTGTTTTAGGCCCTAAATAGATTAGTTTTCCTCGGCTTGCATACCTTCCCTTCAAAACACCGATTTCTTTAGGGAGTTGGATATAGATATTCCCTTGGAAGTCAACATTTAGGTAAGCTGTCCTCACGTTAATATGCCCAATGATCTAAACCTGGTCTTTCTAATTTGATTGATGTGAAGTATAATAGTGATTTGGTAAATAATTATGATGAATTTAAATATGGAACAAAAATGTCCGATCTGTTATGATAACCCTGATAGATAGCCCAACTGCTCACAACATAGTGAGAATGTCCACTACAAGCTAAGATAAGGGAGTCTCTTCATGCATTTGAGAGCATTTTCAGCTTAAAGGAATAGACCTGCTAATATCCAAAATAAGTGCCGTGATAACAAACAATGCAAAAGCAATTATCGAAGATAAATCATCTTGGGGGCTGAGTAAGCTGATGCTCATACTTTTCGTGTTTTTGTTACTCAAGAGGTTAAGTAAAGTGATAACTCAATTGGTGATAAAAACGCATTATTTAGTATTACTATGGCGGTTTACAAACAGTATGTGCAGTAAAAAGTCCAGAAACAACTAAGAAAAGCTTTAAATGCTTAAGCTGTGGTAAAATGAGACAAGTCCAATAAGTGCAAAAAGAATAAGCCAATCCATATTGCTGTTAACAGTTTCGATGACTTGGACAGTCATTGCATTGTACGAACAACTCAGAAATACTCACAGATCAGATCAGTCCTTATCAGATTTTCTTAACACAACATAATTTTAATCAACTTAAAATGTATAAATAAAATTATAAATTTATAAAAAAAATTATTTTAGGTATTAAATAATATAAAAATATTGTTCAAAAGTTATTTGTTTCATATAGCGTAAGTGAATAAACAAAAAAACACATGTTTTTCTTAAAAAGTGTTGTCTTTGACATTTATGGATCAAGACAAAAAAAGAAAGTGACGACGCGTGTACACACTCATGAATATTGGTTAGGTTAAATGTTAATTGCGTGATCAATGGGAAAGTGCTCAATTGGAATACTAATCCAACGAATAAAATATATGTTAAGTAAATACATAAGATGTAAAAATGTTTTATCATCTTTTACATTAATAATAGTCAACTTTTAGGTTAAAGACTGTTAAATTGTAATATCCATATTATTACTTTTTTATTTTGTTTACACCATTTTTAAGGAATAATATGATCTTATATTTTTGTTTATGACAATTATTCTTTGTTTAATATTCTGTATTTACGTACAGAAATCAACACAAAAGAGAGACAGCTAAACTCTAGTTTAAAGTAGATTCAGTTTATTATCAAAGTTTGAATTTGTGCCTATATAGTTTATTAAATTGCTCTTCTCTACTGAGACAAAGATATGTTCGCAATGAATCTAGCTAGTGAGAATGTATCTAATATAAAAATAAAAAAGCTTTTACAATACCAGTAACTTTAACGATATATAAATAATTAATTATTAATTGATTTTACAATTAAAAAAATTTAATCAAATACAATCAAATTTTTAAGTATAAATAAAAAATCAAATAACATAATTAAGGAAAAATTAGAGAAAATTAGAAAAAGTTATAGAAAAATCAGAAATAAAAAATTAATTAAAAAATGAAATCAGTTGTAAAAAAGAAGTTTTTATCTTAATACAACTCATATTAATATATTAATTTAATTAATTAAATATATATGTCAAAGTATAATGTTTTAAAGTATAAAGGTTTTAAATATTATTGATGATAAAAACAATAAGGTTAAATTTAGATTAAATCAATAAGAATTATTATATACTAGTTAATAATAATTATATAATTTATATTTTAGAAATTTTAATAATTTGAGATAAAAAAATAAAAATTTATTTAAAATGAAAAAAATATTTTGATAGTTTTGTATAAAAAATTATTTTAATAAAGAATTTTAAGCTATATCATTTTATAAAAAAATAATAAAAATATTTTTGAAAAATTAAACTAAAGATAAGATACGTTTTTGAATAATATTAATTGTTTAATAAAAATACAAAATTTTAAATATAAAATTAATACAATTACTATTATCGTAGATTAAAAAATTACTAAAATTACTACTAAGAAAAATTAAAAAATATTATTTTTATTAGACCAATAAAATTTATATTTTTCATTGTATTTTAATTGATTATTTTAAACAATAAATTAAATTTATTAAAATTATGAAATTAAGTTAAAAGAAAATAAAAATAGATATAAAATCTAATTTATATATAAAATATAAGTCTATAAATTTTAACATAATTTTGATTTTTAATCCTAGAACAAATAGATGTTACCTATGAAAAACAATAAATTATTGTCTAATCAAATTTTTAGTCTTTTTATTTTAATAAAACATCCTAATTAGATTTTATTTTAATTTTTTTTTAAATTATAAATGTTTTAAAATTAAAAGTTTTTTTTTACATCAATTAGTTATATTGTTACTACCTAATTATTTTAAATATTGGGCAAGCTCATTTTTTTTTTTATTTCTAATTTTTTTTTTTAAATAATTTTTCAGTAATTTTACAAGATTTTAAAGTATAATATATTTTTATTAAATTCGATAAACTATCTCATTACTCACTCTAGAAATGTTATTTTCTACTTATTAGTTTAATTATATTATTCTAGAAAACTATTTTAGGATTATATTATTTTAAGGTGATGTCCATTTTCTCAAATTATATAAAGTATCTTTCAATCAAAATTTTACGCTTATAAGGTTAAATTTTTTGTATAATCATCTCTTAATTTTGTAATTGCTTGATAAAGCGATTTTTAGTATACTTATAATATCTAAAACACTTACAAAGTTTTTTAATTTAAATAATTATATTTTTTATTTTAATAAATTATATATTGTTTGTTTTTTATTAAGATTGTTTTTTCAATATTAATTTTTTTTTTTATAAAAAAGTTTAAATATTTATTTTATTAAAATCAATTTTTATAACTTTAATCTTTAATATATTTTTATTTTTTATTTCAAAATTCAACTTAAATTTGTGTTTTTTTTTATCAATTAATATAAATTTAATTTTTTCTTAAATTCAAAGTAAAACCTGTAGCAAATTATAATTTTTTAAATAACTTTTGTTTGACAATTAAATAATAAAGGATTCTCTTACAATAATTAGACATTAAAACCAGGTGTTAGATGACTCTGATGACAAGTAAATCATGTTTAAGCAAAAAATTTTTTAAGTTTAATAATAATTTCAGTATGTCAAAATTGCAGTGAGTCCAATTAATAAATACAATAATAGTTAAACTTATTTGTACATAAGAGTCAAAACGATAGAAGTTAAATCAAGACTGACAATTAATTCAAAATCTTATAAAATAAGTAATTTTTATTAATAGATGTTTTATTTATCGTTTAAATCGAATCAAAAGTGAGAGAGAAATAATAAGTCATAAACCCTTTTTAAAGAGCCTTTCTTTAAAGAAAAGTTAAAAATATCTTTTGCCGATTGTTAGCTATATTATTACTTATAATAAAAATCCGGATTTATTTTTTTCCTTGTCTTACTTCACATCAAACTTATATTTTTAAATATATAAACATATAATCGTCGTATATGACTAAATGTTCATTTATTTATTACTGTGGTATCGCGATTGATATATTTTCTTTGAATTATGGTGAGTAAAAATGAATTTTTACAAAAAATTGATTAAAAAAAGATTCTGAGAATAAATTTATAAATAATTTTATGTGAAAGCATATATATATATATATTATATAATTTTGTTTAAAATAAATGAATCAGTAGCTTGAGACATTGACATTAAATTTTAATGTTTAATTTTTTCATAGTTCAAATTTTTTATTTATAAAATTTATACTAGAAAAAGCTGTATTTTGTTAACTTTTTGTGCTTTAATTTTTTTTTTTCAATATTTTCAACCTGTTGTTTTAAAAACAATACCGCAATACATTTTTTCTAAACTTTTTTTCAAAGTTTGATATACAAAAAAAAATTAAAAATTTATAATAAATTCATATTTTAATTAATCATTCTAAGGTAAGTATTAAAATGAATTATTATAATATTATGATTCATGCTTTTTATATTTAAACTTTAATAAAAAAATTTAATTCAAAATTTACAACTTTTTAGGAAAATCAATTTCAGTTTTTTGTTTATTTTTAATAGCGGTTTATAATATAAGTAATTTTTTTTAAATAAATTATCTAAAATTTATATAAATCCCCAAACTTCTTGTTGTTTAAAATAATTTTAAAATAACTTTTTTAAATTTTAAAAAAATAAAAAATATTTTTGTATTACATCATGTTTATTTAAAATTCCTTTAATATTACAATTTTCAGCATTTGCAGCTTAAAAATCTAAGTATATAAACATCATCACAATTTTTTTTTAAATAATTTATAATATATATATATTGTTTTAGTTAGATATGTTGAGTGAATGTAAAAAGTGTAAAAAATATTTTTTGACTTTTTGTATTTATACTAATCAACTTTTATATTTTATCTTAAATAAAGAAACTGTTACATTGATAATTTCTATATTAATGCTTTTATGTTTTGTTTACCTCATTTTTAAAGATTAATATGGTCCGATATTTTTGTCTATGACGATTATTCTTTGTTTAATATTCTGTATTTAGGAACGGCAATTAACAGAGAAGAAGAATCGAACTCTAGTTTAAAATAGATTCAGTTTATTATCAAAGTTTGATTTTGTGCCTAAATAGTTTATTAAATTGCTCTTCTCTACTGAGACAAAGATATGCTCGCAATGAATTCAGCTAATAAAAATATACCAAACGTGAATATAGACGAAGCATCCACTAATCAAGAGCATCAACAAAATATTAAATTCTTCATTGCCACACAAATTTATATAATTGCAGTAATAAAATAAAAATATTATTTACAAATAAAATAAGTAAAAAAATTATTTAATAAAATTTTTAAATATTTTGCAATTTATTATTTAAAATGAAAATATTATAAAAATTTTACATTAAAACTAAAATAAATGATAAAGCAAATAAATTATTTATCTTTTAAATGCACAGAATTTACATGTAACAATCCAACTTTAGCAAATGCTGAGTTTGTGTGAATAACCACTTGAACATCTTCAAGAACAATTTTTTTTTTAAATAAAGGACAATCTAAAGTAAATGTTTCATATTCACCTCCCTCACCGCATATATTCAAATCGTATTTTTTATTTAATTTTTCTAAAATAGGTTGCATTTGATTTAAATTTTTTCCTAGATGTAAATCAGGTTCTAAACCTATTGCCGCTACTTTAACCAATACAGCGTCAACTTGATTTTCAATCATTTCGTTTAAAAGTTGTGATTGATCTTTTTTCCATAAATAAGCTAACATTGTAACATTAAGACGTTTGCATATATTTTGAACTCTATTTTTTTGAAAATTAGATAAAATTGCTCCAACAGAAATTGCATCAAAAACAATTTTCCTTTTAACTTCTTCTAATATTTGGAATAAATTTTCAACTTCATCTAGTTGATTTTGGTCTTTTGAATTCTGGCCATTGTATTCTAATGAAAGCTGGATCGGTTTACCTGTAATTCCTTTTCTAAATAAAGGAAGTTCAATTGCTTTTGCATAATATTCAATCAACTGGTGGCCCACTGTTTGATACATATAGGAATCAAGTTCGTTTATAGACAAATCAACTGGATGAAGATTTACTAAGCCTACAATTTCATGACCGTTTTCCACACATTTCATCATATTATAAGTGGAATCTTTGCCACCACTAATTAATGCAATCACTTTCATTTAGAATCAAGATTTTAAAATAAATTTAAATCAATGTAATGTTTGATTTTATAATTATATAAAATATTTATATTTTATTTTACATCATTTGAAATTCAATTAATTTACTAAAAATTTTTTTAACTATTTTATCTAAAATATTTATTATACAAATAAAAAACTTGAGTTTAAGAACGTAAACACGTTTTATTTATATATATTTAAATAAACACGTTTTATTTATAAACTTATAAATAAACACATTTCTTTGGTTATCAAATAAAATTTAAGCGCAATGTTTAAAACATTAAAATTAGTTTTATTTTTTTAAATATATTAAAAATAAATTTCAATTTTTTTTTCGCAATTTTATAAATAATTTAATCAAAATATAAAGTTATTTTTTATTCAAAAATGATCATAGTAAAAAATCTGTTTTAATTTAAAAAAAAAAAAATTATTTATAATTTATATAATTCATTTTATATTATTTTGTTTCATATATATATATATATAATCAATATAAATTTTAATAATATGAAACGTGTTTTATATTGACTTTAAAATTATTTATTAATTTTAAAATAATTTTTAACATAACAAGCATATCTTTGCTTATCCTAAACATTGATAAAAATTTAAGAAATAATAAAAATAATTTTATTATTATAATTTTATTTTATTTATTAAACTTATTATTTTTTAAAACATGCTAATTTTTTTTAATTAAAATTATTTTTGATTTAAAGAATATTTTTTTAATATGTTCATTAAATATATCAAAATTTTATATCTAATTTTTTTATATCTATTTTTAAATTAAATTTTTATAAAAAAAAGTATTCCTGACAATTTGTTTAAATGTAGTCAAAAGATATAACTTATAAGATAAATAAGTCTAATATTTTATTTTTTTAAATATTTTAAATTAGGTTTTTATGTATTATAAAGGGTTTAGTAACATAACAAAGATAAATAAAAAACTTTTTTTCTAAATCATCAAGCACTTTTAAAATAATGTTAGTACGACCTGAAATTTTTTAGAAACATAAGTATATAAAATGCTAAATAAAAATGGTTTAATGATTAATAAGTCTATTATTACTTAACTTTTATACCATATTTTACAAAGTGATTTAAAACTAAACTTTTTACAAAAAATTTTTGATTAAAAAAAAAATTAAAATCCTAAAAAAAAGACATAAATAGTTAGCATTGAACAGTTTAACTTGGTCATTGTACTATTGAAAAAAAATAGTTATATATATATTATAATTCACATTAAAAAATAAATTAATGAAAAAAAAATTTTTTAATTAAAAAATTTAATTTTTGTTTAAATATTTCTACAATAATATTATTTTATTATAAAACGATTTATAACACTAATATTTTAAATTTAAATGTTTTCATTTTAAATTCAAAATTATTATTTATTTTAAAATTTTTTAATTTAAAGTAAAATTTTAGATATTGTATTTTAATTTATATTTATTAAAAACTAAAAAAAAATAATTCAGTTTTATTTTAGTTTTTAAAAATTATTTATTTCAAATAAGTTTATCAATTTTTAATGTTACTATAAATTTATTAAAAAAGTTTTATTTTTTTTTAAATTATATAATAAGTATTCAATTTTCAAATGGGTAAATTGGACATTTTGGTATTTCATTTAAATCATGATCAAATATAGAAACATCAATATTATAACTTTTTCCCATCCAAACAGCACGATCAGTATGATCTTTGTGTTCCAATTTAGTTAGAGGATGTAGCAAAATAGTAAAGTTTGCTCTTTGTAAAGTAAAGAAACTATAAGCCTTAGACATTGCTGTTGCGTTGCAACAAGTTTCAAAACTTCCAACAGGATGAGGACCAATCGGATTAATATTAAACTAAAAAAAAAAATAGTTTTTAAATTTTTTTAAATTATTTTTAAATAAATAACTAACCCTGTTTACTGAACATCCTTTAAGTTCACCGCTTACTATTTTGCTATGTACGTAGTTTCTATACAAAAAATTAAAACATAAGCAAATTGAAATTAAAAATTAAAGAATTTACCTAAAATTATAAGCTGCGTTTGAATCTCTTTTATTATGCTGGAAAAAGTAAGTGTGAAAATGATATCCTGTAATAAAATCTTCATCGTTAGCTATGATATAGCTTAAACTAAATAATAAAATTGCACTTAAAAAAAATAATTTTGCCATTTTAAATTTATTTTCAAGAACAAAATCAAAATTAGCAATGAAACTCTAAAATAATTAAATTCAAGTTTTTATATTAATAGATTTATAAATTTATTGTTAATTTTTCTAGTTAACAAACTATCATTTTTAGTAATACTGATAAGCTATCTAAATTACGTAAACTATCATGTTTATTCTAATTAATCAATTGTTTTAATTAAATTGATTTATATTAACAAATCCATTAGTAAAAAATATCATTTATATATAATTTCAAATGAAAATCAGCAAAAATTTTTTACGATATTAAAATATTTAAATGTGTTGAAATAAAGCATGTGAATGATCGAATAAAGATGTGATAAATACATCATTAAAAATAGCATAAATTACGCAATCAAATTTTGATGTAATAAAATCTAATCAAATAAACAAACAAATCTTTAGAAAAATTTCAAGATCAACTTTAAATTTAATTGAAATATTTAGTCAAACAATATATTTTAATTTTTTTTTTTTTGTCCATAGTTTTATCATAAAATAATTAAAAAAAAATTATAAAAAATAATTGTTACTTTAAATACAATAAATTTAAATTATTGTGTGGGAAAGAAACTTTTTAAATATTGTGGTAATATTAATAAATTTTAACTTTTTCAATATTAATCAAGTTTAGTTAGTAACGTTTTTTTTAAAGAAATAAAAATAGTCAATATACTTATTTTCTAACTAAAGTTTTTAAATTAAAAATCACTTATTTAATTTATTATAATATTCATTGTTGCCCATGGTTATTAAGCTTTTAACACCTTTTATATTGTCTATATAAATTAAAGTATTTACTAAAAAAGTTTATTAATTATATGCACGATATAATAAAATCTTATGTAAAAATATATACTTTTTGTTAGATATACATAAAAAATTAAATTAATTAATGTTTTAAAAATTAAAAACTATTATTAAATAAATAATTTTGCGAAAATTTATTCGATCATTACATGCAATTGCATGTAAAAATAGTTTTAAAAAAATAAGTTAAAGCCAAGTTAAATATACAAAACTCGTTAAATTTATTTCATCTAGTTTTAATAAAAATTGTATAACTAAATTATTAATTAAAAATGATTAAAAAAAATCAAAAAATTTTAAACTTAATAAATTTAAAAAATTTAGCTATAATAACTAAAAAATTTTATATAAATAAAAAAAAATACAACAAATAATAAAAAAAAAATTATAAAAACAAAGTAAATCAAAAAAAAAAGACTTATTCATAAGATTAATTAAAGATTAATCTTTATAAAAAATCTTTATAAATTAAAATAAGTCAGACAAGTTAAATATAATTATAAATTAAAAAGTTAAAATATAAATTTAATTGATGCAAAAACATATAAATAATAATCAAATCAATTTAATATTGTTATAATTAAATATAGCTAAACAATACATATAATCTTTAAATTATTTATTGATTGTTAAGTAACTTTTTGTATTAAATTTCAACTTTTACTTAGGAAAATAAAGATAATATCTTTTATCACTAAATTTACTAAACAAAAAAGATAACTTATAGTTGTTTTTAAAAATTGTCCTATTAAATATTGTAATAAATTTTATTAAATAATTAATTAAGAATATTTATTTTCTAATTATTAAATAAAAACTTAAATCAAAACCTTAATTCCAAACTGTAAATTAAGTAGATTAGACCGTTAAAGTAAACCAAAAATAAATTTTTGATAAAAAAATTAAAAAATAAATGCACTTTAAAAATTGCTGCAAGATTATTGCAGATCAATATATAAATTTATGACATTTTTTAATAATAAAATAGTATTACAAAATTAAAAACTAAATATTTAGAGATAAAGTAAAAGATGTAAAAAGTTTAAAGTTTCCTAATGAAAATATAATAAATAATAAATTCATATATATTCATAGATGATTAAAAAAAAAAATCATGTCAGATCTTTTAAATGTAAAAAAAATTAAAAAAAATAAAAACTAAAAAAATTTACTTTGTTCTGTAAAACAATTTATGTTAAAAACAACTAAATTAATAAAAGTTAACATATTATTTATATCAAATATTATACTGTAATATTTAAACCTGTCTCAATAAAAAGAAATAATAAATTTTTTATATTTTAATAAATTAAAAATTGCAATTTATCTTGTTGTGATAAATATATATATTTGTAATATGTAATAGTTATTGTTAGCAGAAATTTACACTTACATATAATTACATTAGTATGGAATATAATAACTAAAGATTATATTCATTTACTACTGCTATGGTTTAAGTATTACATTTTTACAAGAATTTTCACTTTTAGTTATTACATTGGTCAACAATAACATGATATTATTAAATATCAATTTTAGTACGTTTTAATAAGTTTTAATTTATTTTATAAATTTATTTATAACTAATAAATTTAATTATCAATTTAATAAAATTTAAATAAAAAATTTATATTTTAAAAGTTAATTTAAAAATAACATATATTTAAAAAAAAAATTTGCAACTTTAATTTTAAATTATAAAAAAAGTTTAATTTATTTTAATTTATTTTAATTTATTTTAATTTATTTTAATTTATTTTAATTTATTAAAATTTAAATTATTAAAAAAATTAATTAAAATATTTCAATAAATTATAGTGACCTACACTTTTTTTTTAATAATTAATACATTTACTTTAAAAATTAAATAATTAATAATAAATCGTTTTTATTATTAAAGTAAAATAAATCAATTAAAAATAAAGATAATTCAGATCGAATCAACAGTATAAAGACTTTATTTTATTTAAGGTATCAATTTTTCATAAAATGTTTATATTTTAAACATAAATAATATTAAAAAAAAACTATACTAACTTTGAACTTTTGTTAGCGAACAAATCAATTTTATTAAATAAGTTCTATAAACATATAATTTTTAACTTAAGTATTATAAAAAAAATATTATATAAACTAAAATCAAAAATTTAATATATTTTTAATAATTTTAATGAAAATTAATTTAAGAATTTTTAAAATTTAAGCGATTAAAATTTAAGAACTTTATTAGTTTAAGGTTCAATATTGGTTAAATAAGAAAAATATAACTTAATAATTTTTGTGTGTTATTTATTAAGATTTTTAAAATTTAATAATATTTTGTTATTTTGTAAATGATTTTTCAAGATTTAGAATAAATAAAATTAAATACTAATTCTGATGATAATATCAACAAAGCTTTATTTTTTTTTTACTGAAAAAATTTTAGATTAATTTAACAAATAAATCGTTAAAATTAAAAAAACATAGAAGAATTTAGAATAGGAAATGATTTGCCGTTTTTTTTTTAATATCGCTTAGATGATTTTTTAATTTTTCTTTTATTAAACAAATTATGAATACTTAAAAATATTGTGGGCTTAGTCAAATTATATTCTCTAGTTATCAGAGATGAAGAATTTAGTGTTAAATTATAACTGTAACTAATCGGCTACAAAGCTTTCTCTGACAACTTCTGACAAATATAAATAATTTTTTTTTACATAAGTTTAATTTAGAACACTTATTAATAATATCAAATTATATTATATTTATTATAATTTAATAAATTTTTTACTAATAATAATAAAATTAATTAATAATTTTTTTATTTAAACTAATTTAATTATTATATATTATATTTTCCACAAATTATTATTAATTTATTTATAAAATTTAAAAAATAAAAAAATTAATTTTGTTTTAAAATTAAAAGTTTAATTCTAAAAAATTTATTTTTTAAATTTTGTTAATTTAGTTTTATTATTTCTAAATATTCTTAAATATTTTAAAAGGATTAAAAAGAAAAGATAAATTTAAAATTATAAAATTCGTAAAATAATTATATTAATAAAATTGATCAAAAATATTTAATTGATTAAATTAAGATTTTTAATTTGTTATTAAATTGATTTAAAAAATGATAAAAATAAAAAATAATTATTTAAACTCAGGATACTTCTAACAGTATAAACTTCAAACTGAATGTATAATTGAAAATCATAAATTTATCAAAGCAGTTTAAGTTAATTATAAATAAAGTAATTTTATATAATTTTAATGCTTCACAATCCAATTTATTTAAATAAATTAAAATATAAGTAAAAAATTTATAAAACGCAAATCATTATAAAAGCTTTACTCATTTTTGAAAGTGCCAAAAATTGAAAAATTTATTTTTGTTATAACTGTTCAATATTTGACCCGTTAGCTTATGGTGAATTCATTTTTTTTTTTTTTGTAATTCTACAAAAATATACTATTTTCATAGCTACGCCTGTTTATCAACTAAACAAGTAGCAACTAAATTTAAAGATGATCAAAATAAATTTAATTGTCTAAGCCAATTGATTTTAAATTAAAAAAAAAATTAGAAAAAAATTAAAAACTTTAATTAAATAAGTTAAAACCATTTAGAAAACACATTAAAAAATGCTTTTTTTTTTGCCGATGTTTATATTAAAAAAACGTTAGCAATTTCTCAAAAAAAAAAAATCATTTTTGAATAGGTAATTAATTTACAATAAAACTAATTAAATTAAATTTTGTCTGATTTTTTTGATTTTAGAATATATGATTATACTTTAATCAATTGATTAAACAAGTTCAAATTGTGATTTTAATTTTTTTAATTATAATTTTATTTATATTTTTTCATCTATTTTTATTGTTTATCTTTTTATTTAGCTCAATTTTGTTTTTTATTTACAAAATTACAAATACAGATCAATGTTTTCTAAAAATTCATGTTTATATATATGTTCAATAAGTATTTAATAGCTTAAATTTATTTTATTGTATTTTATGATTATTACTTTGTTGCCAAATTAATTAATTAAGTTTATGGTATATAATAAATTTGTTTTATTTTAATCTAAATATCATCCAGGTGTAAGTTGATTCGCCACCATATAGACGTCAAACAATACTAAAATAATGATTAACTTTTTTTAACGTTTCCTTTTCAGACATCCTACTGATTTTATAAATAGGTTAACTATACTCATAAACAAATTTATTTTCTCACTTTATGATTCGTCAAGCTGTGCATTAGAAAACGTAATTACTGTTTTTGGTTTTTGTCTTAATTTTGTCTCTAATTTTAGTTATTATCTAAATAAAATCAAAAAATATTTTTGCGGCCATTCATTTTGTTTATAATTTTTTTTTATTAATTAGCATGACAAAACAAAATTATTAAGAATTCAATAGTCCACTAAATAATAGCTAATTTGAACATTTTTTATATTCAATCAGGATTAACTTGTTAAAATTTTATTTAAAAAAAACTAATGATTATTTTATATTATTGATTTATTCCAAGTATTTTAGTTTAATTAGTCTGATACATTTTATTTAGTATGATATTGTCCTAAAGGTGGGTAAATTTCAGAATTTTTTTTTTGTTTTTTTTTTTAGTTTACATTTTATAACAAAAACTATTCACCACTATTATAATTTATTAAACTAATAAATTACTTTAAGTAATTAATTTTTGATTTAAAAAGAAATTGATTTAAAAAAGTTTAAAAAAAAAAAAATTTATAATTTAAAATAATACAAAACAAAATGATTAACAAATTCAAAAAAAAATTAAATTTTAAATAACTATAATAAATTATGACACAGTTTAAAAAGATTAAAAAAATATTTTTCATAAAAATTATTTATTATAAAAACAGAAACTGATGTTAACATATATTTAATGTTAATACCTATGGCTAATAAGGATAAAAAAAAACTAAAATTAAAAAAATAGCTTTAACTTTAATTATAAAAATTTTAAATTTAATAAAATATTAAAAAAATGTATTTCGATTTTAATTATTTTAAAATCATTAATTAATTATCATTACATTTTATAAATATTAAAGCTAAAGATTTATATTAATAAAATTAATTTACATCTTTTCAAGTTTTATTAACAAATAAATAATTCAATAAAAAATAATATATACTTTTATAAAATTAACAAGAATATTATTTATTTTACACAAAAAAAAATAATTGCAAATTTAAAAATTTTTTTAAAATCAAAAATTTATATTATTTATTACTTAATTTTTAAATTTAAAGTATATTATAATTTTAATAAGATTAGAAATGTATTATTGATAATAATTTTTTAACTAAAGTAACATTAATATTGTCTATAAAAAAAATAATTTTTTAATTTAAAAATTTTATTAAAAAATACATGTTCGAAAATATAAAATAAAATCAATAATTGTAGAAAATATATTTTTAAAAATTAAATTAAATTTTATTTAAACTTAAATTCAAACATTTTTTTTCAATAATTTCATATATTATTTTTAATTTATGCAATCATATATAGATCAACAAATTTAAAACTAAAACAATAAAACTTAAAATGGATTTTTCCTATAAAACAATGAAAATAACATAAAAAATAAAATAAACATAGTTTTGTTTTTACTATAAAAAGATAAATAAAAAAACTTAAAAAATATAATTTTTAACTAAGAAAAATAAAATAAATTAAAACAAATTAAATAAGATTAAAATTAATAAAAATTAAACATAAATTAATAAATTTTTCGTTTAATAATATATTTCAAAAAAATAATTATAATAATAATTTATTTTTAATTGCAAAAAAATAAAAATTAAAATTTAATTTTTAATTAAATTAAATCAATTAAATCAATTTTTTATTATAATTTTTAATAAAAAAAAGTAATAAATATAATTCAAAAGAATATTTCTTTAATAATAATTATAGATTTATTAAAAATATTTAATTATTTTTTATGTAAATACATAATTATTTGCAAACATTAATAATTTAGAATTGAACAACATTTTTTCAATTTTAACTACAAAAACAAGAATAAATGCTACATCAATAATAAATAATTAGATTCAGACAGCCTGAAAGTTTTTTTTTAATGCAATTTAAGTAATTAGCTATTTGTTTATGGTTCAAATGGATAAACTGGACATTTTGGAACTTCATTTAAAACATATTCAAAAATTGTATTATCAAGACGGAAAGAACTTCCCATCCAAGCAGCACGAGTAGTGTGATCTTTGTATTCCAATCTGGTCAAAGGGTGTAATAAAACAGTAAAGTTTTCTCTATGTAAATTGAAAAAGCTGTAAGCTCTAGGCATAGCTGTAGCATTGCAACAAGTTTCAAAGTTTCCAACTGGGTGAGGACCCATGGGAGCATAATACATCTGATAATAAAAAATGAATTTTATTTTACATTTGAAAAATAAAATAAAAACTTACTTTGTTGACTGAGCATCCTTCAAGTTCACCGTTTAATACTTTGCCATGTACATAATTTCTAATTAAAACAAAGAAAAGTGAAATGTCTTAAAATTGCAATTATCACTAATTTAGTTTTTTACCTAAAATCTACTGCAGTTTTGGTGTCTTCTTTATTAAAGTGGAAGAAATAAGTATGGAAATGGTAAGCGGAAATGAAATCTTCTTCATTAGCAATAATATAACTGAAACTTAATAATAAAATTGCACTTAAAAAAAATAATTTAGTCATTTTGAGTTTAAATTTTAAAATTTATCACTGAATTTCTAAAAGTTTAACTCTAATTACTTTTATCAATTTCATCGACCCTTTTATATGTGTTATTTTTCTAGTGAAAGCTAAGTTACAGAAACAATGACACCTACACATTTAGCTTAATTATTAAAGTAATATCGGCAAATGAAATGAATTATGTAAATTATGATGCTTATTTTAATTGATGCATTTCCAGCAATAACCGTTTACGCTAAAAGGTTTAGATTTGTGAGTTCAAGCATTAATTGAATAGAACGTTTAGCTCGAATTTCAAAATGCATTTGAAATAAACACGTGAGACGAGGGGACTGACAAGAGCATCATGACAATGCCAACTTTGCGTAATTGTGCGACTGATATTAAAACAAAGAAGGAACCACTCAGAACGAACACGTTTCCCGCTTAGATCACAAGGCAAAGCCAATGGGATTCTAAACACAGTCATCAACGAGCCGACGTCTTAGACAGAGTCTAGTCAGCCAGAGCTCCTCTTCGTGCTCAGGAAACGGTTCCACCAACTCCTCATCGCGGTTTTAGTTTGATCCGAGTTGTACTCGAGAACGTTAAATCATACTATAGAAAAGATCCTATGAAGCATGATTGTTAGCTGAAAAAGTAGTTTGTCTTTGCTTATAAGGAGCTTAGCTTCTTTCTTAAATGCCAAACTGACTTGCTTAAAGATTCACTCACAGGGGTCCAACAGGTGCTTTTGTCTAGGCCGAACTGTGTCACCCTCGCAATCCCTGAGCAAGTTAAAACATTTTCTGTGCAAATTACTTTTCCATTAAACTAAAAGTCTCTAGACTAATTTGGTTAATGTCTATTTGGAGCAATCAGCTATATCCACACTTGTCTTGACGGGTGACTATTGCTGAAACCACGTGTTTGCATCATATTTGTTTCCTGTTGCTATTGGAGATAAAATCTCTAGGTGCTGCCCACACTGAGTCGTTTTTGCAACTAAAGCCTGGTTGTTTATGCTTAAACACATGATTTGATTTTAATTCTATCTCAGCAATTAAGATTCGTTTTCTTTGCGATATTAATGAATTTCAATTAATTAATTTTGAGCTGTTAAAATAATAAAATGTTTAACAAATTACTATCTAATTGTGCAACAATTAATTCACTTGCTCAACGCAATATTCAAAATGTGAGTTAAATTCAATTCGTTTATTAAGTTTAAAAATTTCTCATTTTAAAATTTCACCTATATTCGATTTATGATTCTCGGTTTCAAAGTTCGCACCTTTGCTAGCCAAAAGAAAAGGCTTTCGAATCAAAAAAGACCAAGAAAACAAACGAAAGGCCAGAGAAAAAAAACTTGCCGAAACTGCTAAAGTCAAACCTACAAAATTCAGATTTGAAAAAAGGTCGTCATTTTCTTCAACATTCACTAATTCGCTCATTTTAACCATTTAAGTTGATCCGGCTCAAGTCAAACGCACATTCAATTAATCACTCATCCAATTAAACATGCATTCAGTTAACCATACAATCAAACTACACCGAATTTCAATTATTCTTTTTTTTCTACAGTTTATTAAACATCAAGGTCGGAAGATATTCGGACAAAGACAAGCAACCAATTCCTAATGACAATGTGTTTTTCAATGACAAGGTTAAACAAATTGCATACACTTTTGAAAATGCAATTAAAAATCACCGGGAAATTTTGTCTCCAGAAATAATGAACTCTCCAGACGCTTTGT
This sequence comes from Pyemotes zhonghuajia, assembly GCA_025170145.1. Taxonomy (NCBI): domain Eukaryota; kingdom Metazoa; phylum Arthropoda; class Arachnida; order Trombidiformes; family Pyemotidae; genus Pyemotes; species Pyemotes zhonghuajia. The sequence continues at coordinate 8,501,141 of CM045844.1, read as the reverse complement.
TAAATGCCAGAATCGAACTCAATCTAAGACTTAAGAAAAAAACCAAATTTTTGTCCACTTTTTCTAGTGTCTATTTGCAACCATATTTGTATGAATATAAAAAAGTGCGAAGAGTTGTAGCTATTTGCGCAAATGAGCAAGATATTGAAACTTCATTAAAACTAGGCGCTAGCATTGCTGGCGGGGCCGATATAATTAAGATGATAAAAGAGCGAAATTTAACTGAAATCGATTTTGATTTCGTTGTCTGTCATACTGACATGTTAATACCTTTAGCTGACGTTCGTCTCATATTAAAAAATCATTTTCCTTCTAAACAATTAGGAAATTTAGGCTCGGACATGAACAAATTAGTCAAAAAATTTGTTGATGGAATATATTATGAACTTGTTAAAGATAAATATGAAGATGATTATGGATGGGTTGAATCTCATTTTGGAAGGTTAAATATGCCGATTGATCAATTACGTGAGAATTTTGTTTTATTATTAAATGAAATATTAAAATATAAACCAGCTGAAACAGAGCGTAAGTAAATTAAGTTATTTATTTTTATTTATTTTTATTTATTTTTGTTATTTTATTTGTTTTTTTAGATTCTTTTATAACTAGAGTTTTAATTAAAGCTCCACCAAATGACGAACAATTTAAAATTGATTTTTGGAATATGCTAAAAGACCATAGAAATCCAGAAGATGTAGAAAAAGAGCTTGCAGATAAAGAAAAAGAAAAGCAAAATACAAAAAAATCTAAAAAATCAAAAGTTATTTTAAATTAATTTAAATTTAAATTATTTTTTTAAGAATTTATTTTTTTTGTTTTTAGTTTTTTTAACAATTCATGTACGCTTTGTAGTTATAAAATTAGTTTAAAAAAATTCAAAATATTTAGCCTAATAAGAGCAAATGAAATTTTTGCTTAAAAAAATAAAATAAATTACTTAATTTACATGATCTTTAATTTTCAGTTATTCGTTCTATTAAACTTAAGGTTATGTGAAAACTGAAAAATAAATAACAGTTGAATACTATTTAATAATAACTTATTTAATTTTATACAGCCGGATTAGAAATAAAAAACATTTGTTAATTTTTTTTGCACTTTTTAATTTGAAATGTGTTAGGTTAAAAAAAAATTAAGAACCAGGCAAATTTTTTTTCTAAAAGCAAATTTAAATGTTGATTGAAAAATTAATTTTTTATAATTTAGGTAATTCTAAACATTTGTTTAGTGTGCATGTTATTTTTAGTAATTTAATTCTAGTTAATAATTAATATTATTTTTATCTCATATATTTTAGGTTTGTTGGTTTTTATGGTTTTTTTTTGGTTTTTTTTTTTATTTTTTTTTTTTTTAAAGTATATTCTTTTTGATTAAAAATAGTGTCACCGTAGTGTTAGAAATAAAAAGAGTATTTTTATTTGTTATTTTAAGTTTGACTTAAGAGAAAGTTTTAAATTTACAATGATTATTGAGTTTAGAGGTCAGCTGTTTGTATGGTAATAACTTTTGAGCTATCAAATCTAATATCACAAGTTTGCGTTAAGTTTTTGGGCAAGTAAGGCAGGTGCTAATCCGCTTGTGCTAGATAGACTTAACCTTGAAAATTTTGGACGCCTTTAAACTGTAAAGATAAAATAAGAAAAAAGTCTAGTGTGAAACCCTTTGGTACATTTTACAATAAAGTGGTGCAAGATCACAATAGTTAATAAAAACGGTTCAAATAAACAAACTGGTGAATTGTAAAATGAATTTATACAAATAATTGAGAATTGTTGGCGATTGGAGTGAAATGAATTGCTAACAGTAATTAGTAGGCTGTTAAAAGGTTAAATTCAAGGGTAACTTGCATTATGATAGCGCAATAATCTTAATAACAAACTAAATAAACTTTGAATAATGAATTTAATTTGACCAGAAACAGATGTTTTCTGCATTAGAAGCACATCCCTAAAGATAAAGTTAGTACAGAGCTAACGCGTAAAAAATAGGGCCTATTTAAAATGGCGTTGGTGAAGCGAGATTGGTTAAATTGGCAAAAGTGGAACACATTGTCGGAGGTGAAAAGGTATCTGGTGACCGGACTGGAGCCTGATTCAGTTGTGAGTTTAGATCAGCTGGTGAAGGTTGACTGTGAATTTGCATTGTAAGTGAAAAGTTTTGCTTTGTTGAAATGGGATACGATTTGTATAGATTGTGGCCAGAAGAGCAAGTTTTGGATAGTAAAACAAGCATAGGAGAGATGGATAGACGAAATGTTGAGCAAGAGTGTCCATACCAGGAACAGAACTACGAGAAGATGATGAGCATTTTGGAGGCCAATAGTGTTTGCAACCTGGACTATTTGACTCGTCTGTCGTTGTGTAGTTCGGGCTACAGCTCGCCCAACGCTGTGAATTACGAAGCCAGTAGACCGATGGAGGAGTCAAGCAAAAGTGATCATCCTCAAAGGTTCCAGAATTTGTTGAGTCTGGCGGAACAGGCCTACTATGAACAGATTAATAGACTAGATAACGAATCCCCTATGGAACAGTCGAATATGATGAGAAGATTTAGTTTAGGAAACAAGAAAGGCAACAAGAACAAGTCGCTGGGAGAGAAGGCCTGCAACTTTTGTGAGAAGAATGGCGAACCGTATAAAGTGTACAGTTCACATGTGCTAAGATGTCCTTTAAGAAAGGTGGTGATCTGTCCGGTGCTGCGCAATTACGTGTGCGAACTTTGTGGAGAGACAGGCGACAATGCCCATACTCGCAGTTACTGCAGCTTGTCCAAGATATTGCGGGAATGTAAAAATCAGGTTTACGCTGCTAGATTCTACAATATGAGAGCTGTTAGTTCAAAGAAAAAGAATTGATTGCACCTGTTACTTGTCCGAAGCAACATCAGGCCAGCACAGCCAAATCAGTCTTAAAGTGATCCGGCCGGCGGCTTTCAATCTTCCATATGTTCAACTGTTGGCTGCACCCTTGCAAATGTTTGTTGCGTGTGCGATGTGCTAGTACGTTCTAGTAACCAGTCTACATTTTCGATACATTGTGTGTTTTGACATTTTATTAATTATCCTACTTTTAGATGTACGCCTGTCAAATGCTTTTGGACATACACTTTTTCTACTTTTAAGACATACATTTTCTACTTTTAAGACATACACTTTCTACTTTTAAGACATACACTTTTTCAATGTCCTTTTTAGAAGTTCGCTTTTTAAATGTATTTTCAGATGCACACTTTTATATGCACATTGTCAGACACTGTTCCACATTCTCAAATTATTCATTATCTTCATATCGATTTATCTAATAAAGACATTTGTTCGCGATCTTACATCTTGATCCTTTCACATGTGCGAATAGGATTGCGGCTATTCCCAACAAGCTTGGCGTGCACGCCATCTGTAGCGATCAGTCCGCTTCACATTTTGCTGTGTTTTTTTATTTCTCTCAGCAGAAATCGCTTGGCTTTTTAGTTTGCTACTGTTGCAGAATTGAGTGAATTCACAACCAAATTAACTAAATTCAATTAAATTAACTTAATCCTCGACCAAATCCTGCATCAACTGTTGCCGCCCATTGGCCATTTGCAAGCACTTTTGCGTGAGTATAAGCTTTCTTTTGCCACTGATGCACGCCAAGCAAGAGTGGCCCTTTTCAGATTGGGCAAACTGTCCGAATTGATCAGTGAATTTCATCTGGCTAGACCAAGGTCCAAATTTTAACAGCTTGGAGCCTGTTAGAGAAAACTCTTGCAGTCGGGCCCACTACTAGAACACATTCACCAGAACACATCCACCAGAACACATCCACCAGAACACATCCACCAGAACACATCCACCAGAACACATCCACCAGAACACATCCACCAGAACACATCCACCAGAACACATCCACCAGAACACATCCACCACAACACATCCTCCAAAACACATCCACCACAACACATTCTCCAAAACACATCCACCACAACAACACACCTATCTTGCTCAGCCATCTTGCTAGGCTAACTAATCTGCAATTTGTTTTAGCCTAATTGTTTGCCATGCCCATACTCTAATGACCGTTCTCCGATCAAGCTAATCTCTTAACCTGTTCAATCACTTTTAATGGCTTGTAAACGACTGTTTACAAATTTCGTTCGCCATTAGTTTTGTCTGTCTTTCTATTCGTTTATTCAACGACTGTACACTATTGATTAATTGTATCAACCTTCAATCTAGTTTGATCAACTCTATTTTACATTCAAATGCTATCTTAGATGATCTGGCGTTTTCCGCTATTTGTATCAACACTGGAAATAATTAGTTTTTGTTTTTCATATTTGCAATCGTGACCGGTGTCTATTGATCATTAATCAAATTTAGCAATCAATACTTAATTACGCTCATTGGGCGAACAGTTTTTCAATTTTTTAAAATACAGAAAATGCGAGCTTTTTATTTAATTATTTTCAAGCTCACATTTGTATATTTCAGCAATATTATATATTGTGAAATTTTTTTTTTTGACCGGCAAGAATTACACTTTTTTAAAATTAAACTTTTATTTAAGAAACCAAATTGTGAATTCACTTTAAAATTTGGTGCGGCCTTTCTTTTTTATTTTTTCTCGCATATGATTATAGTAGAAAAAAAAAAAATATTTAAATACCATTTAATATATTATTTAATTAATTTAAAAGTTTAAAAGGAATGCAAATTTTTGATAATTAATAATTATTAATTTTTTATTGCCTAAATAATTCAATGAAAGCATGCTGGTAAATTGTGTAATCGCAATTTTACCATAACTTATTAAAAGCTTTTTATTTTCAAATTTTTGATAATATTTAAATGTTTATTTAATTTTTAATTTTTTTTTTTTTTATTTACAATTAACATAATTTTGTGTTTAAATCAACTTCATTGCCTATGTGTATTAGCATTTTTATTGTAAAGTGAAGCTTGTTTACTTTTTTTTTTTTTGAGAAAGGCGTTTTTTTACTTTCTTATTTTTTTAATATTAAATTTTAATCTAATTTTTTGAATACATAAATACTACTACTCTATTTTAATAAATTTCATTATTTATTTATTTTTTTTTCTTTTATAATTAGGACGCCGCACTTTATATTTGAATGATAATTACTTTAGTGGAAACAAATCAAAGTTTAATGCTGGTAAATATTTATCTTAAAAAAAAAATAAATAAATAAATTTGTCAATTTAAATAACCTGTAATTAATTACATTTTACCTATCCAAATTTAACATAGTTTTTCATTTTTTATTAGGATTTAAAAGATTAAAACGTTTGAATGTAGCAACAATTTGTGATATTTAAAAGATGAGAAGTGAGCATCAACAAAAACAGCAAAAAAAGAAACAATCTGCGATACCTAATCATAATATTAATGAGTGCGCTGTTAGTCCAACGATTGCTAAATGCGTTTTAACTATTAAAAAAGATAATGTAGCAAATAATGCCAATAACAACGTGCCTGCAAATATATTAAATACAAAATTTTCTCAAACTTTATCTTCACCAACATCAAAATCAAAAAAGAAATTAAGGTCATGCGTCCATTTAACTAATCAATGTGCCGACGAATGCAATGATAAACATTTGAACAATTTGCCAAAAAATAGTAAAAAACTTCAAATGGATAAGCAAGCTCAATTAGTGCAACAACAATCGAATTCATTGACTGAAGAAGAAGAAGAAGACGAAAACTTTGAGGATGTTGAAGATGATACAGATGCAGATGCAGATATTCAGAGTATGAGTAATTTTGTTTCAGAAACTTGTCATGAGAAATATGTGGCCGAGGTGAAAAAGATAATTAGTGAAAAGAACATGACAGGCGAAGATAGTTTACTCTTGCTAGCTTGCAATTCTGGATATTTTGAATTGGCTACATTTTTAATAGCTTCTAAAGCAGACATCGAAGAAAGAGGAACAAAAGATTTGACACCATTGATGGAAGCGGCCAGTAATGGCCATTTTATTATTGTGAGATTACTTTTGGTGCAAGGAGCAAAAGCGGATGCAGTTACCCAGCAAGGAAATACAGCATTAATGTATGCCTGTTCAAATGGACATCTGCAGATCGTAGAACTGTTACTTAAACATGTGAAACATATGTCAAACGATATTGATTTGTCTACTTATATTGAAATGCATAATGACAACGGCCATACGGCTCTGATGGAAGCAGCAAGTGCAGGGCATGTTGAAGTAGCCAAACTATTGATCAAATACAATGCGTCCATTAATACACATTCGAACGAGTTTAAAGAATCGGCTTTGACATTAGCGTGTTACAAAGGTCATTTGGAAATGGTCAAGTTTTTGCTAGAGGCCGGAGCGGATCGAGAACACAAAACCGAAGAGATGCATACAGCTTTAATGGAAGCATCGATGGATGGTCATGTAGAAGTGGCTCGTTTGCTTATTGAATCGGGCGCCAAAGTCAATATGCCCATTGACAGCTTTGAATCTCCGCTTACACTTGCTGCATGTGGTGGTCACGTTGAACTTGCGCATTTACTTCTGCAGAAGGGAGCTAATATTGAAGAAATAAATGACGAAGGATACACACCATTGATGGAAGCTGCCAGGGAGGGTCATGAAGAAATGGTTGCCTTACTTCTTACACAAGGAGCCGACATTAACACACAAGCCGAAGAGACCCAAGAGACCGCCTTAACTTTGGCTTGTTGCGGTGGATTTTTCGAAGTGGCAGACTTCTTGATCCGAGCAGGAGCCGACATTGAAGCAGGTGCAAACACACCATTAATGGAGGCAGCTCAAGAGGGACATTTGGAACTAGTTAAACATTTAGTTGCAGCTGGAGCTAATGTAAACGCGAAAACCGCCACAGGTGATACTGCGTTAATGTACGCCAGTGAAAACGACCATTATGAAGTGGTCAAGTTTTTGATTATGTCTAATGCATCTATTGATGCCGTTAGTGATGGCGGCAGAACTGCTTTAATGAAAGCCTCCAGAGCCGGACATTTATATACTGTTAAAGTTTTGGTAGAATGTGGTGCAAACGTCAATGTATCCACTTCCAACAATGATCATACAGCTCTGTCCATGGCTTGTGTGGCCGGGCATAAAAATGTGGTTGAATATTTACTAAACAACAACGCTAATTACAACTATCGTCTTAAAGACAATTCCACTATGTTGATTGAAGCTTCCAAAGGTGGACATGCCGACATTGTTCAATTGCTCATCGATTATTCGAAAAGCAGCGAGCGAATGTACGGCCAGTTAGTATTTGATACTGAATGTTTGAATAACTGTGATAATGTGGTTGATGTGTGTAATTCTACTGAAAACCAATCAATCACATCGAACCGCAATCTAGGTGCAAGTATGCCAATTGTTGAAAAAAACGCTTTAGCTAATAATTTTGATAAACCTAAGGATCCCATCACAGCTCAAATGTATTACGATTTAAATCTACATGTCGCCGAATATTTAGTGGCCAAAAAAATGTCCAATGTGTCTTGCAAGAAAAACTGTGACATCACTTCTCGTCCTTTTAAATTACTCGTAGATGACGTTTGTCCCGATATGGTTGACACAAATTCTAAATTCACAACTAATTGTAATACTAGTGTTGATTCTTCAAATACCATTATAAATTCGGACGACGAACAGTCTTTTTTGCCTTCATCAATACAATCCAAACGTGCATGTCTAAACAATTCGCAAACTGAGCAATCCATGTCGTGTCTTGATGCTGAATGCTCAAGTTTAAAAAAATCTTCTAAATCTAAGACCAATAATTCTTCGGTGGATGAAAAGCAAATTTCTATTAATATTAATTTAAATAAAATACGGAGTTTGCCCACTTTGGATTATTTCAAAATATTTAATTCATATTTGTCTAATTCAATTGCTAATTTGGAAAAAAGTCCTGCTTCTTCGGAATGTCTTTCTGGAACAACTTCTCCAATTAATATTTCAAATGCAGGTTTTAATCCATTAAAAGAAACAGTTCGTCTAGAAGAATGTATTAATCATATGATGCGACGCACGGAATTGTTGAATCCATCAAGAGAAGAACAAATTAGACAAAAACAACATATATTGGGTGAATTACAGCGTGTTGAAAAAGAATTACAAGAAAGAACTCAGGCTCATATGCTTTTAACTCATCAAACGAAAAAAAAGCAAAGATTTGTCCAAAATTTACCTTGTCAAGTTCCTCAACAATTTCAACAATTTAAAGAACAATTTCAAGACAAAGCGCAAAAGAAAAAATTAGCGAAATTTCCAGATCAATTACAAAACGATCTAGATGATGAAATAAAAAATCAGGTACAAACACTTAAAGATGAATTAAGTAAAAGTCAACATGATTTAGAAAAAGAGTTACATAATGAGCTTCAGGAAGAATTACAGCAAGAATTCCAACAAGAATTTCAGCAAGAATATCAACAAGAATTTCAACAGGAATTACAACAAGTATTGCAACAAGTTTTACAGCATGAACAACATCAAAATCAATTAGAAAATGAATATAATGACCAAAATGATAAATATCTTGATGACGAATATGAGGATCTAGATGAAGAATTACGATTAGAAAAAAACGGTTCTGTTTCACCACCTGAAATAATTAATTCAAATAGTGAAAATTGGGAATTATCATTATCACCAGAGAAAATAAATAATAAAATAAAAAAACCAATAATGGATTTTCTTAAAGTTGGATCTGTAAAGCCAAATTCAGCTACTGATCATCCTGAAAGTAGTGACGCAGAGTTTTCATTTTTTAATTTAAATCAAGAAATTGAAGATGATGATGATGAAGAAGAAGAAGAGGAAGATAATGAAGAAAATGATGAGAATGATTTGACGGACGAAAAAGTAGCTTTTACAACGAATAATTCAGATGGTGAAATTGAAGGGATAACATTAAAAAAAATAGCTAAAAAAGGTAAAATTAAAAAACCTTTAGGTCCTAAACAATTAAAAGAATTAATTAGAAATAATATGTCATTTATTGCCAAAAAAGTAGAAAAAATAAATTTTTGTAATAATTTGAATAATAGTAATGACGAGAACTATAATAGTGATCAAAATAATGATAATATAAACGAATTAAAAGAAGATTATTTTGAAAATTTGAATTATTCTAATAATAAACAATTAAATCATTGGTACTCTACATTAGCGAAATCTTTTAACACTGATTCTTTAGTAAAACGTTATGAAACTATTTTTTGTGATAATGATAAAAAAGACAATTCTTATTTGGAAAATTCTCAGTTTCCTTTTTTAATGTTTAATCAAGCATTAGCCAACGAAAAAATGAAAATAACTAATGAACTAATTAACGAAACGGTAGATAAAACGAAAAAAGAGAAGAGAAAAAGAGTTAATTGTAAAATTAATACAGAAGAAAAATTAGCAAGTCAAGAAACGAATTATGCAAAAAAAAGCAGTTCAAATACTGAGATTGAGCCATCAAAGAATGATGTTTGCCAGACAGAAAACGTAGAGTTGGAAGAACAAGTTGACGAAGAAGATGAAGATGAAGGTGACGAAGATGAAGAAGATAGTAACTTTTATTTAGACAATGGAAATTCTGAAAATGGGCAATTTATTAAAGGTGATTTGATGTATGCGAATCGTTCAACACAAACAATCATTACATCTTCAAGCGGATTTTTCCAGGTGTGCGAAGAAAAGATCGGGGTGGAAGTAGATCATCTTAGCCCTGAACAATGTAGCCATTTTATGTACGGAAAAAATGCGACACAGATGGTGGATACAGCAAGTCAAACAGTTTCACTTGGTACGTGCATTGTTTCCGTTTCTAAAAATTGCATGCGTAGAAATTATGAACAAAATTTAATTAAACATTTAAATTCAGATCAATGCGCTAAACAGCATCGAATTTTGCACATTGCAGCGAATCGCCAATTCAGCGGCCAGCAAAGCGAAATAAGCAGTCATTGCGATCACAGCGAATACAGCGCATCCAGTCAGTATCGATCATCTGTTCAGAATTCTGAACAAAATGATACAGTTGTTTCTTGCCAGGCATCTAATTTACACCGATCCCATTCTTTGCCAATTTCATCTGGTCATACCAGAGAGGATAATGAAGAAGATGAAAACAACCAGAATGATCAAGACTCGACTAGTATCGTTCAAAGAGATGAACCTTTAGATATACCTATAACCGAGGACTGCCAAATTTTAAATAATGCCATTTTAGATCTATTTGAAGTTAATCCAATCAATTTTTTGGGAAATGGTATGGTTTTTTCTTCTTTTTTTTTACCTAAATATTTTCATGCTTTAAATTTTAATTGTAGAAATGTGTGCCGAAATGGGAGATTTATTATTTGGACCCAATTTCTATATAAATTACAAGGATTCGGCACTTAAAAATAAAGAAGCCAAATTAGCGAGCGGATTAAGTTTGCACAAAAAAAAGGAAATTAAACCTTGTAGTGCTAAATTTTCTCTTGATGTGGCACCTTACTATTCTAATATTTGTCATCATGAACCAGATCCGAATGAATTAAATGTAGAAGCTATAAATTCCTCTAAGACAAACCTTAAACCGTCTGGAATATTTTCTATAGCGGGAATGTATCCGAATATAAATTCTACAGTTGACACCAATTATGATGCTAAAACTATTGCTTATGGAAAACGTTCAATTAATTTCGGAACTAATCCCATTGATTTGACAGTAAATACAGACGCGCTAAATACGGTGGAAAATTATCATCACACGCCACCGCATCTTTTGTACCGTTCTTATGCACAAGATTATGTATTTGATTATGTACAAGGAACCAATGGTCAAACCAAAGTAACAGAATTGGCCACTAACTCCTCAGTTGTTTCCACTACAGCAAGCGATTCTTTAAATGATGTCTGTACTTTGACTAGTATAAATTGTAATCTATCTGAACCAATTCATAGCAAAACAAACACTAGCAACTCTGTAACCACCATATTGACTAGTTCATGTACTAGTGTGAACACCGCTAATCTTTGTCCATCTTCATCATCAGTGCAACCGGTTATTTGTTCTACAACAAGTAATTGTGCTAGTGTTAGTACAACTATTAATACTACTAATGCGGCTAGTCAAACACCAACTAGTACAATAGTTCATAACCAGACTATTAATCAAGCCCATATTGGTAGCAATACAGTTACTAACAACCTAATTAATAGTAATGTAACTAATATTAGTAATAGTAGTAGTCAATGTAGTAATTCCAGCAGTTTTAGCAATTCAAGTAACCAAAGCACTGGTACTCAAACTAATAGTACTAATAATAGTGAACATTCAATGAATAGCAGTGTTTGCGCTAATCCAGATCATGATGAATTTGTTAATTCCCAAACTGATTCTAATCATGATACAGCATTGACTTTAGCATGTGCCGGAGGACACTTTGAACTTGTACAATTACTTTTAAATCGAGGAGCAAAGATTGAACATCGGGATAAAAAAGGCTTTACACCGTTAATGTTGGCTGCCACAGCAGGTCATTATGATATTTGCTACATTCTTTTGAATTGGTCAGCCGATATTGAAGCCCAGTCTGATCGGACTAAAGACACAGCTTTGTCTTTGGCTTGTTCTACTGGCCGGTTGGAAGTGGTGGATTTATTGTTATCTAAATCAGCTAATAAAGAACACCGCAATGTTTCAGACTACACTCCATTAAGCTTGGCAGCTTCAGGTGGCTATGATAAAGTTATAATGCTTTTATTAGAAAAAGGTGCAGAGATCAATTCACGTACTGGCTCAAAATTAGGTATTTCACCACTAATGCTGGCCGCTATGAATGGTCATACAGCTTGTGTCAAACTATTACTTGATATGGGCAGTGATATAAATGCCCAAATCGAAACTAATAAGAACACTGCTCTCACACTGGCCTGTTTTCAAGGTCGCAGTGAAGTGGTTAGTTTATTATTAGATCGAAAGGCAAATGTAGAACATCGTGCCAAAACTGGCTTGACACCACTGATGGAAGCTGCTTCAGGTGGTTATGTAGAAGTAGGCAAAATCTTACTAAAGAAAGGTGCAGATATCAATGCCCCACCTGTTCCAAGTTCAAAAGACACTGCTCTTACAATAGCAGCAGACAAGGGTCAAGCTCAATTTGTTGAACTTTTATTAAACAACGGAGCTCAGTTACATGTAAAGAATAAGAGAGGAAATTCGCCACTTTGGCTTGCGTGTAATGGCGGCCATTTGGACGTTGTACAAATTTTGGTCAAATGGGGTATTGATGTGGATTCACAAGATAACCGCAAAGTTACTTGCATTATGGCTGCTTTTCGCAAAGGACATATTCGTCTTGTTAAGTGGCTTGTGAAGCATATTACTCAATTTCCGAATGACCAGGAAATGTCTCGTTATTTGTCGCTAATAACTGATAATGAACTTTTGAAAAAGTGTCGAATTTGTGTTGACATTATTAATCATGAAAAGATGAAACAGAACGCGCAAGCCAATAAGTATGCAAATATTTTGCTTGAACAATTAGATTTGGAAAAGACCAAGGAGGAAACCAAGAAACTAGCTGCATCCAAAAAACGTGAAAGACGCAAACTAAAACGCAAGGAAAAAACAGGTAAAGCCGAAGGTGTCGAATCTGGAGAAGAAGGTAAAGAAGAACATTTGGAAAAAGATGATAAAAAATCAGATAAAAGTGAAAACGATTTAGAAGATAAGCATGATCTAAATGATGTTCGATTTGATAATAGTAACAAATTAAAGCAAGCAGACAAAAATAAAAGCTCATCTGCAACAAGTTTAATGTCGCAAGGAACTGACACAAACTCTAGCTGTGTTACTAATGATAATTCGATTAAGAAATCAGATTTAAGTGATAACGAAAAAAATATTCAATCTTCTCTTCAAACTTTAGAAAATAATAGCAATAATGCAATAAAGCCAACTTCTAATAACAAACCAGATCAATCAGATAAAAAAACGATTTTACCGAATGCAATGATTAATGGGAAACAATGTAAAAAAAGTAATACCAAAGATGGAGAGTTAATAAACAATTTAAATAGTAAAGAAGTTAATAAAGAAAGCACAATTAATAAGCAATCTAAAACTGTCAATACAACTATTCACAATAATATTGGTGAAAATATTAGTCTTCAATCAACAAGTGGACAAAATACAGCAACAGTCAATTCAGCAAATACGAATTCATCTATTTTAAATAAAAGCAATTCTAATAATTGTAATTTACAATCAATCAAAAATAATGAAATCGTTAAATGCAAATCACCAATTAAAAGAACAGATGATGATTGGAAAGAGGTAGTGCGCCGTCAAAAGAAGGTATCTGTTCCTTCTAATGCAATTAGTCGTGTTATTGGCCGCGGTGGACGGAATATTAATTTAGTGCGACAAATTTCTGGAGCTTTTATAGATATTGAAAAGCAAAAAAATCATGGAGATAGAATGATTATAATTAAAGGTTCACAAGAAACTACTAAAAATGCACAGCAATTAATTCAAGCTATTGTTAATGAACCAGATAAAGATCTTAATCAACTTGTTGCACAATTAGGTTTAACCATTCCAACTCAATCAACTTCTACGTCTTCTATATTACAAGAAGAAACAACAAATAATAAGCAAACAAATATAAATAATAAAACTACTTTATCCAATGTTTCGGTAAAATCTAGTTCAAGTATATCCACTGGATTAAACACAACTTCTACAAATACTATAAGTTTGAATTCTGGTTTAACAAAATCGACATCTTCTTCTACAACAACTTTTACTACATCAAGCGTTAACGTCACAGGATCAGCAGCTAGAAATTCTACAATTAGGGCTTCTAGTGCTTGTTCATCCATAAATCATTGGGATAATAAATTATCTTTAAATGCAAATACTGGTACAAATAATGGATCACCATCATCGAGTTCATTAAAAGGATTAAATATGTCAAAATATAGATCAGCTAATCAATCAGATCAATCTAATATGAAAACCATGTCAGAATCATCAAAAACAACAAACAGCATGGTATTGAATAGTCCAAATAATTTAAGTAATACACCGAATAAACTGAATTTAAATAAAAACTTACAGGCTAATGTCAACTTGCCTGGTAATGTAAGCAAACCTTCAAGTTCTTCTGTAACTACCACATCAAGTTCATCCGATATTCAAAACGTGCCAAATAAAATCAAAGCCGATGTGAATAATCAAAAGTCAAATAACAATATTTATAAGGAAAATTTAGTCAATCGAAACATTTGTAACATTGTAAAACCTTTGCCTTTAGCAAATTTATCTACTTCTCATTCAGGATTTAGCGATTTGAATTTAGTTGTATCAAATAATCAGAATACGAAACCAACAGAACGCAACCAATTTGCCAATGTATTAGATAACTCAGAATCAGAATCTGTAACTTTGACTACTGGTACAAACGGGACGTCAGGTACATTCCCTTCTACGTCTGTTGCACCTGAATTGGAATATTTTTCCCCATTTAACAGTTTATTTAGTAAGGTGGCTGCTGTTAGCGTTTGGGGTTCATCCAAAGAGAATGTTTCAGCTGGAAACATTACATCTAACAGTAACATCTTAACTAGCAGTAATAATAGTAATTTGTCTAGTGGCAATTTAAATACTTCAAGTAGCACAAACAGTGTAGGGAAGCCAAATTTTGCAAGTGTGGCTGCTGTAGGCTTAGGCGGACCGCTTTTAAATAATTCAACCTCATCTTCAGAACTGGTCAAATCAAACACATCCTTAGTGAGTGGTGATCATCATTATAATGCACCAGAAACTGTTTCTTCATCAGTAATAAACTCACTATTGGTAGATGCATGCAAGGCACCTGGCTATCGAGGAAATATATCTGCTCTTTCGCCTAATCTACATGGCTCTCACACTGCAAGCAGCAGTGGTAATAGTGTTAATTGTTCTACTTCTACCACACCTACTCCTAGTCAAACATTTGGTTTTGGACCTATTGGTGCAAAAAGTGCTCCTTGTACACCTCCTTTGTCAGGCACAAGCAATTCATTTACTACTAGTTCAATAATTAAACCTGTGCAACAAGTGTTGCCTACGTTGCAACAGCAGCAAAATCAGCAGCAACCTGTTGCTCATCAAGTCAACCAATTGGCTACTAACCAAATCACAGTGGGATTGCCAAATTTATCGCCAATAACAACTTCACCAGTCAATCGAAAGGAGAACAATTTGTTGGATATCAATGTTCCCGTTTCTAATAGATTACCATTCGGATTTTCTAGCAATGTGACAAGTCAAGCACAAGTTAATGCTTGCGTGCCAACCACTATTGGAAATTCAATCAATACAAATATAGGCACTACTTTAGGTAATTATGCTTAATTTTATCAATACATTTATTAATCAAGCTCATTTTTTGTATTCAGGTAATTCAATCATAAATCCCATGAACAATTATTCAAAAGCGCAGTTTTCATCAGTGGATAGACATGTGAAGCATATGCCGATAAACAATCGTTCTAATTATCATCAGCTAATTAATACAATGGACAATGCGCCAATGCATCCGTTTGAATATAACACTGCAAATAATTTGGCTAACATTTCAAACAATATCAACAGTAATATTGGTAATAGCAACAATAATAATAATAGTAATCAAAATTTAAGTAATGCACCTGATTATTACGCTCATGGATCCATAAATCAAACCAATTTATTTATGCCAGTTGCAAGTACATCCACAACTAGTTCTACCGCCGGTTTGCATACAACTCAGACGGTGCATCCACAGCATTTAATTGGAACAAGTGCAAATAGTAGCGTCAATTCATTTGGTTTGCAAACTAATCAATCTAACCAACTTCAGCAGCAATTGGCTAGTAATTTACAAATACAAATGAGAGCTGCAATATTGGCCGCTGGAGCAAGTTTACAATTGCAAACTTTGCAACAACAAGCTGCTGCTCGTTATCAGCACAATGCTCTACTGCAGCAACCATCTAATTCTAATGGATCAGTTCAATTAAACTCAAACGAATACATTGTATCTTCCCAACATTCATCAGCTGATCGTGTTCGTTATTTACAGCAACAAATTCAGCAGCAATTTCCACAGACAAATGTTGTACCACAGCCACAATTTATAATGCAAATGAAGCAGCAGCAATCTCAACAGGCTTCGCAACAGCATGCTCATCATTCACATCCTTCACACCATTCACAACATGTGCAAAAGCCAAATGTATATATGGGTGATACTGGCGGCACAAATAAGTCATCTTCAGTGCATAATCAATCCAAATTAACTCATTACAATACGGCCAAATATCTGGCAAATCATCAGTCATTATCTAATCATGCACATCATATGCAAGCACATTCTATGCAACAGCAGGTCCAACAACAGGTTCAGCAGCAGCAAGTTCAGCAACAGGTCCAACAACAGGTTCAGCAACAACTTCAACAACAGCAAGTTCAACAGCAGCAGGTTCAGCAACAGCAAGTTCAACAACAACAGGTTCAGCAACAGCAAGTTCAACAACAGCAGGTTCATCAACAACAAGTTCAACAACAGCAGGTTCATCAACAACAAGCTCAGCAACAACAGGTCCAACATCAACAAGCTCAGCAACAACATGTTCAGCAAATGCATTCAACTCAACATCCGATTCAATTGACAACTCAACAACAAAATCTTCAACAACAAAATCTTCAACAACAAAATCTTCAACAACAAAATCTTCAACAACAGAATCTTCAACAACAAAATCTTCAACAACAAAATCTTCAACAACAGAATCTTCAACAACAAAATCTTCAACAACAGAATCTTCAACAGCAGAATCTTCAACAACAAAATCTTCAACAATCTAACTTGGTTTCTCAATCACAACAGCAATACCTATTTAATAAAATTGAATATACAGATATACAAGAAGAACGCAAGTTGCCCAGACCGATTGGAACAGAACGAGCCCAGAAAAAACAGCCTTCTAATTCTACTTTTTCAATGCTTAATTATACAGATATTATTACTCCAGAAGTTCACCATCAGTGGGCCAAGGATAATGATGCAGAACAAACTGATCTATGGATTAATAATTCAACTGTTACATTTAACGCTAATCTTAATTCTGTTAGTGGCAATCCTGTAACGCAAACACTACCATCTTTGCCAGACTTGAATACTGGTCAACAGCCTATTACTCAGACTGCAGGACTAGGTTTTGAATCAAACTTGCTTAATGGATTAACTAATCCCTTACTAAGTGCACATTTTAACTTTGCTGATGATTATTGGTCACCAAACGCTGCTTTTGCACTTCCACCTAATTCTAAAATTGGCTGGCAATCTTCTGGTTGGACTCAAAATCCTAATTAATGATTTGCTTGTTTATTAAAAAAAGCTTTTTTTATTTTAAATACTTTTTTAACCTAATGTATAAAACCATTTGATTTGTGTTGGAAATTCGATTTAATTAGTTTATTTCTGTTTCTTTTTTAATATGCAATTAAAGGAATTAAATTAGAAATCTTAATTAAATTTATTTTTTTCCTTTAAAAAAAAAGTTTGATAAAAAAATACTAAATTTTAATTTAAAAAAAATAATCAGATATAGAAAGTACACATTGAAATTATTTTATAAAATTCAATTCAAAGAAAAGTAAACAAAATTAATTTTTGTGCTTAACATTGTGCTTTTATGTTATTGAAAAACTTTTATTTTCAGATTTATATCTGCAAAAATTATATCTAAAAATATTATATCTGCATATCAACATGAAAAATTTAATTTTTAATACAATATTGAATTTAGAACTGTTATTAATTTTATCATTAACAATTTAACAAAAAATAACAAATTGCAGATTAAAACCGATTTGCCTTTAAGAACTATTGGAATAAAAAGTTAAAAATCAGTGCTTATTATGGTAAATCAAGCATAATTCACTAATTAATTTTACTTAAACTTTTAATTTATGATCTATGTTGATTTCCAAGTTTACAGTTTAAAGTTTACTGTTAAACATTTTTAAATCGGTTCAAAAAAGTTAAACTATTATTGTTAATTAGCTAATTTGTTTGTTTTAATAAAAACAAATAATAAACAAAATATTAGAATTTTTTTTTTTGCTTTTAGGCAAAAAATTACGTTTTAAAATTAAAGGAAAACTTGTGATGAATAATTTTTATATATTGCTTCATTTTTATATATATAAATATATGTAATTGTATTCAAACATATATAAATATATATATATATATATATTTGTATAATTAAAAAAATTGTATTTATAAAAAATTCAATCAATTTGTTTTAGCAAAAGAGATAGAAATAGTTTTTCAAGGTTTGAATAATTTTCCGATTTATCTAAGAAATATATTTATAAATATAATTGCAAAACACACAATGCGCGCCAACATTCATTAAATTACATACATTTTTTGAAGATAAAAAAAGATATAACCGTTTTTATATCAAATTTTATATACAATGTTAATTGAAGATATTTGTAAAATCATTTAAATAGACAATAAGTTATATATTAGAAATTTTGGTGAATATATTATATACATAAATGTTTACATTTTATCTATAAAAAAAAATAAATACAATTTAAACTACATTTTTTATAAATTATTGCAATTAAGTTAATTATTATAACTCCTCATGTTTTTGTAAAATTTTTTTCTCAATCCCTTTTCCGAGTTTGCTCACTTGAGCTGACAAATCTTTAATTTTATTTTTAAGATTTTTACTTATCAATTTGTCTCCTTCTTTTTCATCAAATGCTTTTAATCTTAATCCTTCTAATTTATCCTCATCACTATAGTATTTAAGTTTTAATATTCTTTGTTCAAAATGATTTAATTCAATTTTTAAAGCTGCTAATTCATTTTTATCGAATCCAGATTTTAAAGCCACTTCCCAAAGTTTATTAACATCACTATCTTCAAAAAAATCATCTTTAAATTTATCCATTTTTTTTAAAACTTTTTCTTTCAATAAGATATAATGATCTTTTACATGTTTATGATGTTCTCTTAATTTAACATAGTGTTTAGAAATGTCGTCATGATGTAAATTAAGATTTTCATTTTGATTGATTTCATTTGGCATATTATTTTTTTTCTTATAAATTTCTTCATGTAAATCATGTATTTTTTCAACAAATTTATAATAATCAGTAATTTTATCTTCATGCTCTTTAAATTCATCATAAAGAAGATTCAATTCTTGTTCAGTAAAATGTCCTTGTTGTGCTTTTCTCCAGAGCAAATCCAAATTTTTGTCTTTAAAAATTCTTTTGTAATTGTCTTGATCTTCGAAATAAGGACTATCAGTATCAGAATTATGAGTGTTTAAATTATCGAAAATATCACCAATATCATATTTAGCTAGAATAGCATTTAAATTAAGGCGAACTTTCATTGCAACTAGTCCATCTTTATCCTGGCCTTGGGCTTTGAGTTTTTTATAAACTACTTCGTCTTTATCTTGTTGCTTTAAATCTTTGAATAGTTTTTGCAACTTGCTGTCACCTAATCTCTATTGATGGCAAATAGGAATAGAAATCTTATTAGACCAATTTTGCAGTTGAAAACAAATATGACTTACATATTGAGCTTTTTGCCAAAGATCGTTTATCATTCTCATTCTGAAAAAATGATTTTTGGCTTGAGTTGATTGATTTTGATGACTGTCGTTTGCTGAACTACTAGACCCAATATTTAGGAATAAAAAAATGAAAAAACAAATTGAGCAAAATGCAAGCGAATTGAACTTGAACATTGTGGCAAAAAACTAGAATAGGATTTACAAAATCTGAAGAAATCAAAGTTTTGTATTTAACAAAACTTGCAATTCATTTCCACCCATCAAAATATTTGTTTTGAAGCCAATCAAACAAGTTTCTTCTGATTTACGCAGTTTATGATCCAAACCAATAGATGGTCGCAGCCGTGAAACAGTGCAAATAGAGCCGGGTTAATTACAGCAATAAAAGTCAGCATGTCTTAAGAAAACTTCTGAAACCGTTTTGGATTAAGATGGGATCTTTGAAAATCACGTTATTGTAGCTTAAGCCGAAAATCATAGTCAACTCACATGATATGCAAATAAGTCAGTAAGCATTGCTTATGCCAGTTTATTCAATGTACTTTGCTATTCATATCTTTCTCAGTTTATTTCTCTTGTCGCAAATCTAATTTAATTTAATTTAGTCGTTAATCTTTCCCTGATCTAATTGTGGTTTATTTATGAGCTGATTGGTAACTCGTTTTCTTCTAATTATGGTAAACCTCCTTTCGATCATCATGTATTTTGAAGGTAGCAATTCATATTGCATTAAAATTTGTGCCTTTCAAGTCACTCACTTTTAATCATCTACTTATTTACGAACGTTCTATTTTTTCACTTAATTCTCATTTATTTATTTCTTGTTTGTTTATTTAAATTTTATTTACAAAACTAAAAAAAAGGAAAATTTATTTATAAAAATAAACATAATCAGCAAAGTTTTCACTTAATGGCTAATATAAGCTAAGCTCAAATTTTGCCAATGAGTCTCGTGTTTAATCAGAAAATAATTTTAATTTGAACCCTAAGTCATAAGTTTTTTAGCTTTTCTTAAATATTATTTTTTATATTTTCTTTTATAAGGATTACGCGCTTTTTCTATGTCCAACAACATACGAGTCATCAATTATTTCAACAAATCAAACTATTAGTAAATCAGTTGATTGCATGACAAATAAATCAACAAAAAAGCAAAACAACAATCATTATTAATTGAAAGGCATCAAGAAACTAGTAATAAGATACTAAGATGTTGCAAAATTTAAAAAATTCATTTTAACACTTTATCAAATCCAAAGCAAGACATTTTAAAAATATAATTTAAGTTGTGAAAATCACATTTTATAATGCAGAAACATTTGTGAAGATAGTAATCAGCAGATCAAAAATGTTTAAGCTAAAATATTAAATTAATTATTTATAAAAATAAATTTTCTAGTCAAATTAACGCATTCGAATTAAATAACAATTTTAAAACAAAAATGGTGGTTGTTCAAAGTTGCAAAAATCACATGTCTATTTGCGTTTTAAGATTTAAAATTAAAAAAAGTAAAATTGTGCCCATTGTATATGAGATTTTATCCCAAAATAAACAAAAAAAAATTTCCAGGCAAATATATGATAATGAGTACGTTGTACATCATTACCACACTTAAAATTGGGCGTAAAAAACTAAGGACAAGGACGCAATCATTTTGCAAAAGTTCAATTATTGAAAGCAATATAAGAAATTCACTTTGATTGCAAAAAAATTAATGCATTAGAATTTAAGAATGTATGATCAATTATTTACATAGTTTACTATAATTTAACTTCATCTACATTAAAGTACTAATAATATTTGTGATAGTAGGTTTCCGCTAATAGTTGTTAGGCATTTTTATAAGCGATTGATATTATTAAATAAATAATCTTTGTCAACACAGAAAACTATGTTTTTTAATTATCTATTTTACTATTTTACTTCTTTAATGCTCAGTAGCTATTTCTAACCCTCCTAATGTCTACATCTTATGCCATCAAGTCTAACATTGCCCTTAATGATATGAGTCTAATGTTATAAATTCACAGGAGTGTTCTCTGTTAGTAATGCCTTTTTTATAAACAGGCGTTATTTAATTAAAACTATTGACTAAATTATATAAGTTTGTTTTTAAATTGAATAAATAAGCTAAATAAAATTAATATAATGATATTAAAAATAGTTGGTTTTTGTTTTCTTAGTGAGAACTTTTTTAACTACTTTTATTATTTTTTTTAAATTTATTGTTTTTAAGTCAAAAATTTTATTTTTTATCTTAAGCAACCCTTTTTCTTAGATTCATATGATAGGCGGTCTTTATTTTTATCTGTATGATCATAGACTACTAAAGTTAAAAAACTGATTTTAATTTTACATTGAGTTTTAACTTTGGCTTGACTTCATTTCATTTTTCAAGTTTAAAATTTAGTCTATTTCTAAATTTATATTCAATTTTTCACAGTTTAAACATTTGTAAATTTGATTTTTTTTTTATAATTTAAATTTATTCACAACTGTGATAAATTAGTTAAAGAAGAAGAAAAAATTAAATTTTGTGTTTGTAATTAAAATTTAAAATTAAACATTGAACCAGTTTTTTAATCAAAAATTAATTTTTGATTTTAAACAAAATTATATTTTTTGCTTTATTAATCAAAATTGATCAATTATTAATATTGGTACGTATTTTCAAAGTTACTTAATATCAATTAATATTTGTTTGTTTAAAAAAAAAAAACAAATTCTATTAATTGTGTTTTATTTAAAGGTTATTTATAAAATGTATTTAATTTAAATGCCTACGCTTTTGAAAACGTGTGACTAAAATTTAATCAAATTAATCAAAAGATTAAAAAATGATAACTTTTTTTAGCATTGTCATCTTTTTTTAAACTAACATGACTATTTAAGACAAATTTAAGATAAAATTTTTTATTAAAACATAAATTAATTAAATGAATGTTGCACTTTAATTGTTAAACAAAATTGATTTTTTTATGATTTAAAATGTTTTATCAAGTTTAAAAATGTATATCATTAGTTTTGAAAAATTGAAATAGTATTTACTTTGTTTTTGTCGTCATTTGTTTTTTATTATTTGGTAGTTAAAATTGGATTCAAACAATTAAGATGATAATTGCGATGATTTTGCAAGTTATAATTCTATGTAATTTAAGTTTATTTTTATGAATAAGTGAACAAGTTTAGTTGCTGTGGTTATGATTATAAACTGATTCATTAGTTGCAAGCAGGTGGTGAACGAGTTGATTTATCAGCTTACTTATCTGCCATTTTTTTAGTGTGAAGGTGTTTGTGCGCAGGTTTATCACTAGTTGTATTTTAGGCACTTAATTAGCTTTTGCTTGTGATCTATATTTTTAATTACTTGTTCACTTCTTTTCTAGAGTTTATCATTTGCTCTTTATATGTGTTTAAATTTATTTTAATTTTAATTTTTATTAATTTTAATTTAATTTTCTACTTTTCATCAGCTCACTTTTATCAGTTTTTGTAGTTCAGCTATTTTATTTGCAATTTGTTGGTTGGTACATTGTATATTCGTTTCAAAGTCAGATAATTCCGTTTGGTCTGAAGAAATGTCTACTTTCCCATCTAAAGGCGTGATGATACCACGCCGTGTCAAGTATTTAAGCGAAAGTGAACTACCTCATGATTTTAGTTCCACTCCGAATGGAACTATTTATTCTACTACTCCAGGAGGTAAGTTATTATATTATATTTTTTGCACTAGTTTTAAATTTACTTAATCTTTAAATATTTTTTTGATGTGATGAGAAATAATAATTCAAGTTTGATACATATTGTTTATTATTGACATATTTTTAATTTTTGATTGCAATGATCTAGAAATATTTAAAATGAATTAAATTTAAAATATTTGTTTATTATTTTTTTTATCTCTAATTTTTCATTTATTATCAACAATATTTTCATTGCGTCAAATTAAACAGGAAATTTGTTTTGATAAAAAACTTTTTAAACCTTGAATACACTACTTATATTAAAAAATTACTAAAACATTTAATCATGAAATTTTATAATTTACCGAATTTTACCAATTATTTATTGGTATTATAGTTATAATTTTTTTATACGAATGTTACATCTGAATTGTGTAAATAATTTTTTTAATTTTTGAATTATTAAAATAATGATTTTCAAAGTAATTAGGAAAAAATTTAAATTAATGTCATGATCTATTTTCAAACGTATTATTTTAAATGAAGAAAAAATTTGATTTTAAGTATTTATCTTATCTGATAAATTTAAAAATTTGTTTTTAGATGTAATTTTTTAATAAAATTAAATTAAGGCAATAAAAATAATATATGAGAAATAGCATAAATTTAATGATGAATAAATTTTTAAAATTTAATACATTTTGATAAATGTTTTTTAATTTTTTTAGTTAAATTTAATTAAATTATAATTTAAGTAAAAACTTAAACGAACACAATTTTCAAGGTGATTTTGTTGATTGGAAAACAAGTAAAATATCGTTAAATTGCCTAATTTTAGTCCAAATCACATGTTTGCCATTGAAAAGTCAGATGTTTAGTCATGTGATTTGGCCGGTTACGATTTGCCTTGACGAATCACAGGCCAACACATGACTGAGATGTATTGGCAATTACATAAGAAAATCTAACATATGATAATGACAGCACTACCTGTTCGGTTTCTTTCTTTAGCATCGCCGTTAGGGTAGTCTTTTTTAAAAATGATTGTTTAACTTGTTTACTTAACTGCTAGTTTTGATTTTATCAATTATCGAACAGGTTATATGTTGTTAAACAAAAACAAGTTGCTAACTAAAAAAATAATTTAATCATAATTAATATAGATAAAAATCATAATTAATTGGGCATTCAATTTTTTTATTTAAACTATATATTTTGTAATAAAACACCAACTTTAACATGTCAGTATATTTTATGAAAAACTAAAGTAATTTAAGGTTGGGTTTTTGTACTTTTAATTTGATTTATAATATTTACATAATTATTAAACTTTACAAATTATTTTCAAAATAAAATTGAAATAAAAATAATTTTCTACTTTAAAGATACTTTTTTTTTAAATAAAAAAATTAACTATAATTATAAATAATTTGATTATTATTTTCTACTTTTTTGATTTATAATTCATTTATTAGAAGAATATTTAAAAAAAAAGTTATAAATTTAATTAATTTAAGTTTTTATTATTATATAACTTTTTTCACTATTCTAATAAATAAATAAAAAGTGTTTGAAAAAAACAAAAGTGATTACATTTAAGAAAATTAATAATTGTTACAATTATTTATTTTTTTTTTTAAGTTAAGTTTTTCTTAAAGCCAATTTGTTGATGAAAAAACTTGCTATTGTGAAAGTTAGATTTAACCATGTGGCAAATGAAAAAAAAAACACGATGCGGAACAGCCGGTTCACCTGTTGTACATCATATAGTCATTTAAAGGTTAACCAGTTGAATGCTTCTTTGAACAAAATGAAAGCATGTTGATTTTAAAATATTCCTCATCTTTATTTTAATAATACCAAAATTTTCAATTATTTTTATTTGAATTTAAAAACAATGACTAAATTAGTTTTTTAAAAAAAAACAAAAAAAAACAATAGTTTATAAATTTTTATTTATTAAGTTATTTATTTTTTGAGTTTATTAATTTTATTTTTTAAAATTTTTATAAATCCATGCATTAAATGTTATTAATTTAGTGATTGGTTACAGTCTTGAAATTTTTTTAACTAAAAAATATTAAGAAAAATTAAAGATAAATGTATATATTTATATATTTTATTTTTTTTTAAAATAAATTATATCATTTTTTTTGCATAATTTAATTAATTTCTTATATTTTTTAGGTACTCGAATTATTTATGAAAGAGACATGTTAATGAATTTGCGTGAATCTCCGATGTCTAAAACTCCGCCTAAAAATTTACCATATATACCGGGCATTACAAAAGAAACTGAATATAATAGAAATAATAAACTTTTGAATGAAATGAATAATAATAATATAAAACCAAAATCATGTGAAAAAATTCCAGGTAAATAATTGTTTTTCATCATTTAAATTTGTTTTTAATTTATTGTTTCTTTTTCACATAGAAATATGCGATGACCATGAATTTGAAATGGAGTTATAATTTGATTTTTTTATTAAAATTCATATTTGTGTTAAAATGTATAACATTTGTTATATTGTCTATAATGGGTGATAAAAAAATTAATAATTATTATTAAATAATTGATTTTTTGATTTACCTAATTTTACCTTTAAATCATGTAAATTATACTTTTTATATAGCTTTCTGAATAATTTATTCAGTATTTTTACTATAAAAAAAAATGTAAATTAAAAACAAAAAAAAAAACAAATAATTTAAATTTTTTTAAAAACATTATTTAGTTTTAAGTTCAATTTAAAAATATAAATTAGATCACTTTTTTGATAGATATTTTTTTTTAAATTATATATTTAACATTTAATTTTTTGAACAAAACAAGCAAATTTTCTCGTTAAATATGATAATTTTCAATATGAGAAATATCGGAAACAATTTGTATTGAAAAATATCTTAAATTTAAAATTTATAATGAGAGTCTATTTGATTAAGGAACTTAATGTAGACAATAATTGTCAAATAAGAAGATTGAATTTAAGTCAATAAAATGCATCAATAATAAATATGCATTTGATAAACTTGGTTTAAAAGCAACAACAGCAAATCTGAATATTAAATTTATTATTAAGTAAAATTGTGTCAAATTTTTAAAATGGCCTTTGAAATCGTAACGATGTACAATTAAAATGAATTGATTTTATCATTAAGTTTGAATAAAATTTATTCATTTGATTTTTGTGCAATCACCTGACCCAGAACAAACACAACGGTAAATCATACAATTTGTTGCTAAAAAGCATTAATTGCGAAAATCAATAATGGTAATCATGTGAAAAAAAAAAATATAATTGATACTTTGATACCCTGTGAATTCAAAAAGATAGACCTTCTAAACCCTTGATATTTGATAAATATTAAAAATCATGTTTTCTATTTATAAAACTATTTTCAAGTTTTAAAAATTTATTAATTGTTTTCTATTTTATTTTAGGTTAAGTTTGATTTTACCATCGCTATTTCAACTTTATTGATAAATTGACAAATTTTAAGTAAAAGATTATAAATAAAAATGCTTGATAAAGTTATTTTTTAGATATTAGTTTATTAAAAATTAATTTTATTTTATATTTTAAATAAAAAAAAATTGATAATAAGAAAAATGTAAGGTGTGAATTTTGTAAAACTGCAACTTATTAATGTATTAAAAGTTGGTTTATCGTTAGTTTAAATGCTTTCATTAGCGTCAATGGCCATTTAAACAAATGAACAACTGGTAAAATAGCTGTTTTAATATAACAACTGGTCTGTATTAAAATCTTGGCTTAAACCAGCTCACACAGCTAATTTTTTTTCAACTTTTTTGATAGTTTGTGTATGCACCTGTGTTTATACCTGTATGTATTTATATATAATTATATTCTAATATATATATTAAATATATATGCATTTTTTTTAAATAGAGTATGTTGAAAGGTATATAAAGAATTTGATTGCTTTCAATGAAAACAGGTTGTGAATGCCGGGCCAAAGTAAAGGTATTTGCTATCCAACATTAAATTTTTAGTTTAATAGTTGCATGTGCTTAGGTCACAATTCAAATGTACTTATTTAAAATAAATTTAGTTTAAATTGATAGATTATAATAATTTATGCATTTGTCAACTAATTAAATATAATTTAAACTTTTTTGCTCTTTTATTTGAATTATTTTATTTATTTATTTTTTTAAATTTTTTAATAAAATATTTCCAATTGTGATTGATATCCATCAATTTTATTTCAGTTTTTGATCAAAGATTTTTATTTAAAAAAAAAATTTTTTGTTTTAGTTTATTACTAAAAATTTATTTTTCATAATGAATAAAATTATTATAAAATATTTTTTATTAAAAATTTTAATAAATGTGCGACAAATATTTTTATTAAAAATTATCAATATTTTGTTATTTAAATTGTGTTTTATTCAACAGTTAACTTGTTATTAATTTAAGTTTTGATTTTTTAAAGTGTAAAATGTTTTTTTAAGGATTTATATAGATTTTATTAATTTAAAATTATTTTTAATGATTTAAAATTATAATTAATTTAATTTGACAATTTTTTTTTTAACTTTAAAAAGCATAATTAAACTTGAATTTAAAAAAAGTTTAAATTGAAAATTTTTAATAATAAAACAAGTTTATAATTTAAATTTTATTTAACTTTTATTTAACTTTTGTATTTTATTTTGCATTAATGCTCTAAATAATTATTTATTTTTAAAATATAATCTTTTTTTTATTGATTTATTTAGTTTTAAATTTTATCATAATAATTTAAATGAAATGTTTATTGGACTATTTTTATTTTATATTTTTAATTAGAATTAATTTATAAATTAGAGGTTCGGATCTTTAAAATTTTACTTCCAGGTTGATTGTGAAAAGTGAAAAATTAAGTAAAAAAAAATAAAAAAAAAAACCTTTTAATATAGTTAAATATATTGTGTCAAAGTTATATTATTTTTTATTTATTTTATATGACAAATTAATTTTTATTTAATACAGTTTTGGTTTTATTAAAAATTACTCATTTTAATCATTTATTAATTATTGTTAAAACGTGTTATTAAAATTTCTCTATTTTTCATTAATAAATTAAATATGAAATTAAAACTTTAGTAAATTATACTCAAAAATAAACAATTTATTTTTTTTATTAATAAATTTATTTTGGATATTAATATTTTTTAATTTTTGGTTTTCAATATAAAATTGTGATTTATTTTATAATTAATAATTTAAAAATAAAAATGATCTAAAATTAATTTAAATAATTTTTGTATTTTATTTATAAAATTTAACTTATGTATTTTAAAAGTGAATTAAAAAAAAAAATTATTAAAATTTATAATATTAAATAAAACAGTCAATAGTGTTAAAAAAGTGTTTAAAAAAAATAATTTTTAATAGTTTTAAAAATAATTATTTTTATTTAAATAATTAATTGTAAGTTATTATTTGTTAATTTTATAAAATATTTTGATATTTAATCATTTTTTTTTTATTTTAAATCAAAAAAAATTTAATTTATTATTTATTGATTTTTATATTAAATTTCAAATTAAAAATAAAAAAAATAATTTTAATTTTATTTAAAGATAACAATTCTTAATTATTTTTTTTTTGTTTTATTTTTAATTGTATTTTTTATCACTTATTAAACTTTTTTTAATAGTTTTTTTTTTAAATTTTAATTAAAACTAATTAGAACGTTTTTTTTTTATTTAAATTTTTTTTTTTATATAATTTATATAAACTTTTTTTATTTTAACAAATGAATATTTCCCCTTTTTACTAAATTATTTTTTTTTAAAAATATTTTAATAATAATATTTTAATAACAATATTTTAAAAATAATGATTATTTGTTTATACAAGATTAAGGCAAAAATGATTTTGAAATTTATATACAAATAAATTAGACAATAAGTTAAGAAATATTTATTAAAAATGAAAGTTTTATTTTACGTTTAATTAAATCTACTAAATGAGATTATTTAATTTTTCAGTTTTTTGATTAATATAATTGTTTTAATAATTTTATATTTAATTTACTTTTTATTAATTAACTTCAATTTCGATAAAATTCAAATATTTTAAATATTTTACATTTTTTTTTTTTTGCCTCTTTTCTTTTCTCTTATTATTCAATTATATTTATAATTCGCTAATCAATAGGTCATATGCCATCATAAAATTTGATAATCGACATTCATTTAATTATGTAAATTATAATTTTTGTCCGAATTCTGTAAAAAATTGTAAATCTTTATCTAAGATCAGTTTTTTGTTTAAGTTTAGTGTTATTCTATCAAAATCTCGTTCACTATCACACAAAGAATTTTTATTTAAATCGATTTCTTTACAATCATGTAATAGATGTTGGGATGTTTCTTTTTTGAACCAACAATATCTACATGAAGGATTTTGATATTTTTTTATTTTAAATAAAAAGGATCTATAAGGTCTTTTTCCAATTATATCCCATATTGAGCTTTTATTTTTTAATTTAAATACATCTTATCCAAATTCATATTTTAATGAATTTTTTACTAAATTATCTCTCATAGATTGAAATTCTTTTTTTCTTTTTTGTTTATTCTTAAAATTTTTTTTTAAAATTAAATTTTTATTTCTTCCTAAATCAAAATCTTCATAAGTAGTCCAGTCATTTTGAGATAATTAACATTTTTGTAGGCGCCTGTTAAGGTGGTCAATATTTTTTGGTGAATATTTTTTAATTTTTTTATTTGAATTTTTTTATTAATTATGTTTTCCAGTCAAATTTAAAGGCTAAAAAAGACAAAATAAAAAAAGTATAATATTTAAATTTTTTTTTTTAATTTTTTATATCCATGCATTGTTTTTATATTTAAATAAAGAAAAAATACATAAAAAAAAGAAAAGTCTTTGACTAATATTGGAAAATAAATTATAATTTAAAATACAAATTTATCAAAATTAATATTTTATTATATATAAAAAAATTTTTTTAATTTTTTTTTTAATTTTGTTTTTTTATTTTTTAATTTTGTTTTTTTTCAATTTTACTTTTTATTTTACTTTTTACTAATGTTATTAATTTTTTATATATTATTTTTACATTTTTTTTCATATTTTTTTATTTTAATAAATTCATATTTATCTTTTATCATTAAAGTAAAATAAAAATCAACATAACAATTTAATTTTAATTTTATTCTTAAATAGATTTTAATTTATTAAATTAATTACGTAATTTTAATAATTTTGAGAATTATTTTATGCTTTAATCTAAAAAAATAATTTTAATTCAATAATATTACCGTAAAGTTGTTTTTTTTAAATAATATAATCTATTGTTGCGTTTTAAGTTAAAGTTTATTTAATAAACTTTTATCAACTTTTGTTCTAATTGATTTTTTAAAACAATGACTAAAAACTTTTGTTTGAGCTAAAATTTATTATTATTAAATTTAAACTAGATGTGGGATTACTTATGAATATACTATAAAGTTATTCGTTAACTTAAAAACCTGTTAGAATAAAAACGCAAGTAGTTAAAATTAATTCAGGGTTATCTTTTCTTTAACATCAGTTAACTTTATTCAAGCTTTAGGTGATATTCTAAAATTAATGTTTAAATATCTACAATAAAAAATATAATAAGCAATAAACATAATAATTGTTCTACGCCTTTCATTTGCTTGATCTTGTAATATTTTTGGTTTTTTTTTTAAATTTAAAATGTTCAAACAAATTGTTTGATGTGAATGCTTTTAAAAAAATATATTTTAAAAGATATTTGAAAAAAAAAAATTAAATTTAAAAAAATAAAATAATTTAATTTACTTTTAATTTAAGTATTAAAATTCAAACTATTCAAAAATAAAAATTATATATTAAATCATTCCAATCAATATTTTTCAGTTATCATCATAATTGAAAATTTTTTTTTTTTGAATTGATTTTATTATTGACATTGAATTTATTTTATTTAATATTTTATATAATGTTTTAAAAAAATACTAAAAAACAATAAAAAAAAAGTATACGTTAAATAATTAATTTTTAATAATAAAAATTATAAATTATATTAAAATTTTAAAAATGTGCATTTAAAAAAAAATTGTTATATTATGTAAAATAAAAATATTAAAACAATTATGAATTAAATATATTTTTATTAAATATACCGTTTAAATATGAATTTTAAAACTTGATTAAAATTATATTTTTTGGATTAACTTAGATTAACCTAAATCAGTTGATAAAAATTAACATTTGAATTATACAAAAGTTTAGTTGATTACAATTATTAACAAGATTTTTAAACGTGCATGACAATTACAAAATTAAGTTCATTTTATTTATATTGGAATCATTCTACTGGATGCAGCTGAGTAGGTCTAAATGTAAACACCTGTTGCTATTCTCCAAGGTTATTAATGGGTAAGGTCCGATCATATCTAATGCAAAGACCAATTGCTCATATATTCGTGTTTAGAATACTGAGTGCTTTATTGTAATAATGTTAAATAATTTTATTGTATAATTTTATATTTATCTTTTATTTTTAATGGAACATTTTATTCAGACTTTAATTTCTCTATTCTATACAATTATGATTTGTACTGTTTTAAATGTGTTTTCCAAAATGTGTTTACTAGGCCACACAATGCGTGCATTGTGTGTGCTTTTTGATAAATTATTTCTACCTTAAAATGCAAAATGATGCCAAACAAGCAAAATGTATCCATTTTATTAATATATTAAATATGAAACACGTTAGTACAATCATTTATTAAGATGTATTCTGGTTTAATCTAATGTTACTTTCTATTACAACTGTTTTAAGTTTTAATTTTTAACCACAAGCTCAAAAAAGTTTAATTCAAAACCTTTTTTTTTGTAAGAATGCAAATGTAAATTAAATTTACATAATTATGAATTTTCAGTTTTATTATTATTTAACTTTGTTAGTTAATCATAGTCTAAATTTCAAACATTTATAAAATTTAAAAAAATTGCAATTTTTATATATTACAAAAAGTAAACGTTTTTACTTTTTAACAAAATATAATCGAAAGTTATTTACAAAAAATTAAAAAAAGTGCTTTTTTAAAGAAAATTTTTGTTAATAATTTTGTTTATTTTAAATTAAAATATGTGAAAATCTAGACATAATTTACAAACCTTTTTTAAAAATTGATTAGCACCATAATTTGATTTAATTTTAAGTTACTGACTTATTTTTTTTTTTTTTGTAATAAAATTTATAAAAAAAATTAATTAAATTTCATCATTTAAATTATTTCAAAGTTCATTATTCTTTTTATGGTGTATTTTTATTTGAAGATGCATGATTTAATTATTTGAAATTGTTTGTCAGCTTTAGGATCAAAATAAAGTCAGTATTTTTTTTCATTTTATTTTAAACTGATTTTTTTTTTAATCAGTGTGTTAATTTTTGTTAATTAATTACAATTGATTTCAAAAATACTAAAATAAAAATTATTTTTATTTTATATTTTATTCTCAAAAATAAATTTAACTTTTTTGATTAAATTTTTTTTATGGTTAATTTTATATAGAGATTGAATCAATTAGCGCATTAAAATACAAATTAATTTTGTTCGAAAAATAGTTTTCTTAATCAAAAAATTTTTTTTTGCTTAATTCATCGTTTTCACGACTGTCATATGTTAAACATCATTTTACATTTGTACAAGAGTATTAATAAAAAATAATAAAATAAAAGTTAAGCTTAACCCTCTTAATTTACATGAAATAATTTTAAATTTATAAAAAAAAAATTTCAACTTAATAATTACAAATCACTGGTCGGTTATATCCCGAAATTAATTTAAATTTAAAATTGACATTTTTAAATGTTATTAAAAGACGATGCATTTTTAAAACTTTAAATTACATTAAGAAGATTAAATTTACAAAAAAAAATAAATTATTTTTTAAATAATTTTAAATAATTGTATTAAAGTAGGTTTTGAACTGATTAAAATTGTTTACATGATGGATGTTTTGTGTTTTTCCTTTTGTTTAATATTTTATTTTTTACTTAATTAATATTTTTTTTTACAAATATTTTATAATATATTATTAATGTAATTCTAAATTTAAAAATGTATTTATATTTAATATATATTTAATATATATTAGCTATATAAAATTATTCTATCATATATTTTTTGATTAAATTAGTATATTTTAAATATTTATTAATTAAAAATTTAAAAAATATTATTTAATCTATCAATGATAGTTATTTGATAAAAATTAAAGTATATTATAATTATTTAAATTAATGTTAGTTAATATAATTTGTCTGCTCAATTTTAAAAATTTTAATAAATAAGACTATGGTTAAATGTAATTGTCCAATAAGCAAATATTTTATTTACAAGTTCTTGATTTAATTCAAATTTAAAAACTAATTTTTATTATGCTCTTGGGCCAATAACTTAACGGTTATGCTAAACTTAGACATTCGTTGATTGCCATTTAATAAATTTAAGTTTTGCACTTTGCTGCTAGACAAGCAAGTCTTGATAACTTACCCCGTTTTGGCTGATCTAGCGCTTAAATAAATTTTTATTTTTAAATTATTTTAACGTTTTTTTTTTTGAATTTTCATCATTTTTTAACATCTTTCAGCAACTTTTTGATTTTTTCATCTTAAATATTATATCTTTTTAAATATTTTTTTTTATTTTGATTAATATATTTAATTTTTTTAAATTGCTTTCTTTGAATATTTTATTAGTTTCAAATTTTTGTTTTAATAATTGTTTGCAAAATGATTTTTAATTTTACTAGTAAATTTACTTAATAACTATCTTAAATTTAAAAAAAAAAAACTTTTATTAAAAATTAAGATATTAATTTAAATCAAGATTTTTCCGGTTTAAATAACACATAAATTAAAAAAAAAAAAACAATACTTTATTTGAAAACAAATAAAATATTTAATTTAAATTTTTTTTTAATAAATTATAAAAAATTAAAATATAAAAAATTAACTTAATTATTTTTAAAACAAAATTTACTTATAGAATTTTGTATTATAGAAATATAAAAATATGATTATTTAAAAAAAAATAATTTTTTAGTTCGCAATTTAAAATTATAAACATTAGTATTAACAAAAACAACAATTTTTTTTTTTTACATTTTGGCTCATTTTTTTAAATTTTTTGCATAATTATATTTTTGTAAAGTAATATTTAATAAAAATAATTTTAATTTATTTAATAATTTTAAATTAAAATACTTATAAAAATATAAAATAAAATTGAAACACTATTAAACTCTAAGTTTAATTTTTGAAATATGTATTGAGATAATTTTATAATTTTTGAATGCTATTTTTTTTAAAGTATTATTAAATTAGATAAAATTTTTTCTAGGTTCTAAAAATAATATTTTATTTTTTTAATAAATTAATCAGGTTAGGTTAAGCTATTTTAAAATACTTTCTTTAATAAATTAATTAATATAAAATGTTCTTTAAAAATTATTTTAACAATTTTTTTTTATTTTTAGTTATTTTAGTTAGATAAATATTTGACTTAATATTTACTATAATTCTAGATTTAAATAATGGATTATAAAATTTTAATAGGTTGAATTTTTAAAAAAAAAATAATTTTTTAATATTTTAAAATTAAAAGTGTTGTAACTTCGTTGTTGAGTTTAAACGTTATTACAACAACAACAACAGTAGAATAAATCCACCGTTCCTAGAACAGAATAAATGACACAGCTAAGAGAACGGGTTGATAAGCCCTTCTTTATTAATAAATACAAGTATCTTTTGAATTTGACAAATTAAGTTACTCTTCTCGTTATTAATTCAAAAAGATATCTACTGACCTCTCGTTCAGTTAATACACTCTTTTTATACTCTTCACCAGGCTATGTTATCTGGATCTCGGATTCTTTTAACTGTTAGTTTCTTACGATCAACACCATAGTTGATCGTAGTTAACACGTTAATTAGAGCTCTACTAGAATCTTCTGCCCGTCTGTGGAAGTAAAAGATTAGTATAACAGCTTCGTCACTTTAATATTGAACAAGGCTACTCTTGCTTGTAACATAAGCTCACTGTTAGTTCCTACTATCTGTCCTTCTGACACAGGATCGGACGATCTTATATATTCGTAGTGTACTTCTCACAACTGTAAGTGTTGTATTAGACACTAAGTAATAGAGTTAATTAGTTAATATAATGATATAATAATGTATTACTACAAAAGTTATTAAATATTATTTAAGCATTTAAAATTTTTATAATTAGTTGATAATATATCTAAATAATATAATTTTTTAGTGGTTTAAAAAATAATTTTATATTTAATTAAGTGAATTAACGCTTTAGTCTAAAATTTAGGAAACGTTAAATAACAAAATATAAAATTAAATCAAAAACTTTAATTAATAATGTTAATTTTAATATAGTTTCTATATAATTCATTTAAATTGTTTTAATATTAAATTTTTTAGTATTAAAAATTATTCATAAGATGCATGATTCAAGAAAAATCTATATATTGTTTATTTTGTATTATTACTTTGGAAATTCATAATCTTGAAACACTGTTTTAATAAAAATGATAAAAATTTATAATTAAATTATCAAATTAGAAAAAAAAGGTTAAATTAACCTATAGTAATTAATATAATTTCAAATATTAAAGTTTATTATTTAAAACAAAAATATACATTATCTAAAAAATAAGCTATGTAAAAAAAATATTTTGATTTTAAATTTGTAAACACTAAAACATTTATTATTTAAAACAATTTTTTTATAAATTTTAGTCAATTTATATATTAAATAACTATTTTAGTTCTAATTAGTGTATTTTAAAATATATAATTTAAATTTTTTTTTATTACGGAAACACTAATATTTAAAATTTATAAAAAATGTTTATGGAATAAAATAAAATGATTATTTGCAATTGTTATTTTTTAAAAAGATAATTTGTTATAGAGCATCAAAAATTATTTCCTTAATCAAAATATTTTATATTAAATTATTTTTTTAGTTAAATTATCATTTTTTAATTTAATATTAAAATTTATTAAACAGTGTTAATTAAATTTTTGATTAACTTAGTTTTATTTTTAAAAATATTGTAAAAAAATTTATTATAGTAAAAATTAACTTAATTTTTTTTAGCTTAAAAAAAATTTTTTTTTTAAATTTTTTGTTTTACCCACACCCAAATTTTGAATTTAATTATTATAAAAAATTAAAAAAAAAAATAAAAATAAAAAAAGAATTTATCTTTATTTTGATAAAATTGGGCTGTGGTTTTAATTTTTTTAAAATTCATCATTTTAAGTAAAAAATCATCTTGAAAGCAAATAATTTTTATAATTTAAATCTTTTATGTAATGATTTGTTTAAATAAGAATTATGTTTTACCTTAATTTTTTTAATTATTAGTTTATATGATATTTTATGTTTTTTGTTTTATTCTGGTTTTTAATTTAGTATCGCCCTAGAAATGACCTAAAATATAAATTTAAATATGCATTAAATATTTATTGGATTATTTTATATTATAAATAAATTATTTAACTTAAATAAATTTAACCAATACTATAATAAAATATATTATAAAGTTAATATTTTTTTACAATTTTTTTTTATATCACTAAAATTTACTTCAAGGTTAAATATATAATTTTTATTTAGTTAAAATAATTAATTAACATTAAAATTAATTAAAACAAATTTTAATTAAATATAAAATAAAATTAAAAATTTTAATTTCAATTAATTTCAATTCAGTTTTGTATTATAAAAATTAATTATAAAAATAAAATATTATAAAAAATTAAAACAAAGTTTTATCATATTAGTTGAATACATTTAATATATGTACGGCCAATATTATTTAATTTTTTTTATATATTTTATTATTTTAACTGTTTTCACCTGTTTTTATCTGTTTTTAAATTGTTTAAAAACTAAACTAAAACAAATAACTTTTGTACAAATAAATAAAAACTGAATAATAAATAAATATATGGTTTTCAAAGACTCATTTTTTATGCCCACACAAAAAAACTTTCAAATTTTAGAATAATTATATTTACTGATGAACATTTATAAAAAATGAAATTTTGACTTTTTTGACCTTTTTTATTGCTATAATTTCTAAATATAATTTATTGTTTATGTTTAAAATTTTGACAATTTTTTATTACAATGATGTCAGCTAGATAATTAAATTAGTCAACTATTAAAATTAAAAATAATATATTTTTGTTTTAAGACATAAAAAATAATTTTATAATTTTTAATATTATTAATAATTTTTAAATTAAATTTTTATATGGTGCAAATTTTTAAATGCACCTAAAAATTAAAAAAAAAATTTTATTATAACTTTCTATTTAAAATTAATTAAAAAAAAATTATTAAATTAATTAAGATATTTAAATATTTAAACAATAACATTTATTTTTAACTTACAATATAATTTTTAAAATTTAAAATTTAGATTTATTTTAAGATTTAATTTAGAATAAAAAATATAAAATTTAAAAAAAAAAATTTATTACTTTGAATATTTTTAAATAAATGTTACTTTTAAACAAAAGTTTAATTTTATTGATTTTATATATTTTCTAATTTTAAAAGTTATCATTTTGATTGATTTGTTTTAATATTAAGTTGCGTTTGATCTATGTTTAAATTTTGTTTTTATTAAAATTGAAAATTAAAATTTAACAACAAAAATTTTATAAAATTTTATAATAATTTTTTATTATAATTTAACATAAAATATTATTAAATCTACCTTTATTAATGTATTTTTTTTATATATTTAATATAATATTATAAATTGATCTATAAATAATTGGTTTAACAAAATTTTAATATTTATATTTTTGTTTTTATTTTATGTAATTTTAGCAATTTTAACCCAAATTTTAAATTGTATTAAGATATTTAACATTTTTACAGGTGTATTATTTTTAACACACTTTTTAACCAACGCCTTAGATATATTCAAGTAAACATTAATTTTTTCATCATTTTGAAATACAGTAAGTAGC
The DNA here is from genome assembly GCA_025170145.1 of Pyemotes zhonghuajia. Lineage (NCBI taxonomy): Eukaryota > Metazoa > Arthropoda > Arachnida > Trombidiformes > Pyemotidae > Pyemotes > Pyemotes zhonghuajia. Next base: position 8,462,764 of record CM045844.1, on the reverse strand, counting down.
TTAAATTTATCTTAACTTAAAAAAAAAATGCATATATCTTTTTTTATACACAAAAAATCATTTTAATCTTGTATAGTTGTACTTAAATTATAATATTTTTATCAAAAGCAAAAGAATAAATAAATTTTTTAGTTATTTTTTAAGTTTAATTTCTATTTTTAAATTTATACTATTAAAAAAATTTGACTAAGAACTATTTTATCTTATTGATTAATATAAAAATTAAAAAAACAATGTATATTATATTCTTTGTTAAATGATATTTTTAATTTTTGTTTACTTGTTTATTTTCAATAAATATTAATTGGTATTTAAAAAATTTAATTGTTTCAATATAAATGTAAAAAGTTTTATTTTTTTTTTTTTGAAATACAATAATCGTTTTTTTAAAAGGTTGAAATACCGGTTATTGCAAATTTTTTTAAGTTTGTTTATAATAAAAATCTGGTTCGTGTAGAACAGCTAATGGATAAACATTATTTTACTGTTTTTTTTTTTTAAAATAATGTCTAATTTTTTACTTTTTTTTTAATTTGAAAATTGATAAATCACAATATTAAATACTTTTAAACAATAAATTTTAATCTTAATGAGTTTTGCAAACCTTGAATATACGAATTCATTGTATTTGCATCATTTTTTGTAAAAATAGACAATAAAAATTAATAACTGCATAAAATGAAATTTTATTAAAAATATTTTAAATTTGTTTTAAATTATTTTTCAAAATCGTTATTTGCTTAAAATTATAGTTTATTTGTTAAAAATTACCAAAAATTGTTTTTTTTTAATATTTTTATTAATAAAAATTTAATTATTTTATTTGTAAATTAAACATATTAAAAATTATTTATTTAATTTTTTTCTAATAAATAATTCTAAAAATAAAAAAAAAATTAGTTTTAGTTATATTAAAATTATTGATTAAGTTTATCAACTAGTCTAATTTAAAAAGTATTAACCTTTTGTTTTAAAATTTTTTTGAAACTGATAAACTGTGTTCATATTTAGTGCACTTATTTTGAAAAAATAAAATGTTTTCTTATGACTTAATATTTTAATCAATTTTCAAATTAATAGTTTTTATTGAATTCAAATAATTTATAATTTATTAATTTGTAAAACAAAAAAAAAAATAAAATAAAAAGTGATTTTTTATTTTATTGCTATAGTTTCAATCTACAATATTTTCACATTTTAATTAAATTTAATATTTAATTTTTTTTTTTTATTAATTTAATTTTTAATCCAAGATTTAAAATTTAATTCATTTAATATTTTATTTATATTTTAAATAAAATTTAATAAATCTTAATTAAACTTAAAAATAAATAATATAATGCTAAACCAATTTTTTATTTTAATGTTAAGATAAAAACAGTAATTTCAAATTTTTAGCGATCACGTTTTACTTTTGTATATTTTTTTAAGATTTAAAATTTTTATCTTATAACTTGCAAGTGATGTGATGATAGTGATGTTGAAAATACGTTACAAAGTAGTATTTAGTATTCATCAAATTTTTAAACTATAAAATAATTCTAAAGATGATTTTTTTAACACACGCTATAAACTTACAAAAAATAATATTATTTTTTTTACTTTAAATCTATTTTATTAAATCAAGTTAAATAAAATAAATAAATTACCACCATTTACACTATATGTAGATTATTAAAATTAAACGGATTTATTTAAAGTTTATATTAACTTTATTCATTTAGAATTATTATAACTTTAATTACATTGTTTGTGCGTGTATAAAACGGTGGCTTGTAAATTTATTCTAAACTTATTATAAACAAAGAAAAAAAATCAATTAATATGTTTGTTTTTTGTTTTACAAGAATATTTTTTTTAAACGCCAACACGAAAATAAATTTGTTACAAACCACTTTTTTCATTGATCACATTCAAATAAAGAAGCTAAAGGTTGATCATAGTTTGTTTTAATTTAAGTACTAATTTTGCTAAACCATGCTAAATTAATTCATTATATATAACTTTAATTTAATAAAAAAAAAAAACAATAAATTTAAATTTAATTTAATTGCAGTCTGATTACTTAAAAAAAAAGGCAACTACATGTTTAAACACGAATTCGTGAACTGTTTTAGATTATTAAGTTACCATCAGATTAAATTTAAAATAACCATTGAAACTTATTCATTTTTTTAAATTAAATAAAAAATCATAATAAAAATTTAAGTTTACAATTGAATTTGTTGTCACATAATTTAAAAAAAAATTATTTATTATTTTCATGATTTTTTTTTCATACATTAAATTGTAATTTTATTTAAAAATAATTTTTGTAATCAATTAGGATAATTTTTAAAATTTAGTTTTAAAATTATTTTAATTGAAAAAATATTATAATAATTAATTTAATTTTTAATTTTATAGTTTTTTTAAATAATATAAATTTATATTTATATATTTATTTTTATTTAAAATTTTAATAAATTATTTATTTTGTGGTAAATAAATTTGTCTTATTATTATTAGTGAATAGTGCTTACGTTAGTTAAATAACCACGATGCTATAACGTTATTTAAAAAGACTAAAACATTGAAGTTAAGTAACTAAGACATCAAGCAAGGTTTTAATTTAAAAATAGTATCACCATAAGCTATGGTTAGGTAGAGATTTAAGAATATAAAAAAAAAAGTTTTAAAAAGTTTGTTAGGTTTTTGAAATAAAGCTTGAGATAACTTTGCAACTCTTATAATTTACTATTTGTGAAATCAAGCTGCTTAATTGTTAAAACCTTATTATTTTAAAAATAAAGTACAATCTCTTTTAAGACCATTTGTATATTAATATATAGATTAAAGATTACATATTTAATATTTTTTATAACTTAATTATTTTTATGTATTTTGTTATATTAATCAAGTTTATAATTAGTTTAAAAATAAAAAAAAATAATTGTTTACTGTTGATTATTAATTTTTAATTAGTTTAAATTTAAAAAAAAAAATTGTATTTTTATAATATAATAGAATATATAAAACTGATTTTATCTTGTGCAAACTAAATATGAATATTTATAAAGCACAAGTGAAATTATTTAAGTTTTAATTAGATATTTACTAAATATTTATTATTATTTTTATTATTGTCTATATTAAATAATATTTTCAAAATTTGCAAAGTTGATCCATTTATATAATAAATAAATTATATAACCAACATGATATACGTAACAAATTTAACTTAAATATATTTTTAAACTGTTTAATTAATATTATTCTACACACATTTAATCTTAAATGGAAAATAAAATTATTTAAGAACGCCAATAATAATTTAATATTTATGAAATTATGAAAAATAGTATTTATCGTTCAAATTAATGATAATTTTTTAATCTAATATTTTTTTTACGATATAATTATAATTAAATTATAAAAAAAAGTATAAGTTTAATTATATTTTTAATAATTATATTTAATAATAATTTACGCTAAATATAAATTTTTATAAAATATGTAATTTAATAAATTTTTATTATTTATATGTGACAAACGACTAAGTATTAAAAAATTTTTATTAAATGTTTAAGAAAATTTTTAATTTTTTTTTATATTATCATAAGTTAGACATTTTTTAAAAATTTTATTATAGATTTTTATCTATAATTGAACGAAATTTATGTAAATATGTAAATTTAAACATGTATATTTTATATGATTTTAATATAAATAAACTTAATTGTTGAAAAATTTTAACACGTTTAAAGGTTTATGTTATTTAAATTTTTACAATTTATTTTTTTAACATATATAAAAAAATGTTGTTTTTTTTTTTATTTTAGTTAATTGAAAATAAATGTAATTTTTTTTTTTTAAATTTGTTTTTTTTTGTCTAACTAAAACAAAAATTAAGTTTTTTTTGACTAATAATTTACAATCGAATATTTATTATAATTTTTAATATTGAAATATCAACATTTTTATATATTAAATTATTCAACTTTATAACGTAATTTTTAAATTAATTTTGTGATATTTAATCATATTTTTTTCATTCTATTGGGTTCCTTAGTATTAATGTGATAAAGACTTAGATTTTATAAATTTAATTTGATTTTGATTATTTTACATTTTAAAGTTACAAATTATTTTTTGTATATTATTATAAATCTGCATTTGAGAAAAATAAAAGACGTAGATTAAATTATCTATTAATAACAATTTAACAAATAATTGCTGAAAAGATGGAAACTAGTAAAAATAGAATGACAAAGATAAATTCTTTTAAAATAAAAAATTATAAAAAATATATTTATAAAAAGAAATCATATTTTTTAAAACAATTAGAATTTTAAAGTGTCAAAATCTTAAATTTAAAAATTATTTAATTTTTTAAATACTGTATAGATTTTAAACCCGTTATTTTGTTTATCTGATTTTTTAAAAAAAAAAAACATTAAAATAAAATAAAAATTATATTTTTAATAAATATTGAATTTAGCTAAGTTATAAATACATAATTTTAAAATTTTTTTTAATTTTTTTTAAATAATTTTGATTTAAAAAAATATACTTTTTCTTTGTATATATTAGAAAATGAAAAAAAATAAAAAATTTGTTTTTAATCTATTATAAATTTAAATTAACATTGAATTTAAAATAATTTAACAATTGAATTTATTTTAATTTAATAAAAAAAAATATATTTTTTAATTGTAATTTGGTTAATTTGACTTTTTTACTCAATTTTCCAAAAAAAATTGCAATAATTATCAAAAAAATAAATAAATACAATTTAATTTAAATTATTAAATTTTTTTTATTAAAAAAATTGTACAACTTAACAAAAAGATTATTCAATTTTAGAAAATTAAAAAATGAAGTTTTGAATTAAATAAATTAAGAATATTTTAAATAGATTGTAAAGTTTTATAAAAATTTATAAATAAATAATTGTTTCTAATTTATTTAAAGTTTAGATTGAAATAAAATTTAAATTATTTTTTAATTTCTTTAAAAATCTATTTTTGAATATAATTTATAATTATTATTAAAATGAGTAATTTTATTAAAGGTTAAATTTTTATTTGTCATATATATAATTTCAGGATTGTTAGGTTGATATTTTTATTTTTAGTTTTAGATTTTTAAACAAATTGAATATATTTTATTAATTTTTTTATAACGTTATATGTAATTTTTTTAGTATATCAATTAAACATAAAATTACTTTTTATCAAATTTAATAATAAGAAATTAAAAATTTAATAAAAGATTTTGGATATCCGTAATGTTATTAGTTCATATTTTTGATATAAATACATATTTAAATAAAAAAAATTATATTTTTACTATAAATTTTAAAAAAATTGATTTAAAAATTAAATTAAATACTGTTTTTAAAATTTTTTTAATAAAATATTAAAGCTTTAAAATTATTATATGTTTAAAATTAAATAAAAAATTGTTAACTATTTGGTAGTATTATTAAAACTTTTTAATAAGTTTATTCAGAGTATTGTAAAGTTATACAAGATTTAAGTAATAAAATTTAATAGTTTAACATGTTTTTGTAAAATAATTTTACACAATTTTATTATTTTATGATAATAAGTTTATGTTAAAAAAAAATTATTAAATTTAAATTAATTTTAAGGTAATTAAAAATAGATAATTTTATTTATTCTAAAATATATATTAAAACTAATTATATTATTATTTATCATAATTTTTCTTTAAAAAATAATATTTTAATAATAATAAATTTTTAGTTTAAAAACTGATAGCTAAAATAAAAGTACTATGAAATAATAATTAAAAAAAATAATCTAAAGTTGTAAATATACAAATCATAATGTAATAAACTGAAATTTTATCCTAAATGTCAAAATTATACATTTTATGTTTATTTTTTCAATTATTTTTTTTTAGATTCGTATAAATAACTGTAACTTTTAAATCATAAACTAAAATATAGTTAAATAAAAGATTAATTTTTTTTATAATTAAATTCAGATAATTATATTTAAAAAAAATTTTAGTTTTCAAAATTAAAGCAATCATTGACATTTTAAATTATCATTGATTAAATATATTAATTAAAAAATAAAAAAGTTTATTTACTTTATTAAATTATTTTCAATTTATTAGAATTTTAGATTACCTGCAGATTTTTTGAATAAATTTTGTTTTAATTTTACTATTTGTATTTTAAACATAAATTTGTATTAAACTATTTTTAAAAAACGTGCAATTATCATATGAAATAATATCTAACCATGAAAATAGTTTAATGGTAAATTTTAATTAAATAGAACTAAACGCTTATTAAAATAACTCATTAATTTATTATCATTAATAAAAATTTTATTTGAAAAATCATTTATTTAAGTTTATAGTTCTACGAGGTCAATTATAAATATATATGAAATTATGTATTAAATTATAACTATTCATAATATTAAAAGTATATCGATGTTAGTTTTATAAAGTTTATTTATTTATTTATTTTTTTTTTATTAAATGATGTTTTTCAAATGTCAAATTTTTAAATATTATCATATAAAGTATTAAATATGAATTAATACTTTAAATATTAAAAAAAAAAATTATAATTTTTACTGATATAATAAACTACGTAAATAAATTGTTTGTTATAGTAGTAGTGTTCTTTCACTAATCTAATTTTTAATTTTATTTAACAAATAAAATATTTGCTCACAAGTTTTTATTAAAACTATAACTTTCTTATAATAAAAATCATGTAAAATTAAATTATGAATTTACATCCAAGAGGATCTTAAAATGAAACTTTTGAAAATGCGCAGATGGCATCAATTACACCTGTTTATATATTTTCAATTGTACTAAAAAATGTCAATGCAGAATCTAATTTCCATCAAATTTTTTATACTGTGTTTTGTTTTTATTTTTATGATGAATATAAGTATCACAAGCAATTTATTTTATTCTAAATATTTTATTAAATTTATTTCATTTTCATTAAAATTTTTAGATAAATGTGAATTTTAATCTTTTTCTCAACTTGATCAAATTTTTTTAATATTATTTGCTACAACTGTTTACTCGAATAAATATCTTTAAACTTTTTTTTGACTGCAAATAAGTATGTTTAACTGTTTATACATACTAAAGTGTTGTTTAAGCTTTAAGCTTTCGTTCAATAACTTGTTAATGCAACTTATTCAAAGCAAGCTCTGCAGTTGAATCTGTTTGTAAACTGCAGCTTGATACATGTTGCGCTGTCAAATAATTCAGTCTAGTTTTTGCTTCAACTTTCATCAGTTCAATCAAATTTTATGTATTATAGTTAAATATTTTTCACGTGTTTTTATTTGTTTCACCTTAATTTTAAAACTTTATTACTAAAAATTTAAAGTGTAGGAGTCATAAAAAAGTATTCCTTTAATAATTATTGTTTTAGGCAAAATAATTTGAAATTAAATTTATATAATCAATTTATTTTTTAGTTTATTTATTTTTTTGTAATAATTTTGACATTATAAATTATTTTAAATTTTAGTTAAATTTAAATTATTTTTTTTTTAAATTATTTTAATATTTATTTTTTTTAAGTGTTAGTTTTTTTTTTAATTTAATATTTGTAAAATAAAAATAAATGCCATTTAAATATATATTGAGTTATAATTTTTTATTTAATTTTTTTGTAAAATTTATAAAAATATATAAATTAATAATTACAATGTGATTTTTTTTTCCAATAATTACAATGAATAAATTTAAATGTGAAAAAATAAAATTTAATTGGTTTTAAAATAAATTAATATTCATTGAAATTTTATGGTACTGTTAATTTTTCAATTAATTAAAAATCAACTAAATATTAAAGTGAATTTCAATTAACTTCAAATAAAAAATTACTTATATTTATTTAAATTATATAAATATTTAACACATATAATCAACAAAATGAACAATTGATGATCTAATTGTGACATATTTGAATTAATTTTACATATCTAATATTTTTAAAAAATATTATAATAATCAAATTTTAAGCATTTTCAAAATGTTATTTTAATTAAAAATAACATTCATTTTGTTTTATTTATTATTTAAGATAAAATTAAACATCACATATTTATATTAAATAATAGATATTAAAATCTATGATTTAGGAATTAGTTCATTTTAATAACAGTTATTTTTCCAGTGTTAATCTTTTGATTTGTTTTAAATGTTAACACATTGTTTCTGACCTTTATCAAGAAATAATTAAACAAAAATAAATTGGAAATGGGCAACCAAACATCTTGTTGTGCCTTAAGCAATAACCGTTCAGCCGGCAGGTAAGCTTCTTATACTTATTTGCCTCTTAGTTATGAATGCTCAATTATTTTTGATTAAACATCAAATACATAAGTTATTTAAAAGTAATATTGTTTACAACATTGACAGTATTCTTATGTTTACATTTTATTTATTTAGTTCATCAGTAAATTTGATTAACTATTATTTTTTTTGTAAAATAATATTTTATAATTTGGAGTTCATCTAAATTATTTTTATTATTTTTTTTTTATTTGATAATAATTTGTAAATAAATATTGTTTTGAAAAAAATATTTATTTTAAAAATGTTGAATTTTACCTATAAATTTTATCAAAATAATTGATGTAAAATTTAGATTATTTTTAAAATTAGTATTCACGTGTTTTGTTGAAACAAAGTTATTCATAATTATTTTGTGAACTCCATTTTTTTCAATAAAATTAAGTTTTGTTTTTTTTTAAACCTGTTTTGTAATGACGGTAAAAACCCATGCTTTATCCGAATAAACATGTTTCAACATCCAGTTAATTAATTCAATTTTTTTTTATTTTATTTCCTTGCTTAATTCAATGTGTATTTTTTTTTAAAAAATAGGCTAAGTCAAGTTAAATCAATAATTTTAAGATTTGTTTATAAGATCAAATTTTATATAAGTATTTGCATTTATTGTTTTTTTATTGATTAAATAGAAAGCTTAGGTTTTGCTTAACAAAGAAAATCATTTATTTTAACTAGGAAGAAAGTGAGTGGCCTTCAATAAAAAAATGAATATAATTTTTAAAATCCTGAAAGAATACTTTCTTCTTGATTAAATCCTACTTTTACCAACAAATAAAATTTAGATTTATTTTTTATTCAATCCTTTATACACTAATGTCAAACAGTGTGAATCTAACTAAGCATTTTTGGGCGGTCAACCATGAGCTAACTAAATCACAGTTCAGTTGTTTTCATGATTGAAGTTGATGGTTTCATTCAATGTCTTGCTTTTACTGGATAATTTTGGTTTAGATGATTATTATTAAAAGTTTTTTTAAGACGCAAATATTTAGTCGCATAAGAACAAGTGTATAAGATGCAAAAGTTTAAAAAAATGGGTGTAGTAGTGACTGGTAAAGTTGACTTTTATTGTTTTCTAACCGAATAAATAAAAATAAAAAATGAAACAAGGATGATCAATCAAAAGTTTCATTTTCACTCATGTCATGTTTATTAAAATTTTTTAGTTATTTTTTTTTGCTCATTTTTAATATTAATTTTGCCAAGGCGCCTCTGCTTTATTTGATTAAATCCATTTGTTTTAGCATCTCGATTGATTGAACTTACCAAAATATTTTATTAGTCATGAATTAACTTTTGAGTCAAGTTGTCAGATTAGAATATTACAATTGTAATTTTTTTTTATTAGAATGCATAAAGTTATTATTTTTTTTATTTTTTTTTAACAAGAAATAAATTTGATTTTTTTTTATCTTTTAATTTAGCGAAACTGACCTATGATTGCATAGAAAATAAAGATTCAGATTTACTTTTGTATTGAACAATAAGAAATTTCTTTACTTTTCCGAAGTTATTTTTTTTTACTTATAAATCTGTTTTTGATGCTTCTCAATGTTATAAAATTTTTTTTTTCAATATTTGATAAAGTTTGGAAAATTTTTATATGTCTGAAGGTTGCTTAGACATTGTTCATCTGTAAACTTGTTTGACAATTTTATTACATTCATATATCACGATAAAGTATTCAACTTTAATGGTTTGCATCATTTTTTTTATACCAACCTATTTTATTATTTTAAAATTTTATTTGTTTTTTGTCATTATCTATTATTTACTTATTTGTAATTTTTTTTTTATAATTTTATTTTAATATTGTGTTTTATTAGACTTGTTTTCACATTTATATTATAAAAAAAAATAAGCTCAAGGTGTTTAAGGTTAAAATTTTTATCAATTTTTTATATTTTAACATTATATAGTTTTAAATTTATTACATTGTTGAACTATTATGTTTAAATTTATATTTAAAATAATATAAAAATAAAATTATTATATTTACATTATTTTAATTTAAAACATATTGTCTTAATTTTTGTAGTTGAATTGTAAAAAAAAATTTTTGAAAACCTAAATTATTTTATTAAGTTTTATTTTTTTTTTGTAGCATTTTACCTAACTTAAGATGCTGTTTTATATCATAATTTGCAAATTTATTTTTTTTAAATTGTAAATTTATAAAAATAAAACTAGATATTGTAAAATAAAAAAAAAATTAAAATACAATCAAAATTATTTTATTATATAATTGTTAGGATAAAGATTTAAAGTATATATCCTTATTTAAATTTTAACATTCAATATAAATAAACTAAAAATTTACAATGTTTAATTTATTAAAGTAAAATTAAAATAAGTAAAAAATAAAATATTTATTTAAATAATTTACTATTATTTTTTATTTATAAAAGTTTGTTTATATAACCAATTAAGTGTGCCAACAACATCCGTTTTTTATCCATAACTTGATACACTTGAATAATTTTCTTTTAAAAAATAAAATTTTTTATTCAAACTGGCCAATTATCATTTACTAAGTTTTTCAAAATCGTAAAATAAGTGTCAATTGATTGAACTTATTTTTTACGTTTAAAATATGCCATTTAACGCTTGTTTGTTTCAATTCAAAACTGACTTTTTAAATTTTAATGTAAAAGATGATCTTATACGTTAAACTCAACCATAATTATTTACAAACTAATTTATTGTTTTTCAAGCATTTAAATATTTGTCAATTGATTTTTTTAAAAATTGTAAATATCATCTTACCTTTTTTTTTAAAATATTAAAGACTATTAGCGTTCAAAATTAAAACTATATATTTGTTATAATTAGTAATTAAATATTTAAAGTAAATATTTAAATATACTTATTTTTTTTTTTTTTTGATTTTAAAATAAATTAAAAAATTTATTTAAATAAATAATTAAATTAAAATTATTTACATTTTATTAAAAATTTTATATTGATTATTTTTATCTTAAATTTATAATCTAATATAATTTTTTATATTATTTTTTCATTTAATATAAAAATTTAGCTTTAAAAAAAAATTTGTTTACTTCAAGTTATATATGCTTTATTGCTTTTGGCGTTTTAATTATGAGATAACGATAATAACAACCAACATCTATACTTTATTTAAGATTTTGGTAAAACATTCATTTCATTGTTTATAAAAATTTTATTTTGTATGAGCTAATAAAATAAAACAAGCATAATAATAAACTGTAATTGTTAATTGCAGTAAATTTCTTATTGTATCAAAATTCAATTCAATTAGCAAAAGTAATTTTAAACACTTTTTAAGTTCTAATTAAATAAATTTTTTTAACAAATTATTTGAAAAACTAAAAATGATGTTAAATTTGTTTTTAACACTAAATTTTCAAAACTTAAAACTAAAGTTGAATTTGTTTTTAGCACTAAAATAAAAAAAAAAAAAACTTAATAAACCTAGATTAGTAAATTTGTGTCTTTAGAAATGTTAAAATTATGTGCGTGTTTAAGACATCATTTTAATTTTCTAATTTTAATTAGTTTGCATTTTAATCTAATTTTTTTGTTTCTATTGTTCATTTATTAAAAAAAAAAAATTAAAAATTAAAAACGGAAATAATAATAAACTAGTACATTTAAATTAAAAATAAAAAATTCTTTAATTTAAAATCTATTATAAATAACTTTTTTTTTTGCATCAACCAATTTAAGTTTAACATCCTGAATTTTTTTGTAATTAAATGACATTGTCTAAGATATTCTTAAAATATTTTTTTTTCATTGATAAAAATTTTATTTTTATTTATGAATAGTTATATATATATATTTTTTAAAATGGCCCAAATTTGAATACAAAATAAACAATTTAATCTTAAACAATTAAAAAAGCTAATTTTTTATATTTTATAATTTTATTTTTTTTTGTTAAATATATTTATTTATTAAATTGTTTTCTTACGTTAATAAATTAAAAAATTAATATTTAAATTAAAATAAAAAAAAAAATTTAAAAATTAAATAATAAAATATTAAAAATATATTTTTTACAGATAAAAATAGTAAAAGTTTTAATATTTTAAACAATTAACTTAAAATAATTTTTTTTTTTTTTTTTATTTATTATGTCTTTAAAACTAAAATAAATAAATGTATTTATTTTTAACATTAAAATGAGTAATTTAAGTAAGTTGAACTTGAACGAATTTTTAGGCTTCAGTCAATTTCTATTGATGTGCTTGTTAAAGCCACTAATTGAGAGATAGCCACAAGCCGTTTCAAATATTAGAATATTTACTTAAATGCATAACTGATGTTAATTAAACTAAAAATGTATCAGAAACAAAAAATAAATCTATATTTTATTATATAATTTAACTTTTTGTTAACTAAAAAAAAAATGTTATAGTTTTAAATACTTTAAAAAAAAAATTGTCAATAATTCATAAATAAAATAACTCACAAGTTTAAAAAACTTGTTTTTAATAAAGTAAATGTTCACAAATAATTAATTGATTCTACCAGGCGATTCATTATTTCAATTTGCTTATTATAAGTTAACTTTGATGTCAAAAAATTATAGAAGCATTAAATTAAACAAATTGTATTGATTTATAAATCTATTATTATTTAAAATTAAATTTAATCAATAATTTTATAAAACAAATTAGTTTTTTATTTTAATATTAAATAAAAATAATATACTAATAATAATTTGACCTTCATAAATAACAAAAATTTTTTTAATTTATTTTAGTATTTTCAGTAGCATAAAAGGCGTATTATAATAAATAATAAAATGATAAATTTATAATATCTTATGTTTTTTTATTTTAATGTCAATTAAAGATTTTTATGAATATTTTTATGTTTAAATAATTTTTTATGATTATTGAAAAAAAATTTCTTAAAACGGTCAAGTTAAAAAATTAAAACAAAATAAAAACACAATGAACTAGATGTTGAAAAAAATTTTAATTAAGAAACAATCATTGATCAAAAGATGTTGAAACTTGATTTTTAATAAATAAATAGTAGTTTAAAATAAAACAAACTTAACTTCTGAACGGCATGTGTGTGGTAGTATATTTTCAAGATCATTATTCAACAGTGGCCTAATACTGATCTGTTTAATTTTTTAATAACAAATCTTTTCAAACTTTGTACAATTCATTTTTTTTATAACTTTTATTAAAATTTTTCAACTTTTGTTGGTCAATATAAATTTATAAAAAATTATTTCTAAAAAAATTTTTATTTGTTTAATTAATTTTAATAATATGCAAAAAAAAAAATAGTTTAATAAATATTTTATTTTACAAATTAAGCAGGTGCGCTTAATTTTAATTTCTTTTTTCAAAACTATAATAATTTTTTGTAATATTTAAATGTTTAAAAAATGTTTATAAAAATTTGATTATATTACCTTTTATGATTATATATGATGATAATACAAAAAATTAACTTTGATTTTAATAAAATTATTTTTTTTTTATAAATTTGAATTTCAATAAATTTGATTTAAATATTTTTTTTTTATTTTTGTAAATATAAAAAATTAATTTAAATTGTTATTATTTATTTATTTATAATAAAAAATTGATTTTATTACAGCTATATTTATATAAAACTTAAATAAAATAATGATATTATATTTTATATTATTATATTTTTTTTTCTTATAAAATATTATTTAGTTTATTAAGTTATAAAATTGATAAAGTTAAATAAGTTTAAAGTAAAAAAAAAAAATTTACAATATTAAATTGACAAAGAAATATAATTTGAATTTTTTTAATATGAATTTTTATTATAATCTTTTAAGTTTACCTGTTTATAATTTTATTTTGTTTTGTTAATTATTTTAAAAATTTAGCTTTTTTAATTATAGAATTTTTAATTTAATTTTTTTTTCTTAAATTTTAATTGGTTTTCTTAGTAAAAAAATAAGTTTATAGTATTTAAAAAAAAATTTTATAAAATAAAACTGAACTTGAAAACATAATTTGATTTACTAGGAAGTTGATAGAAGCGTTGGTTAATTGTATTAGCTAGTGTGTGGCAAGGTTAACATAAAACAAAAATATAATTGTTAATTTGCACCTGTAATTCGCAAATTTTTTTTTTATTTTTTGATATGAATAAAACATTAAAAATTACTCTAGATGTAATTAACAATAACGCAATTAAAAATTAATCTAAAAATATTTTATTATAATCTTAAAACTTAATTAGTTAAAATATATCGATTTTGTATGAAAATATAGGTATATGATTATATGTAAAATTATTAAAAAATTTTTTTTAATTTTAATTAGTTTTAATTAATTGTCAAATACGAATTAAAAAAAAAATAAAATTTATGTGTAAATTTTTAATAAAATTAAAATAATTATAATAATTATATTATAAGTACTATAATTTACATTAAACATTATTTTAAATAATACAATTATATTTTATCTTGTTGAAATCAATTTTTACATAATGCAATTATTTTTAGCATCTTTATTTAATTTACTTCTATTTAAAGTGATTATGTTGTAATTTATTTATAAAATTTTTATTTTATTTATTTTTATAAATTAACAATTTTAACACTTTTTTAATTTGCTTCAAATAAAAAATGATTATAATAAAAATAAAACATTTTTAATTTATATACTAATTTGTATTTTGTTTTTTTTTTTTAAATCAATAGAAAAAAATAAAAATTATCTTTATAAAAAAAGTTAAAAATATATTTATTGAAATACTAATTTTAAAAATGATTCATTGTATTAAATCATTGCAAAAATTTATATAATTAGTTGATAAAAATTATTAATAGTTATGATATAAATTGTCATTTGCAAATCAGCTTATATGAATTTAATTTTTTTTATGTTGTGTCTTATTTAATTTTGCTTGAACAAATTAAAAATGAGCCCATAAAAGTGTTTGTAAAAGTGCGGCATTTTTATTAATCAACTGAATTTTTTGAGTTTTTATGACTTCAATAACTAATCACAACTTAGCTTCATCTTAATGTTTTTTTGTATTAAAGCTAATTTTAAAGTTTATTTTCTGTTTGTTTTTTTACTTATCAATTTTCGGATAGTTTTCATATAAATTTTCTAATTAAATTTTATTTAATATTTAAAATTAATTTTATTTAATTTAGAATAACTAAAAATTTATTAGTTTATAATAATTAATATTAATATGATTTATTAATAATTTTAAAAAAATTAAAGATTTTTTTTTAATTAATAATTTAAATTACTGTTTTCAATTTTAAAAAAAAAATACTAGATTAAAAATTTTTTTAAATGCAAAATTTTAAAATAATTTTTGTGACCATCTGGATTTAAGTCATTTAGAAAGTAAAAATTTAAAAAATTATTTTGTGACGAATTTAAAAATATAATACAAAAAAAAAATATTAATCATAGCAAGTGAATTATGTTTTTGTGTGATTACAAATTGGTGCTTTGCTAAAGGCATGTCATGATAATCGTTTTGTTTCTTTAATTAATTGTAGTCTTATAAATTTTGCTATAAACAATTGCTTGCAACTACAGCCTAGTAAAGAGAAATTGCAAGATAGAAAAATAGACAAAAAAAGCAAAAAAAAGAGTATAAATTTTGTGTTTGTGTTGGGACAAATAATTTACAAAAACATTTTTTTTTAATTTAAACATTTGTTTTTTCTCTATAATTGCTACTTGATCTCTTTTTTCTAAATGGTTTCTTTTACATTTAATTCTAGTATAAAAATCTAATTATCAACTAATTTTACAAGTTTTTCACACCACTATATTGTAAAAATTAGATAAGTGCATTTTTTAATTAGTAATAATAATAACACTTACATAGACATATCGATTAATTAAATTTAGACAATTTATAAATGTTAGCTGAATAAATAAAATTAAGTGATTTTGAATTAAACTGTTTCAAAAAATAAGTAAAAACTTTTGCTTTATTGCTTAATTTGTGTGGTCATTTTAAGAATTGGTTTTAAAAGAATATATCAAAAATTGTCAATTATTTTGTATAAATTAGTTTTGTGTTAGATAACAATCTTAGTTTTTTAATTAAAAGTTTTTTAAAATTGGAATATTGAAAAGTTTTGTTTTTTTGAAGATTCTGAATTGTTCAATTTAAAATGGACTGGCTTCGTAAATTATTCAATGTTCTTTCTAACAAAAACATGGTGGATATGAAAAAG
This sequence comes from Pyemotes zhonghuajia, assembly GCA_025170145.1. Lineage (NCBI taxonomy): Eukaryota > Metazoa > Arthropoda > Arachnida > Trombidiformes > Pyemotidae > Pyemotes > Pyemotes zhonghuajia. The sequence goes on along the minus strand of CM045844.1, from coordinate 8,446,206 downwards.
CCAAGTAGTTCTCATGTGAGAATTAATAGAAAACATCAAAAAGAAAAGAAAAAAAAAATGAATTCTTTAACATTAAGAATGAATAATTTATTTAGTTGGAAAAAATCTAATTTACGTTCTAAACGAATATCCGGCATGAGTGAACGAACTCTCTTAGCTGCTCTTGCTGCTGAAGCTGTTTTAGTTGTAGAAAAACGGAAAAAAAGGATTTTGATTTCACCTATGTCAAAAAATGAAAAAAAGATTAATCAGAAGAATGATTGTAAAGTAGCAATTGAAAAAGCTAAATCAAACAATTTCACTAAAAAAATTATTCAAAAGAGAAGAGAGAACCATAGGTCTGTTTAACTTAATTTTTAAATAAATCATTTTAAAACTAATTTTCTGCCGTACACTAATTTGAATTTGTTTTTATTTAATTTTCTATTTTTTATAAACTCATTTTTCAATTTTTGCATAAAACCATTTTTTTTCAAATAGTTTTTCTTGGTGATTTTGTAAAACAAACATCATATTTAAATTATATATATATTGGAATCGTAAAATAGCTTTTGACTAATGTTGTCTCTTCCTTATGGACCGTTTATCTATTCTTTATAACATTTACAATATTAAAAATTAAGGGTTTAAATATATAAAATAGTTAAGTTAGTTTTACTAGCAGTGTCATTTTTATTACATGTTTCTATTTTCGCCACACACTTTGATTTAACTTTGGTGGTTTGTGCCAATTAATATTTAGTTGCTAAATTATGATATATGAAAATTGATTGTTTCAATATTTAATTTGCATACGTTTTATTCGTTTTTATTAAGTTTTTAATAAATTATACTGTTTTAAAAATTCGTTGACTTAAAGTCTAAATTAAGACGCGTAAATATATTTTACATCTTTAAATTTTTTAAAAAAAATAATGACCATTTTAAATCGCTTTCCAATTTTTTTGTAAAATTGAATTTACATTTAAGCAATTAAATTTCATTGTTCTATAAAACTATTTTCAGTTGAAGTAATTTATTTTTAAACGTTTGAACAAGTTGTGTTTTTTAAAACACATTTTTTTAAGACACTTGACTTTTTTAGAAATAAATATTTACATTTACTGTTAATTGTTTTTGAGGCGTGAATATATTGAATAATTTTTATGTTTAAATTAATTATAGCCACATATAGCCACCTTTAATAACACATTTGCCTATCTAAATATATTCAAAGGTGTTTGATTTAAATCTAATATCTTAGATGCCTACCTGAACTTAGCACAATATAACTCACAGCATAATTAAACAGTGAATGTGTTTTAAATTAAATAGTGAGTCTGATCATTGTTCGCTATCTTTTGCAAACCCACTTGTAAGCAGTGGTAAACTTGTGGGAGGACTATGACCAGCTGTTCTTTTTGTCCTTAGTTTCATCTGATCACATGTTGCAATCTTTTGAAATGCCATTCACGTTTGTCTTTGTAATGACGCACAAGATTGTCAAGTAGTTCACCAGCAATCAATTGTAAACGGATCAACTCGTGAAACTATTCATGATTTATAGCTTGCTAAAGAACTTGATTTGTTTTTTATGATTAAATGCGTGGTTAAATTGATAACTTGAGTGGTTTGATTTACTCCTTTAATTTTGTGATTATGATTTTTCTGTTTATTTTGCATCTTGTATCAGCAGCTGCGTATTCTATTTGAATTTATTGGCTTTATTCTTCTTTGGATGTGGCTAAAATTAATTTAAGGTATACAATAATATTTTTTTAATATAACTTGTTGATTCCCAATAAAAAATTGTAGGTTTAATTAGTTTATTTGCATAAACCGTAACCAGATACTTAAAATTCGTTTTGTTTTATTTTTAAATAAAATGTTAATTTAAATTTTGGCTAAATTAAATTAATTAATCTTAATGAATCTGTTTTTTTTTTTAGATAATTTAAATTAACTTAATGAGCTTTTATTACTTTTAAAAGCGCATTTTTTATGTTTTTCTTTGGTGTACCTTGTGCTACTTACCTCAAAAATAATTATTAGATTTATTCAAATGGCTAAGGTGTAAACGTTTGTAATTTAATGCAGATAATTTTATTTTATTAAGCAAATAAGTTGTTTAGCAAATAACTAAAACAATTAGATAACAATAATTCTTTTATTTTAACTAAAATTTTAAAAGTACATCAAGATTTTGCTTTATACCTTAATAAAAATAATAAAAATTTATGAAACATTGAAACATTGGTTCTTAAAATTTAATTTTTTTAATACTTTGAATATTAACTTTTCTAATTAAAAATTTATTATTAATTTTAATTTTGTATTTTAGTAACGAAAAGCCATTTGGAAACAATGTGGAGCAAAAAGTATTAACCACTACAGAACAAAATGATTTTATCAAAACCCATTTAGTTATTGAAAATCAGTTACATTCGGAACAAAATAAATTGTTTGGTAAATGTCAAACAGAGCATAATTTGGAAAAATATAAACGTTTAAGTGTGTCATATGATAGCAAATTACAAAATATTTATAATTTAAACAAAAATACTAAAAGTAAATCTAGTGCTTATCAACTCAACTCTACTAATTCAGAAACAGAAGTTGCTTTGGAATTAAATCTTTCAGATAAAATGGAGCAAACAGTAGAGGAAAGTGCTATTAATGAATTACTTGAGGGTCGTTTAGATTTACAAGTCACTGTTCCAGCAGAACTAATAAAATCAAAAAAATTATTGAAAACAGATACTGTTCTAGTTTTAATAAATGTTGAACGATCAACGCCAATGCTTGATCTTTTGATTCAAATAGGTAACAAGATTAAATTCAACATCAACAATTACAAATTGCAGGTTGAAGGAAAAACATTTAAACCAAGCACTGCAATTGGATCGCTTGATGTTAGCCATATTTCAATAGTGCCTCGATCAAAGAGTTTAAGTAAATCATTAAATGGAGAACAACCAAGTGGATCTGTAAATTTAACTAAAAGTAACACATTACCAAGTAATGCTACTGCTCCAGGAGCAGCTGCGACAATGATTAAATATGACGGATTGTCAAAGTTGAATATTCATATGACCGGTAGTCAAACTACTCTAAATCAGCTCACATCTTGCGCATCTCAAAGTTCAATTCCATTTAAGACAACGTTTCGTTTACAAGTAAACCTACCTTGTAACCAACTCATGGTATTCCGAGTAACTCCATGTACTAAATTGGCAGAGATTAAAAAAAATGTTTGTGAACAGAAGGATATACAGCCCCAAAAGTACAATCTGGTAGTTTTTGCCGACAATAAGAAAAAACAGCATCCTCAAGTTTTGGACTTATCAAAAACATTAGCATTTTATGCAGTCAATGAAATTACTTTAATTTCTATTAAAAATCTTGAACAAATGCAAATGCAAGACGAGTTTAGTAGTATTGGAGACAACGGAATAATGAATAATGAAAATGTAGCGTGTAAATCATCCTCTACATGTACTTTGCCTGTGTATAATGGCACATGTACGGCAGAATCAGTGCCCCGTAAAGCCATAATTTCTTTACTTAGTGCCACTAATCAATTAGAAGCAGACTGTGATTATAATGGTAATATTTGTACTAGAACACATTGCGTCTGTAAACAAAATTCTTCTGCGGCCATAGGGCAGCAATTTGTTTGTAAAACAACTTCTTCAGTTAGAACCGATCCACTGAGTAAAGCTTGTTCAACTACCAGTTTAAATGGTAAAACTATAATCAAAAAAAAGAAAGCTCCTGCACCGCCTCCGCCAACTTCACCAAAAAATCTACCTAAAACAAAAAGTGTATGCCTAAATTCAAACGAAAAATGTGATAAACCTAAAGTGCTCACTGATGTTCAGAAGCAATCTAAATTACGCCATAGTTCTGATTCAGATTCAAGTGGTTACCACGAATCACTTCCAAGTGCAGAGTCTCCTGATAATTTGTTTTCTTCAATAAACCAAAATAAATCACAGGATGAATCTAAACATTTGACAAGCACACCGCATGTTCTTAAATTTAAAAGTTCTTCTAACATAATTATAAAGCGGAAAGCCCCTTTACCTCCTTGTTTAAATAACTTGACTAAAGAAAATTCAAGTTCCGTATCAATAATTCCGCAACTAGACAACAGCTTGGAAAACCGTTCAAACGTTGAGATTAAAACGATTTCAGGTAAGAACGAATTGGAGTCGTTTAGATCTGGTTCATCATCTGGTCATAGTTCATCTAATTCGCCTGAAATCAGTAATGAAAATCAAAATTCTGCCAAAGAAACTTATTTACAATATTGCGATCAAGGTGTAAATAATTCACTTGAACATGCATCGAGTTGTATCGATGTTAATTTAAATAAAGATGACCACAAAGTGGTCGAAAACTGTTCTATGAGAGAAAAAGTAGAAAAACGATTGTCTTATACAAAATCTCCTGTGTCAGTTTTATCTGAACCTTTATACCAACATCAATTTGATGATAATCAAATTTCTGGTATTTTAATGTTAAATATGGACGCAAGACCTTCATCTGCACCTAACTATCCAATTTGTGAATCGAGTGAAAATTTAAATGTAAAAATTGACACAAAGTCTTCTACAAATGAAAAACAAATTAAAGACAAAAAAATGAATCAAATTGAGCAAGCAAAAACTCAACATTTAGAATCAAAGGTTGATGAAACAAAAATTCAAGAAGAAATCTTAACAGAAATAATTACTTCTCCAACTTCAACTGAGCAAGATACTAATTTGAAATCGATTGTACAAATTAAAAATGTGAATTGTAGTAGCCAGAGTGAACCGATTGTTAAATTATTAATTAAAACTAATGGTGAAGGTTCTCAACTTTTGAGCTCTTCACAAGAAAAAAGTAATGAATTAGAATGTATTTCGCAATCAGAATCACGCATCTTAAATTTAAAAAACCAAAAGCAAAAATCTGATCAAACAGTTACACCTGTTGAATCTACAGTCTCTCAAACTCCTTATAAACCTAAAACAAAATTGACTAATTTTCGAATTGGATCTTATAAAAATACTGGGTCTGCTTTGGACATTTATGCAGAATTGGCACCAAAGCCTTATATCAAAAAAACGGATTTTAATTTAATTAAATTTAAATCTGTAGCCTCAGATGAATGTTTAATTGATAAAAGTGAATGGGAAAATCAAAAATCAAATTTGAAATCTACTTTCATCCATCATTTATCGGAAAATAATTTGAACAAATGTGATACAAGTGAAATTTGTAATTCAAAAGGAAATTACCGAACTAAGATTCATGTGTCGGATTCTAATAGTTGGAGTAATTCTAAACAATTGTATGTTGCAGGAAATTATTCTAATAGTTCATTAGATAGAAATGGGAATAATTCAAGTATAAATAATAAAATTACAGTTTTAGACAAAAATTATGCCATGATTACTCCATTACCTTATAAACAGCATTCTAAAAATAATTTTCCTAGAAAATTGTTTCTCAATCAAAATATAGAGAGTGAATCTAGTTTAACTAAAGTAGATTATCCAGATTCTGTTACAAAAAATGATAAATTCTTAAGAACAAAAAAGTTACAAGATAGCGGATTTCAAAGTTTACAAAAAAAGATTTCTTATCAAATAGGTGAACAAATTAAACAAAATGCCAAAGTTCCTAGTGGACAAAATGCTCACAACAAATTATTACCTAAAAGAGCTTCTACGTTTTGTCACAGTAATTCGTTTCGTCCAAACTTAGAGAAAAATGAATGTAAATCTCAAAATAATAAAAATGAGTTGGAAAATTTTGAAAAATCAAATAGTTTAAATTCAAGTTCAGATTTTCATGATGCATTATTAAATGAGATACGTGCGTTTGGAGGACGAAATTCATTAAAAAAGGTATATAACAATTAAGTCGCTTTTTTAATTATCTTTATTTTTATTTCAGATTGATTCAATTGATAAATGGCAATTGCAAGTTTAAATTGATTTGAATTGATTCAAATTGTTAATAAGTTTTTCACTTGTAAATAATTTTATTTTTTTAATTGCCTTATTTCAATGGTAGTTTTAAACAACGATAAAACAAGTATATGTATTTAATTTATTTAAATTTATAAACAATTTCAAAAAGTTTTTTAATTTTATGTTATAAGTTAGTCAAATGTTTATTATGCAATTTTTGTTACAAGTCTCAAAAATCATAAAAAATACCTGAAAATTCATAAAATTTACTAATTACTTGTTATAACTTGTACATTCTAGGATTTTCAATTAAATGAATCTGTATATTATAAAATTATATTATAAATGAATTAATGTACAATTAAAAAATAAATTTTTTTTCTAGTTTAAATAAAAATATTATGTTTTTAAAATATTTGATGCTTGATTTAGTTTTTTTGTTTTTTCGGAATTTAATTTTTTTAAAGAAGCATTTATGCTTTTTAAAGGTTCACTTGTAAAAAAAATTGATTTTAAATTTGATTTAAAAGATTTCTGTGCTTGGTTTGTGTTTAAATCATTATTTAAAATTGCTTTGATTTTTTCAATAGCTAATGGTTCTATTTATCAAAATAAAATCAAAAAAATAATTAGTTATTAACTAAATAATAATTAAAAAAAAAATATTTAATACCATGATTCAGAAAACTCTCATAGTTTTTAAATTTTTCTGCTAAAAATGAAAATAATGCTAATATTATTAAAAAAAGAATGATAAAAGCAGTGAATAATAAAAATATACTAGAACTCTGATAGTATATTTTAGTTTGTTTTTGATTGGGTTCAATTTCTGGCCCAATAAAACTACAGTTTACATTTTGATTAAAATTTTTAATATTTTGCGAATAAAGTATATTATTTAAAAAAAATTTCATTCCAAACTTTATTTAAACATCAGTTAAACTATATAACATAAAAAATAGTTTAAGCATAACAGATATTTTAATTAGAATCCTTATACTAGTTTGTTTTTATTTTTATTATATTCAAAAAATATAAATTTAAAAGTTTTTCCAGCATTTTTTTAACTTAATAATTTAAAATTAGTTTAAACTTAATTTTGTCAGAAATAATTTATATGTGTTTTTTAACTTAACAGTTAAACTATTGAATAACTTAAATAAAAAATTAGTTGCTTTTAATTTAAACTTGATACACTTTAAACAAATGATATTTTAAATGATAAATTTTAAGTAAAAAATTTAAAAATCTGTATTAATTTGTTTTAGATAAAAACATGTTTGGCGACTTTTTAAACTAAATTTCGCGCCTTTTTTTCAAACATTGTTATTTTTTTGTGTTTTTGGTTTTGCGCTCTTCCCATGTTTTATTTTTGTTATATAATTAATTATATTCAACTAAATTTATTTTTATGACTTGTTAAACTAAATTTTGGTTTTAATTAAGCCTTCAAACTAAATTGCAAAAAATATTTGTTTTGATTATGTCATAATTTTTAAATAAATATGTAAATCAAAGAGTTTTAATTCAACTATTTTATCTTTCGATATTTGTCCATTTTTATAATTGTTATTTTTTGATGGTCGTTTAATTTATTGTTTGAGTTGTGTTTAAAATATTATCAAAGATATTAAAATGTCTGAAGCGATTGAAGTTCCAAGATTACTTTATAAACTTTGTAATAGTTTAACTGATTGCAAAGAAGGTAAGATTACAAATTTTGTTTTCAAAATATCTTATTCAATTATCTTAATATAAAGACAAAATTGGTATAATTTGCAACTCAATGCTAACATTATTAAAAGAAGAAAATACACAAACTATGCATTTAGATGATTCAGATGAATTTTATGTTCTAGAAAAAATTAAAAAAAAATGTAAGTTTACAGTTTTACAGAATTCAAACTAAATTTTAAATTTTAAGTGATAAATGAAATGAAAGAAAGTGAATCTTTGCGTTTTGAAGAATTATATTATAAATTAAAAAGGATTGGACAAACAACTCAGCCTATTGCCCTTTTAATATTTTTATATACTTTAAGTTATAATAATTCAAAGAATCAGAATAATAATAGTAAATTAAATCTACTTAAAAATAACATACAATTTTCTTCATCTAAACCTATGTCGGATATATTTTTTAATACAAATAAAAACAATAACTTTAATAGAAATGGACTTGCGTATGATAATAAAAGATTAAATTTTGAAACTAGTCATCATATTAATCAATTTAGAGAAAATTATATGCCAAACAATAATAATCTAAATCAATTTGAAATGAACAATTCAGATTTAATTCGAAGAAATATTGTTAAACAGCCAAGACCTCACACAATTCATGTAGATAATACCGCCAAAGAAGAACCTGCTCATGTAATGAAATCAGAATTATTAAGAGAGATACTTTTGGCTTTTCAAGGATTTAATGGAAGAATACTAGTTCAAGATCTTACCTCTGATGGAAAATATAAAATAAATCCTCAATTTAAAATAGATCCACGTTTAAAAAGTTTAGTTTTAAGATTATCTAATACTGGATGGCTTTATAATAAAATTAGTAAATATTGCGAACGAGTTATTAAAAATGAATCTATGGGTCATGTTTGTCGAAGTTTTGTTGCTGCTTTACAAGAGGAAATTAATACATATCTTAGATTAATTACAATGATAGAACAACAACTTCATTTTTCAAATACTAATGATGTTAAAAGTATGAATGATATGGCTTCTTATAGTTTTTTTAGGTTGAATGTAATTACATTTGATTCATTTAATTCATTAAAATCTTTAGTTTTGCTAATTGATCATTGTAAAAATAAAAAAGGGGGAGCTTTAATTAACACTGTCTATAAATACATGAAGCACGGTGATTTAATGATAAGAAATTGCATAACTAAAATTTTAACTTCTATTGTTCTTCCATTAAGAAAAATGTTAAGCAATTGGATATTTTATGGAGAATTAGAAGATATTTATAAAGAATTTTTTATTTCTTCATCAAAATCAGGAAATGTTTCGCCAGGAGATACATTTTGGCATGATAAATATAATATAAATAAGGAAATGTTGCCAGGTTTTATATCCTTAGAGCAAGCAAAAAAGATTTTAGCCACTGGAAAAGCTGTAAACATGCTTAAACAATTAAGTGAAAATCTTGTATCAGTCACCTATTTTGAAGAGCTTAAAGAAGCCTTTGAAAACACAAATATAGAAAACTTATTTACAGAGTCAACTTCTGTAGAAAAATCTGACTTTCAAATACTTTTAACTTTAGCATATAAAGAAACAAATCAAAAAGCATTAAAAATTTTGTTTGAAGATTATCATTTCAAGCATCATCTTCAAGGATTGCGCCAATTTATTCTTCTTGGACAAGGAGATTTTATTAGACATCTTATGGATTTGCTTGAACCAATATTAGAAAAGCCCGCTCAACAACTAAGAAACCACAATTTAACAGGTTTATTAGTTTCCGCTATTAGAGCTACTAATGCACAATATTTAATAGAAGATGTAACAGACAGATTGGATGTTAAATTTTTAGATAAATCTTTTGAGGAAACAGGTTGGGATATTTTTACTTTAACATATCAAACAAAAGGTGCCATATCAACTGTATTAACAAATCATTGCATGGAAAATTATGCAATATTATTTAAGTATTTATGGCGTTCAAAACGAATGGAATATATTTTAAATACATTATGGAAAAAACTAATAACCCATTCTAGAGATGTTAAAATTATTGCAGAATTGAAAAATCTTTATCAGTTGTCACATATTTTGTTATCTGAGATGATGCATTTTGTTCAACAAATGCAATATTATATTAAATTTGAAGTGATGGAATGTTCGTGGGCGACATTAGAAAAAAAAATAGCAGCTGCAGAAGATATAGATCAATTAGTAGAAGCGCAAGAAACTTTTTTAAATACGGTAATTTCAAGGTCAATGTTAGATGCAGAATCAAGAAAGCTGTCAACACAATTAAGGGCCATTTATGACATAATTATAAATTTTCAATGTATCGAGAATGAAGTCTTTAAATCTATAGATGCTGAAATCGAAAGAAGAAAGAATTATGAAACTGATATAAAATTTAAAAATGTTCATTTTGAAAAAGGGCCGAAAATTGAAATGGAAAAGCGGAAATGTTTTGAAATGAATGTGATAGCAAGTTATAAAATTAAAGTACAAAGTTTGTCTCGAACTTTTGAAATGGTAGTGCAAAGATTTTTGCTTGAACTGGCCGAACATCATGATGCAGACTTAAGATTCCTTAGTTTTAGATTAGACTTTAATGAACATTACAAAAAACGTAACAAATGTTTAGAAAACTCTCAATTATTTTCAAAACATAGAGCATCTTTAGAAAGTAGCCGTATACAAGATTCCATTTGATCGTGATTTTTTTAAATTAATAAAGAAAGTTTTCACTATGTAAATACTACGATTGTTATTACAAAAATTTAAATGGCCACTTAAATACTTACCAATGGCAAAATAGAAAAGCATAATTTTTGTACAATACGTTGAAAAATAAAGTTTTATGTTTTGATAATTTCTAAAGTTTTAAATTTTGCGCCAAAAAAACTATTTATTTGGCTTGTTTATGTTGAGTTGTGTCTTTAAACAACTTTTGAAAAGTTAACGTAGATTCGAAATACGCTTTAAATAAGTGCTTTTTATTTACTAATTGGTATGTATTCCAGAAAATGGATAGGGTCGGAAACTTTTTTCAGCAAAATGTTGGGGAGATTTATAAAACAACAGTCAAACCTAAGATCAGTATTATCATCAATTGCTTTTTAAGTAAGTTAAATAATTTAATTTACACTTACTTATTAAAATTTAATTTAGAATTGTTTGGATTAAATCTTTTAATTCAAAAGTCAATTGATAAATGTGAAAGTTCAATTGAAATTTCTCCTAGCAAATTGCTCAATCAAAAACTTAATGATGAAGATTATGAGTCAGCAATGCAATTTGCTTTGGAACATAATTTAGATACCGATCTTATTTATCAGCTACAATGGACAAATACACCAATTACTGTTGAAACAATCAAAAATTTCTTAGGAAATATAACTAATAAAATTTGGGTTTTAGAAGCTTGCTTAAATAAAGTTCCCTGTACTTTTGACGCGGCTTTTGCTCTTCTAGAACATGGGCTTGCAATTACTGATTTTAAAGAAATTTTTGACTTTAGAGAAGATGATATAAACGTGGAGGATTTACAAAACTTGGCGTATGATGAGTATTTGAAAAAAATACAAATTAGATTAAAAAATATGAAAGAAAAATTTATTTTAAATGCATCAAAAAATTTAACTCTAGATGAAAGACACTTATTGCTCTATAGATTAAAACTTCTAAGTTACAAGGAAAAATTAAAAGTTTACGAAAAAATTATTTATTCTGATTCAGAATCTGTTGTTTTATTTGATAATCAAGTATTTGAAAAAATGCGGAATCAATCTTACTTTCAAATAGCTTTAAATTTTGCCAATGATAACAATTGGAAAGCTGTGAAATCTTTGTTTACCTATGCAGGAAAATATACCTTACCTCATCGATTGTTTATTTTATCAAACTTTCCAGAAACTATATCCCCATTGAATTATCAAAACATTTTGCCTGCGTGTCAACCTCATAAAACTGAATTACAAGCTTATAAATGGGAAGAAATAAATATTGAAGAAGATGATTGGAGTAAGAAATATTTCGGTCATTTATATAATCCAAGTACTTATGATGAAGCATTTGAATTGGATATATATAATTCTAATCCCGATTTTGAAGAATTTAAAGGATCAAATTTAAATAAAGAAATATTAAACAAATGGTATATAAAAAGAGCAAGAGAAATTGAAGAATATTCTTCGCTAGTAAATAATAGTATAACTTTACTTTCTATAGGTATTAAAAACAATGTACCTAATTTAGAAAAATTAAAAGAGGACTTTGAAGTTTATCAAACGCTTATATATGAATGTTTACCTATGTATAATATTGATGATATTGCATTTGACGTTTTTGAAAATTTGACTGTTGAAAAAAAAATTAATTTATTAATGTGCGGTGCTTTGAAAAGCAGTGATTTTTTTTTATCTTGTTTTGAAATGTTTTTATTACCTTTTTTGGAAAAATGTTGCAAAAAAAATTCAAAACCTTATTATTTATTAATTAATGAATATTTAGTTTCAATATCTCAAATTGATTTAAATTATTGTTTTAAAGTTTTTGAGCGAGCAAAAGAAATAAATGAAGAAAAAAATAACAAGGAATTTGATAATTCAAAGCTTTATATCTTAGAAAATGAAGAAGCAATAATTAAAATAGCTATTGATTGTATTTATACTTGTAGTGATATAAACCAAATTGAAATAGCATATAATATATTAGATTGCTTGCCAAACTTAAATATATCTGAAGCAAACGAAATTTTACCTGATTTATATCAAAAATTAGAATCACTTAAAAAGCATTTAAATGTTTCAGAATATTTTGCGAGATACGATCAAATAGTTTTACCTAAAGATGTGAAAGAATTACAAGAAAAAAAAAATATTACAAATTTAAGAGAATTATTAGTTTCAGTTACCAAATATGCATCTAAAACATTTAATTCAAATTTTACAAAATATGATTGGCTTGAATTAAGTATTGATTTACAAGAAATTAGACAATTATGTTTTTCAGACATAATTGAATTAGAAGAAATAAATTTATTATTTATTAAAACCTTACTTTCTTCAAAAATTTTTGATTTAGCTAAAGAGCTTTTATTTAAAGAAAATATTATTCCTTTTGAAAAATCAATTAAATTATTAGTAGATAGTGCAGTTGATTATATTAATTCTGCAACTTTAATTAATAATGAAATAATTGAAACAGCTAAAAACTGTTTAAATTTATATGAGTCAGATTATAATAAACAGCCAGTTTTAATTAAAAATGAATTAGATTTTATAAAAGGTCTTAATATTTTATATAAGGAATTTGACTTAAAACTTTTACCAGTTCAAATTAGATTGATTCCATATCCTAGAATTGATATTTTAAATATAGCACTTAAAAGTTTTCCAAAAGCTTATAAAAAAGATGATATTTTAATAACGCTTGGAAACCTTTTTAGAATATATGAAGATAAAGATAAAGCTTATAAAGAAGCAATTATTTTAGAATTAATTGGAGAATATGCTTTAAAAAATTATGATTCTAAATACTGTTTGAATATTTGTAAAAAATTAATGGATTTAGAATATGGAGAAGGTTGGAAGATTTGTAAAAAATTAGCTTTATCCGATCAATTAAAAAATAAAGATGAAAAATATAACTTGCTTAGTTTTGCATTAACCTATTGTACAAATGATGGTAGTGAGATAAATCATATTGTTGAAGAAATTAAAAATTTAAAAATTAAACTTAATCAAAACAGAACAGAAAACAATATACCTGAATTGATTATAAATAAAACACAAGATGTATCTGGATTAATAATTAATAAAACTCAAGATGTAGCTCAAGTAACTACTCATCTAACAAAATGGTTGATTAATAATGTAATGAAAAAGGATAAAATTGCTGAAGAATATGAGAAAATTAACAATGAATATTTAAATCAATCAAAAAATAAATTATTAATTAATTCAATTAATATACCTTCATTTTATAAAAGTGCTTTTGAAGATTATAAAAATTTTCCGATTTCAGTGAATGAGTTAGATATTGATTATAAGCACTATAAGTTTCCTGAATTTAAATTAAGTTCTCAACCTTTTTCTGTTGCACAAATGTTATTAAGAACTAAATTTTTACAGCTCAATAAAGATGATTTACAAAATTTAGATAAAAATAGTGATTTGTTGCAAGAACTTGCATATTTTGCTTTATTTTATGATACTCAGTTAGCGCTTAGTTATTTACAAGGTTTAAGTGATTTAAATTTATGTGAAAATGTTTTCAGTAAGCTAGATGCTAAATCACCAACTTTGGTTTATATCGCTTTATATTTTTATTCAATACAACTTTGTAAATTAATGAATTCAGACTTTGACATTGAAACTTATTCTATAAACGATACTATTCGTAAAGCCGAATCTTATGTGATTGCGAATTTATCACCTGAAAAATTAAAGGAATTAATTGAAAAGTATAACAAATTATTTAATGATTTAGTAAAAGCTGATACAATTTTAATATTATATCCTAATGTTGACGTTAATAGATTTGTAAATGACGTAAATTTTCAAAAAGAAACATTGCTTGGACTTGCAATGACAGAAAACATAAATGATTTAAATAATGTTTTAAAATTAGCAGTTAAATATTATGTCCCTTTATATGAAATATATTTAAGTTATACAGAAAATCTTCTAACTTTTACAAATTTGGAAACAAATGAAATAGAGCAAAAAATCTTTGAAAACATTGATTTATTAAGTTCTTTTATTGAAAAATTTGAAGAAGTCACCATAGTATTTGAAGAAAGAATTTTTCCTTTAATTAGTGGTGAAGATTATTCTAAGCTTATTTTATATTATAAGATATTGGATAAAATCAATGAATTTGATCCTGAAAAAAAACAAATGTATTTAGCACACTATAAGAATTTACGTAAACTTAAAAAAATTATTGTTCAAAAACCTTTTCTTGATTATAAACAATTAATTACTTTACAAAAATCAATTACCGATATTTTTTTCCCAGTATTAAATGAAGAAAATTTTAGCATGTTAGCAAGATGGGTTATATCTTTTAATCAACATACAGAATTAAAAATTGATAGTCAAAAATTAAATGCAAGTGCGGTTTATTCGATTTGGCTTAGAAAAAAATTTTTGCATAACAAGTCGCAATGGGAACAGTTGCTAGCAATATGTCAAGAAACTATAAAGAAATTAAATGCAAATGATTATTATTTGTTTATCAACTTTTTTTTATTATCGATTGATGGAACTACACAAATACCTGAAATTAACATGCGCATATTTTATCTTACAAATTCAATTGAATATGTTAAAAAAAAATGTACAAGAGCTAAAACTGATCAAGAAAAGATGGATTGGGAAACGATACATAGAAAATTTATAGAATTGAACACATATTTAAATAGTTTATTATAGTTTTTTTATTATTGTAAATTAATTTATAAATATGTATACATTTTGTATAATAAAAATAAATAAAATTATTTTAAGCTGAGTTTATAAAAAATGATTATAATTAAAGTTAGTTAATATAATTTTTGTTTTTAATGAAACTAAATATTAAATTTTTTTAAATTCAAAATAAGTTTTTTATATTTTTTTATATTTAATAAATACATTAATGTTCAACAAAAAAATTTTGAATAAAAATTATTAATAATAAGTAACTAAATTAGGGCAGTTTCATTTATTAATTAAATTATCAATTATCTTGACATTATTTTTATTAAATATTTGTATAAAACAACAGATGGCATTGAATTTTTTTAAAATAGATAATCAAAACTCAGATAATTAAAATGTTATACTTTAACACCAAAAATTAAATATAAAATTATTAAATTTAAATTTTTTTTTTTTATTTAATTAAAATAGTTTTAAAAAAAAAAATTAAAAAAAAATCTTAAATGATAATTTAATTAAATTAATTTAATTTAAAATATTAACGGTTTTTTTTTATAAATATTTTTAAAAGTTATAATATCATTACTAATTCCATTATAAATGGTGAAATATGAAAAGTAAAAACTTGATGTATTGGAATACTAAACATAATATTAATGTCAACGTAATTGATGTTTTATTTTATATTTTTAAAATATACTAAAATTTAATTTTCCACAACAAGATTATTTTTTTAAATTATTATTTTGAATAGAAACATTTAAATAAGTTAATTATATAAATTAAAAAATAATAAATGTTAGTTGAAAAAGTAATATTTATATTTTAAAATCTTTTATTGATTATCAACTATTGATTTCAAAATTAAAATTTTTTTTAAAATTATATATAAAAATATATAGTTATTGTTACTAATTTAATTATAAATATTAGCATAAAAAATTAAAATTAATAATTTTAAATTGATTTATAAAAAAAATATTTATTAATTTTGTGTAAAAAATTTGAAATTAAGGCAAATAACTTTTATAAGACGTGTTGATAAATAGAAACATACAATTATATTAAACAAAATATTATGTTTATAAAAGATATTTTTATTAATTATCATTTAAAAGAATTATTTTAAAAAAAAGTATTTTTAAGTTTAACAGAATAAAGTTGAAATAATAATATAATATCTAACAATTAACATAATTATTATTTATTTAACAAAAAATTAAAAATATAGTAAGATTAGTTTAAATATATAATAAAACAGAAAAAAATGAACAAATGATCAACTTATGGCAAAAAAGAGTAGGAAAGAAATATTTAAATGATACTAAAAAAAAAATATTGGTAAACTAATAAAAAGTTATTTAGTAAAATGTTTAAATTTGACATTGTTTAACGTTGGAAAAGCTAAATTTATTTTTTTATAAAAATTTATAGCTTTTCAGGCATAAATTTAGTTTAAAATAATCAAAAAAAAAAAAAAACTTTTTTAACATTAGACATAACAAATTAATAGAAAAGTTGTATAATAATTTAAACTGTTTTCTGTTTAATTTATCTAGTTTAACTACCAAATTTATCTATATCTTAATAATACAAAAAGTTATAAATAAAAATACTTTAAGAAAAATATCAATGTATGATAAATGGTTGATTTGTATTTTTAGTTAAAATAAAAGATTAAAATTATTATATTTGTATTTTTGATAAAATATAGAAATAAATGTTTTTTTCTTATCTGTACTTTTTAAATTGGTGTTCTTTGTTTTTTGGGACCGTGACCTAACAGACAGGTGCAATGTTATTATTGTGGGTGTAACTGATCGGCTCTCGACCTCATGACTATCGGATATGGCTAACTGCATAAATCACGCTGCGCAATCTACTTTCTTTTTCTCCTTGTTCTTGATAGTTGGAATTTGGAAGCAAAAGACGGGCCCAAAACAAGATAGAGGAAAGTAAGTAAAATTAACTTGACATAAAATGGATCCAAATAGGTAAAAAAAGAAAGGTTGTTCTCAAAGCAAATAGTATGTTTTGTGGTGGGCGTAACTGAACCATGCAAGTGACACATATTTTGCTGTCGTGGGCAACTGGCACTCAATTGACGCAGCAGTCGGGTCCGCCTTTTTGGCTCACCTGACATACAAATTGGCCACTCTTTACTGTTAGTTTACTTTATATCTTATCACTAGTTTATTTTCCTTTTGATACCTTTCGTAAAGATGCAGACCAAGTATCTTTAAGAATGCAAGCCACAATGACCAGTAATAACCGTGAAATATGTAACAAAAAAATTCATTTCAGATTTTAATCTCATACTAGTCATTTTCAGTTTTTTTTATTTAAATTAAAATGAAAAAAATTAAAATTTTAAAATAATGCAAATATAATCTAATTTAATTATAATGTTCAAGTTTACAATTTATATATAAAATTATGTGAAATTAAAAGTTTTTAAAATTTGTAATTTTTTCAAAATTCATAATCAAGTGATTTAACTGAGCTATAGATTGGAAAAAATTTTATTAAATGATAATCATCTTTAACGACAATGAAAATTTTCTTTTTTATTAACAAAGTTTTTTAAAGTAAAATAAATATTCAATGGCAGAACTAATTTGATTTAAAATTATAAACATTTTAAAGATAAAATAATACTAGCAGGAAAATAATTGTTTTTAAATAAAATAGTTAATTTCATTTAATTAGATGACATTTGATTAACATTGTGAAAAAAAAACAATTTAATATATAAACAAAAATGTAAACAGTTTTAAACAAAACTATACAATAGTTTAAAAAATGTGAATTACTAGTGTTTTGCAAATTTCAAGTGTCAGTAGCTTTACAGGTATTCACTGGATTTGTATGTTGTGTAAAATTAAGTATGTTGAATAATAATTGGCTTATTGATTAAACATATTTTAAAAATGTTTTTTAATTTTCTTTTATTTGAACCATAGTTACTTGTGTCTATCAATTAAAAAAAAAAATTAAATTTATATATATATTATATACTATATATAAAACAGTAGGAATTAATATTATTTTAATAAATTTTAATTATTTGGATAAAAATGTTAATCGGATTGGCTAATTTAAAAATAAACGCATATTAGCTGCTGAATTATTTGAAAATAGTTTGTTCATTACTAGAACATCGCTAAACAAGAACAGGTTACAGTTATTTATGTTATAAATCAATTTTTTTTATATTTTACAAAAAAAAAAGTTTTGTTTAATTTAGTTTTTGATTAAATTGTTTTGCTGTTCATTTGTCTAAGTATGCTTGTAGTCAGATCATGAACCTACATGTACAAAGTATACAATGATTTCCTATTGAAACATGTTTGCAATTGTGTCTCAATTGTGTTAAATTTCATATTTTTTAACCTTTTTGAAAACACGTCTGACTGTTTGCTTTTCATGTTGTACATCCATTGGATGAAAAATGAGTATCAAGTGCCTGCAACTCATCAATAGAACAATATTCAACAAAAAGAGTTTCAAAATTAATTTAAAATACAAATCGTAAATTTTGATTTTTTTTTTAAATTTGGCAAGTTTTTAATTCAAAAATTTCTCCACTTTTCACTAAACAGACGGAATGGCAGACTTAAAAAGGTTAAAATTATTTTTTCTAGCTGTCAAAATTAAACACAAAACAGATAAACATCTATATAACTGAATTTGTATATCAAACTCATGACTTGATTGTGTGTCTATATATGCTTAAATTAAAAATAAAATCGATTATGAGCTCAAGAATAAGAAACTTTAAAAAAAACAAGTGTACCTAATATCAAATTGAAAAAAATTAAATGCAAATTGCAATCAATTTCTAAATGGATGATTTTATTTTTGTTGCTATAAATGTAATCAGCATTTTTATTATTTTTTTTCAGCCTTTTTTAATACTTAATTTTCACTTGCTTATTTTCGTAAAAAAAAATTTTTCCTTTCAAATTTTTATTTATTTTATACTTGTTTATTTTTTACTAATTTTTCAAATGGTTTTCATTTTACAAGAATGTGAAAAAAAATTAGCTAAAGATTATTAAAAATTAAAAGTTTAACAAGAAAAAGAGTGATGTCGTGTCTGATTGAAGTGATAATACAAGTGCAAATTTAAGAAATTGTTTTTAAACCGATGATCATATATGGGCATAAATAGACCGAACATTTGGTAAGTTAGAGTAAAGTTCAATCAGGATCGAGTTTAAATTGAATTTAGCTAGATTGGATCTTAAATTTGAAAAATGTTATTTTGAATTTAATTAAACATAGACAAGTTCAGGCATAGTGTGAAGTTTTGTCAGCATTTTTATCAGCTTGCAGACATGTGCTATTGATGATGACATTCATTTTTAATCAAATTATACAATCAAAATAAGACATTTGACTACTAATGCCGAGGGACGACATTACTGTAGCGGAAAGTGGAAGACATTGTTTTGTGAATGTTGCTACTCGGGTTTCGTATTGTTTATTGGTTTGGTCTGGTAAAAGACCAATAAATCTGCAAATTTGTCAACATTGGGTGCTAGATTAACGGAGGTCACAAAATGAGCAGATGAGTGAATGGACTATCCTGGCGGGATCGGCTTATCTAGTCAAAGTTGGCAAGTGGAAGCTAATAACCAAGTTCGGCATCCCAACTTGGCATATTCCGAGCCTGTCTCAGATTGTTTGCATATGTTCGAGTCTTTTATTTGAACACACACACTTGTATACTTTGTACAGTTGCTATACACGCCTTGGCAAGTGCTGTTTCTGGGGCGTTTGCTCAAGGATCAGATCTGAACCTTGCAATAACTAGTTTAGGTTAAGCTCAATGTGGCGGCATTTGTCCACTATCGACCATATGTTTCTTTTGCTGCATTCTTACCTGACCACCTTTTGGCATTTATGGCTGGTATGCGATCTTACTTTTTTGATATATACTTGCTGGGTCGCAACCAAGACTAGCTCCTCATTCCTTTATTTCTCGACTTGTCTGTATAGTCGTATATTAACTTTCTTGAATATAGCGCTATTGCATATTTTTCTTACATTTCTATGTAGTATTATTTTGTTTTTCTTTCTTAAAAATATATATATGCACAAATTTTTCAGCATTAGCGTGCACTTAAAATTGCAAAATATTTCCTTATATATTAAGAAATAATATATGTGTGCAACTTTATAAGACATTGCAATTGTATATTAAAGCTGTATATGTATATGAATGTGAGTATTTGTATTTGTGTGTGTGTGTGTGTATGTGTGTGTGTGTGTATGTGTGTGTGTATGTTTGTGTGTATGTATGTATGTATGTGTGTGTGAGTGTGTGTGTATGTGTGTATATGTATATGTATTTTTATGTGTTTATTTGTATGTGTGTATGTGTATGTGTGTATTAGTAATCACCATTTAGGTTTCCATTTCTAATAAAGAATAGTTTAAAGGACACTGTAAAAAATTATAAAAATTTGTTAATACAGGTAGAAAATTTTTTTTAATTTATAATATAATTTTTGTTTTTCTAATTATAATTTCTTTTCAATTACAAATTATTTCATTTTTTTTATTTTTTATTTTTGTGTTATTGTGTTAATTTTTATTTTTCTAATTATTTTTTCTAATATTTCTAATTTTTCCTAATTTTTTCTAATTTTTTTTTTTGAATCACAATCAATTTTACTTGATAAATAAAAAAAAATTAGTTTTATTGTGTTACAGGTTGATCGTTAAAATAAATAATTCAAGCAACAACATCTTAACATCGGTGTATATTTTTTTTTATTTGCATATCAAGCTACACTTAATAGCGGCATATGCGCAGTTTTCAAAGACAAATGATCATCTTAATTTTAAAACCATCAATCTAAAAAAATATTTTCATTTTTTAATTAGAATTCAACTTTAAATTGTTCCGAAAAATGTGAAATAAATAATTCTAGTTAAAGTTAAAATTTCAATAATTTCTTTTTATTATTAATTTAATTACATCATCTTTATTAAAGTGAATAAAAAAATAAGTTTTATTTATATAATAAATGACAATCATATTTATAATATAAAATTTAGAAAATATAACATAAAAAATAACGTAAAAAAAAGATAAATGTTAATTATCATTTTAATTAAAAATAAATTTTGATTTTATTTGATAAAAAATAATTGTTTGATGTTCTATTATGATACGTTTTTAAAAATAAATTAGCCACAAAAGTGTGAAAAAAAATTTGATTGAATATTGTGATTTTATATAGGTGCTTGGCTTTTTCTTATTTTTTTTTTTAAATGTGCTTTATTGCTATTTTAATAACATTAATTAAAAAAAAAACAACATTTTTTTTAACAACTCATATATTTTAAAATAAAAATGTGCAAATATGATTTTTTATTAGACTTTAACTTGTTAGTTCATTTTATTTAATATTTAGTTTTCTTATGCTTTAGTCATAGTTGTGAAAAACATGTTTAGTTTTTGCATTACTTTTAATTAAATGCAAATTATGTGTGATTAAACAAATACAAATTACTTACATAATTAAAAGACAATTAATTATTTAATTGTTTTAATTTATAAATAGATATATTTTTTTATTATTAAAAAAAAATTTACTGGATTAAAATTCGATAAATTTTCAAAATATATTTTTATATAAAGGATTTTAAAAATAAATTTAAATTAAATTACGAGTATTTATTATAATTACTAATTTTCAAATGATTAAAAAACAAGTAATATTATGGAATAATAAAGTAACTTTGTATTTTGAGTAATTTCAATCAAATGAATGTTAAATTTTTTAATTAAAAAAAAAAAAGAAAATATAATTAATGTACATTATTTTAGGATATTTTTTTAAAAATAAAAAATCATCTCAAATCATTAGAATTTAAAGGCAAAAATATTAAGTTAAATTTAATATTAAAATTATTAAAAAACAATACTTAAATAAAAAATAATTTTAAAATAAGTTTTTAATCGTGCTGATCAAATATTTTTTAAATGGATGTTCAATGAGCTTAATGAAAACTATTTTCAAATTGATTTTTGCACTTGATTATACTTGTTTAAACTATCTAATACTTATATAAACTAAGTTTTAATATTTTTTAGTCAACCTTATTTGACCAGCATATAAAAACTATTCATAACGTTTGAACATTAAAAACTTGATTTCAAAAAAAATTATTTTTTCAATTAATAGTAATTAATAATAAAATTTAGATAAATTAACTTTTTAAAATAAATGTGAAAAGTTTATGATAATTTAATTATATTTTTTTTTAATAAAAAGAAAATTAACAAGGTTAATTTTAGATTATATTTTAAATTATTTTAAAATATAATATTTTTTTGTATTGATCGATTCATACCTTGTAATTATTTATTAAATTTAATATTTATTTAGTTGACTGTCTTAATTAAAATTATTAATAAATAATTATCCATCCAAAATATTTTTATTTATATTTTTGTATTTTTAAATTGTTATTATGTTTTTAAATTATATAATTGTAAAATATTTTATCTAATTATTTGAGAACAGATATTAAATTAAGTGGTCAGTTAAACGTTAATACTTTTGTCAATTTATTTTTCATCGACTAACAAATTTAGTTTATTTTCTAAATTTTATTGTTACATCTTTTTCCTTATTTTTGATAGATATTAAAAATTTTATTTAATATTATCTAACTTTATTATTTAGCACTTTAATTGTATTTTTTAAAAATGAATTTACCAAATATAGCAAACAATGTTTTATATTTTTTAATTTTAAAATTATATCAATTAGCATTTTTTGAAATTTTTTTAAAATATATTTTGTCTTTTTGTTTGAACAATAATTAAAAAAATTTAGATAATAATTAATTTATTATATTTATTTAATATTTATTTTACTTTTTTTTGTAGCAGACATCACAAGCCAAGAATTAAAAATTATCAATGCAAAAATCATTATATATCAACAAAAATATTTAGTATTAAGTGCCAATGAAATAAACATTTTAAATTAAATTAGAAATGCTATTAATGGCGACCTGATGACCTTTTTTTTAGGCAATTTTATTGTCAGTGTCTCAAGATGAACTTCCATTTGCAAAAAAAGTGTCTTAAAAGTAAAATGTGTAGTTGTTTTTCTTAATTATTTAAACATATTGAAAAATAGTGTATTTTTAATTATACAAAAATTAAGTCAATATTTATTGAATTTAGTGTCATAAACATTATTTAAATAAATTTATTATTTTTCATTTTATTAAATTAATTAAAAACTGAATTAAAAGCAATTATTAAAAAAAAATTATTTAACCATAATTTTTTTTTTGAATTGTTAAACCGTTGTTTTTTTTTAATGTATATACAGTTTAGGATTTTTTTAATTTAACAAAAATTGACCATTTTCTGGTAAATAGATAAGATCATCGTTTTATATATTTATCATGGATAGTGACGATTATGAACTGACAAGAAATTTAACTTTAATGTTTTTTTTGGACAAATTGATGGACAAAGGACAATCTCGGTCTTTACATGATTTATCTTGTCAATTTGGTACAAAAGGATTTACCAAAGAAATGAAACAAATTGCTGGAAATTCAGAAAGTGGTTTGAGAAAATTTTTAAGTCAATATCCCTTTTTATTTCAAATTGATGGAGATCAAGTAGGTTTTTTAGTAATTATTTACTATTAATTTAGATAATAATTATTATATTATATTTATTTTATTTAGGTTTGTATAACGCTAAATAACACAAAAAATAATGCAAAAGATAAAAGAGATTATAGTAAAGAAGCTGTAGAGTATTTTCGTAAAAAATTAGAACAAGTAAGATTAAATAATAATATAATTAAAATTAAATTCTTTAACAACAAATTAAATTTTTTTGTTAGTATGGTAATGCAGAAGTTCCAATCAAATCTTTTTTGGGACATAGATCACAAGCAAGTCCAGAAATAAGACATATATCAGGTCAAAGTATAAAAGAATTTGTAGAATTTTTATCAAAACATGATAATATTTTTGTGGTTCGAGATAATTATGTAGTGCTTAAATCAGTACTAGATTCAGTAGATGAAAATGGTCAACATTTAAAAATAAAAAGAGTTTTAGAAGAAACACCTGTTGATCCTTATTTGATGCAGCAACTTGTGTCGTTACTTGAAGAAAACGTAGTCTTCCTTTGTACTGGCAGTTTTATTACAGATTCAAAATTTGATGTGAAAGAAATATTGAAAAATGAATGTGCCAATAAATATGTTAGTATTGAACGATTATTTAATCATATTAAAGACAGATATAAAAATGAATTGTGGAACAGATTAATGAATTCTACAAACGATTTATATACAATTTTAAAAATGAATTCTAAATTGTTCCATGTACAAAATAATATGGTGACAATTACAGAAGATCGTTTAATACAATTAAAAAGCCGAACAACAAATAATAGTCCAATTTTAAATATTTGTTTGAGCAATGGTGGTAGCGCAACAAATTTAACTTCTCCACCAACATCTTTATCACCAACTTCATTTTCATCAACTACATCATCACCTGTCAGAGTGGCCAACGTTCCAAATAATGGAACTTCAAACCAAATTTCTCTGGTACAAAGGATTCGTTCACAACTTATTAAAACTATTAGTGATAATCCATCGTTTAATAGATCAAAACCTAATAGTAATCATTTAATGAATAATAATAATATGGATATGATTCTCCTTCAACAAATTAATGTAATTTATAAATTGAAAGAAGCTGAAGAATTAATAGTTGAAATTATTCGAAATAAAAAAATTACTTCAGTAGATATTGAAGGCGTGAATCTTAATTCAAATGGTAACATTACTATTGTTCAAATTGCTGTTTTAAGTGAAGCCGAAATTCAAAATGATCAAAATCTTCTTCCTAAAGTTTATATTTTTGACATGTTGTTTAATCAAGAATTACTTAATAAACCATTGAGGATGTTATTTGAAAGTAATGAAGTTGTTAAAATATTTCATGATTGCAAAAATATATCTGCCTTGTTATATAACAATTATGGCATTTGTTTGAAAAATGTATTTGACATTCAAGTCGCCCACGCAGTTCTAGATCAACAAAATCAAGGTAAACCAGTTTACAAATCAAAGTTTATTTCCCTTAGTTCTCTTTGCGAACAATACGGAGGCGCAAATCATAGTCTTTTAAAAAACAAAGAATCTTTAAAAAAAAGTTATAAAAAAGATTTTAAATTTTGGAGTCATAGACCACTTACGGAAGAAATGTTGCTATTTGCAGCATATGATGTTTATTTTCTTATACTTGATATATATTTTAATATGAAACAAGGAATTAGACCCGAGTATTATCCATTAATGGAACAATTAAACGAAGAAGCGGTTCTAACTAAAATTAAACCAGATGATGTTAAATGTAAGAAAAAATTGCGCAAAACGGAAATGGAGGTAATGGATTTAAAGCATAAACTTTATAATACTGAAGCTAAACATATAGTTTTAAGTAACCGTGAAATAAGACTTTTAAGGTATGTTTTCTAAATTGCTACTAATTATAATTTTTTTTTAAATAAAAATTAATTTTTTTTTAAATAGAAATTAATTTTTTTTATTTTTTTTTAGACATATTGAATTAACAGATGAAATCAAGTCGAAAATTGAAGGTTCACAAAAAGTAGCTAAAAAATTAGAACGATTTAACAAAAAACAGAACGGAGGATCAAAAGAAAATATGAATGATACTAGTGAATCAGAAGACTCAGATGAAGAAAATAATGAAGAAAATTATAGTTCTTATAATTCTAGCCAAAGCCATGATTTATTAAATAAAAACAAAAAAAATGAATCTTTCCAAATGGAGAAAAACTTTGAAAATGGAGAAAATATAAATGACAGCATAAATGTAGATAATTTTGCTCAAAAGTCAAGTGAAATTATTATAAATAAATGTCGAAAATGTAATTGTAATAATTATTTAAATTATTCAATTTATCCAAACTCAGCAAACGAATTAAATATGAATGGTCTTAGTATTAATGAAAAAAATATAAATTTATCTGAAGATAAAATAGATATATTGAGTTATGAAAATAGTCATGAATTAGATAATCAGAAAAATAATCGGATTGTTTCAAATGGAATTACAAAAACATCTTCACACGGAATAAAATATTGTGATTTTGGGACGCAAACCTTATCAACAGGTGATATTGTAATAACTAAAGTATATTTTAATGAAAATCATTCTAAGTAAAAAAAAGTTTATTTGACATATAATAACTAATAAAATCAGTTTATAATTAAATTTTAAAATAAAGCTGGTCTTTGTGGCATACATAAGTTATAAAATGAATTTGTTTGCCAAAACTTAACTTCTTTCCAGCCACACCAACCCTAAAAAAATATAGACAGGTTAAGTTTATTTTAAATTAGTATAAATTTTTAAATAAATTCAAATATTTTACCTTATTTTGAATTATTTTTATATCTTCTGTTCCAATATAATGGGGATCAAGCACCAAAAATTTTATTTTACCAGTGTTTTCATTAAAATTAATTCCTAAAATTGTATGAGCTAACATACCGCCTCCTATCATTATTGGAGTTCCCTGAGTTTTAAAGTGATGAACTAATTCTCTTCCTTTACAAGCAAGATCAGATCCTGAGTTTACATACATAAATTTGCTTACAATACCATACAAATGATTTAATACAAAGCCTACTTCTTGAGAGCCAATCCATTGCTTGGATCCTATAAAATTGCTTTGTTTATCACCTATGTCTACTAAAGCTTGCTGAATATCTTGATGCATTGGCATTTTTTTATTTTCAATATAACCTTGATATTGAAACCAACTAATAATTGTTTGCAATGATCTATAAGCACAACCCCAGCCATTATCATCAATATTATTTTGCATGTAATGATAATAAGAATATTTTCCAATTACTAATGAAGTAAATTGTTGATTGTTTTCATTTAAATTTGAATGAACGTTGCATAAAATCTTAGAATTTAAAAAGTCTTTTGTAAATTCAAGTGAATTAGACCGCCTAATTAATGGTCTTGATTTTGGCAAATTTAAAATATCACAAATTTTTCTTCTTGTCGGTTTTAATTGTTCTTCATCTAAATTTTCTTCATAAAGAATCGTAAAGATTGTAGAACTATATTCTTGCAATAAAAAATTAAATACTTTAGGTTTTCTTAAAACTAATTGATTTTTAGTAAAATTGTTTAGAATAATTTCTTTAAATTGAATTGAAATTCGACTAAATAAATTTTCATATAATTTTAAATAAGCAGCAATAGTTAAGTTAAGATCCACTAGTAAAACTAAATTAATTTTAAAATTAATAATTTCAATTTGGTCATTTTGACTTAAATATTTTTCTTTGAAATTATCTTCATCGACATTGCTGTCAAATTTGAAATTTAAATTAACTTTATTTTCTTGTCTTTGTTTATATAATTGATTTAACATTTTTTGCTTGGCATTTTCATTTATTTGCATAGATTTAATTTGATTGCTTTCATCATCTTCTATTTCCGAATATAAATCACTAATAAGCATATTAATTTTTTTATTATTTTTCATTATGAAAGATGAATTATCTAAAGTAAAATTTTTTTTTTTAAATTCTTTAACTTTTTTATCACATTCATTTTCTAAATTTTTTGTAAAAAGTTCAAGTTCCGTATTAAATTTTACTTCAAAGCTTAAAACTCCATTACATGAAGTTTGGATACAATTAGATAAAAATTTATTTTCATCTATATATTCATAGTTGCATTCAGCAAATTTTTTACTATTTAAGTCATAAGTTTTAATATGGACATCTTTTTTATTTTTTAAATATGTCATAATGTATATTAGACCATTTTTTGCTTGCATTAATTTTGCAATTGAATCAAGTATATCTTTATCTTTTATATCATCATTAAAATTATAAATTCCAATATTTTTACAAGCGGAATAAATTTCTTTTTTTACTAAAGCTACACAATAAGTAATATTATCCGAAGATTTTGATCCTAAAATTAGTCCTGTATTATCATCTTTAATGTTTTGTTCGTCAATCAATCTAATAATATTCTTGAAAAAAAAAAAATTAATTTTTAAAAAAATCAAATTCAAAACATACATTTTTAACCGAATTAGTTATTTTAAGCATATTTTAAAATAAAACAAACTAAAATTTTAATTTTAAATAATTATAAATGTGCTAAAGTTGAAACTATGCCACGCATCAGTTTGTTTTATTTTGTTTACATTTTATTTGTTGCTTAGTTACCTAACAAATTTTTAAAAATTTATTTTATTAAACTAACTAATTATGATTATTTTAATTAAACTTTGAATTTATAACCAAAAAATTAATATAGAATTAAAAATGGTTATGTTATCTTTAGATTAAACGTCTTTTTTATACTACTAAAATATAATCAATTTAAGTAATTTTTAGCTAGAATATAATTAGACTTTATTTTAATTTATTAACAAAATCATACGCAACATATTTTTTTAAATTAATTAGTATAATTTTTAAAAAAATACTTGTTTATTTAATAAGTTAATTTTAAAAATTTTAATTATTATTTTGTTTATTTAAATTTTTAAAAATGATAAAAAATATAATTTTTATCTTTCTAATGGCTTACTTAAAATGTTAATAAGCTAATTTAAAACTACAAAGATATTTATTTTATTAATTCAAAAAATATGAATTGTTCATTAATCTTTTTTTTTTTTAAATTTTAAAACCACTGATAAACTATTATTTTTTTATATTTTTTACCACAAAATTAAATCAAAATAATGTCAGAGATTATCTATTAAAAAAACATTTAGAATGAGTATATATCACATAAATGTAAATAATAATTTTAATAGCTAAAACAAAATTTCATCGACCGGTGTTTAAATTTGAATCATTTATTTTAAAAATCATAAAAAATTATGTTTTATTTAATTTAGTTTTAGATCATAGTTGAATTTTGTTTTTAATAATTTTTTTTTTGAATATTTTATTTGAATATTTTGTTGGTTTTAATGACCTTTGACCAGTAATTATTAAGTTTTTTTTAAAGCTAGTTTAATTTAATTAAGTATAAATTTAATTTTTTTAAATTCGTTTAGTGTTTTTTAATGGTAATCAATACTTTCTCAAATCATTAACTTTTTTCAATTTTTTAAAATGCATCGCAACTTGCATTTATTATAATTTTTTTTTAATATATTGTAATAATTTATTTTTAAAATTTTTTTTGATAAACAATTGAAAATTTACATTAATAATATGCAAAAAAAATAACTAGACATTAATGATGATTGGATTTTTGACAATAGTTTTTATTTGTATATAATTGTATTAAAATTTTGAAAACAACGTTTTCAATGATGCGTAAATGTTAAAACAAATAAAAAAAATAATGAAGATTAAAAAACAAAATATAATTTAATTTAAAAAAAAAAAATAAATGATAAAACATATAGATTATGTAAATAAATAAATATAAAAATTTAATAACAAAATAATTTTTAAATTTATTATTAATAATTTTTTGCAAAAAGTATGTATTAAAATGACAGGTGATTTAGAATTAAAAATAAATGATTAAATTTTGATCAAATTTTGTGAATTTATAAATCAATTAAAAACTTGAAACCTGAAAATTAAATGAAGATGTAATGGGCGGTTAAATGACATAGGCAACAAATAAAGTTTTTCTTTAAATTTGTCAGACTTTGAATTAGTTTAATAAAATGTTTTGAATAATTTGATTAAAATTGTTTTAGCAAACAAAATTGTTCAATTGTTTTATCTTTTTCAATTAAACTATTTAATGTTTTTATTTTATTTAATTTTATTTTTTTGCTTAATTTTGATTTTGAATATTTGGTCATTTTTTTTATTTTTATATATCAATGATTATTTTTATAAAAGAAACTATATTTTTAAATGTTTACTTTGCATCATTTTGTTTTTATAATGAAATTGAACTTTAATTCAAAACTAATTTAATGCATTTTCATCTTGATTTTATTTAGTTTACTTTGCATTTTTATTCATTTTTTGTTTTAATTCTTTTATATACAAAAAATATTTACTATTTCATTTGGTTTTATTTCTCATTTTTTAAAATTAATTTCCCTTTTAAATATTTTTATTTTGTTATTTTAATTTTAGCTAAATAATTTTAAATTCTATTTTATTTATTTAAATTTTTATTTAGTTTGTAATGGATTGTTTATGTTTTTTTTTTAATTTAAAATTTTGGTCATTACTAATTAATTTTGGTTTATTTACTGTTAAACCTGCTATTTAAATATCAAAGTATGAATAAGTCATACCAAAGAAATAATAGTTAAATAGTAATATAAGATAGTACAAAACGTATGTATGGTATGATTTATAGGAAAAAAAGAAGTGCGGATTAAATTAGAAACAATCAACATCTATCTCAACATTTACAGTATTTTTAATAATTTTTTTTAAATTTATTTATTAAATATAAAAATTTATATATTATTTTTTTTTTAAATATAAATCAAAAACGGTTTTTAAAATTGTTATTATATTTATAATTTTAATATAAAAATTTATTGCATCTTCATTATAATAAATTTAAAATTATATTAATCTAATATACTTAAATTAAATTTTCAAATTTTAATTAATTTGTATTATTTAGTATAAAAAATTAAAATTATAACTAAAATTTATTTAAAAAAAAAAATTATTAATTTAATTTTAAAAAAAATTTTAAAATTGTTTTGGGTATTTTTTAAAATTAATAAAAATTTATTTTATAAAAATTTTAATATACTAATTTTAATAAATTAGATATTCTAAAAAATAAATAACTTGTTGGGATACTGAGTTTTCCATTGTATATGATGAATTATATCACTATACTCAAACACAAACACAGATATTCTAACGAGAATAAATCAGTCTTAGGAACTGCAACCAGTTTACTTTTAAAGCACAAAAAGTAAATGTGAATCTCAGGAACAAACTGATAGCATAAAGCTCAAAAACTTGAGTGTCGAGTCCACTCCACTGGTCTTCCTTATAAGGCCGATTTTTCTCTTTAGGAATATCATGTCTTGAATTAACCCGCTAGTGTCTCTGTTATTTACACAAGCACACATATATCTACAATAAAATATCTAGGTCTCTACCTTAGTCCAATAAAACCAAAGCATGAACCTTTCACACCTATGATAGATTTATCTTGACCCTTGTCTTAAAGACTTATAATAACAATACTGACTAGATATCAACCCTGTGTGAAAACTAACGTTATCACTCAACTTGATATGTTTATTTTATTCTATTGCTCAGATATACTTCTCACTTTGGTTAAACAAAACTTAACATAAAATTCCCATCTCTTCACATAACTTTTTTTTTATTTTTGAAACTGATTTAAAATCATATAATGTAACAAGAATAAATCTTAAAAACATATTTATTATAGTTTTAATTAAAAATAGTAGATTGATATTTTTTTTACTTATGTTATAAATTTAGCCTTTAAATTATTTAAGTAGAGAATATAACTTAAGTTTAGTTTAACAAAATACGATTTTTATTTTTTTACAAGAATATAAACTTCATTTTTTTTTTTAAATAAACTAAAATAAATTTTTATAAAAAGTGAAAAATTTTTGGTAAAAAAAAAATGTTTGTAATGCATATGATTATATAATTATATAGAATGCTATATAGTAGTCCCTATTTACGTTATTACTGATAGTTTTAAGGTTGTATTGTTTAGTAAATCATAGGATAAATATTTCAACTTTTTTATTGTAACTAACTGTAAGATTTAAATTTGAACAAAGAATAAAGATGTGTCTAAAAGGTATTATGTGTATAGACTGAGTTATAGTATCAGCTATAATGTTTAGGATAAAAAACTTAATTCTGACCTTGGAGTTATTAAACTTTGATTATTGGTTAAATTAGCACAACTTAGGATGCAAACTAAGATTCTATAGCTAAGTAGTTTTGTGGTATGAATATTTGATTTGTTTAGTCTAATTAATCTATTTGCTCAAGCTTACACAATTGCAAAAAGAATATATAAAAAATAAGAGAATAATGTCTTTTTCCTTTCTAAGAAATGCCAGAAAAGTAGAATAAATTGAAATTCAAGCAAAGTTGATTTGATAACGACATCTGAAGTCTGAACTTTGTTTAAAGATTATTTTAGGTTTTTTCCGTTTTACTCTGTGTTCAAATCGTGTTTGACCACTGTTCCTTAAATCTGAGTTACAAGTTTAAAAATGTCTACAAAATACAATAATTCAGAGCACAACATAAATAGCATCAAAATCACTTTAATTTAGATCAAATTGTAATCAATGTTGAATTAAGTGACAAAATTGAACACACTAACTAATAATTTAATTTTTTTTAAGTAAATTATAATATTTTATTATTTTTAAAATTATCATTGTAAGTAGTAAACATTTAGGAAAACTAAAAGATTAAGTTAAAATTTATATCTTATTAAATATTAAATTTGTTAGTTCAAAATGGAATAATACGAGATGAAGAACAAGAGATTCAAGTAAAGATACAACTAGTAACTAATAATAGTTAAGCCATATTGGCTGACTAAATTAATAAAAATGAGTAATAAACGAAATTCAGGGTAAGGGCAAAAAAAATTAAGTAAATTAGATAACCTTGAAAAGTTTAAAAGATTATATCCTGTATGTTAAATTTGTTACTAGAAAAAGATAAAAAAATTCTTAATTGTTACTTATTAAAATAGTCTAGATTTTTAATTTTTGCTTTTCGTAAAATGTCGAGATTCTTAAGTTTTGTTAAAAAAAAAAGTAATTATTTAATTTCTAATCTTAATAAAGAAAGGTTTTAAATCTAACTCCTTTTTTTCCAATTAAATTGTGAAATTAAGTTAACATTTAACTATAAATATGTTCATTCGTTATTTAATTTACTAATCCTAGTAAACTATACAACAATTTTAGTACCCGAACAGGGACAGTGTAGTCTGATTTATTTACTTTGGTTATTTAACTTTTAAGAAATTTGTAATGTATAAAGAATTGCATAATCGTTAAGGTAAGTGATTTTAATATATTTGCGACTCAATATAAAAGGTTTGACTGATCCTCTTAAAAAAATAATTGAGAAAAGTATTAGGAATGCTTTAAAAATCTAGAATCTTATAACTTTTATTCTTAACAATACAAATAGTAATATTCAGGAAAACTTAGGACAAAGTAAATTTATAAAAATATTTCATTCTAACTCCACCCGTTTAAAAGGTGAATCAAACAAACCTAAATTATTTATGAGACAATTAAGTTTTTATCCTAAAGTTTAAAAAAAAAAATTTCTATATGGTAGAACTCAACCAAAACAGAAGTTTATTTTTTGGAATCAACTATTAAGAGAACTTAGATTAGAATATCAACTGTACCGTTTAGCACACTTGATATTTAAAAAAATTATCGAATTCAATAACAAAGATAAGCGCTCTTCAACTATAATAAAAGAGTTACGTACTAAAACTAACAAACTCATCCATCTTAGAAGCATCTTTAATTTAGAAATTCAATTGGACTTGGTCTCTCTAGTTATTTCTCTCATGAAGAATTTTTAAAAGAGTTAGAAAGCGTTTAAAGATAGCAAGAAATATGCGAAAGTTTAGAAAAGAAAAATATTTACTTGTGCCTTTTTGTCACTTTGCGAGTTATTCAGACGAAAGAATGTCATTTAGAAAGGAGGTTAAATGACAAAAAAATGAAAACCTTATTGTCACCTGTAATCAACCAGAGTATTAAGATGCACAACTTATAATTGTGATGGTCAAGGACACATAACAAGCCAATATCTTAAAAGAAAATTAGAATAAAACCCATTGTCATTTAAGAATTTAAAAAAAATACAGAAGGTTCTTTATTAACCTTTTCTGTCTTTGTAGACATTCTTAATGTAAACCCTTACATCCAAATTCAATAGTGAAATTAATTTTTTTTTAAACTTTTATTTTATAATTACTTAAAAACTTAATATATTTATTATTTTTTTAATACATTATTTATTATAAAATTAATAATTTTAAAATTTATTATAAATTTCTAAGAATTATTGTTACTAAATAAATTTTTTTAAAAACAATTAAAAAATAACTTTTTTTTTCAAATAATTAATTTAAAAAAAAAACAATAACAAAATTTTAATAAAATAAAGAAACTTTTAATAATATTTTATAGCTTAAACAGACATAAAATTTTTTTATATTTTATTTAAATTATATAATTATTTTATTATAATTATTGTAATTAATTTTTCAACCACAGCAAATATTAATTTAATATTTAATAATAAAAATATTTGATTTACTTTTGGTTTATTATATCATTTTTCATTATTTTTTGAATCAACTGATTATTGTGACTTTTTATTTTACTCAGTTTTATGTCAAATTAATGTCAAAAAAAAATTTATATAAATATAAAAAATTTTATTTATTTATTATTATTTTTAAAATTCTTAATTTTTGCGTGACTAAAAATATAAAAAAAAATTTATATTTAAATTTTAAAAATTTATTAATAATTTATTTGAATAAACAAATAATTTGATAATAATTTAATATTATTTAAATAAAAATTGTAAATTTTATATATTTTTTATAGTTATTTTTTAAAATAATTAAAACTTTATTATATAACTTAAAACTAAAAATTGTCATTTATAGATTTAAAGAAATTTTTATCTAAAAAAACAACCTATTATATTTATATATATATATTAGTATAAAAAAATTATTAAACAACAAAAGATTAAAATAACTATTTTAACTACTTTTATTAATCTCTTTGATAATGTTAAAATTAACTTTGATTTTAATAAATGTTTTTTTAAGTTTTATTTTGATTAAATAAACATTCAACTTGAAGCTGATTAACCGGAATCGGAAATTAACTTTAAAAATATTGTGAAAGAAGTTGGATTTTTTTGTTAAAGCTATAATATAGAAATGTTCAATCGTGCTTAAGATTAGTTACATTGCTTGACTGATTATTGTGGGACTTTAACCTCGATTTGCTATAAATTGCACATTTACCGCATTTAATGTTTTAATATATTTAAACTACTGTTAATTATCAAATAACGCAAGTATTGTCACTAAGTATTATTTTTTTATATTTTTAAAATATAAAAGAAAATTAAATTATAATTAGTTTAAAAAAAACAAAATTTTTTGAAAACAAAACTCTAAAAAATGTAAACATGTAAATCTAAAAAAAAATTAGATCGAAAAAAAAAATATAAATGAATTAAAACATAATCATAAAAAAATGCCTAATTAGGTTTGTTCTATGCTTGATCTTTTTGGACAATGTCGCAATCTTGTTCTATTTCTTCTATTTATTTCCGTTGTTTTTTTATAACCTATACATTGCTTCATTAGTTCAAACATCACTCAACACTTGACACACCCATTCAATAATAGATAGTGAAAATCACACTAATCATTAAGGTTTTGTTAAAAGTTGGATTAGTCATTATGCAAATTTTACCGGAAAATAAAAAATACGTTATAAATTTAAGTTTCATTTATTTGATGCAAAAGATTATTAACAAATGGTCATTTTTTTAATAAGCTTACATTGTGTTAATTCTATTTATAATTTTTTATATTGTTTATTGGTTATTTATGCGTTTATTTCACAAGTAAAATTTTAATCTAAAAATATATTTAGTTTATTATTTATCTTAAAGCATCAATTAAATAAAGCTATAAAAACAGTTTTTATATAAAACAATCCTATGATGATCTTAATTAGTATATTTAAATACTACCAGCAGAATTGAAGTAAATATTAAACAAATATTATAATGTAAAAAATTTGATAGTTTATAAAATATTATAGTAAAGATTATTTTTTGATTCAGAAAATAATTTTTAATTAATAAAATTTTTTTTTTTTAGTATATAAAATTATATAAATATAAAATTTTTAAATAATTTTATATAATTGAATAAAAGAATTAAATTTCTTTAAAAATAATATTTTTATTTGTTGGGTTTTATGTTTTCCAAAAAATGTTTTGATTTTGTTTTATATTTTCTTGCTACTGTTATAATCAATAATTTAATCCAATTATACTTTTTTTAAATCTAAGATTTTTTAATGGTTAACTTTTACTTTAAGAAATTTTTTTTTTATTTTTTTAATGGTCATTGGTATTCGAATTTTTTTAAAT
Source organism: Pyemotes zhonghuajia (assembly GCA_025170145.1). Classification (NCBI taxonomy): domain Eukaryota; kingdom Metazoa; phylum Arthropoda; class Arachnida; order Trombidiformes; family Pyemotidae; genus Pyemotes; species Pyemotes zhonghuajia. Next base: position 8,409,873 of record CM045844.1, on the reverse strand, counting down.
TTACATTTTAGCTCAAATCGAATTGAAATTCATTTGGTCACATCTGCATTCTATTACATTTTTTTTTTTTTTTTTTTTTTGAATTGCTTGTTTATCTATATCCGACTAAAATTATTAAAAAAAATATAAATTTATTTTATTAATTTTATTTATTTCAATATACGATAATTCTTATGTTTTTAGTTAAATTTATTTAACTTTTTAATCTAGGTCACTAAATCCTATTTTTATAAGTTGATTATTTTATTTTTATTTCTTAAATCTCACAATTTTTAAATTAAACTTAATTTTGTTTTTTTTGATTAGTATTAGTAACTCTTATTAAAAAATTTATTATAAAAGTTTTTTTTAACGTTGATGCATTTGTTTATGATTATTTTTAGATTTAACAATATTTTCTATTTATTTGTTATTATTATTATATTTTTCAACATACTAAATTTTAAGTTAATATGTTTTTAATTTTTAAATATTTTGATGTAAAAAGTAAATTTTAAAATTTTACTTTTTTTTTAAAAAATATTTAAATTTTTTACTTATATAAAAAATTTATTTATTTAAAAATAAAAATTTAACCATGACATTTCTTATTGATTTTTAATAATTTTTGATTTTTTTTTTTTTTGGTTAGTATTAATATTTAAAAATATATTAATAAAAAAAAATTTAATATAATCATATATTTTATTTATACTGATATTGTTGAAATTTATTTTAATCCATGTGTTATAAATAGCTTTTATAAGTAATTAATATTTAAATAGTTTACTAACACATCAAATTTTTAAAAATAATTTAGATAAATTTTATATTAAAAACATTTGCAAACAAATGTTTTAATCTATTAAATAGTGTCAATGCAAATTTAATTTTTATATTTTTTAATGAAACTTATATTTTGTTAAATATTTTACTATTTTATTAAGGTTAAAATTTTCGAAAAAATTATATAAGAAAATCTAAATAAATTTTATTTGTATTTTTCTTTTAATATTAAATAAAAATTGTGCATAATTTTTTTTTTTTTTAATATAAATACTTATATCATGCACAAAATTTTGTTAATACTGAGTTAATAATAAAAAAATAATTATAAATATTATTTATGAAACATTTAATAAACGTTTAAAATTATTTTTAAATTAATTTGTTTTTTTTAATTTATCTTTACTAATTAATAGGAATTATAATTTTTTTTAGTTATTAAGAATTTTTTTTTATTAACTTTAAAATTATTTAAAAATATTAAAATTGCATTTTTTTCCACCATTATCTTTTTTTGTCATTAACTTAAATTCATGTGAACTTAATTATATAAAATTTATACAAAAATGTAAAAAAATTTTAATAAATATTAGGAATTAAATACAAGTAAATAATGTTTGATATATTAGTTTATTATGAATTTATTTAATATTAAATCGGCAATGCATTTTTGTCATTTTCATTATTTTTTAGTGTGGCTATTATTTTTCAACAAAACAGGTGCTGTATATCCAGTTTAAATAGGATAGATATTAAGTTAAAAGATGAGTACTTATCTGATTGTAGTTACATGATGCGCAAACTTTTTATTTCAAAATAATGCGCAAACTCTTTTAATAACCGTGGGTTTGTTCTTTTGCCTAAACTAATCGCAAGTTCAGTTGTTGACGGTTAGGCCAAGTGTCATGTTCTAATTTAAAATTTTTTTGATTTTATTAAAAAATCTAGTTGTTTAATTTAATATTTGATCAAATTGGTTTTTATTAATATTATTACTTTTTTCTTAAATGATGCATTGGACATTAATATTAATTTTTTTTTCTTAATTTGAAAGTGAAAAACTAAATTTATAGTAATAATAAAAAATAAATAAAAAACTTACTTTTTGAATTTTATTTGGATTAAAGTGCTGTTTGTTTTCAATGTAGTAAATTTTTATAATAAAAAAATATTATTTCTTATGTATTTTGTAAGTAATTTATTTAAGTCTTTTTTATTTAATTTTTTTTATTTTAATAAATAAATTATCAAATAATAATTTAATTTAAAAATAATTTTTTTATTTTTATTCAAAAATTAAAATTTTTTTTTTATTAATTATATATTAAATACTTTAATAATAAATTAAATTATTATGCTAATAATTTATCTTTTTTTTTTTTTCATTTTTTTTAACATAATAAAAAATAAATATAAATATTTTTAAACCAATTTTCTAAAAATTTTAAATTTATTTATTAATTTGATTGTTTTTTTTTTGTTATTGACATAAAAAAGGTGTAACGCTTTATTTTAATTACAGTGCTTCAATTTTTTAAAAACACCTTTTGTCAGTTTTTATTTCTAATATATTTAAAAACGTTAAAACTTCAATTATTTGATTTTGTTACAAGTTTTTTAGAAAAAATAAATTAATCTGTTTTTGAAAGATTTAAGCAATTTTGTTTTTTGTTTGGTAAACAATATGATTACAAAAAATAACTTATAATGGCTTTGTTTTTCTTAATCAGATTTAATTTTTCATTTGATTTTATTTTGATTTTTTTTTTATTTATTTTATCAGGTTAATGTTAAATGCTTATTTATTTATTATTTTACGCATTTTAAAGAGTGAAAATTGTTACGTGGCAATCAATGTTTATAAAACTGCCCAAACTGGCATCATTATATTTTTTTGGGCAGTTCATTCACGCAAACAGTAGATCATGATCAAATGCATTGTATTGTCCTAATAGATTAGTTAGAGATATGACTTCAAAATCATTCGTAAATATGTTGTGGTTTTGATTTATTAGAATAATTTATTTTTATAATTTTTTTTTATTATGGGGTTATTTTATATTTAAATTATTTTATTTATAATTTATAAATAAATTAAATGATTTGAATTTTTTTTTACTAATTAATATTAAATTTTTTCTTTTTTATAATTAATTAATAATATATACTTTTTATTAAATGAATTAATTTAAATTATAAAGATTAAATTTATTTAAATTTATTTAAAATTTGTTTTTAATAAAATTTAATAGAATAAATAAGGCTATTAATGTTTAAGGTTTAAATATAATTTATGAAATATAAAAATTATAAAATAAATAAAAACAGTCAAATATATTTAATTAACAATAATAATAATTAACAATAAAAATGTTTAAAAATTAAAATAATAAAAATTATTAGAATATATATATTTTTTAATAAATTATTTATATAGAATTAATTTTTCAAATTTTTAAAATCAATTAAACTTAATTTGAAATTTAAGAAGGTTAATTATATTAACAATTTAATTAGTAGTTTTGCATCTTATAAAAAATTATATTTAAATTACTAAAATAAATTCATGTAATCGATTGTGAACATAGTATGATTAAAACTTTAATAGTGAAATTTCATAAAATAGTAATTGACTTTATTGCAAAAAAAAAAAATGATGCGACACAATCAAAATAGTCAAACTTGATTCGTGCTAAACAAAACGGGTTGGTTATAATGTTTTACACAGAAAACAAAATTTAGTTGTTCAAAACAATCATAAACAAGATATTTTGACTATAATTGAACTTCTAATAAAACACTTAAAGTAGGATATAAGCCAACAATGAACAAAAATTCAAGTAGTTTCAATTATTTTGTAGCAATAAATTTTTTTTTGACCAAAAAATTAAGTAAAGAAAATTAGTTATCTAAATTTTTATTAAAACAATTCTTTATAATACAAAATTTTTTATTTAATTTTTTTTGTTTTATTTGTTTTTTGGTTTTTTTGAATCAATTAATATTTTAAATAATTTTAATTTTAATAAATTTTATGTAACTAAATTTAATTTAATTTTTTTTTTTTTTAAATTTTAAATAATAAAAAAATATAATTTTTATATTTAATATTTTATTATACACAATAAGTTTTTAAATTTTTGTAATTTATTATATATAAAAATAAAAAATATTAAACTTAAACGCAAAAATTAAAAAAAAAAAATTTATTAAAATTTTTTTATTATTTATTTTTATTGTTAATTTAGTTTTTTTTTATTATATTTATTTAATATTTTTCAATAAATTTAATCATGATTGTTTTAAATAGAAAATTAAAACTAAAAATTGAAAATAATATTATTTTAAAATTGAAAATTTTTTTATTTTTGAAGCCATTTTTACTATGTCTCACAGGACATAAATTGTTATTTAACTAAAATTAACTAGAATCAAGCTTAAATTTTAATAATTTTTATTAAAAATTGACTTGATAGAATTTTCAAAATAATATTTACAGTTGGCTTATCAAGTTAGTAAAAAGGTTACACATTTGAATATGTTAAAATTATGGATAAAGTAATAAAAGTTTCAAAAATATAAAAAAAATCTTATTAAATTTATTAAAGCATTGATTAAATTTAATAGATAAGTTAAAAAAAAAACTTTTAATATAAATATAAATTTTATCATATTAATTTTGATTTATTTTAATAAAATAAAAATTAAATAAATTATTAATAATATGATTTAAATTGTTACAAAATTTTTTAGAAATTTATTATTAAAAAAAAAATGAATATTTACTTATTTAAGTTATAAAAAGTTATTTAAAAATATTTATTATTATAATAAAATATTAAATTAAATTGATTTCTTATTTGAAAAAATGTTGCTTTTTTAAATTTTATATTAAAATAAATAAAAAAAAATTATTTAGTTTGTCAAAATGTCATTTAATTATTATTATATATATTTTTTTTTTAATTTTGTAAAATTTATAATTTGATTGAATTAAAAAATATATATATATATATACAATATTTATTTTAAAAATAAATTTTTTGATTTTTAAAACAAAACTTATGTTATATTTTCTAGAAAAATATTTGGATGTAAATATTTTTTTATTAATTTTACTTAAAATTTTAATTTTAAAAATATTTGATTTAATATTAAAAAATTAATAATTTCTAGAATTTTTTTAAAACTTATTATAAGTAAATAAGGATAAGATATTAAAATAATTTAAAAAATTAGTTTTAGGATTAAAAAAGTAATTTTTTTTTAATAAGTTTTTTGTTTTATTTTTTAAAAAAAACTTATTAATTAATTTTTTACTGTATTAAATTTATAAAAAAAATTAAGTTTTTATTCAGTTAAGTGTGTTATATATAATTTTATTTTTATATTTATGACTCAATTCAAAAAAATTTTAAAATGATGTTTATTAAAATATCTATTTATTTTTGGCTGAATTTTTTTTAGTTTGCCATAAGTTAGAACTGAATTAAATTTGATTGATTCTACATTTAAAAGTAAAAAAAATCAAACAAACTAGTGAATGCATTTGTTTGATCTAGTTGCAAACGTACTTGAATCAGTTTTACTTTGTGACTGTTTTACTTATTTTCAATGTTAACATACTTTTTTTTATTTTATTTTTTATTTTTTTTGTTTTTTATTTTCTTTTATTTTTTAGCCCATATTTTATTGGCTGTTTTATTTGAGTAAACGTCAAGTTAATAATACATTGACATATACGTAAAGTGCATAAGAATTTTCCAAAGTTTTCAGGCTATTTTCAATACCAACGTTTGCTTGTGCATGTTTTATTTAAATGTTTATTTTTTCATATTATTTTTTATTCATCTTGTTTTTATTTTTTTTGTTCTACCCTTTGTTTGCATAAAGCTTTAAATTATTATCTATCAAATGGACACAAGCAAGTTTATTTTTTTCCAAACAAAAAATGTAAATAACAGTAAAATATAACTTTAAAGTGTTAAATTTGCAAATTAAAAACTAATAGTTAAAAACAGCTTGGAACAATAATCATTGATGCTTAATAAAAAAAACAACTTATTTAAAAAACTTAAATAGAGTTTGCCTCATTCTCTTATTAATTTATACTAATTTGAACCAATTAAATTTTAAAAATTACTTTTTTTATTTAAAAATGATACAAGTTAATTTACCCTTTTTAAAAAAACCACTATAAACTTTTCAGTAAATATATTTTTAGTTATATGCGACTAAAAAAATTTTACTTATATGAGTTTAATTTTTGTAATTAAAGTTAAAAGTTCAATTAAAAAATAGTAAAAAAAAAATAAATGCCATTTTTTAAAACAAAAACTAACTTAAAAACATATTTTAAAGTTTAATTATAAAAATTTATCTATACTAAGTTTTATAATTTATATCTATTTTAACAATCGACCTAAGTATTTAAATAATTTAATTTTATGAATATACTATCCTATTTTTTTTTTATAAATAAAAAGAGTAGTATATAAATTGTAAAATATAATTCATTAAACAACTTAAAATTGAAATTTTTATATATTTTTTTTGACAGATAATTTTTTAAAATAATTTCTATTAAATAATTTTTTTTTTACAAATAAGTTTGATGAAGAGAACTTTAGATTAATAAAGGTTAAAAAAAAGTTTTGTTTGGTTATCTATTGAATTGAAGACATTTAAAATTCTAAAATAGTAATTAAATTAAAAAACTAGTTTAATTTGATCAAGCTAATAATAGATAAACACCGGCACTTATTATTTTTTAAATTGCATACTTTTATATCACAAAATTAAATTTAAATGCTTACATTTTTACATTTTTTAGATTAGTATTTTAAAAATGAGTTTTTTTTTTTTGAATTCAATGATTTTATTTTTTGATCATATATCTAATATTTTGAAACACTTTTAACTTAATGTTTTATTTAAATTTAAATATTAAATTAATTATTATTAAAAAAATTTTATTTATGCTTATTTTATGTGGCTTTTATAAAATGATAAAATATTATTTTTTTTATATCTGATTAAACATTTTAAAATCCAACTTATTTATTATAAAATAAATTAAAATAAAAAAATAAAAAACTATTTAAATTTTTAATATTTTTAAAATTAATTATTGATTTAATATAAATAATGTAGATTTTTTAAGTTTATAAATTTAAAAATGATTAATTATGATCATTAAATTATATAAAAAATAATAAATTTTAATTAATCTAAAAAAAAAAATTGATTATTATATTAAAAAATATAAATTATTAAATAAATTTTTGGTTAAATTTTTAAGAGAAATGTAAAAAATGTAATTTTTTTAAATAATAATTAATAAACTCAAATTCAAAATAAATATAAAATTTTATAGTAATCAATGTTTTTTATTAAATATATATTAAATTTCGTTTTTAATTTTTTAATAATTAAATTTTTTAAATATTTTTTAATAATTTAAACCTATATATTTTTTCAAAAATTAAATTTTATAAAAAATATTTTAATTTTATTTAAAAATAAAAATTGATTAAATTTATTTTATTATAAAAAATTATAATAATAAAAGTGTTGTTTGGCCATTATTTCACTTCTTGGTATTGTGATTCATTGTAAAGCTATGTGCTTCTTGTAGCCAGACACTGTCTGTTGTGTCTGTTATGTCTTATGTCTTGTATTCTTTGTTTTTCGTATTGTATATAATCTCTTGTACTAGATATAATCTATCCACTTAGTATCTATGGTTGATACACTCTGTTAATAGTATTTATATCTACTTAATATTATAATAAATATTAAAGTTATATTTATTTATTAAGATTTCAACAAAAAGTTATAATATTTATATTATAAAAAATAAAAAAATAAATTATGTGACATTACATAAAATATTCTACTTTAAAATTCTCAAATTAAATTGAACAAATATTTCTTAATTTTTTTAACAATTTTTTTTTCAAAAATTAAAAAATTCAAATATAATCTTTAATATTTTTCAATTTTTATTATCTAATTTAACAGTTTTATTTTACAATTATTTTCTAGTAAAAATCAATTTTCTAACCTAACACTCTTTTTTAAGTATTTAATTTTTCTTTACATTTTGTTTTAATAATTACGTTTTATTTATTTATTTATTTTTTTAATTTTATGTACAATCTATTGTTATTTTAAATAGCTTAAAATAATTTAACGTTATATAGTTTTTTTAATAATAATAAAATTTCTTGTAAAATTAGTTTGTAAAAAATAAATAATTAAATTTTGTTTTTAATATAATATTTGTTAAAAAATTATAAATTAAAAGATTAAATATTTATTATACACTTTAATCTAAAAAAAAAAACTTAAAAATTTTAAAAATTTCTTAGAATTTTTATTTATATATTAATTAAAATAATACATAAATATTGAATAATTTGTTTTTAAGTTTATTAAATTTTTACTATTCAAAACTTCATTCTAATTATATTTTTTAGATAAATTACCATATGTGTAAAATAAAATTAGGTTATTTGTATCTATTAAATTTAAGGTTTAAAAAAATAACGGCTTATACTTGAAAAATAATTTTTATCACATTGTTATCTGTTGCTTTAATAGCTTGTTTGTGGTTTTAGAGGTTTTTGTTTTTTTATTTACCGCTACCATCAGGTTATTTAACAAAGTAATAAGAAATTGTGTAATTATGTGCAAATGTATCTTCAATTTTCTTTTAGTAGTTGCTGATGAGTTCTTTTGCCTATACCGTCTAATTTTGCTTTAAGCCATTGCAAAAATAAATTTTTCTTAAAATATGATGTTTAAATTGCGTAAATTGAAACGATTCAAATTTTCTATTTATTTGTATTTTATTATTATTTTTTTTTTTACTTGAATTTCATTGCGCTTTAATTCTTATTTTCAATTTCAATCGTTTTCTTTAAATGATTCATTCGCATCAAAAATATTTTTTTCTTTTTCAATTTTTTTTATTCATTTCATTTTTTTTAACTTATGTATGCAGTATATTTATTCTAGTTGACTTGTTTTCCAAATAAATTTATTTTTCAAATTTGACAAAATTACTGTTTGATACATTAAAAATGTAAAAAAAGTAAAAATAATTGCAGTTTTGGCACTAACTCCTGTAAAAGACTCTTTGTTACAATAAATTGTTTCTTTATTATTTTTATTATTTAACTTTCGACTTATAATAACTTTTTATAATAATTTTTTTTTATAGTAATTTTTAATTTTTTTTTTTTTAATTTTTTATTACATTAATTTTTCTTAATTAATTTTTTTAAATATTTGCATAAATAAATTTTTTTATTTTAAATTGTATTTTATAAAATTATTGATAATTAAAATAATCAATTGAAAATAATTACGTTTTAATTGTTGTTTTTTTATAATTGTTTAAAATTAATTTTATTTACTTAATTATATGTTGATAGTAAATCTTATTAATTAAAAAGATTTAACTAATTTACTTGTAAATTATGACTGAAGTTTTTTACAAAAACGACATCAATAGATGTTTGCGAATGTAGCAGATGTTAATCAAAAAGCAAAAGCGATTTGTTCCAATGTTTATCATAATGTTGAACGAATGCTTTTGTTTGCATTACTATTCAATCATTTCTGTTTTGCTTATCATTTTCTATTTTGTTTACATTTGTTCTTAAAATTTTTTTACTTAAAGTAGTTTTATTTTAGCTTTTTGTTCCTATTGAATAGCTTATTATAAGGTAAAAAAACCAACAAAAGCTCGCAATGCTTATGTTAGTATTCTAAGTTTGAATTTGCAAAATTTAGTCCAATATTTAGCAAATGCACTGAAAAATAAAAATAACAAACAGTTTTTTTCTTGACCGGCTTGATCACTTGTCTAAACACATGTTCAACGTTTTTTTTTTTTTTGATTCTCCCTTTAATTCTTATTTTCTTCATTTGTAGTCTATTTTTTATTTTATTCTTTATTATATCTCTTGCATTGTTTTTGTTTTGCACACGTAGCCATATAAACCATATAAGTTAAAAATGCAAAAAAACGTATAAACTAAGCTATTTTTTTTTTGTAGTTTGTTAATTGATCCATGGTTAAGCCAACATGACCAGTAAAGCGTAATGTGATCACACAGTATTTTGATAGGCACTTTATAAAGAACATCAAAGTCTAATCAATGCTCGTAATCAACTGATCATTTGTCAGTAAAATTCTATATTTAATTAATCATATTCTACAGTGACTTTGCAATGGTCAAAAATATAATTGAACTAAAAGCCAATTGACTAAAGATTTTTTATTTGTTTTTAAATCTATAGTTTTGTTTGCTTTTTAAGACGTTTTGGTTTATTTTTTGTATTAAGTTGCTTTAACTCTTTAACAATTTGAATCTGACAACCAGTATTTATAAGCGGGCGGACCAGCTGTTGACATAGTTGGTGCCATTTTATAATTAGATCGACTAGAAGTTTTTATAATTAAAACATTGATGCTAGCTAGGTTGCCGCTGATTGCACGACTGGCCCGATGGCGTCAATTTGTTCATGAGTGCGTGCGTTAACTTTGATAACTCAGGAATCAATTATGCCGCTAGCCAATTGATCGACTTGTGAACAGCTTTTTGACGCCGGTTCGTTTGTTCCGACTGACCAAACAAGATAAATTAATAATTTGCAGAACTAGATTGTAACGTTCTATTTAGCTTACGTATAAAGCTACTCCTAAAATTCTGACCTGCTACTGGTTATAAGTAATGCGATGTTAATGACGGTTTGCACTTGTAATTTTGCATTTGGTGCAAAAATCTTGTTCTACTCTTATTTTATCATTAATTTATCTGATTTCACTTTCCTTATTGGAATTCACAAAATTGGTTCTTATTTTAAATTAATTTCAATTTAAGCAATTGCACATATTCCTTTATTAATTATTGATAGCTTGAAACTTCATTCTCCAATTAAATTTGTAGTAGCCTAAATGTTGGACTAATTTTTTTACATTTATTAATTTGATTATTTTTTATGGATATTATAAGTTTAAATTATTAAATTTAAATTCGAAAAATACTTTAAACGTTATTATTACTTTTAACTGGTAAACATGGTTAATTTAAAAAAGTAAAAATGAATTTTTGCAATTACTTTCTAGATGTGTTATATGTATATAATACTATTTCTAATAAAAACAAATATAATATCTATATAATTTAAGATTAATTTTATTTATGCTTTTTGAAAAATTTAAGAAATAATTTAATTAAATTGGAAATTTTAAGAAAAAATTATTTTTAAAAAATTTTGAATATTATTTTTATTAAAAAATTATTGCATTAATGTTGTTAAACAATTTATTTGTTTTTTAGATTTACATATTAAATTTATATTATATTTGACATTAGACATTGTAAAAAATTGACAAGTTATATATGATTAATGTCCAAATTATTTATATTGACCATTTAATTCAAAAATATCAAACACACAACTTGTTTTTGTTAAATTTATTAAATTGTACATTATCTACTTTGTTTATTAATATTAAAAATTATATTATTGATCATTATTATTATAAAAACTATTTTAATTATAATTATATCAATTTTTTTTTATTTAATATTAATTTTTAATTTAAAATGACATATTATGAATCATAAATTTAAAATAAATATTATTAATTTTAAATTTTAATTTGAAATAATTTAGTTTTATTATTTGCCTTTTTTTGATTATTTATATATACCTAAAATTAATTTGAACAAAAAAATTTTTTTTTTTAATTATTAAATTTTAATAAATATTATTACATAAAAATATTAAAAAAATAATGAAATTAATACAAATAATATTATTAATTAAAATATAATTTGTAAAATAATTTTAAAATTTATTTAATAAATATATATCTAAAATATAAAAAAAGTTGAAAAATTAAAATTATAAAAAAAAATTGTCATAAAAATTTGAATTAAAAAATTAATTTTAATTAAAGAACATATAAAAAATTAGAAAGGAGTTTTAATCAATTGATAAATAAATAATGATGTGTTTAATAACTAAGACATAAGTTTTTTTGATAGGCATCAATTTTGTTTAACATTTTTTTGACAGTTATGAATGCTGATCGAGTAGATAGTTGCGAAAACTTATTTACACTGAATAAATTGAAATTTTGCATGATTTTCTAACTATGTAATCGAATTATTCAAAAACAATATAAATTAGATCTAGAATGTGGTTATAATAAAAAAATAATAATTTTCAATAGTAATAAATGAATTTTTTACAAAATTATTGTACATCTTAAAAGATGTCTTATTTGTAAAAATGTATGTTGTTTTCAACTTTACGTTTTCTTATCAATTTATAACATTTTTTACTTGTTTTTGCATAAAACCATTTTACTAAAACTTACTTAATCCTACTACAAAATAATAGTTAAAGTACAATGTTCATGTAATATACTTTGAAAACATTATTTATACATATGAAACAAGTAATTTTAATAAAATTATAATAACAGAAATTGTCAAATTTTATTTATCAAAATATTGAACATAGTTGAACAATACATTTGACATGAGTTCAAAAAGCTTAAAACATTTTATTGAACTTAAAACAATTTAAATCTACTCAAATAGTAATTTATAGTTTCAAAATGTTATATTTAATTATTTATTTAAATGTTTTTGTTTTACTATAAAACAGGTAAATACTAATAAATTTTAGTTCAATGAATTTTTATGTTTAATTTAAACAAAACATAAAAAAATACAGTAAAAAAATAAATAAATTAAAAGAATATATTGTAAATCAACTAAACAGTTGTTTTTTTTTTTTACTATAAAATTAAAAAAAATTACATTTATAACTAGATTGTACTTAATAAATAAAAAAAAAAATTTTACTTGAGAATGTTAATTATACAAACATTAATTAGTAAAATACAAAATTAATTGTAATAAAAACTGGCCATAATTTTACTTTTTAATTTAAAATTGTAATATTTATTGAAAAAAAAATCTGAAATTTGAATTTTTTTTATTCATTAATCCATTAAAAATTATTTATATTTATTTATATTTATATAAGTTTACGTGATAAAATAATCAATGGTATCTTAATGAAAACGTAAATTTTAATATTATATAAACATTAAATTTAGTTTTTTACATAAGACTTAACACAATTGCAATTAAATATAACACTTATTCAAGCATGCTATTTATTTTTTATTAAAACGTGATGTTTTTGTTGAGTTTATAAAGAAAAGTAGTATTTAATTAAGATTACTTTAAATTTATTTTTTATCAATTTTTTTTAAATAATCTAATTTTTTTTTTAGAACTAACCTATTTAATATTTAAATAATTTAACATACTTATAAATTTTTTAACAATATTTTATTTACTCAAATTATTGTTGTTATTTTAATATAAAATTTAATATTTTTTAATAATATGTATACCATTTATTGAAACTTGATAGTTCAAATTAAAATAAAATTAAAATATTCAAATATTATTTATATAATATTTATATTAATAATTTTATAGTTCAGTTTAGAATTATTATTAATAGATTATTAAAACCAAATTATTTTTTTTAAATATAATAAAATATAAATTTTTTACAAATGTTAAAGTTTTTTCCTAAAATTAAATATATTTTAATTTAAGGTCATTTTTTTATAAAATTTAAAACATAAATTAAAACATAACAGGTTTAAAAATTTTAAATTTGTTTACTATATAAAAGGTTTTTATCCTAGAATTTTTCATCATGGGAAATGTGATGGATTTAGGTTGAGACTTCTATTTATCAAAAATAGAGAATTTTTTTTATTTTTATTACACAAAAACTTAAATTAATACCAAATTTTGAACTGCTGAGATTTTTAATTTAAAGCGCAATATTTGAATGCATTTTGCTTGAATGCAGACATAAATCTGTAAAAAAGGCAACGTATACAGTTGATGATTAATTGAAGACAAGCAAAAATAATGTTCATTTGAGGAAAATAACAAAATATTTTTTAAAATCTAAAAATTTGATTTTTTTTTGAAAACTTTTATTAAACTTTGACTTTTAAATTTAAAGATAAGTATTTTTTAAAAATAAATTAAACTAAAATAATTCAACCTTATTTTTTGAAATTTTAAAAATTAATTATAATTAATTTTAGTGCTTGAATTTTAAATTTACCTTTTGTAAATAATAATAAAATATATTTACTTTTATTTTGCAACAATTTATTTTAGATAAATTAAAAAATTTAAAAAAAAAATATAAGTTTATGATTTTCATAAAGAATGCAAACAAAATACAAAAAAAATTAAAAGCATAAAAAATTAAGAAAAATGATGTAAAATGATGAAAAAGGATAAAATAATAAACGATAAAATTGCTTTCTATGCTTTCATATATTGTAAAGTATTAAAATTTTAAAATTTTTATAATTTTACTTTTTTTTTGGCAAAAACAACAAACCACATTTTGACCGTTTTTTTGCACTTTGCTATTGTTTTTTTTTGTTTTCAATCTTACTTATACGTAAATTTATTTTTGATTAACTTAATTTTTCTTTTTGTTTTTTATTTTTACGTATTTGGATTTTTTTGTAAAGTGTTAGTTATTTTTTGCTATTTATTTTCTATATTTTTTTTTTGCTTGTTATTTTTGTACAAAAAAAAATTTTATGTGAAAAAATCACTTCATAATTAACATTTGAACACGATTCAAAATTTTTTTGCATTTAAAACTTTAAATAATTTTGGTCAATAACACATCCAACCACGCATGATTAATTTTTGTTATAAAATAATAATTGATTTATTTATGACAGAATAGAAAATTTTTTTTTATAAAACGATAAATTTATATTTTAATTTTTTTATCAAACTTTTATAAAAATTATATAAAAAAAACAAATATTTAAAATATTAATATAAAAAATAAGCATATTTGAAACATTTAAACTTTAAATTTTTTTATGAGAAAAAAAAAATTAAATAAAAATTATAATTATGGTCAAATTTCTATTTTAATTTTGTCTATTTTTATTTAAAAAAAAAATTATAAAGAATACTTGTAATAAGATAACTAATATGTGTATATTTTTATTAATTAATATTGGTTTGTTTTTTGCATGCTTTTATATATGTACTTTATATGATTATAAGTACAAAATTTGTTATCTATTAAACTTGTGTCAAATGCCAAAAAAATTTTTTTTTTTGTCTATATGGTCTATATTTAAAAAAAACATAATATGATTCATAATTTTTAATGAAACCCTATCTATGAGTATCGAATTTCATAAATAATATAAATTAAAAATCTTCAATATAATTTAATTTTTTATATATTTTATTTAAAAAATAATCTTAATAACACATTTAAAAAAACAGTTTTTTTTATTTAAAATTTTTATATTTCTTTAAAATTTTTTTTTCAAATTATCTATTTATTCATAAAAAAAAATTATAAATTTGAGCCAAAATATGAATAAAAAAATTTTTATTTTACTTTTTAAGCGGTTTATGTAAAGTTCATGTTAAATTAGAATTCTATTCAATAAAATTATATTTTTGATTGCCTATAATTTATGTTAAAAATAAAAGTATATTGAAATACAAAAATTAATTAATTAATTATAAAAAAATTACCTATAATTATAAAAAAATCGTTTATTTTTTAGATAATAAAAAGTTAAATATTTTTAAATATGTAAAATTTATATTAAAATAAAACAGGATGTAAATAAGACAATTATTTTATATAATAAATATTTTTGAAAAAACAACTAAATGCCATATTTAAAAAAACATTAAAACTTAAAAAAATTTTAAAAATGTAAAACAAAAATAAATTTAAGAAAAAATTTTACGTTAAATTTTGATAAGTTTTAAATAAACTTTTTGTTTTCAGTTTTTAAAAAAATTTATGTAATTATTTACTATTATAAAAAAACAAAATAATAAACTAAAAAAGTTTATTTTAGATGAGTTGATAGATAAAGGAGTTTATTTCCGGTTTTAGAGGAAATTTGGTTTAGTAAAAAAATACTAGTTTTAAAAAAACAAACCGATTTAAACTAGTAAAAAATTTTTTATTTAGATTTACCTTTATCCATTACTGATCGACTAGAAAAAAGAATTATTTGCCTATGTGCTATTGTTTTTTTAAAAAAAAAATGTTTTTATTCATTTATTTGTTGAGCATTCAACCATGATTTTTTTAGGTTTCAAATGCTAGTTTACAAATTTAAAATTTTTCAAATTTATTAATTTGACATAAGCTAATTTTTTGAATTAAAAATACTATTGCATCAAAATTAAACAAAAATAGTTAAATTGAATTTTTTTTCAAAGAAAAACAATTAAAAAATTAGTTGCTTGCTAGTTTTATCTATAATGATATTTTAGAAATTCTATTTTGTATTATTTAATATTTTAGTTAAAATTATTAATTTTGTTTGATCAAAATTAAATTCAAATTTAATGACATTTATCTAAAATGAATTAAAAAAATTAATTTTTAAATATTATTTTTAATAATATTTGATATTTGGTTTACCTTGATTAATTTTATATTTATAATTTTAATAAAATTGAAATAAATGAGTTTACAAATTGTAATAAACACATAAGTTATTACCTCCCATTTATCTAAAAAAGGCAAAATCAACACAAATCAATTCAAAAGCGTGAAAAGAAATTCACAAATAAGCTTAATGTGATTAATATTTAATTGACACAGGTGTGTCTACAATTGATGTTTGCAATTTTTTTGAGTTTTTTTTTCCATAATTGTTATTATTAATCTTTTTCATTATAAATTTTTATTATAATTTTAAACTATCTAATTTAAAAATTTCAATTTTTATTTTATTATTTTTTTAAATATAACAAATTATTTTTAAATTAAATAAAATTTTTTTTTTAAAATAAAAAATTTTAATAAATTAATTATTAATAAAATTTTTTTTGATTTATCAATACTTATTTTACAAAGTGGATATAGTTAATTTAAAATAATTGAATTAACTAAAATTTAAAATCAAAATTTAAATAAAACTTAAAAATAAAATTAACAAACCTCATACTTATTCACTATATAATTAATTCTTATTTTTTTGTATCCTTTTAGATAAATCTTCAATTAAGTTAAATAAATTTCATTTAATACCTTAATTTTAATTAAAATAAAATATTGTAAAAATAAACAAGTTTATATATTTTATTATTTATTTTTTAAGATTTTAAAATGATTTGTAAAATGTTATTACAAAATTATAAGAAACAAGAATAAAATTTGATTTTTGTTTAAGTTATATTTAAATAATTTTATGTATTTATTTTTTTTAAATATAATTTAACTTAAAAAAAGTCAATTCACTCAAAATTTACATCAATAGATGAACGAACACCTGTCTCAAATAGTTAAAACATTTAGATTGCATTTTCAACTATGCGTGTTTAGTACTTATTCAATTGCCTTTCAATACCTTTATATAAAATTATTTTTGTTTATAAAGGCGTGTTGTTCATTTTTTTTGCTGCTATAACTATTTGGTTATTTTTATCGACTAGTTTTTTTAGTTTGATCATTTTAAAACACGCCTTTTTACTCATCTGCTTTAAAAATGCAATACAAAATCAAAACTAAAGAAATAAGAATAAAAAATAACTTAAAAGGTGATAAAGGAGAAAATAATACGTGCATAACTTTACTCTTTTGCACCAATGAACTGTAATCAAACGTGTTATAATGTACTGAGACTGATAATATATTGATGGGCGCTACATTGATCTGCATCATTTACTTTTACATTTTGACTGATTATAGTTTGCATCTTTTGTTTTAGGTAGTAACATTTGATTTATTTTTGTGGTTTGAACTCATCTAATTTTTGCGGTAGATATAATACCTAACTTAATTTATAGAAAGTATTTTTGCTTAATGTTTTATTTTTTTTAATTTAATGAAACAACTCTGATGTAGTCAGTGGTAAAAAATAAATTTTAGTTTTAAATTTACTTTGTTTAGCAGCATATTAAAATTTTTTATAAAAAAATTATAGTTAAGTTCAACTATTTTATTTGAATTTTCAATTTTTTTTTTAAACTATTTTTTTTTAAATTTATTTTAATTAAATATTGATAATTTTAATCATTTTAATTTTACTTTAATAACTTTTTTTATACATTTTTTTTTTTGTAATATTTAATTTAATTTCAATCACGTTTCATCATAAATAAACAGTCTAGTAAAACAAACAAGTCAAAATTTATATTAAATAAAAAGATTTTGTAATTTAAAATATTTTTTTTACAATTATTTAAAAAAATAATCTTAAAATCTTCTGTAAAAATGGTGATCTTTAATTTTCAAGCGCCTTGTCTAATCAGTTTAATTGAGTCTGCAGTTTCTTAAGTAGGAGTGTCTTGAATGAGTAGGTGTGATTTTGAGAAAAGTCAAGTTTAGCTCAATGACATTTAGTTTAATTGCCACAGGCTGATTCAATTTTAATTAAAACTTCACTAAATTTTGCTTTAGACCAATTTTTTTTTGTTGTCAAATATATTTGCCTGTTTGTTAAACATCTTAAATTGGACTAAAATGTCTATCTAGCAAAGATTTAAAGAAACAATCATTAAAAAAGCAGATTTTATTGCATGGATGGTTTGTTTACACAGTAATTTCAGTTTTTAATCTGTTGTAAAATTACAGTTTAGAGAATTTAAAAAAAAAGACAGAATAAAGTCAAAATAAATAAAAAATAAGATAACAATAAGATAAAAAAGCTCATATTTCTGAGTCTGTCAGAGTAAGATCAAAACGGTACTCTTTTTATCTGCTTAATTTTAGTTGCACCAATAGTCAAAACGAGCAGTCTCAAAGCTACTTTAAGCCAAAGCAATTTAACTAGCCTTTTGTTTTAAGCTCGGCCTAGTTTTCATCTTTACCATCTTTTTGGTCTTTGTTTAAGCTTATTTTTAAATTGTTGACTAATCTATCTTAAATCTAGCAAATATTTTTTATCAATTGATAATATAAAGCTTAGTTTGTTGTCATTTTTAATTTTAATAATTTAAAATTTTTTTTTTATAAATTCAGACTGACCATTTGTTATATAAACACCTTAAAACTTAATTTTTTTAGTTATAGCGGATAAAGCAAAAAAAGTTAAAATAAAGTTTTTTTTTTAAAAATGATTTGCTACATTTTAACAAATATTTCCTATTTGTAAAAATAATTTGCTTTACTTTAGATGAATTTTCTAGTTTCAGTTTGCAATTTAACACTTGTTTGACACGATTACTTTGACAACGTCTTAAACATTTTTCATTACCAATGTACTTGAGCTAGTTTTACTTTTTCACTCTACTAATAGTAAAAATACATTGGTTTTTTTACGCTGCAAGTGTTTGCTTGGCTGACTTTTAATTATTTTTGCTTCCGGATCTGGTCTAGGTGCGATTCGAGTAAAGTCATTTTATAATATTGATTGAGCTAGTTGCTAGCTACAAAAAATTCAAATTAACGTTATTTTAGCTTTTTAATTCAAACTTTTACTGCTATTAATTTGAACGGATTCTAAAATATATCTTTTATAAGTCAGCATTTTTTTGTTTTAAGATAAAGTTAGTGAATTTAGTAAATAAGCAAAAATTAAATTTTTGTTTTTGTGCGCATGTTTAAGTTATTTTTAAGCTATTTTTTAGATATTGAAATTTTAAGAAAAATTAATTTTTTTTAGCAATTATTATTTTTTTATATTAATTTATTTAAAGATATTAAAAAAAAAAAAATTTGAAAAAAATTTTTTATATGTAAAAATAATTCATTAATAACGTTATTTTCAATTCTTAATTATAAGCTTAAATTTTACCTATCTGATTTTTTAATTAATTTTATTTATGTATTATAATCATTTATTTTTATTTTTTTTTTTGCAAAAAATTTTTAAATATATTTTTGCACTTAATTTTAAAAAAATTTTGATTTAATTTATTTAAATTTTAATTAATAATTAATTTTTAATTTATTGATTAAACCTATCAAGCTAGTTTTCTAAAGCTTGTTTTTATAATTTATTTTATCTGAAATTGATCTATTTTGCAGATTTATTAAAAACTTATTATTATTTTTCCATATGTTTTATTTTAAACTATTTAAATAAACACTTTTTATTATATTTTCTTTATTTCAATCTGTATCTAATCATGATTTAATTTTTTACACTTACTGGTGTAAAAAATTTACTAGATATATATCTTAAAGTCAAACAATTTGTTCACAATGTAATAGTAGGCTTGATCTAAACTAAAAAAAAAGGGGTAAAATGTTTTATTTTTTATCTTTTATATTTCTATAGTGATTTAGTTTAAATTTGTTTTTTCATGACCATGTATCTTTTATGACTAGCCTTTATTCATCTATTCAAGTCTGCTAATATGCATTGTTTCGTAGGTTTGCCGCTGCAATTCTATGCTTGATTGTGGTCTGATCGCTCTTTTGTTCAAACAAACTAATGCAAAATGAACCAGTAAAACATATTTTTACAGTTTATATCTCAAATCTAAATTTTTTTTTTTCATTTATTTTAGCTCGCTCTGGTTGCATCATTAACTAACTTTGATTCCCTAGTCCAGTTTTTCTGTAGTTCTTTTAACTTATGCAAATTGGTCCTAAGCAAATCTGCTTATTATTTTTGTTTTATTTTCAACACCCATATTTTTTTGCCATTATTTTGTTTTTTTAAGCTCATTTTTTCAATTGTTTATTTTTTTTATTGGACTGAAACCACTTGCAAATTAGCATATTGCATTATATTCATCACTCGATTTGAAATTTTTTATTTATGAATTGTTTTTCAGTTGCTTTATATGAAACAGTCAGCTTTTTTTTTGTTTGCTTTTGACGTTTTTACTAAATTGACGGCTAGTAAAAATTTAAAGAACAAATGATTTTTAGTTAAGTTAATAATTTTTTATTAAAATTTTTAAAACATAAAATTGGTTAATATAAACTAATATAATAAATATAAACTAAAAAAATTAATAAAATACTTTAATCACGTAAATCTAAAGACAATAACAATTTTAATTTAGTCATTTGAATATTTTTTTTTTTTTTATCTATTTAGTTACATTTTATATTAACGTTTTCTATAATATAATAAATTTAAATATTTAAAAATTATTTATATTTGTCTATATTGACCAAAATTTAATAGATTTTTTTTTTACCTTTATTATAAAAAGTGGTAATGTAACAAATTTTTCTAAAGTTTTAAATAGATTTTTTATAATAGTTGTAAGTTTAATAAAAAAAATATTTTATAAAAATTTTACTTATCTTAATCTAAATTTTTTTGCTAATGTAAGTTATAAAGCATCTTCTATATTCTATAAATATAAATAAAATATGTTTAAAAAATTTAATGCAGAATCAGGTTTGCAAATAGTGCAAAATAATACAAGCAAATATTTGATATATATAAACCAATGTTTAAAGAAGTAAACTTTACTATTATTTTACCTTTTTTTTATTCGGACATACTTTTTATTTTGTTAAAATTGTTCCACAATCTGAAATGATCTATTTCCTGCTATTTCATTAATAAGATAATTTTAAAAAATTGAGATTAATTTTTATATTTTGATTTGCGTTTTAAATGTTTATATTTTTTATTTTTATTCTTTTTATTTAAATTTTTGTTTGTTTTTATCTTTTAAATTTTAAGATAAAAATTATTTTATTCATTAGCTTTTGATTTTAATTATATTTTTTAAATCATGTTTGCACAAACTTAAATCATAGTGCAAATTATTTGAACTATTTTTTAAGCGATACATAATCAAACGTGTAAAAATTAACGTCTGCTACTAACAAAATTTAAAAAAACAAATGCAGCAAAAAGTAATCAGTTTCAAATAACAAAAAAAATAAATAAATAAAATTGAACTATTTGATCTTACTAATAGAATTTAAAATGAATTTATAAAAAAAAAAGAGTAGTAGGCAGAAAAGATGCAAATGGTTTAAAGAATAAAAAAATTTAGGTAAAGATGAAAAGGATGAAAACAAAAGAAAAGAAAACAAAATTGGCAATATAAAAAAAAAATAAAAAATTTGCCTTGCTAGAATTATGTTTGTTTTCTTTTTAAGTTCAACAACATGTAGCTCAATTCTGAATGGATGTTATAAACGACGTTTGCCCTTGTGTGAGGTCAAAGCAATTGTGTCAAAAACTAATTAGTTGCTAATGAGTTCATATAGTAAATTGACAAAAAGATGCCTTTGGCTTAGTGTTATGCAAATTACAGTCTTCATCCCTAATTAAATCAGCAATTCCTTAGATAAGTGGTCTATACGATATTCGGTAAATTATTTATAATTTTTAAAGATAGTTTAGATTTAACCAGATTAGTAACCACAATTTATTTCTAAAAAATCAAATTGTAAAGTAAATTAAACAAATAGTTTAAATCTATACAATTTTACTTATTTTAATTGCTTCACAATTTAATTTAGTAAATCAGTAATCATTGAATTGCAATAAATTTGAAATTACATTTGATTTAGATATAATTAAACAAGACTATTCCATTTAATTAAATTGAAATCAGTACTTTATTTTCTGGTTTCTTGATTTAGTTTTTTAAGAACAGGCCAAAAATTGCTCGTTAACTAATTCTCTGACGGGTTTGGTTTAGTTTTGTCAATCAGACAATAAGCTTAAACATTATGTAATTTGCCAAAGTGGTATATGTGAATGTTATTTAAGTTTCTTATGTCTAGTTATTCTTAATGCTCTGTTATAATTCTTATTGGTCTATGTTAATCAAATTGAAATTAAAGCTACATTTCATATATAAAACACTAGATATTCTAATATTTATTTTGCCAATTTTTTAAGTTAGATCATGTTGAAATCTTTAATAAAATATTAACAGGACACATTTCATTAATCAGTTTATCAATTGATGTGCAGTTGTTATTTGCTTTTTGTTTCTGAAACTCATTATACTAGACATTAAACATAGAAACTAGACAATATTAAGTTTTATGTTTTTAGCTTTGAACTTTTTTTTTAATAACAATTTTTATTTTTAGTTTAATTTTATTTTAATTTTTTCTATCTTAATTTTTTATTATTTTTTTTTATTTTTATATACTTTTTTTCAATTTAAATAAATAACTATTTAATAAATAAACTCCTTATGATTTATTATGAATTTATTTCTAAAAAATAAATTTTTCTTTTCAAATTATTATTATTTTTTTATTTATTTGCACATTTTAAATTCAATTACAATAAAACATATATTATGTATTTTTTTATTTTGGAATAAAAAAAAAATTGATTATTTATTGTATTACAGCACCTTAATTTAAAATTTCCATGTTAAAAATTTTTTTATTAAAATAAAAATTTAATTTAAAAGCATTGAATCAATTTTTTGATGAAATTTAGATTTAATTTTGTTTATTTTTTTAAATTAAATTTATAAATAACTACTTATTTTAGTCTTTACGTATTGAATTAGTATTAAAAAAATTTATTTAATATTAACCTATATAAAATATTTTATTTTATAAATAAAAATAAAAAATTTTATTAATACTTAATTATTACGTATAAGTAAAAGTACAAAAGTTTTATTGTTTTTTTTTTAATTTTAAATAATTATTTTTTTTATTTTTAATTTATTTATCTTAATTTATTATTTTTAATAAAATTTATCTTAAAAACAAAATTTTATAAATTTTAAAAGTATTTTTAATATCTTATTATATTTATTTTAAAAAAAAATTTATATTGCAAAAAATTATAGATATTACTAATTTAGGTTAAATAAAGAAGACTATTTTTTTTTTATTTTAAAATTTTATTTTATAGTTGTATTTTTCATATTTTAGCTTTAGATTTTTTTTGTCTTTGTTTTTGTTTTAAATTTATTATATGCTGAACTTGATTATAATGTTTACAAGTTTTTTTCATGTTTACTAAAATTACATATGTTTCATAAAAAAAAAACGACATTAGCTTTGTTTTATAATTTTAAATATAAACTTTATGTAACTTTAAGCTAGTAATCAAAAATAAGCAAAAATATTTTATTAAAAATTATTTTTTAATATAACTATTTTATTTAAACTTTTACCATAATAATTTTTCCATCATTATTAATTATTTAAAATTTATAATTTAATTTTTTAATTTATTAATTTTAAGGTTTTTGTAAATAAATTCATATTATATCAATATTTTTTATATTTTTTAATGCAACACATATTATTTCAAAAAATAAAAAAAAATTAAAAATTGTTAATTAAATATAAATAATGTTAATTATTTTTATATATATAATTTTGACTTAATATTTAAAAATTTCAATATATTGTTTTATTTTTAAACTAACTGCCAAAAATTAATTATAAAATAAAAATATACTATATACTAAATTTAAGTTTTTAAAAATTTTAACATACTTAAAAACAGATAAATATGATTAAATCAATAAGCGGTTCCAATTATTGGATAATTTTTTAGTATTTTAATAACAATCTAGATTTTGTTGGTCAAATTATTAAATCAGGTACTTACTTTATTATTTTTTTTTTTATTTTAATTCTGTATATGATATCTAATCATTTATCACAATAAAATTTTTTTTTATATTTATCTTATTGACCTTTGTAATATTTCTATGATTCATTAGTTTTATTAAAGTTATTGGCATCCTTAAAAAAAAATGATTTATTTTTTTTAAGGTTTTATTTAAATAGCCAATAAAATTTTAATTATTTTTATAAATTTAATAATTTACTTTTTTTAAAAATAAGTTAAACTATATAATTTAAAATTTTTTATATACCTAAACAAGCAAAATATAAATATATTAAAAAAAATTCTAATTTTTATTATCTTAAAAAAAGCAAGACTTATTAAAAATATTTTATGCTTAAAATAAATTTAAATTTGCTTCAAATATTTTAATAAAATCATTTACAATTAATAAAACGAGTACATCACAATTAAGTTGTTTTTTTTTTAGCTAATTGAAAGAAATAAATACATTATTTTTCAAAAATAATTAAGATTTTAATATGCTATTATAATTAAAATAATTTGATGTAAAGGAAAAAAACAATTATTTACCTTATATATTATTAAAATTTAATTTTTTTATTGAAAAAATATGAAAATGTTTATGCTATTTGAAATAAATTTAAATAACGAATAAACTATATATATATATAATTATATAATAAATTTAAAGTATATTATGAATTAATGTAATCAATACATTTATATAAACACTAATTTAAGAAATTTAAATATTAAAATACAGACGATTCAATTATAATATTTTTTTTTTCACAGTTAATTATAATAATTAGTAAATAAAAAAAAATACATTTAACTTATTGTTACTTAGTGTTTATTGTTTTATTATTTAAATTAAAAAACTAAAATTAATTTTTAATACTTACATAAATATTTAATTTAAAATAAATTTAATTTATTAATTATAATTATATATATTTGATAATTAACTGTTTCATGAATTTTATATACATTTTTTAAATATTTTATTAAATAAAATTTTTTATTTTTAATTATTCATATTCAAAAACTGAACTAAATTTTTTCAGTAAAAATTTAAAAAAAAATTTTTTTTTTACTGAAAAAATAAAAAAATATTTGATAAAAAGTTAGAAAAAAATAATCAGTATAATTTGTGTATTAATTAAATTAATATTAATAATTTATATAAAATTTGTAAATTTAAAATACAATTTTAACTAATTTTTTTAAACAATCATTAAAATATGTTTATATTTTAATTTGTTATTAGTCTAGATAGCATTTTTTATAAAAAATTTACGTTATTAAAATTAATTAAAATTTAACTTTTACAACTTTAAATTAAAAACTATTGAATCAAAAATAAAACAATTTCAAATAAAAATTGATTGAAATAAAATTTGTTTAAAAAATTAATGGAACATATTAAAATTGTTTTAGCAAAAATAATTCAAGCAATAAAATATTTTTGTTTTTAAAAATGTTACCAAATCAAGTGGAATCAAATGAAAACAAAAATTTAAAACAAGTAAAAACTGTGCAGCAGACATACCGGAAACGGTTTTTATAAAAAATAAAAAAAAATGTCATAAAATGGTAAAAAACAATTTGAAATTCGGAATAAATAAAATGTCAAAAACAGTCTTGTTTGGACTAGTATTTATAAATGATGTATGCCTAATAGTAAATGAAGAACAAACAAAACAAGTATTTTAAGTAACTATCAATAAAACTGATCAACAGGGACTACTAATAGCAGTCTATCAATTAAACCACTAATTTTTTAAAACAATTAAAACACTCTCTTTGTTATTTAAACACTTTTAAATATGTTTTTTTATTAACTTAAAAATTCAATTTAAGAAAAAAAAGAAAATTTTAATTTTAAACGACAACTAAGATATAATTTAAATAAAATATTTTTGTAAAAAGTTAATTAAATTTTTTTATTTAGAAACTTATTTAAAAATCATTTTTAATTAATTAAATTTTATTTTTTAAATTTAAACATATATTTTTGAATAAATTAAAATAAAAATAAACGAAAATATAATACATTTAGAAAAAAAATTAACACCTGATAAAAAAAACTAATAGTTTTCCAAGAACAATATTTGGATTGAATGCAAAACGCGTGAAAAAGCAATTCAAAATTAATAATAGTATATGATTGAAATAAAAAATAAGTTTGATGACTTAAAATATTTGCTTTATATAGTTAACTTCCGTTGTTGTCTTCAACATTTATCTTTCGTTGTTGTCTTCAATATTAAGTAGCATTAATTTGACGAGGTCGATTGTTAACAGTCGTTTATCCTCAATTAAATCCATCATCAACACTTTGATTGCGCGGCTTATACGCTAATACAATTAATTATTTGCAGTTTTGGCTTCAAATAATGCAGCACTTACTTACAACCACTTAAATTTTATTTGCTTTTATTTAGCGTGTCTTTTTTCTTCATTGATTTTCAAGCTTTCCCAAGTGTTTGCTGTACTATGCAATTGTTTTGGTACTCTTGTCAATTACTGTTATTGCTTTTTTTCAATTATTTTCACCTTTTCATTGGTTAAAATCAATTCAGCATTTTTTCTTATTTTTTATGGTTTTACAACTACGTTGTTTTATACGAACAAGATTCTGAATATTACCATCTGTTCTTAAACATGAACAACTTGCTTTTTTCTAGTTGATTTGATTCATTTTTTCGACCACAAATTGCAACAAGCAAGTTAGATTAAAAAAACAGCAATAAAATAAAATTTGATTAATTTTATGCCGCCCGTTTTGGGATATAAATATATAATAAAATCTATTAGATAATCCATTAGTATAGAATAGTTAACATGTTAAAGCCAGATTGATTTAAAAACACAATTAAACAATGAACCTAATTTTTAGGTTGAATTACTATGAATTAAGTGAAATATTTTATAAAATAGTTTAATGTTTAATTTTTTCAAATAAATTTATTTATTTAATAAAATAAATTTGTTCAAAATAACTTATAATTTTTTTTTATTATCTTAAGTTGAAGCATACATTTTTAAATAATTTAAGAAAAAATTATTTAAATTATAAGATGTTGTAGTAATTTCTTTATTTAGTTAGTAAAATTTTAAGAAAATACAATTTAACGTGTTATCCGTCTAAGAGTAATTACACAACTACTATTTTAACTCGGACTTCTTGTCCTACTTTCTTTCTACTTTTCTTTTGGGCTTCCGCCATTTTGTTGTTTACAAGACCAACTCACTTTACATTTACCCCTTTATCTTTATCTTTCGACTTATTCGTTTGGGAACTTCACAGTTTTACTCATGATGTCTTTTATCTTGTGACTACTGGAGCCTTTACGGCCTTCAGGAGGGATATCAAGTCTCCTTTAACTCTACTACTCGTCTAAGACACGGGAGTCAACTGTGGTCCACCCAAACCTTACTTTTCAGAGATTAAGAGCATAACTACGTTCTTTACCTCAGCGCTAAGGGAACGTAGACTCTTGATCCATATTCTCCATATATTTCTAAAATATATGTACGTTAAACAAGAGATTCACTACAATGTTTATTTACATTGATTTATTATTAATAATTTTTTAAAATAAAACAATTTATGGCTTTTATGCAAATAATATTAATAAATAATATAAAATTAGATAACAAGAAATAAAACACTTTAAAAACAATAAATATTAACATTTATTTAATGCAATAAACATAAAAACAAATTTAAAAAAAAAATTATTAAAGAATTAAGCAAAAAAGAAAAAGTAGGATTTTTAATAATTTCAAATTAAATTCAATTTAAGAATATTACATAATATAAAATAAAATTAGCAAAATAAATGACAAAACTAAAACAAACAAAACCTAGAATTTTTTACTCTACTCATAAATTTAACTGACAAGTGATTATAAAATTTCTCACTAAAAAAGTTATGCTTTTATATATTTATATTAATTCGATAAGTTTTGAAAGCAAAAAATATTTTTTTATCAATTGATTCAGAATCATATTTAAAAGTATAGCTAAATTTTTATTAAAAATTGACATTAGTTACTCAAAAAATGCAATAACTAACGATTAATCAAATTCTATTTACTTTAGCAAACGGATCACAATTAGATTGAGACAAACAGGACTGTCTAATGTGGGAACAGACGGAAGGATCTGTTCAGTCAGAGCAGATAACTGGCTGTCTGGCACATCCAGTGTGTAAACCAAAAAACTCACAAATGAACATGCAAACAGGCTGCCAACAACGTCAGGGCTCAGCCCTTTGGAAATACTTACAAGTACAACAAAATCAATCAGCCACCGTTGACTACGCGGACGTGCCTCTGATCAGTTCTGACATAAGACCATCGACTAAAGCTAGTTGTGTATTTGATTTAGATACCGAACCAAATAAACCACCAAAAATTTCAAAAACAGTTTTCTTTGTTTTTACTTTCTGTTTTATAGTTTGTGTTTTACTATTAATTCGTACCAAGAGCCGAACTATACCAGAAAAAGTCAATTTAGCTGCAAGTGAACAACTAGTAGCAAAAAGAACTAATTGGGTAGAATTACCATCTGTACAAAGTCTGAGTGGTTTTGAGCAAGCCATAACTGTAGATACCATTTGTCGCAAATATGTCGGTTCTGTAGAAGATGGGGCATTTAGTTTCAAGGGCATTCAATATGCATTAGCTCCGATTGGTTCACGAAGATGGCAACGAACCATACCAATTTGGCATAGTTCACAGCATTGTAAACCAGAACTAGTACATAGAGCAGCTAATTTTGGATCTAAATGTGCCCAATTGAATCCATTTTCTAATCGATTTGAAGGTCAAGAAGATTGTCTTTATTTAAATGTTTGGACTCCTCGCTTAGATAACACTGTAAGTTTACGTATTTTTTCTTTTTAATTTTTTTTTTAAATTGTCTAATTAATTTATCGAAATTAATAATAATTTAACTTTAATATTAAATACAATATTTTTTTTTTTTTATCTATTTTTTTGAAAAAAAAAAATTTTTTATTTGTAGTTGTGATTATAGGTTTTAAGGATTATTTTTTTATTAAAACTATTTAATCCAATATTTTATCTTTATTCTAATTTAATCAAATTTCAAACTATTACTACAGCTAAAAAGACAATAAACAATAATTTAATTTTTATTTGTGGACGTTTTGTATTAAAAAAAAAACTATTTTTAAATATATTCAATTAAATTTCATATTTTTAATAAATATTCAAAAAAAAAATTAATTAATCTTTTTTTATTATTTAAATTTTTTTATGACTATAATTAAAATCTAAAAATTAATTTAACTTAATTAAGTATTTGTTATATAAATTTAAAAAATGTTAAAAAAAATTTTAACTAATAAAATTATACTTTATATAGTGTAAATTAATTAAAAAGAGTAATCTATGTAAAATACATTGATTTATAATATTTTATATTTAAAAAATTTTTTAACTTAAAGTTTAAAAATAAAATTTTAGGATAAAAAAAATTTAATATTATTATAAAAAATAAAAAAAATAAAATACAACAATTTTAATGTAATACGTTTTTACAACTAGATGTAATGTAAAATTGTTTATAACTGAAAACATTTTTGGCCGAAAAACATTTATTAATAAAATGTAAATCATATTTGTATTTATCCATTTTTAAATTTAATATTTAAAATTTTACCTTTACTTAAATTAACTGATTTAAACAAAATATTTTTATGGTTAAACCATGTTATTTAAAATTTTTTTTTCAATTTAATTAATTTTTTTTATATTTTTAGTTTATCTATTATATTAACAAATTCAATAATTTTTATTTAAGTTAGAATAATTCATTTTTTTTAGAAGTATATTTTTGACAAGCTCATCAGCTTAAATTAAAAATGTTTTTATTATTAAACAAGATTTTTCTTTCAATTTATTTTTCATTATGCAAGCATTTTAATATTATTTTTATTTAAAATTTTAAAATTTTATTGATTATAATATGAAATGTAATAAAAATTCATGGGTTTATGCTTTCATGAGGTTTTTCACAAAAAAATAATTATAAAAAATTTATTTACTAATTTAACAAATCATTAAATTACATTGTGAATAAATTCTTTATTTTTTTTTAATTCTTAAACATTTTAAAGTTAAAAAAAAAATAAGTAAAACAAGCAATTAAAAAAAAATCAGCATAAATTAGCTAAAAAATAGCAATAATTTATCCAAAAATTAACCTTATTTTATTAATTTAGTCACCTTATGTTCAATTAAGTAGATGGAAAATGTTTTAAATGAAAGCAATACATTTAATTATTTGCAACTACTAAACATTCACTTAAAAAATTTAAAAATTTAAAACCATTATTTATATATTTAAATTTGTGTTATTCAAATTTGATAATCAGTTGAATTAATTTTTTTTTTTTAAATTTTAAGTTACAAACATATAAATTAATTGATTTTTAACCATGTTACTGATCATAAAATTCAATTTTCTTTCATAAAAACCATAAATCATTATTTTATTTATAAAAAAATTATATTTTATAAAAAATTAATTGCTAATGTTTTAGCTTTTTATTTTACAATCATATATTAATGGGCTACAATTAATTTAATTTTGATAAACTTAAATCTGAATTAATTTTTTTTTTTTTGTTAGAATAGATTTAACTCTTTTAAGTGATCAAATACTTTACTTCAAGATTAAGATTTTATCTATGATGATGAATTGTAATCAAACTACTTTTTTTAATTTTATATTAATATATTTAACAAAGCTATTATTTAGGTATTATAAAAATTCTATTATTATTGATTACGTTAAACGCTTAAAGCTATAAATGAAACTAAAACTTAATAAATAATGAACTTTTTTTTATAAAAATTTTTCACTTTAGAATTCATTAAATATCCATTAAGTTTGTAATATTTTATGAGCCAACACTTTTTCATATAAATTGTTTAAAATCAAAATTAAAGAAATAAAAATTAGTTATTCTATATAAATAATATAATATTTGTATGATGTGCTAAAATTATAATTTTTAAAATAAATTCTATGAATAATTAAATTTTTTTTAGGCGGAACTTTCAGTTATGGTATGGTTTCACTCAGGCTTCCTTCAGTTTGGTTCAGGTCACACACCTGGTTTATCTCCTTCTGGAAAATTGTCAAAAAAATTAAATACTATCTTTGTATCATTTAATTATCGACTTGATGGTTTGGGTTTTTTAACACTTCCAAGTTTAGCAAATAACGGACCGAATTCAGCGTTTGGTAACTATGCATTGTTTGATCAATTAACAGCTTTACAATGGGTCAAAAAAAATATCCACCGTTTTGGTGGTAATCCAAATAAAATCACAGTATTTGGTGCTGATGGCGGAGCTGCTTGCATACTTGCACTATTGAATTGTCCTGAATTTAATCAAATTATATCAAAAATTTGGTTAGCAGGTCCTGCTTTATTTTATAATCAAACATTTCAAACTGCAGCAGCGCGTCATCATAATCAACAGCAATTTAATTTAGAAAGTGGTTGCTCATTAAATGATCTAAATTGTTTACGCAATTTAACTGCAAATCAAGTCATATCAAGTTTTCTTGGTGCTGATGATGCATCTTTTAGAATTAATGATCAAAATGATTTACCTATACAAGGAATATATACAAACCAATGGATTGTAATAGATGGTACGTATAAAAAAAATGTTTAAAAATTGTTTTAACATTAATTTTTTTAAAATTTGATAAAAAAAAAATAATGTAGATGAATTAACAACTGAAGCTTATCCATTTAAAGGAAAAAATAATTATGAAAAATTAGAATTTTTAATTGGCACTGCAAAGCAGGCAGTTGAATTTTGGCCTGGGCCAAGAGATTTACGGAAATGGGATTGGAAAGAATATGTTAAATATGTTATAACTAGTTTAGATAGTTTTGGACCCAAAATTAGTGAACTTGCATTAAAATTATACCCACCAGATACAGTGTCAAATGAAGAATTAAGTAATCACATTGCAGCAATCAATAGTTTAACAAAAAATGAAAAAAAAATTAGCTATAAGCAATCTAAACAAAGAGGATTTAATCAATCAAGCAAAAATATGATAAATCAAAATGAAATAACGATTAATTTATCAAATGATAATCAAATGTTGAAAAATAAAACAATTAAAATCAGGCGAGAACTTAACAAAAAAAATAGTAAAAACTCTAAACCTGAATTGCTTTACGCTACAATGGTCAGTGATGTCAAGCAAACTTGTCCTGTAAATTTTATTTCAGAAAACTTGGCTAAATATCACAAGGCAAAAATTTATCGTTATATTATAGCAAATTCACCTTCGAAACCGGTAATTTTTTGTTTTTTATTTTGAAACTAAAAATTACAATTTTTTTTACGCAGATTACAACTTACGACTACGACAGTAAATATAGTCTTCATCTTTGGGATATAATTGCATTCTTTGGTCAAATTCACACTTTCATTAAAAAACCTAATGTTAATGACTCTTCATTTGTAAACCAAATACAACAAATATTGATGAATTTTACTGAGCAAGTTGAAGAATCATTACAAAGTATAGAATTTCATAATAAAAAAACGAATTCTCGAAATATGTGGCCCACATATCCAAATGCCGTAGCAATGATCAATTATAATCTGACAGTCGTGGATTCATATGCTTCAAATAGGTGTAAATTTTGGCACAAAATGGGTTTAGATACTTATGCATGGGTCTGTTAAAAAAATCAATCAAATTCAAAAAAAAATTTCAAGTTTGTTTAGTAATTAATGTCGGAAAATTGTAAATATGTGTTTATTGTAAATATAAAAATAACAAAACAAACTGTATCATCAAATTTTTACTTTATAAATTTTCAATTGGTGGAGGTAGATTTTGAATTAAATTTTTTGCTATTGCATCAAAACAATAAATAGTGGTCGCATTCTCTTTATTTAAATGCAAAGGGGCTCCTGAATCACAAGTTTCTTGAATTCTTGTATTTATCGGAATATTCCCTTAAAATGAAATAAAATTAACATTAAATGTGTTTAGGGTAAAATTTTATTAACATACCAAGCAAAGATATATTATATTTTTCAGTAAGCTTCACTATTTGATTTTCGCCATATATGTAACTAACTTCTTTACAAGAAGGGCATTCAAATCCAAGCATATTTTGAACTAGTCCAAGAACTTTACAGTTAACATTATTAAACATTGCAATTGATTTTTCTGCGTCTTGGGTCGCGACCTTTTGAGGTGTTGTCACTATAATACTTCCTGATACAGGAATATTTTGAATTATACTTAATTGAACATCACCTGTCCCTGGAGGCATATCTATTAATAAATAATCCATCGATCCCCAACTAACTTTTCTTAACAATTGATTTATAGCTTGCATCACCATTAATCCTCTCCAAATTAATGCATTATCTTTATCAATTAAAAAACCCATCGACATACACTTTATTCCATAATTTACCAATGGAAGCATTAAGTTTTCTAGTTAAATAAAAATTGTTAAGTTTTATCATAAGTTTGTTTTGCAAATATTTTACGTTTATTCAATTGTGGTCTTCCTTGTAAATTTAACATCCTTGGAATAGACGGCCCAAAAACATCGGCATCCAGAATTCCTATTTTGTTATTCTGATTGGAATCAATATATTTGACCAATAACTGATTTCAAAGTCAAACCTTATTTAGTCGTTGTAATGCAAAAGCTAAATTAACAGTAACTGACGATTTCCCAACACCTCCTTTTCCTGATGAAACTAGAACTACATGTTTAATTCCTGGAATCGGAATTTTTTTAGGTAATGATTTACTTATTCTACTATCAATATTCTAATTTGAATGACAATCTTAAATATTTTTAATTTATAATTTATATAAACCTACCACATTTGAAGAAAAAAATCTGTAACTACAAAAACTCAGTAGTTTGATTTTATCACTAATAATCACTAAATTCATTACAAATGCTAAAATTTCAAAACTTTGATTCAAAATAAATCAATTAAATAAATGTAAATAAAACTTATCCATGCTGTTATCCATGGACCGTTTCCTCATTACACAATTTAATTTTACTCTATTTAGATCTTTATAAATTTTTTACTTAGGCATATTATCAAATTTGCAATAGTTAATAACTTTAAAAAAAGTATTCAAACAATAAAGAACAAAACATTATAATAATTTTTAATAATTTTTTTTTTATAAAACTTAATTATTTTTATTTCATTAATTATTTATTAAATTTTTTTTTTCAATCTTACCTCAAGTTTTTTTTTAATATATTTTTGAATTAAAAAGTTGACAAAAATTAGTTTTAAACTTATTACTAATATAAATTAATGAATTGGTAATATTTTGTTTGATTTGGTTTTTTTTTATTAGAAAATATCTGGTAATAAATTTAATTTTATAATTAAAATTGATTTTTGAAACTTTTTTGTTTAGGTTTTTTTATAACTTCAAGTTGTAAATAAAGACATTGTAATTAAATTAAATCAAAAATTCAATTATTTTGGAATTCTTGTTTTATAGATTTATATTTTATTTTTTTTAATTAATGTGTTAATTTAATAATATAAAAATTTAGGTTTTAAGGTAAATTTTTAATTTTTTTAAATTAATAGTTAAAAAATATGTAATTAAAAACTTTATAAAATATAAATTTTTATATAAAAATTTTCTTTTTTTGTCATTTAATTAATATTTAAAATAAATAATTTTTTTTATGTTAATTTTATTTTTTTTTTAATTAATGCTAAAGAAATTGACTTTTGATTATGAATAAATTACATATGAATAAATTTTATTGATTTGTTACCAATTATTAAATAAAAATAAATAACTTACAATAAATTTTATTTTTAATAATTAGTTTTTTATTTAAAAATTATTCTTAATAAATAAATGAGTTCTTTTAGTACAAATTGAAAAAATTAAACATATCAGTTTCTTGGGTGAATTTTACCTGCATCTAAATTAGTTAACCAGGGGTAAGTATTAAGTTTTTACACTATGTTATCAATAAGCAACGTTTTAGCTCATTAGTTAGTTTTATTTAATAGTCATTTTTTATTCTCTAATCATTATAAGAAAGAAACAAATTGGATCAAAAGCAAGAAGTTATTATTATTGCTCACTTTTGTTTTATGCAAAATTTATATTATTGTTTTTAAATTAAATATAATTTTTGTTTCTCAATTTATTTATTTTTTCCTGGGCTCGTATTAGTTATCTAAAAACTTAACATTAAATGATTAACATTTTAAAAAATAAATTTATTTTGATTAATTTTATAACTTAAATTTTTAATATTTTATATTTATTTAATCAAAATAGTTATTTATTTAACTTAAAAAATGTAATAAAAATTTTAATACTTGAACTTATTTATTATTTTTTTTTTACTTTTGTTTTTTTAATATACTTTAAATAAATATTGAAATTATTTAGACAAAAAATTTACTTTGAGGTTAAAAATAAGAAAACATAATTTAAAAAACATTTAAACAAACGTTAAAAAAAAATATATCGAATGATTTAGCTATTAAATTAAATTTTAAAAGTTGAGAATTATTATTTTTTTCCATTTTATTTATTAAAATTAACGTTTCAAAAAGATTAGTAAAACAATTAATTTTGAAATTTTTAAAATATTTTATTTTAAAATTTTTTTTTTTAATAGTTTTGAACTACTCAAAAAATTTAATATAAACTAGAATCTAAACTAGAATCAAACATATTTGAGAATTGATTTAATTAAACTCTATTAATGTTCCTATTGTTCACTCAAACGTCTTTGGGACCAAATATTTGTTTTTATTTTTTACCTTTAAATTAAGGTAACAAAGACTTGCTAGTTAGTTTACGTTCTTTTTTCCTTTAATTTTTTACTTTATTTTAACTATCATAAAATATAAATCAATTGTTTTAAATTTTTATTTTAAATTATCAAATTTTAATATTAAATATTCAAAGTAAAAATATAAAATAAAATTAAAACAACTTTTATAAATATAAGTAAATTTTTAATTTAATATTTTTATATTTTTGTAATTTTATAGATTTTATTTTTATGTTTTAAATATCAAACATCTATGGATGTGATGAAATACCTGTATTTCTCATTTCTGTTTCCATTAAAGGCCAATATATCAGAATGTATCAATTTTAAATTCTCTCTTCTGGAATTAATATTCTGTCTTGGAATGTGCTATTATTTAAAGCGTCTCAATATCTTTTGCCATCCTAAAACCATTCCTCTTTATTATATCAGTTGCATATTTAAGATTCAAATGTCCCATTCTGCTTGACCGTTTATAATATCTCACAGTAAAAAACTTACTATAACTTTTTGGTTTATGGCTGTTACCTGGTTTGCTCATAAATATATTGTAAAAGCTTTGGCAAGTCAAAATGACCATACGGATCGAGATAGAAGCACGCTTTAATCCTGTATATATTTTTGTATATTAACTACATAATTAATAAGTATAATTAAAATAAAATGGATATCACACTATTCATTCAGACTTACCTTCTTACTTTTTAATTGTACATTAAATTTGTTATTCCATAAACTCACTAATCTCTCTACTTTTTAATATAACTCCATTGTGATTATTTTTTATTTCACAATAATTTGATTTAAATTTTCATTTAGATCTTTATAGTAAATAACATTTGATAATTTAATGTTTTTACTATGCACACTAACAATATTTGAGTCGCACAGTTTTCTCTCAACTTGCTTACTACCGACTACAATATTAACAATTTCTCTTTAAAGTGGTTAATCTTGACTTTGTTATTAATGAAATGACCCGAGGCACATATGTTAATAAAAGTTTCATGTTTTTTATTGAAAACTTTCTTAAAAATATTTTCTTTTAAAATATAATTTTTAAATTTTAAACAACCTCTCTTAAAATGTCCGAGTTTCTTACAACAAAACAAGCCAAAACCTTCACCATAACTATCTCAAAATCTAATTTTATCATCCAATGTTCTTCAGAGAGTTTCGAATTACATTCCTTAAGATTTTTTATGCATATTTTTAATTTTATTGCGAATTCCTCTATTGAATTAGACTTTTCAAACTTTAATTCACCTAACTCTATCAATCCTTGTTTCATTCTGCCTATTCTTGTGCCAGATATTATTTCTTTCAATTCTTTTATAACTTGGCACACTGTTGAATCTTTTCTTAAAAGTGTATGGAACTTTTTGTTAGTAATGGTCATAAATAATACATTATATTTTATATTCATGTCTGATTCTTTTCCAATAGATCCAATAGATTTCCATATCCGAAAAAATTGAGTATCAGCGCTAATTGCTTCAAATATTGATTGTAGTTTTCTCAAGTAAATTTTTCGATTTCAGTGCTCAAACTCAAAATCTGTGAAATTTGATCTAAATCATTTCAAATTCTTTTGATTTTTCTCAAATGTATAATTGCCTACTTAGCCACTCATGTGACTTTACACTTAACAAAACCAATTCTAATTTAAATAAATAAAAGCAAATAAATACTTAACACTGCTTAATACATATAATTTAAATTTATTTATTATATTATATGTATAGAATTTAAACAAATTTATTTTATGATTAGAACTTACGAAACAAAATTGTAAAGAAATTATTATATTGTTATGATGAAATATAAAAAGAGTGTTAGTGCTTTTTTACCTATACGATATAGAACAATGTATTATGAATAGTCAAGCGCAAATTTTTTTCTCTGGACATATGTTTAAATAACTTAAAAATATATATATAATTTTTTATTATTTGTTTATTTTATTAGTCGAACTAAATGGTTGAGATGAATATGTATGAAAGAGAATATATTATATTCTTATTTTTTATGTTAGTTAAATTCTTATCATCTGAGCGAATAGTAATTGTAATTTTTTCTATTTCTTTTTCTCATTCTTTGATTCGTAAAAAGTACCATCAGTGGTAACACTTTTTAATTTTAAGTGAAATTTGCTTGACCTATTTTAAATTAAACTTTTTACAGTATTAATATATAAAAAGATTATTTATGTAAAACACAACTATTTAAAAACATTTTGTTAAATACAATTTAATGGTTAAATTACGGTTTAATTACGTAAATTTAGAGTGTTTAGTTAAATATTGGTAATTTTTATTGATTATGTAAAAAAAAATTTAAATAAATATCTGTAATTTAACTTGAAAAAAATGTTATTAACTTTTCATTTTTAAAATAAAAATAAATTTAAATTTTATAAGATTAAAAGATTTATTAAAAAAATTTTAATTAGGTCAAAATTATTAGACTTTTTTTTAAAATAATATATATAAATTTGAGCAAAATAGAAATAAAACCATTTAATTAAAAGTGTAGCGAATGCTAATACTCAACCTTTTGAAATAATTTTAAACAAGATGGAGGGTTTTAACCTTATCTTTATTAGTTTTTAAGAAGATGATACAAACGCACACACGCTACTGAAGTCAAGATTCTGACTGTCCTTAAAATCTATTGCGTCTTAGGAAAACTACGTCTTCCTTTTTTGGACTTTCTTTGTGTTACCTTTACTATTAGGTTTACTATTAGGTTATAGTAGGCCTAACCTACTTTACCTCTACCCAAAGTGTATCAAGGAACTTGACTAGTTGATTTCCGATAGTGCATTTCTATCGATGTCCCTTTAACGTTGTAATAGGTTTACGGAGACTTCCATCAGGTTTACATCTACTATTACTTTAGATATCTTAAGTGACGTCAACATGTCTTTCCTGATCTCTTCAGCGAGTTCTCTATTTGCTTTATGACAGGTTTACAAGGTCTTAGGATTACAGGGTAAGGTCTGCAGTACCTGCACCCCTTCTATTCTTTACTGTCATCTCGGCATTTAGATACGTTAGGGCTTTATTTAGGTCTTAGGGGTTAATGATATATTTTATGTTCTACATCAATTCCCCCCCTTGAGCCAGGTTAGTTTAGAAACTATCTGGCTCACAAAGAGTTATATATTCAGGTAGCACTTCATACAATTTTAATTTTTAAACAACAAATAGACAAGTTTGAGGTTACACAATATCTTACATTAATTCTTAGAGAAGCGGCCTCTCTTTCTTTTAGGAGACTGTGTTCTGGGCTCTTCTTTACGTGGGCGATCCCTTTTCTTCTCGGTATTAGCGGTTCTTCTATTTGTTCTTCAACGTCTCTCGAAAAGGGAAATAGTTGAGATACATGAATTTTTGTGAGAATTTGGGACGGATCATTCGGTTTGCACAAGTCATAAGAGACTGGAGAGATCTTACGATAGATTTTATACGGGCCATCTCTTCGAGGACTGAACTTCTTGGTAAAGCCTTTAT
Organism: Pyemotes zhonghuajia; assembly: GCA_025170145.1. Lineage (NCBI taxonomy): Eukaryota > Metazoa > Arthropoda > Arachnida > Trombidiformes > Pyemotidae > Pyemotes > Pyemotes zhonghuajia. The sequence goes on along the minus strand of CM045844.1, from coordinate 8,370,109 downwards.
GGGCTTTACTTAAAGAAACATCCCTTAGTAATACTAAGTCTCCAATGTTGTATTCAGGTACTCTATTCAGTTCTTCTCTTTCAATAACTCCGTGGTTTACTTGAGATAATTGCATCTACCGACTTAAGTCATCTAGTACAGGTGTGATACCTGCTAAGAAGGTTTCAGGCTCTGAGTAAGGGCGATAGTCAAATTCTATATCAGCTGATGTTCGGGCTTCAAAACCGAACATTAATTTATTCAAAGAAAAACCTGTCATCCGGTTGATCACTGAATTTAAACTGAAACGTACAGATGCTAAATGATCAGGCCATGTAGTATGGTCGCCTCGACACAGAATGCTTGACCGGGTTTTAATTTCTCGGTTCTTCCTTTCTACCGGATTGGCCTGTGGATGATAAACTGGAGTGAGGGAATGCTTCATGTCCAACTTAATACAAATATATTGCATAAGTTGGCTGATGAACTGCACACCGTTATCAGAAATGATTCGGCGGGGAATTCCATAGAATAAGCAGATTTCCTTTAGAATGATTTCCAAATAGGCTTCAGCAGTGGCCTCCTGAAGAGGGAAAAGTTCCACAAACCTCGTTGCGAGATCTTCTATCACAAGAATTTGTGTAAACCCTTCCACACTCTCGAGAAGAGGACCGATCAGGTCAATTGCGATGGTTTCAAACTTTTGCGAATGTGGTCTCATCGTAAGAGAACGCACTGGTGGTCCAGATCTTGGTTGGAACCGTTGACACTGTCCACATAGTCAGATAAACGAAGCAACATCTCTCCTCATGTTTCTCCAGATAAATCTTCGCTTTAAAGAAGCGAATGTTTTTTCGAGTCCATGATTTCCGGCTAGAGGTGTGCTATGATGTTCGCGAATTAAATCGTTAACCATACTTCTCGGGATAACAATTTGACCATCATCATCTGAATCTGTGGGGTCATAACGATGAAGAACTCCTTGGCTGATGAAATAACCAAGATTTAAATAATTGGCAAGCACAGCTTCATTATCCGTCATTTTCTCGATCCCTTCAATAATCGTCCTTAATTCATGATCTTCCAACTGTTTCTGTCTTAAGAATGTTTTGGATGTCTGTCCAAACGCCATTCCTTGGATCTTGAAACTTTTCAGATCCGCTTCATCTATAGGTGGTCTTGATAGTCCATCGGCGACTATGTTTTCTTTTCCTAACTTGTACTCAATCTTTAGGTTAAAAAGTTGTAGGAGAATGATCCAGCGAGCTAGTCTACCCGAGGGTTAGTGACATTAGCCACTTGAGGGCTTGATGATCGGAATAAATGGTGACCATAGTTGATTCGAGATACGGTCGAAATTTAATTGCTACTGACCACACTATGGCAAGGGCTTCACGTTGCGTAGTGGAATAATTCCGTTCGGCTGGTGTTAAAAGCCTACTAGTATACTCTATGACACCTTCTTGCCCATCCTGTATCTGTGAAATAACTGCACTAATCCCATACGCACTGGCATCAGTATGAAGAATGAATGGCTGTTCTAAATCTGTCTGCATGAGGATAGGTGCTCTTGTAAGAAAGCCTTTTAATTCGCGGAACGCCTTTTCTTGCTCTTCTAACCAAATCCAAGGTTGGTTTTGTTTAGTTAACATGCTTAATGGCTGGGCAATGGTGGAGAAATTTGGTACAAATTTCCTGTACCATGAACAAGTCTGAATGAATCTTTGGATCTGTTTTGTATTTTGTAGTCTTGGCCAATCGATAATTGTGAAAGTATATAGAGAACAAGTTGTTTAGTCTAAGAAAGAGACGGTTTATAATAGATAAATAAAGCGACTAGTATTCGAACCTAAGTGTGAGTTCTCTGATATATTTGCTAGGTCTGTTTTATTTGACTAGAAGTAATTTAGCATAGCATTGTTTTAGAGCAGAGTTTTGGCAGGTGTGAAGAAAGGTTTAGTTAGTATATGGAACAGATGGACTAAAACAAACAAGTAATATTTGCTGGCGCAAGGGCACATTATTGTTTGTTGTTATCTGTATTTATGATTGTAAATAGACATTGAAATGTCACCACCCGAATGAACTGACCTCTAGTAGAATCTTAAATCTTGAAGGAGAGGTCTCAACCATGATGATTTCTGCACGGTATAAAAAGAGGAGATTGACCGGAGAGACGACACAGAACGAAAAACAGATTGTACTAATCCCTGAGATTAACAAATTGATTTTTCGCCTTACATAGTGTTTCTGAAAAAGCCAATCAACCCTTTAAGAGGTAACCGTGTAGAAAGTAAGCGGGTTGTCATTCTTTGAGTGCCCATTTTATTTCTTACTGAGTGTGTGAGTGTCATAAGAGTTTAAAGTGATAATTCCAACAATGTCTACTATACGTCCAAACGAGGAAATCCAACAATAATTGACCTGATTTTCCCGGGATCAACTTTGACACCACTCGTAGTTAAAATGTATCCCAAGTATTTTACCTCGGGGGCCAGGAATTGGCATTTCTTTAAGTTTACCCTTAAGTGATGGTTTTGAAAATGGATGAAAATTATCTCTAAATTGCTAATATGTTCGTTGTAGCTATTAGAAATTACTATTATGTCATCCAAATAAACAAGAATAGTGATTTTTGGGTAACTCTTTTTCACATTATCCATCATCCGTTGGAAAGTTGCCGGTGCATTTCTTAATCCAAACGGCATTCAATTGAACTGAAACAAACCCAGAGGGGTGGTGATTGCCGTTTTCGCTTTGTCATTCTCAGCCATGGGTACTTGAAGATATCCTGATGCGAGATCTAGGACTGACATATATTTTGTCGTTTGAGCTTGATGTAGTAACTCATTGATCGAAGGCATTGGATAGCTATCAGGTACCGTGATCTCATTAATTTTCCTAAAGTCAACACAGATGCGGATCTTGTCATCTGGCTTAGGTACTATCACTAAAGGAAAGGCCCACGGATTAGTACTTTCCTCTATAATTCCTTCTTCCAGTAATTCGTTTAGGTGTTGTTCAACCGCTTCCCGATATTTCAACGGGGTTCTATACGAATTTAGGGAGATAGGATGACTGACTGAATAAAGTATTATCTTATGTTCAGCAAGATCGGTGGGTGGTCCACGTTCTGCAAAGACCTGGGCATAACCATCTAATAGCCCTTTGACCCCTTTATCCAAATCTTTATCCGCCAAATCTACAGATAAGTTGCTATTTCCAAGACAATTTTCTTCTAACATCGGATATCGTACTTTTGAGTCACGATAACCCCATTTTCCTTGTTTGAAGTCCAGATCTAAGTTGCTGAGTTGTAGGAAATCGCATCTCAAGATGCAAGGGTACGAATTTTCAACGATCCCTACCTCAATATTATTTTCTCGTGCCCCTAACCGGAAGGTCAGAGTATCATATTGTATTTCTACAACGTCTCCGGTTTGAATAAATTGTTTTATTTTAATGGATTTTGGGGTTGGTTGTTGTACGATAGGACGAATTCTGTTGTATAACCTCTTATTAACCTCTTATAATTGTGAGGGTCGCCCCTGAATCTACTAAGGCTTTTACTTCTTCTTGTTCAACTTTCACGGGTAAGAAAAATCTGTTGTTGAGTTTCTTCAACCCTTTTTCTCCTGAAGCATTAAATATCAAAATGGATGGAAAACTATCTTCGATCTCAGTAATTTCTTTACTTTGAGGTTGATCTTCTTCTACTCTTAAAGAGTGGAACGTTCTAACCCGTTTCGGACATTGACTAGCAATGTGTCCTGTCTGTTGGCAAAGATAACAGGTAATCGTTGGTACTGTGTTGGGAATCTTCGTGTTTCTGGGATGACTATCTTCCTTGGGAGTAGTACTCTTGATTATAGAGGTTTCCATTTTGGTTCTCTTGGTGTGTCGTTGTCGTTTACGACAGACCTCTTCGACATGTCCAAGATATCCACAGTATGAACACGAAACTTGTTTTCGTTTTGCGGGTTCTGCTCTGTTACGTCTCTCATTTGTATCTACCAATTCTAGACGTAGAACCTCTTCTAAAAGGGAGTCATACGTATCGTATCGCTCTCTGGGTACAAATTTTATAATCTTGCCAGGCAGTTTGGAATAGACAAAATCTAGCTGAAAACCAAGATTGATATCTCCTCGTAGCCTACTGATTTCGTTCATTTCGGATTTTATTTTTCTAATGAGACTGACAAGGTTTATCTTTGCGGGGTCTAGATTATTAAGATCTCGGATAATCTGGTATGGGGCACGATATACTTGGTATTCCACTCTTAATGCTTTTAGAGCTTGTTCCCAAGTGAAAATTGATAGCTCCACCGTTCGCCACCAATCATAAGCCTCACCCTTCAATAAAGCTGGTAGGGCCTTCAAAGCTTTCTCGTCTGAGATGTTACTGGCTTCTTTTAAACTAGTTACTTCATATAAAAACGAGTCCAATTCTTTAGCAATGCCGTGAAAACGGCTGACGTTTTTGTGAAGCATTTCTGTAAAATTGGTTTTTGGATGTTCGGCACGGTCAGATGAATGTCCGGAAAGATTTTGTGATCTTCTAACCTGTTCCTCGATAAAACGTCTAATTTCATCTGTTAAACCTGGTGGTTTACTAGCCAGAGACATTGGTACCGACATATTATTCAATATGTCCTCTGAACTGAAATCTTATTCGTTTTGATTGATGTTGCTATTCATTATTATATAAAGTTCTTCAAACTATCTTATCGATCTTTCTAGTTCAAGTTCTTGTCCTTGTTCTAATCCGGTCCCTGTTCAGGCGCCAAAATGTAGCGAATACTAATACTCAACCTTTTGAAATAATTTTAAACAAGATGGAGGGTTTTAACCCTATCTTTATTAGTTTTTAAGAAGATGATACAAACGCACACACGCTACTGAAGTCAAGATTCTGACTGTCCTTATTTTATGTTCTACATCAAAAGTATATTATTTTTTAATTTTTTATATTCAAATAGGTAAGATACCATAAATGTTCTAAATGTTCACCAATAAAATTGTTTAGTAGATTAGACATATTTAAAACTAATTTAATGAAAAAACTATAAAATTACAAAACTCAATTTTTTAAGGAATGTAAATTCATCTTTTAGCAGATGTCTTAAATGAAGTTTTAGATTCAAGTGACCTTCTCAAATTAATCTCCTGTTTGTAAATTGTAAATTTGATTAGTTGACTCAGATAGTCACCCTAAAGTCAGAATTAACAGCCTGATGCTAGCACAGGTTTTTATGCTAGACGCTACAGCTAATATAACAACTCTGTTTTTACCTACAAAACCCACTTTTACCCTTTTCTCAGCTAATTTTAATAAAAGTTAAAATACTTATTTTAAGATTTTCTAAGTAATATAAATATAGAGTTAACAATAATATTCTAAATAAAAGTCATTATATAGCATTCTGTTTAATTATATAGCCATATTCTTTAATTATATAAATGATTTTTTAAAATTTATATAGTTATATTTATTAAATACAAATTATAATGTATTAAAAGCATTTAAAAAAAATTTAGAAATTTCATCAAAAATTAGTTTGATAAAAAAAAAAAATTTAATAAATCACAATTAAATAATTTGCAATGAAATAATGTTAGAGAATATAAACTATTAATAGATACAATCGATTTGAGATCAAAATTTAAGTTACAAAAAAACACTTTATTTTGAGTTAAAATTGGACAATGTAAAAAATACAGAAACTGAATAATAAATATGATAACAATTAATATAATGAAAACACGGACAAGACTATGAATGGCAAACTCTTCTTTTTTTATTTTTTCCTGAATCCTGATTGATTCTCTCATTATATATCCTAATTTATACAAACTAAAAAAATCCAAATAACTGGTGGACAACCGAAGTTAAAACACTAATTCACAGTATACTGCGTAGTGTAATAATTCATCTTGAAAAACATACGAATTCTTGCAAAAAAAAACACAATGTTTTTCTAACAAATAATATAGCCGAGAGGTTGAATTAAGGGACTTGGAAAAATAACAAAATTAATATTAAAAAATATAAAATTAATAAAAAAATTTTAACTATTTAAAGTGTACGGTCAATTTTTGATTTTTTTTCGGCCAATATGTATCATAATGTCAAGAATAACTCCTTTCAAGAAAAGTCTTTTTCAAAATATTAAGCCTATAATATAGAAAAAAAATAAAGAAGAACTTTAATGATAAATACTTAAAATCTCTACTGCAACTGTATTTATACCAAAAAAAAAAAAACTTAAGAATATTTAAGGTCAGAGAACACATTTTAATTAGAAAAGATTATCATCAGGAACAGACTGAATGGAATTTTATACAAGGTGAACAAAAAAAATGAGTTTGTCTATCTTAAAAATTATAAAAATCTACTTGTGAAAACACAAACTAAAAAAGTTCAGAAAGTTTTTGTTTATGACATTTCTAACTGTTTTTACTTGTTTGTCACTTTGAAACAATTGACTACTGTCATACTTACACTTAAGCAAAGCTGATATTGTGACAAATTTCCATTAAGTTAAAATTAAATAAAATGTGAAAAAACGAATTAGTATAAAAAAAATATTGATAGGATTCAATAGAATTTATCTTAAGAATGTTTTACTTAAAATGGTGTAGAATTAGAACTTTTAAGAAATGATTAGATACAAACGATAAAAGGGTCAAAATTCAAGTGATCTTCATTAACTTAAAAACTTTATATCGTCCATCCTCAAAACGGACCCATCTAGGATTACTTCGCCAGAGGTCATTCTAAGGTTTTCTTTACCAGAATATATTCTTTTCATAACGGTTGGCTTAACTCCAACGGTTAATTCTCGGCTATACAGCTGCTATTTCTTATCAGCTAAACTCTGTTTTCTTTAATATAAATGTGACTTTTGCGCTAATTTAATAGTTTTAGTGTTTAGTTAATTCCTATTATTTAAGATATACTATAACTTAAATTATCAAGAATAATTTTTTTTAAATTATTTTTAAAAATTAAATATAAATAACATTTCAATTTTATTGATTATTATAAAATATGAAAATAATTTTTTAATTTTTTTTTAGATTGTATTTTACTAATTTAATTAAAAAAAAAAAAATTATTAATAAAATGTTCTTAAAACTTATTAATTAAAATTAATTATTAAAAATAAGTTGTTGATTAATTTTTATCATATTATTGTTGAGAGCATATGGCTATTATTTTCAGAAATTACATTATCTTATCATATATGTCAGACTAATGGCATCTATCATAAAGAATCCCTTGTTTTTTCTTGCGTCCCAGTGTTACTTTTCACTTACTTTATTTTATCACTTTATTTTTATTGTTTGATAGTCAACAAATAAATATTTATTAGTTAAAGATTTTAATTATTATTATATAGAATTTATATTAAAATATAATAAATTATTATTAAAAATTTATGCTAAACGTTTTTTTTAATTAATCTTAAGTATTTTTTAGTTAATAAAATTAATCAAATAATTTTTTTTAATATTTTTATTTATTAATTTTTTTTATTCTTATTATATTATATTTTTAATTTTAATAAAAATTTAATTTATTATATAATTATTAGAAAAAATGTATGTAAAGTTCTTGCTTGTCAGATTCTAAATAGAATGTGATTAATAATTAGAGAATAAGAATAAAAGTGAAACTTAAACAAGTATATAAAAAACTGATTTGATTAGTAATATTGTAAAGAATATTGACCAACTAATTTATCGAATGAATATGTATTTTTTGATGGACATTGTGTAACAGTGTAATTTCTTTTATACAATTTTTATAATTAAAAATTGTTATTTTTTGTCTTTCTAGTACAACAGCTTCATTACAAGATTAGCTGCAGATCACTTATCTTAACAATATTATATTTTAATATTTAAATAAATAAAAATTTAATTATTTTATTTAAAATAGACAATTTTAATTTGCTAATTATTAAATTTTTTACTTGGAAAATGATAATTTCTTTTATTTAATAAAAACTTATTTATTATTATTTTTATTACAATAATTTATATTTTATTTTTTTATAGTAAAATAATTTTAAGTTTATTTTTATTGATATAATATATAAATGTAAGGTTTCAAATTTTTTTTTATATTAAAAAATATTATTATTCTTTTTTTAAATTGTCAAAAATTATCAATAATTTTTTAATTTTTTTTTGTTGGGTCAAACTATTTCTGTCAAATGTTGATATAATAAATTAAATCTTATATATAACTTTACAAACATTAAATAGAAAAAGAATAGACATTTAAAGGATATTTTTTTTATAATCTATAATGTTTTATTTTATGAAACTAATAATAACATATATACTGTATATATTTTGATTAGATTATTTTTTTTTATTTTATATTTCTATATTTAATTTAGCGTTTATAAAAATTTAATATCTAAATCATTTTGTATATTAGCATGAAAAATTTATACTACAAAATGTAATACTTTATAATTAAATTATTGGTTTTTATACTTTTTAAATTTTTTATTTAGCTGTTTTATTGAGTTTTTTAATTACTAAAACATCAAGAAGATTATTATTTATATTTTTATAATTATTAAGTAAAATTAGTAAATAATTGAAAAGAGTTAATAACAAGATTTATACCATTTAAAATAAAATTTATTTTAGATAATGATTTTGTTAAGTTTTGTTTTATAAAATTTAGATAATAGTATACTCAATACTTTAAAATTAAATGTTTTTATTAAGTCTTTTTTCTATTATGTTTGATAAAAAAGTAAAATTATTGTTTAAAGAATAGAGTTTAATTGATAGTTAAACTAGCATCAATTTATATGCACTAAAAGAATTTAAGTTTATTTTTTTTTAAACTATTAGAATTAAAACTTAAGTGTTTAGTATGTTATTTGTAAGTTATATAATGTTGTGCTTTTAGTATATTTCAAGCTGTCACAATATAATTGACTGTAACACTAAGCAAATGATCAATTTATTTAGTGAATTGTTATTTTTGAAGTAAATTTCAACTATGATGATTTTACTGAGGTATAGCTTGCTTAAGAAAAAATTGATTTTCACGTCTTTCTTAATTAGGAGTAATTTGCAAAACCTTTTTGATAGTCTCTTTAAATAAAAGAATTTTCGTGATATAAAATTGCGCAAGTAAATCTTGTTTTTTTAAAACAAATCCATTAGTTTTTATTTAAAATACTTTAACAATTTTGGTAAAAACAAATTAAAAGAAATTTTAAAGTGGTCTACATACAATTTCTCTGATTCTTTCGTGATTTTACTTATTTTATCAAAAAGTTCTTAATTACTTTTCATAGTGTGTAATGATAGATTAAACATTTGAATTGTCCTTAAAGTTGTTAACAATAAAATTTTGATTTTGTCTCTTTTTAATTTGTCAAACTAAGCTGCGTAAATAGCATTTTTCAGAAACGACCACAAAACATATTAACTCAGATTATCTAGTTGATAATCTTATTTATTGCATTTTTCTAATTGTCTTATATCATATTCTTTTTTAAATGAATCCTAATAATAGAACTTTCAGAATTATATTTTTCTGCTCTTATAAAGTTAATTGATTTTTTTTTAATAATAAATAAAAGATAATTTGATGTCTATAATTTAATTTAATGTATTATTTTATATTATTGATAAATTATTTGTTAAAATTGATAAAATAAATTTAACAAAAGTTTAAGAGTAATACTTTTGAACTTTAAAAATAAATGTCATTTTATATATAAAAACTTACGTTTTATGTTATTTTGCTACTTATCAGTTTATCTTATTTACATCTGTTTGTTTAACTCAAATTCTTTCAACACCTTTGCCTTTTGATTATTTTTGTTATAAGTTCCAATCAGAGTAAGAAATATAAAGCAAAGAATTTAAAAAAATTCAACTGAATTGTGTAAGCAAGTTTACTGATTAAGCGAGTTTGCTGATCAATAATGTTTATTAATTAAATGTAAAATAGTCCCTGGTTGATACCGTGTGATATTGCAAGCCTTTTATACAATTTACAAATTTTCAAAATCATTAAATTAAAAACAATAAAACGGTTAGTCAAATATATAGAAAACGTGAAGAAAGTTTCATGTTACAAAGCATCTCTCTTACAATAGTAATTGCAGACCACTCAATTTAACACAAATTGAATATTTGAAATCATCAAAAAATGGTATTAAATGTTTCATTGCATTTAATTAAAAAAAAATGGTGAAAAATTAAATTGACTTTTACAAAATACTATTTTTAAATAAAAAAATTTTAGTTTTGACAATTTTATCAAAAACGTAAATAAAGAATTTAAAAAAAAAATTTGATTTATTAAATTTTTTTTTTATTGAAAACTATAAAAATATAATGTAATTTATTTTTTAATAAATTAAACGAATAAATAAACGAATTGTAATTTTTCTGAAAATTTTTATATGTTCAATGATATAATTTATAAGTATGCTTATGTGTTATGGGATTTTCTTTTATTTAAGATATTCACAATGAATACTTTTTGAAACTAAGAAGTAATTTTTTACGATCAAAAAGTAATAATTAGTAACACAATAACAACGGGTTTAGAACCATTTTTTTTTAATAGAAATATAAACAATTTTGGTTTATTATTTACTTTAAATACAGTTTTTTTTACTGCTAAGCCTTATTTATATAAAAATTTGATTCTTATTCCAGGATTTGTTATCTAAGTTTCTTAAAGATTTGTTTCATTTATTTAACTATCTTTAGCCTTTGCAACTTACTCTTCTTTTATTCTTTTAGTCTTAACTTCTAACCGTTATTAGTAACTAGTTAAATATCTACTTGAATTTTTTGTTCACCTCCCGTACCAAACCATATTAGCGTAACAATTCTGTATTTAAATGTGATACATATAGTTCCTTCTACATGTACTGAAGCTCATTGTTTTTTGAATTTATGGGCTTCTGATACAAGATTAAACGCTCTTATACATTTAAACTAGTATGCGGGAAACTTGTACAACACCTTTAGATTATTGAATAGTTAATTAAGAATTAGACAACATGATGGAATACTACATATATTTAATTTTAAAATGTTGAAAATAAAGTAATAAAATAATTTAAAAATAATCAAAAATAGAAAATATTAAAAAAAAATAATATGTTTATTTTAAATTGTATAATAAAGTTGTTTTTGTGAAAATCCCTGCAAAACTTAAAATTTTTTTTAATAAAACTTACAAAATTAATATTATAAATAAAGATATAAATTAAAATATTTTTTTTGTAATATTGCAAAAAGCAAGTAAATGTATCGTTCTTAAGTGTTAGGTATTATATTGATAATAGAAACAAGTTAAAGGTGCAGGGTAAATAGTGTTAACTTTTTGCTTAAGCATATAATTTGTTTTTATTAGAGTTGAGAATCAGTTTAACAATAAAAATTAAAGGTTTTAATATAAAATAAATTCAATAACAAACATGATATTGTCATAAAAACAATAATTATCAAACTCATTGTAAATTAACCTTTTTTATGTTTAAGAAAATAAGAGAAGATTGTTTGGTAAATACAAATGAGATTCTTCATCTTTCAAACTCATTGATTTCAAACTGCTGATTTTAAAGAAGTGTATATTTGTATTTTGAGATATTCTTTGTAAAGTTATATAAGTGTTTTTTAATAAATATTGTTTCTACTTTATTTATTGTTATTTATTTATTTATTATTAAATAGTTTGTTAAAATTTTATTTTTAATTCTACCTTGTACAAAAATTATATAAAAACCTGAAATTTTATTATTTTAATAATTTATAAAATAATTTTTTTATATATATTTTTTTCTAAATATTTAATAAATTTTAAATATAAATTTTTTTCATTTGATAAATTTAAATTTTTAGCACAATTTTTTAAAAAAATATTACTTTACTAAAATTGTTTAAATAATATTTTTCAGTTATTAAAACTTCTATTTATTTTATAATTTCATGGTAACTTTTTAAAAAAAATGAATAATATTTGATTTTATTGTTAATTGCCATTCTGTGCAATTTTATGTTTAAAAGAAATTATCGATTATGTTAAGTCTAAATGTGATTTTAATAAAATTGATTATTAAATTAATAAGTATTTTATATGGAAAAATATATATATAAATTGAAATTAATATGAAAAATTAAAAATACTGAACATACACTTTAACATGAAAAAAATTTGGTAGTTTTAAAAACAATTTTATATAAAAAATTGTAAATAATAGAAAATAACTTTATAAATCAAAAGTTAAATTTACAATTTTTATGTTTTAATTAAAATTAAATTTATTTCTTTTCTGTGTTTATTTTATTATTTATTATCAGCAAGTTGTAGCGTTCGGGTTACGATTCTTTCAAATATAAAACCTAATAAAAAAAACTCAAAGAATGACGGTCTCAAACAGTTTGTAGCTTTACTAGATACAAGAAAAAAGAACTATAGTAAAAATACTTAAGAGTATAGTTGAAACGTCGCACTTGTTTTTGTTATCTAGCACATCTCTCTTTATAAACCTACGATAGGTGTTTATTAGGTCTTAATTATGACTCGCACTTATTACGCTTATTACTGCAAGAAATCATATGGATTTCTTGTTAAGTGATGTCTCACATCGCATCTTAGCCTTTGCTCTTATAGCTTAGAGCTCGCTTTGCATACGCTGCATCTTATGCATAATAATACTTGCTTCAACCTTTTAGTATGCGGTGTCTCATTGAGTATCGCATAGCGCTCGCTTCTTTTTCTTAGTACACGATGCTCACAGGATTTAAGCTTTTCTTAGCCAGAATTCTTAAAATCGTAAGATTGATATTAAGCTAACATTTTAAACTAACATTCCTTGCCTTTGAATGATTAGCACTCGGGATCTTGGTACCTTTCGCCTTGACACTGTCTCAATAATCAAGTTGATTTCTTTCTTCTCCCAACTCGTACTTCTCTCAATTTTTATTATCTAACTCTAATACTCAGCTTCTAGATACTCTTTCTCTCTGCAGCTTTTAATCTTAAAATAAATAAATTTAATTCACAAAAAAGTCTTTTTAAAATTTGACTTTTTTTGCATATTTTTTATTCAAAATTATTTCTGTATTTTAATTTATTTTTTTCTTTTCAATTTCTTCTTTTTCTTTCTCTAATTTTTTAACCACTTTTATCATATGTTTTGACACATAAATTTTATTTCTTTAAAAATTTAGGTTTGAAAGCTTAGGTTTAGTATTAAAGCTAAATTTATAAAGTTGTTAAAAATATATTTACCAATTTCTTAGATTGGTATTTTTTTTATTATCTAAGTTTATTTATATAAAATTACTCATTGAATTCAAGTTAAATTTTTTTTTAATCTTAATATTTATTCTTTTAAATCAAATTGAAACGGGTAATAAATAGGGTAATAAATAAATCATTAAATAAATATCAAATAAATAAAAAATAGGTAAAATAAAATATATTTATAATTATACAAAAACTAAAAATAAAATATAAATAATAATATAAAATAAAATTTACTCAACTACATAACTGAAATATCTAGATGTAAAAAATATTTAAAATTTACTATAATCAAAATAAACAAAATAAAAAATTATTAAACGTTTTAATAAAAAAAAAATTAAAAACAAAGTTAATAAACATCAAGTAAATAAAATTAATTTAAAAAATAAAATTGTTTTGATTATTAATTTTCTAAATCAAGATTGATGGTTATAAACTTCAAACAATTTAAGAATTTAAATTATTTTGAAAATAAATGATTGATTAACATAAAATAAAAGCGATAATCTAATATAAGAACAGATTTAACAATCTAAACATAAAAGCTATATCTTACTAAATTATTATTCAAACAGAATCTAAAAACAATTATAAAAAAAAATGATAAAATAATTATGAGTATTATGTTAAAATATTAGTTATTATATAATATTAAATAATATTAAAATAAAATTTTAAAGTATTTATTTAAAATTAAATATTAATATTTTATTAATTAATTAACAATCATAAATTAAATCATAATCTTAATTTAATTTTTTTTAAGATTAAAATTATTACTTATTTTTAAAATCAATTAAAATTAAATTTTAATAATATTTAATTATTAACTAATATTGTTGAGATAAAATTAATATTTATGTGTAACGCATTCAATTTTTGTGTCATCATTGACTTTCTTAACATGACTAGAAGAACATCCAATAGATTTAAGCATAATGTTTATATGATGAAGACATTACACGTCGTTCCAGTTCTATCTATCTCACACATAAAGTTTGACATTTGCATAACATTCGTTTTTCATTGTGGCTTGAAAATATAATATCAGTGTATACACTTTACGTCTGGACACTAAATTTTGCAGTACAGAAATCTATTAAAAAAGCAATACTATTGACCATCAAAGTTATAAGGCAAATAGAAATGCATTCTAACGCAATTCTTACAAAAAAATAAAACTGTGCACTCCAACACTTTGTGGACTTTTGACTCCGACTCCATAGTTCACATAACAAATTAAAAAGAATTATTAATGGATTATATTCCTTTGAGACTAAACATTAAGTCTTTCTGTAATACTTTATTATTTTCGTTTGGGAAAAGATAAGTAATTAGAATCACATTCAATAAATTTTTTTTCTTATTTTAACTAATGTCACTAATACTAATATTATGAGAAAAATTACCTTGAAAGGTTAGACCTTTAGAATTTAAAAATTAAATAAAGAAATTTACTAGGTGATAAGGATAAAAAGGTGAGATGAGGAGAAAAAAATGATAAAGTGATGAAAACACATGTTTGTTGACAACACATAAGCACTGTAAAAAGGTACCTTTCAAAGTCTTTATAAACCTCTAGCTTATAAATATTAAAATCAAAGGAAATTTGCACAGGACTTTGCCGGCACTAAAGAAAACTTGGTTTTTGCAAAAACATTTGCTAGTTTACAATTGAGGCAAAATTGCGACTGTTGTTATCAATTATTTTCTTGCTTGATCTTATCAAAATTTTCTTTATTTTTTTTTTAAAATTTCTTAATTTCGACAAATTAAAGTTTCTGGTGCATTAAGAAGATTAAAACTTAAGCCTATGTTAAAGTATATGGCTACATGGTAACATAGAATACTATATAACGACCTCTTTCGAGGTTCTAATGATAAGTTATATAGCGCCTGTTCTTAGTGATCTTAGGAGAAGTATTGACAACACTGAAGTGTAATTAGCTGGTATTATTGACTCAATAAAGTGTAAAGAATAGTCTAAAAGGTTTATGCGAAAAGACTGAGCTGAGGACTTTCAGCTGTAAAGTCTGGCATACAAACCTGAGCTAACATTAGACTAAGAATTCTGACTTTAGGGTAATAAGTTATGACTTTGTATGTGTGAATACAGACTGAGATGAAATCTAAGGAAAAATAGCCAGATGACTTTGAAGTATGAATATTTTGTTTTTTAACCAATCTATTTTTCACACTTGACCATTTGGTCTAATTGACATGTTGTATACATTAACATTAAGTTTTAGGGATAGAATAGTGATGTCTCACTTATGAGAGTAAGTGAGAAAAGCTAACTAGTAACAACTAGAAAATTCTTTTAATCTGAAACCTCTTTCTAAATCTTTAATCTGTTTTTTCTATCCAGACTTGTGATTAGTCTTTTATCAATATGTGTTCTGTGGACCCCACAATTTCTATTCCATCCGCCGAAGAATCCACCTCTAATGAGCAACCTCAACAACCTAAAACCTAATTTTACTTACAGTAAAACCGACAGTTAGCCAGTTAACCTGTGTAAAGTTTTATTTGCTTGTAAATTTCTTTTCCTTGAAACTCTTTGTAAGCAAAGATCGAAAACAAGTGTAGAATTAACAAACTTGCAACTCTTCTTTTACGTTTTGTTTATATTTTTAATTAAAGACATTAATATTATTTTTAATCCTTATACTTAGTTGACTGAGCCATTCAATAATTTGTTTATTTTAAGTTCGTGTCACATTTATACTTAATATAAAGTATATAGAGAAGCATGCTTATGTTAGATCACCTTTGTATTTTATCTTTGTCTCAAACAACCCCTTTTATACTTGCAAAAATATAATTTGCTTTTTTACTCTTACTCTTAACTACTTTGTCAGTAGTATATATGGCTTTAAACTTTCATAAGTTTTCATTTCCTTCAGCTTTATTTGTACTTTCGTTCTAAATCAGAATTTCTAATTTATTAATTTATTTATTTTTCATTAATAGATTAACTTAATATTTTACAAAAATATTATACAATTTTTTGTTTCCATTTTTGTTAATTAATATTCAATACCAATTTGACATCTAATAATTTCTTAAATAAACAATATTAAAATAAAAAAATTTAAAAAATTAAATGTTTTATTCTAAAAAAATTAAATAAAATTATGTGAAATAATATGGATTTATATTTTATTTTTTAAAACATTTTCTTTTATTGTTTATAAATAAAAAAAATATTGCTAATTTAGTTAGTTTTTCTATTTTTTTTTGTTGTTATTAAATATCATTTTTTTTTTTTTTCATTTTTGTTAAAATATATTTAATTTGACATCATATTTTGTTTTTAAAACGTTGATAAAAAAAATTTAATTATTTGCAATTTTATAAGATTAGTTATGCATACTGTTTTTCACCATTGCCCATAAAATGAAAGTTTTAAAATTAATTGTTGATTAATATACTTATTAAAATAATTTTTTCAAACAATGTATAAACTTTAAAAATTTAAGTTATTTTTAAAATAAAATTTAATTTAAATTTATAATTTAATTGTTTTAAAATTTTAAATTGTAACAGATAATTTTATTAACAAAACTTCAATTACAACTGACTCTCAGTTTGTTTTTGGGTTGATTCATCATTTTATTTGTTGTTTTTTTTTTTTGAAACAAGGAATAACAAGTTGTTATCTCGGCAGTGCCTCCAAAAATGTAACAAATAATTTTATTAACAAAACTTCAATTACAACTGACTCTTAGTTTGTTTATCCAAGTCTTTTTATACTCTAACTTTAAGCCTTTTCTCTTAGGTTTGTTACCAAAGGTTATTATGTCTCTTTGTAACAAACCTTAAGCCTTTATGTTACAATTCTGTTGGGTTTAAATCAACCGCGACTGCGTATTTGTGGTGATTTGTCAGTTCTGTATGTCTTTGAGATAGTTTTTAGGTTTTAGTTTTTAGTGAAAAAGTTTCTCTTGAAGAGTGAAAACAGCTAAATCAAGGTGTAGTAAGACCACGTGAGTGGCTATCACAATGGAAGATGCTCAAGTAACTACACATTCAGATCAAGATGATTTCGCACAAATTCATTTATTTGGGAAGTTCACAGTTACTCATGGTGTCATTCTTTATCTGGAACCTTTTACGATTGTTTTACGGAGGGATATCAAGTCTCCTTTATGTAAAAATTGTCTAGAACACGGGAGTCAAACTGTGGTCCACCCAAATCTATCTTTCAGGGATTAAGAGCATTGCCTCGTTCTTTACCTCAGCTCTAAGGAAACGAGGAATCTTAACCATTTACATATAGTTACTATGTATATGTATTTCTATTAAAAAGGTTCACTACAAAATACTATTTTTTATTTTAAGTATTATGATATAATTTTTAAAACAAAAAATTTATTAGAGTATGCATGATATATAAGTAATAATTGTAGAAGAATAATGTGTGCAGTATGCGCATATGTATGTTATGAAAAATAAATATCTCATAAGATAGGGATTGTGAAAGCTCAATATTTTAATATTCTCCCCTTTGCTTAGATATGAAATATCAAGCATCATATCTACTAATGTTATCAACTTGTTATTAAATATTTTGTTAAGATGCCCACTAACTAATGATTTATGTTGATATAAAGAATATTCTTCCGAATACTAATTAATGAATAAAATTATAATTTATGTCTAAATATAAACTGCTTAATCAAAACGTTATTAAATCAAAATTAAAATAAAAATAATCATTGATATTAGATTAAACAGAAAAACAATTATTATAAATATTAAATTATTCAAGATAATTTTTAAGGATCATTAATAATAGAAAATCAAACAAAATACAAAAGAAACATTAAATAAGACAATAAGTAAAAAGAAAATTACAATAAAACATAAAGTACTTAAATAAAAACAAAACAAAATTTTTAGGAAATAACGTTTTAAAATTAATAAATATTGAAGTCCAATTAACCTAACTTAGTATTTAAGAACTTCATTTAATAAACTGTCATAGTATTCTAAAAAAATGAAAAAATAAATAAATTTAGCAAAAACCGATACTATAATATACAATAACAGACAAAATATGGTAGTTAACGAGGCGATTTCCAAACGTTTTAAAAATATGATCCATCAATCAACTTATCAAAATATAACATTAAAATAACTGATTAAATGCGTTAGCATCCTCCTGAATTTAAAACAATCAAACGAAATTATAAAAATGGAATAATAAAAAATTGTTACAATACATAAATATCCTCGTTAGTCATCATACTAAAAAAAAAAAAAATAGACAACAATTTTAAATATGTGTAAATTAACAAAAATTAAACAACATCACAAAGACAAATATCCTTTCTACAAGTAAGCGACTTTTAAATTAAAATTATTTCTGTTTTAAATCTCTTGTGTATGTTATTGTTACTTAAACCTAAACCTTAAAAAATGCACCGGTGACATTCCATGCATAATGAATTATGTACAAATATCAATCAAGATCAACTTGACAGAAATAAAATATATATAACTTTAGTATATCTAAATATAATTATAAATCTGAGCTTAAAAGAAAAACATCTATTAGAATTAGAGAAAATCTTCAATTTAAATAATTTCAGCTAAAAATTAAATTAGAAGAGTTATTATTCATATACTTAAAAGTCAAATACTTAGGGCACATACTATTTCCAGAGAATATAAAAACCAATCCAGAAAAAATACAAGCCAAACGTTTCATAATTCTAAAAAGGGAACAAGTATTTTTGCAAAATTTGAACTTAAATCTATTAATTTAATCAACTCACTACCAAATAGTTCAAAACTTTTTAAATAAATTTTTGTGATAAGAATTTAGCCACCTAATAGATTGGTAATTTAAGCAACATTTACGAAGTGTAAACAATTTTTTACAAACAAATTATTTTGGAGATCTACAACTTGCTAATATAATTAATGCAATTTGCAAATCATAACATGCAATGTCATATATATTGCCAATCATTATTGAGTATTATTAAAATTTTAAAACTAATATATTACCTTTTAGCAAATCCTCCTGATCAGAACAAAAGTTTAAAAAATTGTATATTTATTGAGTAAAAAAAAACATGCCAAGTAGTCTAAGTATTAAAAAGTAGTGCAATTTTTAATAAACAATTAGTTAACAGGTTTTTTTGATAGAAAAATTTGAATTCCACATTGATCAACATCATCTGATTACCTCAAGTAAAAAATTCAAAATCATCATAGATTGTGATATCTTTACATGAATTATTACATCTATGTTGCAAAAATTTGATGAAATTAGTCATTTAATGAGATTAACTCATTTTTAAAGTTTGACAATTAATTTTACTAAATAATTGAAAAGTATATAAAAAAGGTAATGAAAAATGTGTTTCCAGTAATATAATTTTTTTTTTTCTTTTTAAAATAGTGAATATTTTTACACAAAGTTTATGCCACATTTAATCCAAACCAAAAACAAAACCCAGATGGTGGCAGGAATAAAAGCATAACTACTTTTTTATGTCTATTCTTTTTAATTATTTAAGTAATTTGTAAATCAAAACTCAAAAGAGACAAATTTCAAAACACTGAAATGTACTTATTTGTGATTTTAACTAATATAAATCAAAAGCCTAATTTAATTTTACCAAAAAGAAAACATGGCTATCTATAGTGCTTTCAATTAAAAAAAAACCATATGTACGATATATCGCATTAAAATGCTACGCTAATCTATAATTTACTAATTTATTTGAAGTTTACTTAAATTTTACTAAATGATTGTTATAAGAAATTTTAAAAGATGTGCTGAAAAATACAATACTTAATAAATTAAATTAAAATCTTGACTATATTAAATAAATAATAATTTAAGTTTTTAAATTTATTAATTAATAAAAATTATATTCAAATTTAAATTAAATATTATAAAAATAAAATCTTTATATACTAAATTAATAATTTTCAAGAATTTATTTAATAAAAATTTTATAAAAAATTAAACTACACTGTAATTTTTATCATTTAATTTGAAATCAAAATTTTTATTTTTTTTTTTGTTTTTTATTGCTAAAATTTTCTTCAACTATTTTCACATTTTTAAACAAGCTGTTCATTTCTATTTTTGATAGATTATCACTTTTTTTTTCATTCCTTTTTTTCCTTATATTTTCTTTTTTTTTATCTTTCAAAATTTTCAATATTTAAATTTTTATTAAATTTTTTTTTTTTAATTTTAGTGGTATTTTTCAGGAACACTATTTTTATTTTGTTTAATAAAATATTTTTCAATATTTTAAAGTTGAGTTATCCCTTGTAATGTATATTAAACTTTTTCTCAAGATTTTAATCTCCACTTTTTTTGTAAATTTACACTATTTAATTTACCGCTTAATTTCATTGTTTTATTATTTAAATTCACTTGTTGATCAACTAAAATAACTTGTTGTTCACTAATTTTATTTAGGTTTAAAATAACCTTAAAATAAATAAAAAAAAATTGAAAAATTATTGCACAATTTGCACAAAAAAGATACAATGTTAAAGTTTTCTTAAGTTACGCAAGAAGAACATACAATTGGTTACACACCGTCTAGGAATGCTGGATGAAGCACAAAAATCCAACAAGATTTAATAAAATTTATATAATCTAAATGGCGTCTATATTAGTTATATTAGATCTCTTGATTATATTTTTAACGATTTCAAAAGTTAAAATTTAACCAAAAATAAAAAATAATTATTTAATAAATTTTAAGTAAATTTTTAGTAGTTAATTAGTAAACTATAATTTTGCATTCTAATTTAATGCACTATATTGTGTTTTGCACAAAATTGTATATAGTATATAGCATTTTTCAACTGAAAGTACTGTAATAAAAAACAAATAAAAAAAAAAAATTATAACAAAACAAAAGAGTTACAAAATTACAAAATTAAAGATATTTTTTATCATTTTAATTATTTAAAAGTATTGTTTTTTAATTTTTGATTACTCTTTTATAAACAAAAAGTAACTATTATCTATAATTTAAAACCTGTTATTTTTGTATCAAAAATCAAAATTATTTAAAATACTATTAAAAATAAAATTTTAATTTTAATATTAAAAAAATATTATTTTAAAGTTAAACAAATTGTTCTTTTAAATAACACTTTAAAAATCAATAAAATTGAAGGCAAGTAAATAATAGCAATTAGAAACTTATACAATATACACTTAATAAAATGGAAAGAATATATTTAAAATTACTGTTAAAGTCAATTATTTTTGTTTTAAAATAGTTAATTTGTATAAGTCATTTAAACGATAAAAAATCCAATAAAGTAAATAACGATTAGGAAACATTAAATTTAAAAAATAATAAATAATTTAAATAGTTATAAAAATGTACAATATGAAAATTAGATTTTTTTTTAATTATTCATAATTAGTTCATTTAGTTTAAGATCTTATAATTAAAATTTTTTTTCTAAATATGTGTATTGTAATTAATTCTTTTTCGCTTTATTTTAATTTATTTTATTTAAAAAATATTACTAACTACAATTGTTGTAAATTAATTATATTTATAAAATTAGATATTAACAATTACATCCAAAAGTGCCTAATATTTCAAATGTTTAAATCAATTGCAATTGATCTATTCGGCCCACTACCAACAAGTTCACTTAGACTCAAAAAAATTTTAATGGTAAAAGATGTGACAACCAGATGATTTGAATTATTTTCAGTTAAAAAAAGGCCAGAATAAGAGTGTGGAAAAAATTGTCATCAAACAAATCTGTTAAAGATTCTGGTTGACTTTAACACTTGGCGATATTAAAACAAATATTTAAAGAAAATCATTCCATTTATACAAAAGTTAGAGAAAAGTTTAGAAAGTATTATAGGCTGGATAGCTGACCAAAAGACTAAATAAAGAAAAAATTGCAAAATTAAGAAGTTAACCGCCACATTTTGGCAAGTTAATTTGAGTTTCTCGACTTAAAAATTAAATTATTTTATAAATGGGCTCGCGGGCATTTGATGAATTAAAGACAACATTACTCTCTAAAGTTAAGAATAGGACAGTTAAGTTAAAGCGTAATTTAAAAAGCTTACGTCAAAATGCTAGCATAAATAATTTATACATCTAACTTTATATAAATTTCAATAAATATAAAACTTTATTTTTTAAAATAGTTAGATAATATTATATTTGGATAATTAATCGTTAATTAAATGTTTGTCAAATAAACTTAGTAGTAATATTTTATTAGATATTTTTTAATTAAATACCATAGCGTTAAATTTTTTTTTTAAATATTTTATTATACAAAATAGAACCTTAAAATAATAAAATACTGAATTTCTTATAAATTATATAAGATCATCAAAGTAAAAAGTAAATACATCAAAATTTATTTTGGTCTCAATTTGTTATTTTAAAATACATCATTGATATTTGCTGATTTTCTAATATATGTGTTTTTAATATTTTAATATTTTTATTATTATTTAACAATATATTAATATTTAACTAATATTTAACTTTAAATTATGTAATTTAACTAATTTTTTTTTGTTTTATATTTTTATTACAATTACTCTTTTATTATAAATAAAAATATGTTTATATTTTTTTTTTATATTAGATTATTTATATTGGTTTATTATAGGTTCTTATAATTTTAAAAAATATTCTATTCACATCTTTAATTTTTTTTTTTTATTTTATCAAAAAAATTAATGTATTTTTTAGGTTTTAAAATTTCTGTTTTGTTCTTATTTTATTTTAATAATTATTAATTATTATATTTTCTTTTCCTTTTATAAACTTCTCATAAATGTTGTATTAATTCGTTTTTTATTTTATTAATAATCCAATTTTTAATTTTTTTTTAAAAATAATATTTTTAAAGTGATTGTAATTTATAAAAGTTTATTAATAATTATTTATTAAACCAATATTTGAAGCAATTTTAATATTAAAATTAATAAATGATTATGACAAATATAATTTAAAAATTTTAAGAATTATATTAACAATTATAAACCTAACCTAAACCTTTGTTAATATAAAAATTAAATAATTGCCGTATTTTTATTTAGACCTTTTAAAATAAAATAACATTTTAAATGACATAAAAAAAACTTAAATTTATATTTTTTATAACAACTACATTCTTTATTCTTTTAATATAAGCTTATAAAGCTTATATTCTTTATTTAACATGACTTAAAAATTGATTACATTGGTGTTATAAGTAACAAAAATATTAGTCATATCTTTTACTTATCTGCTTTCAAATTTTCACATAGCTATTTTTACTTAAAGATATATCTTACTTGAAATACATAAATTATACATTAAAACAAATTTACATCAAATTATTTTTTTTTTTTTTTTTTTTTTTTTTTTTTAGAATGCAATAAATCATCAAAAACACTTATTCCTACTGATAAAAAGCAGAATATTAAGTGCGATATGTTAAGTCAAAAGGTTATTCTATCACGCTAATTAAATGTGCGTACTCTTTTTTTAATAATTGGCCAGTAGAATCTATTATGTCTTTGACTACTTTTTACCCATATTTGACAATATAAATAAAAATCAATGCGGATTTTTGGACAGAAAGGTTTTGATTTTTTGAGCATTAAAAATTATTACTAAATATATTTGTTTTCGTATTCATTGTGTTATTAATTTGTGTATTTTACATATATATTATATTAAATTAAACCAATTTTGTTTTTTGATTAGTTTTTTTTTGGTTTTAAACCATTATGCCTTTTATGTTTATTGCTTAAAATATAATACATACAAAATTTATTATAAAATTAATTTAATTTTTTTTTTAATTAAGAATTTGACATTTCTAAATAAATAAACAAGTAAATTTACAAAAATACTGCATAAATTAATTTTTTTTACTTTCTCATACTTTTAACATGAGTAGATTTTGCTTGATCTCCCATATTTAAAAATTATAATTTTAAAAATAATTTTCTAAAAATATAATCAAAATTTTTAGATTTAAATATAGAAATATCAACAAAAGGGTTGTTTCTCTAAAAATACAAAAATATTTTTTAATTAGCCACGCTAAAAATTTGTCGTAAACCTTATATAATGATGCGTAATAGATTGTCTTACTTTAATTACAATTGATATAACAAAAAGCATAAGTTATCATATATTTTAAGTTCATTTAAAAATATGAATAATAGAAAATGTTACTCTTTATATTTATCAAGTCATTTCTATTCGGATAGCATAAAATAATTTATATATGGTAAGTATCATGTCTTAAGCATTATTCTGTCAAACGCTTTACTTTAAAAGCAAATAAAATAGCAGTCATTATCTTTTCGAATAGACGTTTTTACATACAATACATGTAAATTGCTCCATTAAATGAAACTGTGAAAAAATTTATTCTTTGATTCTTTTCAAATTTCTAGTAAAATTATTCAAAATCTAAATGTCAGGTAGTAAACACAAAATCTAGAAATTAATCTTTACCTAATCTAGAGGGAAATAAAACAAAATAAAATAAACTTAACTGCCAACTCTTTAAACTTTTCCTAACAAATCTTAGTTTGATTCTTTTGCAACTGTCAGAGATGAATCTTCCATCAACGTAATTTATAAAATAACGCACAATGTTTTTATGTTACACTATAGTTGATTTTTGTAGGAGTAAACAAACTATAATTTTTAGTTGAAATCCTGAAAACATTGCATTCTCACTGTGACAGTTCTATTTTATCGATTTATTTCAATTTTTTATATAAAATATCAATTCGTAAATTGTATTAATCCTTAACCACGTAAAAATATTTTTTTTTTTTGTCATTGTTCACAATTCTAATCAATCGTATAATACCTTTTAAATTTTTAAAATTGAAAAATTTATTTTTTTTGTTTTTTAACAATTATCTATATGTTTAATTTTTATGGAATTTTAACTCTCTAACTATATTAATATAAAAATATATATTATTTTTATTTTTTATATTAAAAAGAAACTAATCTTTATAACATAGTTTAGACAAGAATACAGTTTAAAACTTTAGTATCTTAGAACATATCGGCCAAGTTATTTTCAGACTGTATACAAACAATCACAAAAATTTTTATACGTTATTCTTTTTTAATAAACTGATTGCATTTTGATTGTGATAATAGATCTTATTTGATAAACTTTGTTTTAAACCCAGATTGTTCAATAATTGTCTTGAACAAAAAGCAGTTTTGAGCATTTTAACCATTTTCTGTAGTAGAAAATACTTGTATTTTTTGTAAAGCTTAATTCTGAAAAATTAGACTTTTTAAAAAGAAAAAAATAAAACTTGTTATTGAGAATCTACTATCAGCATTTCTAGTAAAATCGAAATCTAGATATCAATACAACAAAACGAAAAAACATTTATATTTATAAAACAATATATATTTATAAACAATTCTTAAATTAGGTAATTATTTAGATTCAGTAAATTTTAGTTTCTGGGAAAACCTTAAAATTGATGAAGGCAAAAAGAATTTCCTATGGAGATTTTGTATGTTAAACCGAAAATCTTCTCAATCTTACTTAAAGGGGGTTATTTGGAGATCGTTTGAAGAAAATTTTTTCTCAAAATTGAAAGAGTTAGAAAGATCTTTTTAACCACTAAATAATCAAAGTATCTAAGTCAAAAAAATTTTTTAATAAATTTTTTTAAAACTATATGACAAACTAAAAAATTTAAACCTAAATATTAATTGAAAAATAAACAAAAAAATAGAAATGATAATTAATGCTAAAGAGAAAGGTAAAATAAAATTTATTAGCAAAAAACTAAAATTAAATTAAAATATATTTATCAAAACACTTAAAAAACGTCACAAAAATTCTTATAAAATAAATTTTTAAAGATTTGTGATTCACTCAACATTCTCATGTGTTCTTTAATTAAAATAATTATCTCCATCTTAACATGTTAATAAAACTTTCCATGAATTTCTTACGCACATGAGTAGTGTTTTTAGCTATAAAAACAATTGTAATATGGTTGATATTCACCAGTTAAGTTTTGATCTATTGTCTGCAATATTTTATTTATATAAACCTTAATGTTTATTAAACTTCTGGTTTCTGTCTTTACTTTGATTTCTTTAAATTTGATCTGACTTAAGTAATCAAGAACCCTACCAACGGTAATTCTTGTGTCTACTTTGAGTTAGCTCTGCAACTCCTCGTCTAATCATTTTTAATTCTCCCCACAGGTTATATTTCCTACACGCTTCCACTGCGCTTCCTGTTCATTTTTTTTCTTTTTCGCAAAGTAAAGTTTAAACTCAAATCACTTCTCATTTCATTGATAAGAGTTTTTTTACTAACCCTTTCCCTTTTACTAATTCTCTTCCTTACTATAATAGCACTTTTTCTCAGCCAATTTCAAGTTCGGAAATTCTTTAAATTCTGGAAGGACTATGCGCTGGAACAGCTCCCGGCTTTGATGATTTGGGTGGACACCTAATACGAGACATATTTTTGACTTATTCCTTAATTTCTGGTTGCTTTATTATACCTTTTCTGTAAATTTAGTTTCTTTTATCAGCTTGGAAGAAGGGTGTCTTAAAAGTTATTCCTAAGTCATCTGGACAGGGCCTGAAGGGTTTGGGACCAAATCTCACTTGAGTCTTGCCTTGGCTAAAGGAGAAAGAGATCTGCGTTGAAAACGCATTTTCTCATCTAAAACATGGGGGCTGCCTCTTCCATCGGCAATCTGCTTTACAGATCTGTTTTGGAAGCGCGTGTAGTATGGAGTCTATATGTTTGTAAAAACTCGAACCTCCGGATCAAGCTAATCTCGTTTCAGAGGAGATGTCTTCTATGTATGCAAGGGTAATTACATTTTATAGACACTTGGTCAGGTGCAATATTATAACTGATTGTATTATGATCAGCAATGTTGTATAGTATATGATAGGGAGCGAATTAGGATATGCACAACACATATCTGTAGGGATAATCTCTCCATCACGCCTCCCAACACTCCCGGGTGTTTATGTGATGATTTAAATAATGTCCATTGAGTCCGGATCAAACTCGAATATGTTCATCACTCTTCCATCCTTTTTCTTTGTTAATGAATCAGCTAGTTGATGTTTTGAGTCCACGTATTTCACAATTACCTCCGATTCACTAATCATTTCATCAATGAAATGACGATCTACCCCTAAATATCTATTTATTCTGTTGTTCGAATAAATCTTATTTGTAGTCTTGATTGCTGAGATGTTATCAGAATAAGCTACTGCCGGGCACTGCAAATCTATTCCTATTTGTTTTGATATTATATAATAATACTTCATTTCTTGCAATGATTCCGACAAGGCAACATATTCAGCCGCAGCAGTTGACTTCACCATTCTCCTCTGTATTTTGGACTGCCAATATATCAAACTTCTCCCATGATAGATCAACATTGCTGATCTACTTCTACCTTTATCATTATTAAAGGACGCATCTCTTTCTTTTGACGATAACCTTTCGCTACTAATCTCGCCTTAAATCTGCACTGTCCATTAATGCCTGTCTTTACATCAAATACCCATCCAGTCTCCAACACGGTTTTCCTCTCATCTCTGTCTACCATCTCAAATACCTCATTTCTATCCATATTATGCATCTCATCTCTCACAGCCCTCATTCATTGTTCTCTGTGAGCAGACTTCTCTATTTCACTATATCTTTTCGGAATCTCTATTTTTGTTTTTTTAATCGTATAACTAACTTCATAATGTTTCTCTCGATCACATTCGTTTACATTTACCTTTTGTTTGTTTTTCGAACCTTTCGGTCTACCTCTTGGTCTTGGCTTCAATTTTTCCCTTTCAACTAACTCTTTATCTCCATCATCATCCAAAGCGATATCTTCAGTGGTTTCAATGATTTTTTTTGCCCCTGCTTACCTCGATACTCCTATGTCCTTCGTAAAAAAGGATTTAGAGAGCAAAGAACGCAGCGTTGCACTAACTAAGTTCACATGTAGATCTAAGATAAATACAAGTGATTTGCTCTTTGATCGACATGGCCAAAGTCTGCTACATTTAACAAACTTCTTTACCACTCAGTTTCTCATCTCACACGGTATTCTCAGAAATATCTGTTTTTTGTTAAGCTGAGTGCCAAATTACACAGCCAAATTACAGGCTATGTGAAGAGGCTGAAATTGAGTTTGCCGAACATCTCCTCTTTTATTGTCTTTCCTTGGTAATTAGAAGGAATAAGAGTCTTTTCTCATTTGGCATCTTTTCCTGGCGCTCTATAGGCAATCTTTCTGTTCATGACAGAGATGCCATAGAAAGTCTGAAATGTTTCATTCGCATTATTTGGCATCTTCTCCTGCGCTTGACTATTACCACCATCAACGCTTCCCAATTTTCACTTTCCTAAGATAATTAACGACTAATTTTCACTTTTCTATCTCTTTTGCTAACCTTACTATCCTCATAATGTTAGTCAAAAAGAAAAACTTTATATTTTAATTTAGTTAATTAAGTCAAACAATTTTTTTCAAATAAATAATCTACATATTTTATTTAAATATATACAGTCAAAATTATAATTACTATTTACAATGTCATATTAACATTATATATACACACTAATACACACAATATTCTACTCTCAATACATATGCACACTACATATACACAATTTTATACATTCTGTTAACTTCAATGTTCAACACCTCTTATATCCTTTTTTGAATCATTGCTTATAATGCTGGAATATTCTTTAAGTTTTAATGCCTTCCAGATAAGCTGAGTTTAGCCAGTCCATCCCATCCGTTCTGTCCGTTCTCCGACTCATCTCTGTGATTTACCTATTTGTCCCCGCCGTCTTTGTTCATCTTGTACGTTTATGTTCTCGACCATCCTGGTATATCTGGAATGAAAATAGTAGATCAATACTTATGCTAAATGTTAGGTTGGACTTACCTTAACTTTGCCCATCCGTTGTCATCCTTGTCTATACGTCTATGTTCTCGACCATCCTAAAAAAATATAACAGTTAAAAGTGATACTTCTGAATCATAAGCTTTTTTGCCTGAAAACACTATGTTATCAAAAGGAAAGGCTTTTTGTAAATTTCGCAAACGTACAGGGCACTCAATCAAAGATAACGCTGATAACTTTATTTACCAATCTTACATCAAGATTTATCAACTTTTGAAAATATTTTAGATAAAGAAAAATTAGAATCGAAAATGTAATTAGTAAAAAAAAATTATACAAATAAAATTATTTTAAAAAAATTAGATATTAAAATAATATTAAAAAAAATCAATTTGAATATATTTTTTGTTATCAAAAAAATTAATAATATAATCATATTCACCTTTATTGTGAGTTTATAAATATTACAACTAACAGAGAAAATATAGATTTATGCAGCGATTAAACTAAAAGGTATTTTACATTGAAGCAAGTTATGCAAAAATTATATAAAAAAAGTGCCGCTTAAAATAATTATAATCAAAAAAAAAAAATTAAATTCTCACTCATTAGTTCGTTGCAAGAGAAACCCTATATAGCCTACAGATAATAAAAGAGATGTTAAGTTTGAACTGAAATGGTGCAAAGATCTTTGAATGCAAAAACCTATTTTCACAAATCTCCTTGAAGTAGAACAAAGCGTTCTAAAAAGAACTTAATCTTTGACCTACAGTGATTGAAAAGCTAGTAGGCGGTTTGTGTCGTAAGTCTAATTTTCCCAGTACGATCGAATAAGGGGCATATTCCAACTCATATGCTCTTATATTGACTTCTCGCCCCAAAAAGTGGACAAAAAATTTGATCAATAAATTGACCGACAGGGACTAGGCAAACAGAGAAAGCTGGAATCAGATCTAAGGCTGCATCAGAGAAACTTAAGATCCACTGTCAAATAATGTCAGCAGTGGACATCCACTAACATATCCGGTATGGACATCTTCAATGGGAAGTGTTTGCTCTGTCAAAAAAATCTTTTTCTCACTCTGAGGTGCGTTCTTTAGATCCATAAACTTTCGATCCGATTTGCGAGTATTTCTTTTCTCTTTTCTTTTCCTTCTAACATTAACTTAGCTTTATTTTATTTTATCAATTTTTCAAACATTATTTCAGTTTTCACAGTTTTATTATACATAATTATTTACATATTTTACAAATTATATACACAGTTACTTATTAAAATTACATAAACATTAAATCCTTTATTATTTTAAATCATATTTACACACACATAAACACTTTATTTACTCCACTCCAAATTCTGTCACTTCGCCCTATCCAAATTTTTCATTTCTCGTCAACATCGTTGCACTCCTCCGCTCCTCTCCATGTCATCTATCTCTTCTCGTAACTTCGTCCATCTTCTCACTTTAAAAAAAAAATATAAAACCTCGCATCTCGATTCAAAAAGACTAAGCCAACTCTCGCTGCTCTCAGACTTACAAAAGGTCAGACTTACAAGTTTCAGACCATCAAAGGGTAAAATGTAGAGCTTTACTGGTCGGTATTGCAATGAAAAATTAGATTAGCGGATAAATTCTTTAAAACCGTTAACATATAACCTTGCCATTTTGAGATATTTCACCATAACTAGATACGTCTGGCGAACCAGGAGGAAAACAGTGCGGGGTAACCAAACGAGAGCCACCATGAGTTGTATCTACGTCCACACATTCACCAAAAAGTTGTTCATATTCATCGTTAGTGACCAAGACCTTAAATCTTTTCATTCAGATCCGAGATCTTTAATAAGGATACATGGTTTTCCAAGTCCCAAATGTCATCTGGCATCTGAAACCTTATATTTAGTGATACGATATTTACCATCGCCATTCCTTCGGATGTTGTAGGTTACCATCTTCTCAGATTTTGACAGGATCACCATATCTGTCGTGTTCTTTTATTTAATATTAAGAATTGGAACAGGTTACAGATAAATTTTAATTTAAAATATTTTCCAGGTGACATGCTAAGGTAAGATTTCTTTTTCTCTGCCTTAACCTAAAAAAATGCTTATTTTTACAATGTTTTTTTAAGGAATTATGCGCTGTGCTCAAAAAAGTTTTGCTCTTCATAAACATAGCGCCAAATCTAATAAAGCAAACACCACAAATAAGATCGCGACTGATGAACTGTTAATTAAGCTGATTCAAAATTTATTTGAATTTTTTTTTTTACAACACTTCAGTTATTATTTATTGCTTTATGTTAACCCAATCATTAGTGAATAAAGTACTTTAGTTTTGTCAAAATAATATTTTTACCTTTTGTTTAGATTCAATTTTAAATTTTAAACTTAAGTTAAATTTTAATTAAAACAATTAAAATATAATGACTAAAAAAGTATTAATATTTAAATTAATAAAAAACTTATATTACTATTTTTTGTAATTATATATAATAATATCAATAATTTAGCATTGTAAATTAAAAAATCGATAATAATAATTAATTTATCCACTTTTTTTATTATACTATTATACTTGCATTATTTAAAAGATTGATGTTTTTTTAAAAAATCAAACAAAAAAAATAAAGAATTTTGTTTTTTGAAAACTGTTTTACAGAAATTCTAATCATGAAAATCAACAAAATAATTATAAAATAATTAGTTAAGCAACACTTAACTAACTTAACTTGCATAAGGTCTTAAAATATTTAAATCTTAAAAATCTAGTCAAATTATAATTAGTTTTGGAAATCGGAAAAAAGATTCCAGAAAAGATATTTTGCAACAGGTGCAAGTCCACTAAAATATCTAGAAATTCTATCTGTATAATTATTTCAAAAATAGATTAAAAGAATGAAAGTTTATTTTGATCTAAGTGAAACTATAAAATTACCAAACATCTTTAAGGTCAAATAATTTTTTAATTTTGTCAATAATTACACTCAATTTGTTTAAGTATAGTGAATTAAAATTAAGGGCTAGATGTGTTTAAGACATTAGTAAAAAAAACAGTTGGAGTCAGATTCTTGAAATCAGATAACGGAACCAAATATATTAATAATAGTTTATACTTCACAATAAAATAACATCTTTAAAAAGTTTAAAAGAAAAGATGTTAAGATGTCTGTTAATCAGCAAAAGCTTTATCAAAAAGTTCTGACTGGTTGCAATCAAAACATATTTTTTTATGAAGAACTTATTTTAAGAAAAAATACATAAATAAATAGGTTTGATGATATTGTTGTGATAGTTAAAACAAGAACTGATGTAAAAATGTTTGATAGAGAGAGTATATCTGGTTTGTTTATTGGATATTCTACTTAAAAAAAAAACTATAGACTATAATCTACATACTTTCTTTTTATAAAATTGTGGTGAGTAAAGTTTTGTCTTTTAAAGATAACCGTCTAACTGTAAATTCAGAAAAATTTGAAATTTTACTTGAGTGTAAACCTCTTAATAGACCTAGTAATAGAAAAATAATTTTCGCGTATTTGAAAATAAATGTGGTATTAGTCTGGAAGAATAAACGGATGAAAAAACTAAAAATGATTTTTTCACTTTCTTTTTTAGTATTAATCAAACTAAAAATTAAAATTTTTTTTGACTGCATTTTTGGTTGATTACTTAACTCTTAACCTGTTATGTCGTACTATTGCTAATTGTTATACTTAATATAATTAATTTTGTATTTTACAATCAAAAACAAATTTTTTAATTTAAAATTAATTTTTAGTACAACAATTTATCTAGAATAAAACGTTAGGAGTCGGAAAACTGTTGCTTAATTGTCTTGGATAATAGGTAAATTACTAACTCCAATATATTTTAAGAACAGACTGTTAAGCGGTTGTGTATATTATTTGGTCACCTACCTAATTCATCTGATTTTTTGTAATATTTACTGTTTTGAAACTGAAAATTTTTGATTTTGTAACTTTAAATGTTTAAAATAATTTAATATAATATATAGATTTGTAATAAAATCGCAAATAAAGATGAAAAATTAAAGCATCACAATTATATATGACTATTTTCTTATAAAATATACAGTAATCAGGAATTAAAAAATTTATATTATTAAATTTTATAGTTTGAAATTTTTATTGTAAATATTGTCATTATAGATCAAATTGTAACAAATCTAATACCTCAGCTTTAGTAAATATTTTTAATGTGTATATTTACTATTATCACAAATATTTTAATTTTTTATTAATATTTTTTTTTTCAAATACTTTAAATAATCAAACCTTTTTTAAAACTTATAATAAAAAAAAAATAAATGAAATAATTATTTATATAAAGTGCATGATATGGTCATTTTACAAAAATAAAAAATAAATTACTAAATAAAAATGCTACATAATATGTATAAAATATAAGATGAATAAAAGATAAGAAAATAAAAATATAACTAGTTTAAAAATAATTGAACTATTTCAACAATTATTAAATTTTCTTTAAAGTAAACCGTTTTTTTTTGTTTTTTTTTTTACTTTTGATTTTATTTAATAATTAAAAAAAAAATAATTGTGTAAATTAATTAATATAAAATAATCAAAATATTTTTATTATATTTTTTTATTTAAATATAGATTGATTTTAGATATTAAAAGTAATTATTTTAATCTGTTTTAAACAATTTTTATTTAAAATTTTAAAAATTAGAAATTAAATTTTTAAAAATTTTTAAAATTAATTTTAAATTAAAAATCATGTAACTAACAAGTTATGATCATAATAATGATGGTCATAATTATAAAAATTTAGTTGATTACTTAATAAACGGTATTAATATTATTATTAATAATGACATTATTAAAGTTGAAATTAATTTAAAATTTTTTTTTTTAAATATTGACATTAAATGATAAATTTAAAGTTTTTTGATTTAATTTGTAATGAACTAATTTTGCAACTAAATTAAAATAATTTGCTATTTTGATATTTTTAAACATTGTAAATAACAAGATAACTTTAATATTATATAACTAAATTTTATTAGATATAAAGTTTAATTTTAATAAAATCAATGAAACAAATTAAAAACTAATATATCTCAAATTAAACATTACTAATCTTAAAACAAAATGACAAGACATTAATTTAAAGTCACAATATATTTAAATCAAAAAAAATAACCAAAACTTTACAATACCTAAATCTTAATTCAATATACAATATTAATGTGTTGACTAATTGTATGTTAACCAAGGTTGTTATTAAAAAAAATTTCAAGCAACCAGATGATTAAATTTATTAATTTAATAAATAATTGGAATTTTTAACCATATGTGGTTTATAGCTTAATTAAGAATGCCAAATCAAAAAAAAGATTTTTTATGTAATGTGTCACTTTTTGTTGGATTGAAACCGACTTGTCTTTATTATTAAGCAAATCCATAGAAACCTATGATTCCAAGCTTTTTCTCCATTGTGTTAGCTAAATGGTATGACATTAGTTGTTAATTTTTGTTTAGTTTCATACATTTTTAAAGAAATATTTTGATAAAATATTGATTTGAATTTTTTTTGGTCTATGAAGATTGTTATTTTATAATAAAAATGATGCCAATCTAATGTTAAATTAGTTAATTTGTGTCAGAACTTAGCGTTTTTTTTTTTTTTTGTTTTGTTTAAATAATAATTACATCGTTTTGATCTTATTTGCAGATTCAACTTTCTGAAAGAAAACGATTGCGGCGCTACTCATTACGCTTGCTTCAAGAGATCACTCTTATCTGAAATTCGGACTCTTCCTACGCCTATCAAGTTCCTGGTTGCCCACAACCAGTCTGTTCTGATACATCAGATCGGAATGGTCTCTCTAAGTGCCTTTGATGGCACTCAATGGAACAGAGTGAACATCTCAGATGTTCTGTACACCCCCAACTAAGGGATTCAGGCTACAACCTGATCTCG
The DNA here is from genome assembly GCA_025170145.1 of Pyemotes zhonghuajia. Taxonomy (NCBI): domain Eukaryota; kingdom Metazoa; phylum Arthropoda; class Arachnida; order Trombidiformes; family Pyemotidae; genus Pyemotes; species Pyemotes zhonghuajia. The sequence goes on along the minus strand of CM045844.1, from coordinate 8,334,924 downwards.
GTTGGTTCTCTAAAGGAGAAGGGTTTTGAGGTATTCATCACGTCCAAAAGGATTGGCGTCTTCAAGGAGTCCGCTTTTATTATCCCAGGATATTATAGGAATAAAATCTATTACATTGAACTTCGGTCTTTCAGTTCTAATCTCTCCCTAATCTCCAGAACATCCAGTTATTCGAGAACTTTCGATGATTGGCATCTGGCCCTCGGGCACATTAACAACAAGAAAATAGTGAACACCTTTAAGTCTAATTCTGTGGTTGGTTGTCTCACCGGCAATACATCCTTTTTTTGCTCTGCTTGCACGGCTGGTAAGATCACAAGATCATTCTTTTCCTCTCATCCAAAAACCTCTCTTATTGACGTTGGAGACACAGTTCACGTCGACACTGTTGGTCCACTCAGCCCTACTTCTCTGGGAGGTAATAAGTATTTCACACTCTTCAAGGATGAGGCCTTGGGCTACAGAAGAATCTTCTTTTTAACATCCAAATCTCAGGTGCCCGACATCTTGAAGGAATTTTTGTCCGAGCAGAGACTTGAGCGGGACTCTGTCATCAAGTGTCTAAGGGCTGACTGTGGCACCGAATTCGTTAACTTCCAGGTAAAATCAATTCTACACCATTAGGACAACCTGGCTGTTTTTCGCAGATTCGCTCCTTATGACCATGAGCAAAATGGTCTCGTTGAGAGAGACGTCAAAACCGTCACCGAGGGTGTAAAAAACCTCCTAATTCACTCCGGTCTACCCAAATCCTTCTGGGCAGAAGCTGCTGCGACCAGCGTCTATCTTCTAAATAGAACCACTTCCGGTTCAAAAACTCCTTACGAATTGTGGCATGGGAGAAAGCCCAACGTTTCTCATCTTTCCATCTTTGGTGAAAAGGTCTTTGTGACCATTTCTACTAACAAAAGATCAAAGCTTGATCCAATACCGACAATCACTTTCGTGTGGCAGACCCTGACAATTTTAAAATCACAGTGGACTCGTCTATCAAAAAATTAGGGTCCATGTTCTTTGAGGCATTGGATTCTGAGCCAATTCTTTTCCCTGTTTCAATCAAAGGTGTAAACTACCACTTTGACTTCCTGGACTCTGACTTTACGCCTCAGATCACCATCAACTCGACTGAGGCTACCAATGTGATCGACACGATCTCTGTCCAAACAGCGGTCAGCAAGCCTTCTCCTGCCACCGATCAGTCTGTAGCTATTCAGCCAAACTCTACCTCTCCTTCCGTTTCTACAGATACACTTCCACCTGCCCCCACAAACAATGGGGATCAGCCTTCTTTTCCTAGAAGAGGTTGCCCTCCGTGCTCTAGGAACAAAACTTATGAAAGGGTGGCTTGAGATTTAAGGCCAAGAGCTCTTCTGTCTTACATCACCCCAAGTAACTATGCGCAGGCCGTCTCTTCATCCGACTGTGTCATGTGGAGATAGGCAATGGATGAGGAGTTCAACTCACTCAGATGAGACATGGGTCTTGTCTGATCTCTCTTTTGACAAAAGGGCCATCAAGTCTATGTGGACTTTTAGGTTAAAAGCTCAGTCCCATACTGCCTCTCCTATCTTTAAGACAAGACTAGTTGCAAAAGGTTACCAGCAGAAACATGGCTTGGAACATACTGAAACGTTTTCCCCGACACTCTCAATGGTATCTGTCAGGGTTCTTCTTTCAGTATCTATGAGACTTGGCCTCACTATATGTCACTTCGACATCAAAACTCCTCTCTTGACAGGGTTTCCTAAGAGCCATTTATGATCTGAAACAGTCACCAAATCTCTGGAATAAAGATATTACATCAAAGCTCATCTCCGAGCTGAATCTCAGGGCCACTGTCTTTAATCAGTGTGTATACCTGAAGGAACGACTGCCTAAACCAAACGATCTATCTTGGCTTGTACGTGGATAACGGTTTGCTTTGTATTTCCACGGCTCTCCTGAGAGAGAAAGTTATATCCACTCTGAAGTCATTCTATGATTTAGGATTTGGTGAACCGAGCTGCTTCTGGATCTGGGACTTGATGAGGCCAAGCCCAAGGATTTGCCCATAACATCGAACCTGACTCTTACTAAACATGATCGCACCAATTCTGAATTTCCGTTCAGAAACGCTGTGGGAGCACTGCTCTACGCCTCCCACTTCACAAGACCGGACATCTCTTTCGCAGTGTCCAATTTGTCCCGTTACTCAAACTCCTATGGTGCAACCCACATAACAGCAATAAAACAATTGATTAGATACCTAGTCGGTTACCCATCACTAGAACTTGGCTTTAACTTAACAGAAACTACCCTGCTAATCGGTTACTCGGATGCCGATTTCGCTGGAGACGCGGATGACAGACTATCAACCTCAGGCTCTGTCTTCTTTTTTATGGACACTCCTATTTATTGAAACTCGCCCTTACAGAAACATCAGGCCTTCTTAACAACTGAGGCCGAATACATGGCTCTTGCGGAAGACATTAATTAAAACAGCCTCGTGGTTGAGAGAACTCATAGGTTAGCTCGGATACAGTCAAGATCACCCGGCCACCATCTACTGCGATAATTTGGCAGCAATATCACTATTACAAAAGGAGAATGGCCATATGAGAACCAAGTACCTTGATGTCCGCTATCATTGCATTAAGGGCTACATCAAAAAAAACCATAAGAATAACATTGCCGACATTTTCACAAAGCCATTGTCCAAGACCCTGTTTAATAAATTCAAAGAGAAACTGTTAACTAGCACCTGAATCAAATGACTCTGCAACTCTCCGTCCTGTCTCCATTTTATTTTCCAATAGTTTTATAAAAAATTATTTTATTCTGCTAAATAACTATAATAACTATAGTAATACCATTTGTTATTAATATTATTTTATATTTATATATTTATAGTTTATTCCATTTGTAATAATATTCTTTGCAACTAAATGTGCACATTCTAGAAGCTTCTAAGTATACTCTCAATCTTCTTTAGAACGATTATTTAAATCACTGACTTAAGTATGCTCAATAAGATTAATTACATTATTTTTGTATAAATGTCTTCATATTAAAAGCAATAAGCTAACTTTCTTCAATACACTATACGTATATTGAACATTATCATTTTAGCACCTATTAAATTCTACTATTAACTTATTTTTAATGGTTCAAATTATGTTTTCTGATAATTTAGTAGTTGACAAATTAATTATGAGTTAACAAAGCATTTTTTTTTTTAAGAATTTCTAGCAGTTAAATCAGTATTTATACACAATTTGCAACTAGCCAAAAAATTAATATTTTTTAAAATTAATATTAACACAAAATAAATAAAAAATAATTTTTTTAAATAATTATTAAATAATTAAATTTTTCTCTTAAAAGTTAAGTGTTGCAAATACAAAAAAAAAAAACTTTTCAAAAATTAAAATAATCTATTTTAATCTTTACAAATTACAATTTTTTAGTTGTTTCTAAAATTGTTTATTACTAATTTTTAAAAGTTAAGTTTTTAAAATTTCAATGCACATAAATAAACTGCGATAAGTCTTTAAATAAAAAATAACTAATTAATTTTTGAAATTGTTATTTAAAAAATTTTAAATTAAATTTAAAACATGTGCATTTTATAAAAACAAAAATTAAAATTGAAAAATTTAAATACAATTTTTTTTTTATATTGTAGAATTAATTTTTTAAATGATTCCATTAAAATTAAAAGTAATTATTTGTTTTAACTTTCACTTTTTTAATTTGTCCACTTTCTTTAATTTTTATTATATTTTTTAAATTAAAAAACTTTATTCTCTTAATTATCTAATTTTAATTCTTTTTTTTTTAATACTACTTACTTTGTAATTTTTTTTTCAATTATACCTTTTTTTTATTATTTAAATTTTTAAAATATTTGAAAAATATCAAAAACATTTTGTATTTAAATTACTAGTGTTTATTATTATTATTAAATTATATATATATATTCATTACATCCGTTATAAACATTTCATTTAAATATAACCTTGTTGTGTTTCTTAAATGTATAAAAATATTTAAAATGAATAAAGATTATTTCTCAAATTAGAATTTTTCGATTTTATTAAATAATATTAAGAACTAAGGCAACAAGGTTGAAACCTTTTTTATTCAAATTGAAGTTCTTAGATACACAGATTTAAATTATTTTTAAACAAGACAATAGCTCAATCGGTCAAAATTAATTCTCTACTAATTCTTTTAAAATTCAAGATATATTTTCTGAGTCTTTAATGTTTTATTTTCTCTTCTACTATATTTCATCTTTTGATCTGTCTCATGATATAAACCTAAACCAAAGCAACTAGTTTAAAAATTAAAAATAGTAATATTTTTTTCAAATATAGACCTATAAAAAAAATTATTAAAAATGACTATTCAACTTCAACTAAAAAAATTAAAAAAAAATATATTGTCATTTTAACTACTTCTTCTTTGTTACAAATAGTACTATTATTATCATTCTGTCTCTTCTTAACCATCTTACCATGAACTCAAATTTTCATTGATAAGACTATCTCCTAATAAAAAACAAAGATTATATCTATATCTTGTGGAGTAATCACATACCAAAAATAGATCTTTAATAGACTCTACAGTTTCATTAATAATTAATTTTCTATTAAACTCATCTGAAAAGAATGGGTTTTCCAAAAATAACTTTTTTTCACTAAAAACTATATCTCTAAAAACTACTACCTTATTATGAGTTGGAATAAAAACTCTAAAACCTTTTTGATTCCTTGGATAACATATGGAAATTGAGCACATCTCTTTTATCTAAAGTTTTCAATTGAAGAAAAATATTTTAGAACCAAATAAACGAACATACTCATATGTAGGTTTCCGGTTAAAAATAAACTCAAACGGTATTTTATAACCAACAGTTCGATTAAGACAAATATATCTTAAGTTATTTGCCATGCTAATTGCAAATGACCAAAATCTGGTAGGCAAATTTCCTCTAAGGTTCTATTATATCTTTCAGCAACTCTATTTTGTATTTACAACTGTTAATTGATATAATATACTATTTTCTTCACAAAAATTAGTAAATTTAGAATTTATATCCTTAGTGTCATTTTCACTTCTAATGGACTTAATTTTAAAAATAAACCAATTTTCAATAAAATTTTTAAATTTAATAAATGTTTTGTATACCACATTCTTAGTTTTTATTAAGTAAACTCATGAAAATCTTTAAAAATCATTTATGAAAATCAAAAAATAATTCACATTTAGTAGATTCTCTTCGCTCCAATCTTTTCACTTAAATCAGTATAAATTCTAAAATCTTTTTATATTCATTATTGTTATTACTAAACTTGCCTCTAAATATCTCACTAATTTTACAAATTTTACACAATAGGTTTCAAGGAAACTTATTTTTAATTCTTAAACTTTTACTAATTTTGAATAAATCATTAAAATTTACATTCCCTAATTTTTTGTGTAAACCAAACCAAACTCGAGCCTTTTAGGTACAGTGATTTTCATGGTAGAAATATTCATTTTTTTATTCTGTATTATTTCAAATAAACCATCTACACATACCACTTTTACCATTTTTTACCTTTAAAATAAATTTTTCTTATTTTCTTTTCAGATAAAAATATCACATCTATATATTTCTCAATTATTCTTGACACAGAAATGAAACCAGCAGACAAATTAGGTTACATAAGATCGTATTAGTTAATTTTAGTGGCGTACCATCAAGATTTGCACTATTTATTACCTGTGCTTGTATCATTTCGCCATTTACTGTTTCTAATTATAAAACTATCTCGATTAATTACATTTACAAAACATTTAGAATTATAGACATTGCAAACATTGCCATGCTACTGCCTAAATACCACTTATCAGGGTTTAAACTACTCGTCTAAATCTATTCTAAACAAGAGCTTAACTGTTCCTCTTCTCTGTTTATTTCCGTATTTAAATATGGAATATTAAATAAAGAATAATTATCATAAGCAAAAATATTGGACCATATTATTCCTTAACATTCTATTATAATGGGGCAAACAAAATATAAAAGTTAATAATTATAAATGCAAAATAACATAAAACCTCTTTTACATCTTGTACATTTACAATTTAGTCATAGTATGCTTATTATCTAGATTATAACAAAATAAAGCAAAGTAAAATAAAATATTTTATTTATTAAATAAGAATACATTGTTTTAGCAACTTTCTTAAACTGAAATTGTGATAATGAGACATTTAAAAAAAAAAAATCTATTTTTTTATAATTTAATAGTATAATTTTATAAATGTAAATATAAAGTTAAAATCGATACTAAAAATAAAGTTTTCTTATTTAACTCTTTGCGGACCAATAATTTTAAGTCTGTACCTTTAAAAAGACCAACACGTTTTCTTAAAAATTATTTTTTATTGAGTAATATTTAATTAAATTTCTCTTAAAATAAAAATATTTATTATATTAATTTGAAATTATATATATATATTAATGTCTGCCAAGCATTTATAAATCTTTTTTTTTTTTATTAATAATATTAGACTTAAAATTTTTATGACTCATTTTAGATCATAGTTCATAAAATTTTAATTTAAATTTTTAATTTTAATAATAAAATATTTTTAACAAAAATATAAAGGTATTTGGAAATATTTATAAATTAAATATTAAGTAACATTAAATATTGATATATGCCACATTTTTAAAGACTAAGGTTTAACGCTTGGAAAATTAAAATATTTATTTTAATTAATATTATTAATTATAAGAAATAGAAATTGTTTTGTAATCTTAATGTATATTTATATTTATACAAATAATATTTAATTACTATCACATATATGTTAATCTTAGAAATAAAATAAATTTTATAAATAAAAACAAAGGATAAAAAAAACATTATATTTTGTTACAAAAGTTAAAGATTTAAAAATGATTAATTATTAATACTTAAAATGTAAAAAATAATTATTTTAAATGCATATTATTTAAACTTCATTCATCAATTATACATTAATATCATTTTATACACAACTTTAAGTTTTATTTTTTTGTTTTTATCAGTTTTTTTTTCGTTAAAATATTTGATTGTTTTTATTCAATAATTTTTTTTTTATTAATTTTTTTTTTAAAAATAACATGCTTTACATTTTTTTAAAAAAAAAAAAAATTTTTATAAATTTTTAAATTTAAGCTATAGATTTAAGTTAAGTTTAAAAAAAATGAGCAATCTAGCTTTTAGTAAATTTATTTAATTAAATTAATTATTTCAAAACTTTATTAATCTTAAAAAAAATATTTAGATATAAATATTATATAAAATATTGAAATTAAATAAACTTAAATTTTTAAACTTAAATTAAATAATTAAAGTTAAACTAAATAAGCATTTTTTTTTTTAATAAGAAAAAAAAAATTTTAAAAAAATAGATTATGAAATTTCATAATCCACCTTTTATTTAAGTTTTTCTAAACAAACAAATTTTTTTTCACTTTTTTATAAAATCAGTTTCTTAATTTTTGTCAAAATAAAATCTTATTTATTTCTTTAACAAAAAAATACTACTTATTTTTCATACTAGTTGCGCACAAAAAATAAATTTAAGTTTGGTATTTTGATATAATTGCATTTAGAACTTTTATTGATAAAAATCATAAAATTGATTGATGTACCAAATTTAAACAAAAAATTATTGCTAACTTTATCTTAAAAAATGTACAATAAAATTTTTTTTTAAATCTTATTATACCATCATGACATCTAATATTTTTAAAACAGGACTAATATTAAATCTGCTTTAATCTATACTAATTTATATATATTAACAGCTTATTTTGACACAGATCTCGCCAATGACCAACGCTTAATCACCAAAATATATTTTTGTTTTTGTGTTTTTTTAATATTCTAACTTTCAGTTTTATTATTGAACAAGATCTTGTGATATTTTTTAGTAAAATACAAACTTTATACTGAATTAAGAACTTATTTAATAACATACTTTATACATAGTTTAAACTAAAAAAATTTATTGCAGTAAAAAAAAAAAAAAAATACAATTTTTAAAACTTAGATAATATTAAAATGATTTACATTAGTGTAAAACAAAAAAATTTTAATATATTCTATAAAATTCTGTAAAAAAATTATATTAGTTGATAAATTTGCTTGTTAACTTATAAACATAAAGATATATACAACAATATATAAATTATAAAAATAATTACAAATACTTTAGTTTTGACAAAAATTAAAAATAATAAATTCAAAAAATAGCTTAAAACTAATTATCTTTAAACAATTTATAAATTTTATATTAAGGCAAAATATTTTTTTATATAAATATGTAAATATCAAACCTTATTTAAAAATTTACTTTATTTACAAATCAAATTAAAAAAATTACAATTTATTAATGATAAATTTAATGTTTAGGTCATTTTTTTAAAAAGAATGCTACTATTGATCTTAAAAAAAATAAACTAAAATATAATGAAAAACTTTTGCAATTTTACAAATAAATATAATTTAATATTATTTAAATTATTGATATCTTAAAAGTTTAATATTTAATTGATATTTGATATTGTTTTAAAACAAAAAAAAATTGAATGTTGTGATTAACACAATATTTTAATAAAAATTCATAAGACCAAATACTTCAAAATTAGCTATTAACTAATACGCAAACATAAATTTATTTTATTAATTTCTACTAAGTCAATATTTATTCTTATAAAGTTAACAAAGAGCAACAATTATTAAGACAAACACGTTATAGTGGTAAAAATTATGTTTTATTGTAACATCCTAAAATTTAACCACTTATTACTTACCTTTTTGTTTTATTTTATTATTTTATTATTTAATTATTAAGTAATTTCACAATTTGACCCGTCAATTTTAATCTTAAAGTACATTAAAAAAAATTTTTTTTTAGTTTTTTTTAAATAGTTATCATATTTATTTTAATATTAAAAACTAAACTACATTCTTAACATAATTATAAAAAAATGGTGACTATTTAAATTAAAAAAATAGCTAGATTAAAAAGTTAATGAATCAATATAATATTCTTTTAAAACTTTATTTCTTAATGTACAAGATATTATTCTTGATTCTCTTATTATTTATTTGTAATATAAAGTAACCTTTATGTGCAAAAAAATGTAGTTAGGTTTTATATACTAGAATTTTTTTAATAATGTATTAAAGACATATTTTTCTATTATATATTGATGATGTTAACGGTGAATTGAATTTAAGGTAAACAAGATTTTTTACGTAGTTTAATTTACCAAATTTATAATTAAACTAAAATAAAACTTTTTTACTATCGTACCTTAATATAAAACGCTATGACATTAACTATTTTGAAGCATTATGGTCAATATAGAGATAAATAGTTATGACTTTTACATAACCTTTAAATTTTATTTTTAAAGACTACACAATTGCTAAAATTTTTCTTTTAACTTTAGAATAATTCTTTTTTACTTCTATCTTTTATGAAATTGGGTTTTCCTAAAATGAGTGTTTAAATTAATGACATTAATATTTTTAAAAAAAATTTGTTGTTTTTCTGCAAACTCCATGCAGTTACGGTTTTCATCAAACGTGTTGTTAGTTTAGCTAATAAAGCAAAATTTAAGATAAATTTCCAATAAAATGTGCACATTTATAAAATTCATTTATTTTGTTTTTAATTATAATAATTTAATCAATTTTATATTCTATTAAAATATAGGTAAAATTAAAAAATATAAAAAGAAAATTGTTTATATTAATATCAAATTTAATATTAAAAATAAACAAAAAATTAATAATTGTTTAAAATTCATTTTTAATTTTTTTAATAAACAAAAAATAAAAACAATTTTATCTTTTATTTGAAGTCTATCTAAAGTATCTAAAAAATATAGTAAATAATTTTAATAAAATATTATCAATTTTTATTTAAAAAAATCAAATTTAACCAATATACAATAATAAAACAATTAGGAAACATTAAATTTTATACAAAAAAAAAATTGATGAAGATTTTTTATGATTTAAATAAAAGGAGACATGAGAGACAAAGGGTTTTAAATCTTATGTTTATTGATTTAAACAAAACAACAAAAGACAAAATACAAAAATTGAGATTTAGTCTCTGAGTTAAGAAAACACACACTAACTCTAAAACTTATTAAGGGCTTCTCTCTAACGTTACCTAAATAACCTAATAATTACTTAATAATACTTAATAATTTTTAAAAATTATAAAAGTATTTTAAAATCAAATTCAGTTTTTAACAAAAACAATTTTTGAAAAATAGTATAATAAAGTTACTTTATACTTTATTAAATTATCTATAATCGATTGTAATAAAAAAAATTTTATTTACTTAATTTTAGAAATAAGCTAGAAAATATTAAAAATTTTAACAAACCATGGTTTTATTATTTAACTTAAAAATTTGAAATGTTAAAAATAAGATGTAACTTGATTAAAAGTAGAAACAATATGGATTTCATAAAACGCACTTGCTAAAATTATTTATTTTTTTTAAAATTATCACAAACGGTTATGAAAAATAGAACAATAATTATAGTCATTTTATGGAGATTAAAATTAAAAAAAATACCCAGTTTTACTTCGTTCCAGATTGTATAATCATACTTGTGGTTATTTAATTGTAACGACTTATTTAAAAATTTAAATTGAGCTTAGTTTTTTAATTTTCATCATTTAGTTTTTTGAATGACTCAAAATCAACTTTTTAAAATAATTTTTTTTTGGATTTAAATTAAATCTAATTTATTAAAATTCATCCTTTCAAACAAAAATTAGTTTCTTATCAATTAATCTAAAAAAACAATAATATTGTAATAATTAAATTGTAAAATTTTTTCATTGATTACAAAAATTTTAAATCTACTTCCTTTTTCTATTTAATATTATTTTAAATAAAACTTATGATTTTTAAAATCACAAACCAAAGTTTGAGTTTAATTTGCAATATATAAATTTTTATACAATTTTTTTATTAAATTTATAAAGTTGACTTTAAATACAGAATTTTTATAACTATTTAATAACTATTTTCCGCATATTATTAGTCAGATAAATATTTTTTTAGCATTCCTATAATTATAAAATATTAAAAATTAAGCATAAATATTAAAAAGATGTTATTAAATGAATTATCCGTTAATTTTTAAATCTCTAATTTTTTTAAATTAACATTTTTATTTAAGTACTTTGTCAATATATAATTTTTCTTAAAATAAGTGAAATATGAAAAAATGGCTTTTTTTAGTTTATTGCTACCTTTATTTAGCTATTTATAAAAGTGATCAATTTTTGTTCACATGCTTATTGCTAATAAAAAAACAAACTGTTTCATAATTCTCTAATACGTGTGCCAAATTTTGTAATAACGATGATTAATTTTGTAAAATGTTCTCATTACTAATTATAAGGCTTGACTTCAAATAAGATAATTTTTGATTGAACTCTTAAGTTCATCTTTACTAAATTTTTTGTCACGTCTAAATAAAGCATGTGGATATATTAAAGACTAGTGGATTTGATTATAACCTTTTTATATCATTAATAAATGTGTTCTTTTTGGTGTTAGTAATTCGATATTGAAAAGACACACTTTTATTATTTAATTAAAATAGTTTAAAGAATATAAAATATGATGTTTTTTAACGTTTATTAAATTTAATAAAATTACTAAGATTAAATTTAAAAAATATAAAAAGTTTTACTAATGGTAATATCATTCCTTTTTTCATAACCGTACTCATAGCATACTTTCATTAATAACTTGAGTTAATCTAAAATTGATATTATGCATCAAACTTAGTTTTTATAATAACTCTAAGGTTTTTACATAATAAGGAAAAAAATCACTGCTATTAATTTAAAAATCTTTGATTGTATAAACTTTAATATTTAAAAAAAAATTATTAACTAAAAAAAAGCCTTAAAATTTTTTATAAAAATTAAAATTGTTGTTTAAATTTAAAAAAAAAATATCATATATTTATTTTCAAATCTAAAAAAAATAAAATAAGTTTTAATATTTTTATAATAAATATATTTATATTCAAATATGTCCAATTAATAAATTACTGTAGCTTAATTAAATTTAAAAAAAAAAAGATATATAATTGTAGCAATTCAATTTTAAATTGGTAAAAACATTTTTTTTAACATTAAATTTTAATTGTAAATAATTTATTAATTTAAAAAAATATAATTATTTATATTTTATATATTAATTATGATTAAAAACGTATAATTATAATAAAAATAATTATTTGCAAAAACTTATTTTCAAAAAATATTGTTTTATTATTGTAAAAATCATCTAAAATTAATATATCAATTTATATAAAAAAGTTATATCATAATTTTTAAGAATATATTTAAGTTTTTTTTTTTTAAAACATTTATAACTTAAAAACATTAACTTAAAATAAAATGTTTTAAACATTTTAAATGGCTTTTAATTTTGAATAAATATTTTTTTAACATTCATAATAAAAAATTTAAATTTATTTATTAAAATAAATATAAAAATAATCAATTTTTTCAACAATAATATTAAAAAATACAAAATTTAATTAAAAAGTTTCATTCCTTAAAAATGATTAAAAATGAAATATTTATCAATAAAAAATATCAATACAAAACAATTGATGTTTTATGAATTCAAATTTCAAACAATTTATCATTTATTAAATAATTTATTATGTTTATTTAAATTTTTGGCAGACAATGTAATAAATAAAATATATTTTTAAACCTACTAATAAGTTTGTGGGTATGTTATATTTTTTTTTAGTGAATCTTTAAAGTTAAAATTTTTTTTTTAGTTAAAAATAATTAATAAACCTTTTTATTATTAATAAAAAAAAATAAATAAAAAAACGAAATTAATGACAGTAATAGTTTTTCACAAAAAATCTACAATAAGACTATAATAAAACTAGCTAAATTTTTTTTTTTAAAATTAAATACTATTTAATAAAATAATTCGTCATTATAACAATATCATATATATTTATTTACAAGTGCGTAACTTAACACTTAAGCATCTCTTATCAATTTAAGATTAGAAAGCATAAAGTTAGCCTTGATATATAACTTGAAAAATAAAAATAAATTTTTCTTTTAAAATTAAAACAGTATAAGACAATATAGTAATATAGCCTTTTTTAAATGCAAAAAAAATTTTGAAGAAAACATTTATCTCACTAGAACTTTAATAGAGTTTAGTAAATATTTTATTGAGATAAATTACATATATTTATTATATAAAATTATTTTTGAATGCATAAACAAAGTTTTAATTAAATGTTACTATGTCGTTATTAACTTTAAATTTCTAAATTTTTTATATAATATTATAAAATTAAAATAATTTCTTCAAATCTCATTTTTGGGTTATTATAATCATAAGTGATTTAAAATATTTCTTTCAAAATATTTTTTAACGCTTTTATATGTTGTATTATTTTGTGTATTATTTTTGTCATTTTCATATTATTTCTTATTATAAACTATTTTTATAATTTTTCAATCGATGTAAATATAATATTTAATATTATATATTAAATATAATAATTATGAACAAATCTAATTTAAAAAAAAAAATTAAATAACATAAATAATAAAAAGGATATATATATATTTATAATTAATTTTTAAATAAAAAAAAATAATAATAAAAACGGTAAAAAAATACTTGAATATTTATTAAAATTAAATAGAAAAAATAATGAAATTTCAAAAATAAACTTTTAAAAAAATAAAAAAAATTAAAACTCATGTTTAAAAGTTATCTTTAAAATAATAAAAAAAAAAAAAATACATAGAATATTTTACAAAAATAAATAAAAAAAATATGTTAAATAAAGATTTGGCCCATAAACAAAAAACTTAAACCTTAGTTTTACAATGAATATTACATACAATTGCACAAACGATTATTATTATAAAAAAAATTTATTTAATTAAAATTAATTAAAATTTTTTTTTAATTTTAATCTTTAAATGTTTAAAAAGAAAAACATTGAGAAAAAATTAAACCAGAAATTTGTTATAAAATTTGAAAAAAATATAAAATTTAAAAAAGCTTAAGTTTTTAAATTAAAATAATAATAAAATCAATGCTTGAGTATTTTAAAAGAAGAAAAAAAATGCGCTGTAAATTGAAACCGTTTAAAATTTAAATTAATTAAAAAAAGATTATAATTATAGATAATAACAATAAACATAATTTTAAAATAAATATTATTAGTGACAAAATAAACATCTAAAGAACCCATATTTAAAAGACATTATATCATAACATTAAAAATAATTAAAAACTAGATCTATATTTAAAAAAAATATTAGTTGTTTATATAAAACTATAAATATAATATAATAAAAAAAATAAACATTATATTCAACAGGTAATATTAATTTTTATTTATATGAAAACAATATCGAAAATAACTGCTTTATAAAGTTTGGGAGCTTAGATCATTTCTATTTTTGTTGATATTTATTAAATTGTTAAAATTATAAAAAAATAAAATTTTGCGAATAATTAAAGTTATTATTAATATATTACAATACCTAAATAAATGACATTTTCCTTAAACAAGTTAGGGTTAGAGTAAATTTAACCTTACATATTATATAGGTAATGAGAAAAATATTATTTACTGATTAGTATTATACTTACTAAAAATATAAGTGATAATATACACAGATTAAACAGTTTAGTAAATCATTACGATTTCAACAAATTTTGTGTTGATCTAATTTCAATCTAAGAAGAAAAAAATTGGATCACTCTAAAATAGTAGATGCTCAATTTCTAAGAGATAATTCATTTAAGATAAAATTGTAAGTTAAGCAATTTAGAACTGTTACCACTTCTTTAAAAAAGCTATTTATTTATTTAAATTAGTTGGACTAAGAGAATTATTCAAAAACAATTCAGAATTATGTATCTGTCTGTATCTTAAAGATGTTTTATTCAGATATTTGTAGTAATTAAAATTTTTGATAAAAGTTAAAGTTTAGGGTTTAATGCGATTTGATCAATTAGTTTAAAAGGGTTTAAATACTAGTCCTAACATTAAAATTTTGAAGCAGAGTTTATTCAAAAAACTAGATTCAATAAGATTTAATAAAATTAATATAATTAATATAATTAATTTAAATAATATAAAATAATTATTAATATATAATAATTTAAATTTAATGCTGTGCGTAAGTATGTTAGGTGGCGCCCCTTTCATAAACAAATTTCAAAATATAAACAGTAATTTTTCAATAATAATTTTTTTAGCTCAATAAAAGTGATCTTCGGTTTCAATCATGATATTATCGAGTTTTCTTAAAAATATTGGGCTCGAGTTATACGACTTTGGGATTGAGGAAGAAGATTTTGAGGTCGAATTCGAAAATCAATTTTCTTTGGATCGCTTTCAAAGCTCTTTTTTACTTGATCTCGTCTTGTATCCAATTCAACTTTGTCGGACTTTAATCCAAATAGGATATGAACCATTACCACCAAAGACGACAATTATTTTAGGGAGCAAAAAAAATTATTATCAAAACGGATTTTCCTATCTCAAATATCTTAAAGAAAAAAATGGCTTTTACAGTTTGTATAAAGGCTTTACTTATAACATTTTCTTTAATGTAATCAATGAATTTACCTATTTGAATTCAAATCATATTTTATTGAAATATTACGGAAAATCAGCTGAAGAGGTAATCTTTTTTTTTTAGGTGGTAAAAAGTTAATTATATTTAATTTTAGGTTCCTAAAGACGATAAAAACACATTGGAACCTAAAAAAAAAAATTCGATTAGTATCAAAGATTTTTTGGTAAAGCTGACTATAAATTGTTCTTGCAAATCTTTGGCATTGTTCCTTTCTTATCCATTCTATGTTTTAACAGTTAGAAGTTGTTCGCAATTGGTTGGAAATGAGACTGTTTATGACACAGTAAATTTATTTAATATATTGCAAGTTCATGGAATTTATGATGGATTTATACCTAAACTTATAGGAATTTTATGTGCAGAAATTTCAATTGAAATGGTTAAATTTTTACTTTTACCTGTAGAGCAACAAATTGATTTGATGAATTATTTTGAAACTTTATACAAATGGTTCTTTAAATCGATAAACTATAAGTATAATGTAGTCAGCGCAGTTATGGCAGTTAATAATTGTCCTGAGTTGAATGCGAGTAAATTAGAACCCAAATATAAAAATTGGATAGATTGTTTATCAAGTTTGGAAAAAAGCAAACAATTAAAACGTGGTTCTTCTATTATCTTTCGTTATTTTTCATAATTTAAAATAATATTTAAAATAAATAAAAACAACCGATTTGTATTTTAATTATCTTTACACTATTTTTGTATATGAAAAATTCATGTAAAATTTTTTGTTTTATGAAATATGATTTTTATGAATTATAACAAAAATATATTAAAACGAAAATTATTTAAATTTAGGATAAATGTTTCGAAATATTTTTTATAAAAATATTTATTTAAAAAAGGTATATATTTAAAAAATTGTACATATTTAAATAAATTTGTTATTAATACTAAATTAATTATTTTTTTTTATAATTTGTTTAATTTTTAAAATAAATATTTATTAGAAAATTTTTTGTTATGTTTTTCATTATTTATAATTAAACTAATATTTTTTTTTTGATTAAATTAAATTTTATTTTTATTTTAATCGACTAGTAAAATTTAATTTATTTTATTTTTAATAACGTTAATAAGTTGTTAAATAAAATATTAGCACAATTAAAAAAATGTTTAAAATATTTTTTATTAATATTAAATTATTACTTAGCATATTTTTTATTGAATTTAAAGTTTATACAATATAATTAGATTAGATTAATTTATATTACATCAATTAACAGCTAAAATAGTTTTTTTAGATATGCATTTATTTATTTAATCTTTAATTTTTAAATCAAAAATAATTTTTATTGAAAAGAAAAAAATAACAAATAAAATTTATTTTTTTAATTAAAAAAAAATAAATTTAAATTTATAAATTTTCGTTTACTTTAGATTTTTTTAAATTGTTTCTATAATCCTTAGCAATTTTATCCGCTTGTATTTTAAGTTTTTCTAACCTAAAAAAATATTTTTATATTAATTAAGTCTATATTAAAAGAAAACTTACTTTGCTTCATATTTTGATATTTTTTTCAAAGTTGGTTTAATACTATTATATTAAAAAAATTAACTTTAAATTTAATTTTAGGCAGAATAAAAATAACTTACAATTTGCCTTTGGATTGATTTATTTGGCAAGCGAATTCTCTTAGCTAAAGAAAATACATAAAAATTAAAATAAAAATAAAAATTTAAATAAATTAAACATACTACAATATCGTTGTTTTTTAATTCAATTTCTAAAGCATAATTATTTTCTATAAGACAAGAAATTCTTTGATGATATTTATTACATAATTGTATTAATTGTTCTAAAAAATTAAAAAACTTTTTAATTTATAAATAAATCAAGATATCAAAAACTAACCTTTATTCATTTGATCAGTGTTAATCGGTTGTCCTACTCTTTCTGTTATAGTAGTTTTTCGTTGTTCAGCTAATCTTTCATGTTCTAATTTCAATTCTTCGGCAGCTTTTTTGCGCAATAAATTTCTTAATCTTAATAATTTTTCATGTTTAAGAATTCGTTTATTGGTTAAGCGAAACTTCATTTCTTCTTCTAATCTTTTTCTAACGTCTGCTTTTTTTTTCTCTTTATCATTTGAATTCTTCCTATCCATTTTTTTTTTATAATAAAGCACACGCACACAAAATTAAAAAATTAAACTAAATAAATATTTAATAATAAAAATTTTGAGCTAATATTTTTTGGAGTGGCGTAAAAATAGTGAAAATATTAGTTTAACAGTGATTAGCTTAAATTTTGAATATATTAACTCCTTCTTTGTCTGAAAAAAGAAGCTGGTTTTAAAAAATCAAAAGTTGCAAATATAATTTATCCGGTTTAATTTTAAACTGTCATCCTATATGTCAAATCGAAAGCTTGGCGCGCCTTTTCTAGTTGAAAAATTTGTATATCCAAAACTTGTTGACCCATTTGTTTAAAAATGAAAACAAACTTAAAATTATAAAACAATAAAAATAAACATACAAAATCAAGGCAAATAACCATAATTGTTATCCGAATATCATTTCAAATAATCAGACTGAGATCATCTTACACACAATTTGCAAACTATTGGCAAAACACAGCAAAGATCTTCGGCAAGTAATTTTTTGTTAGTAAGACCCAATGGAAGCAAGTATAAATTATTAAGAACAAGTTAGAAATCGTTTAAACAATTTGTCATGATTTATTATTTAATGTGATCTTTAGTGTTATGGCCCTGTTCAGTCGTCATCAGTTAGATTGCATCAAACTGTTTATCAGTCAAGTGCAAAGCAAATGATTTTATCATGTGAAAAGTTTAGCAATAAATTTCAGAGAAAACATTGTTCAAAAAATCATTTTTCAGACAAAACTTGTTTTTCAAATAAATGCACAACAAATGAGCACTTTCGGAGCAAAGAAATGTCAATGTTCAACTGAATAGGCAAAGATTTAGACCAAATATAATAATAGGCAGACAAGATGCACTTGAGTCAAGACAGTGGAGCATGACTGTTTTGTTCTACATGAGAGCCGATTTCTTAAAACTTCATCCAGAAAAATCACTTGGCAATTGTGCTTTATTGTGTATTTCAAGTAAGCATTGATGGTAAATGATGTTCTTACATTATTTGTCGATTTACATTTAGCGACATTTTGCAAGCTAAGCGAAACATTGTAAACAAATTGGTCCTAAAACCGTGTTTGAGATTAATAATCTGCTTACGGAAACAAAGATTAAAGCTGCTAGGCCAACTATTGTGCAGTTGCATTGGCCAGGTAGGCAGGTAAGTCTATTGGTTGCAAGTCAACTATTTACAGGTCTACATAAATTTCCTGACTGAAAGCCTATCAACTAAATGCCTCTAAGCCAGGCAAACAAGTTCAACAGGCTTTCCATGGCTACGATAATGCAGGTGTAATCAGCATGGGTCGTCTGTAGCCAAGGAAGACAGGAGCTGGACAAAGGGTCAGGACAGCATGTTCATCCATCAACAAAGTAAAAGGCGACCACCAACCAATTTTGCCTTTTTGTTGAGTCTGTAACTCAATAAAAAGCCCTAGTCATCTACCTGTTTTGCTCCATTCTTATTCACATTCAGCACTAAGACGGTAAAAAATGTCTTTTAAATCGTTTTTTTGGTTTTTCATCGGATGCCAATGTGCTCAATTGGTCCAAAATTCACAGCAAATCCAATCTGTTTTACGAATCACTCCTAAAACCACCGAACATTTAGATTATTTAAAAAAACTAGAGTTCAATGCTAGTAAATGGGATTTAGACTTTTGGAAAAATTCCGTTTCTGTTCTAGTTCCAGTTGATATAATGTTAAAAGAAGATCAAAAAGTCAACATTGAAAAAATGCTTCAAGAAATGCATATACCTTACAATACATTAATTGAAAATGTTGATGCGTAAGAGAACTTAACCTAACATATTAAAAAAAACTTTATTTTTTACTTTTATTTCAATCTAACTAGAATTGTTCAAGATGAAAAGGTAGAAATGAATAATCAAAACCTATACTATGATAGCAATTGGGACAGGCCGTACAATTTTTTTTACAACTACCATGATTTAAAAGAGGTAATAATTTCTCCAGTTTTTTTTTGTTTTTTGCCAGTTTTTTTTAATTAAATTTTTTATTTATTTTAGATTTATCAGTATATGGATAATTTAGAGAGAAAATATCCTGAAAAAGTAAAACAAGAAATTATTGGCTACAGTTTTGAAGATCGTCCAATCAAATTACTTAAAATCGGACTTAAAAATAATTTTAAAATTAAAAAAATTGTATGGATTGATGCTGGTATTCATGCTAGAGAATGGATTGCACCAGCAACTGCTCTATTTATTGCTGAAGAAGTAAAAAAAAATAGTAAATATTTTTTATTATTTTTAATAATTTATAACCATTTTTTAGCTTATTCGAGGGTCTAAATTTGACCTTGGTTTATTAAAACTAATAGAAGAGGTTGATTTTTATATATTACCAGTTTTAAACCCCGATGGATATGTGTACACACACACTACGGTAAATAAAAAAAAAAAAAAATTAAATTAAATAAAAAAACAATAAATTTTTGCATTAAAAATTCAAAAAAATTAGAATCGGTTGTGGAGAAAAACTAGATCTTTAAGTCCAAGTTTTTTTGGAGGGTTCTGTTTTGGTGTTGATGGCAATCGAAATTTCGATTTCCACTGGTCAGGTATTTTAATTATCTATTTAATTAATTTTTTACTTAAGTTTATAATTTTTTTAGAAACTGGTTCAAGTTTTTTTACTTGTTCACAAACTTTTTCTGGTCACATCCCATTTTCAGAGCCTGAAACTAAAGCTCTTTCAAATAAAATTTTATCTTTAAAAGATGAAATGATTCTTTATATTGCGTTGCATGCTTATGGTCAATTAATTTTAATGCCTTGGGGTTATACTGATAAACTTCCGTTTGTATATTATGATTTAGATTCAAAAGCAAAAAAAGCAATAAATGAAATTAAAAAAAAATACGGCACCAATTACATTGCTGGCTCTGCAGCAAATATTCTCTGTATTTATCAATTTTTAATTTTTATTTTTTATTAATAATTTTTTCTAAAATTTTAGACACTACTTCGGGTGCTGCCGATGATTGGGTTCATGGAGTTGCCAAAGTAAAATATACTTATACAATTGAATTGCGAGATAAAGGAAATAGAGGTTTTTTATTGCCAGTTTCTCAAATTATACCAACAGGTGAAGAAACATTAGATGGAATACGAAATTTGACACTTGAAGTTGGTAAAGAATTTGGATGTTTTTTATAAAAAAGTAGAAAAAAGTAAAATTTAAACAAAATAAAAAAATTGTATCATACTTAATTTTTATTAATGTATTTAATAGAAAAATATTTTGTAAATTTTCAATGTAAAAGTTGAATAAAAGTGAATCCTTTGTACAGTGTTTAACAGAATCAGCTAAAAAATATAACATTTATGAATAGCTTTCTCTAAATTTTTGAAATAACAAAACTAAACATACTTTAGCATTAAAAAAAAATAAAATATAATGATATTAAAAAATATACGAAACAGATTATGCTTTAAAGAAGCCACAATAAATACAAATAAAAGTGTAATAAATGCTAAAGTTAGCTCATGAATACATACACTAATTTTTTGATTTTACAAAATAATTAAACTCTTTAAGCAAGTTAGTTTTCTTTGAGTTTGAACACATATTCGCTTATATATAATTTAAAAAAATGTTTAAACTCATAACTTTACATAAAGGAAATGAGAAAAAATAACAGTTTCAGTATTTGTAAAAATGCTGATTGTCGACTAGTTGCGATAAACTTTTTTTTAACTTATTGTAAACTTTCTTAAGTGTGTACTTAGTCAATTATCAAGTAGAGTTTACTGGTTACAACGTGAATATAAGGCACACCGAAATAAAATTCAAATATAACAGATTTCAACGATGTATTTCAATTATTCAAAAAAATAATATGCATACGATGCATCAAACATATACATAGGAATACATGATTTTTGTAAACGAATATGATAATAAAAAGCTTACGCATGTGTATATTTTACTTTAATGTAAAGTACAAAAATACGTTTAAATTATATAACCAAAAGTTAATTTGTACACTTGATAACTTCTTATAAAAAAAAAAAACAATTATTTCCCTATTAAAATATTTTCGTAAAATCTATATTTCAATTGATTAATTACGAGGCAAATTCCGAGTCAACGTTTCGAGAATGAGTTTCGCTTTTACTTTCACTAAAATTGTTATCTAAATCATTTTCATTCAAACTAGTTTCTTTTTTTTCGTTGTTCAATTTTGAATTTAATTCTGCAAGATAATTAAAATTACTAAGTCCAGTGGGTGTGCTTGGAGCTGAATTGTGGGCAGCAGAAGGAAACTTAAATACTCCTCCATTTTTAAAAACATCTGCTGAATTGTTTAAACCATTCAAATAATTTGAGGACCCGCCAGGCAGTGGACTGGACATTAAAAAAGCATTTAAAAAATTTGCCAAATTGGCAGTATTTGTAGAAAATTGGTTTAAACTGTTTCCAATTGAAGAGCCTGATTTACTTAAAAATGGGCTTGCATATGAAACAATAGGTGTTTGCAAAGACGGGGCAATATTAGACGTTTTCTCAATAGATGTAATCGGTGGTGGTTTACTTTTCTTGCGATTTTTAGCTAAACACATTCCTGAAGTTGTTGCCAATGACAAAGATCCACTTGTCATATTATTTCTATAAGTGGTTAAATCTAAGCTTAAATTATTGTTACTGTCAGTTATATTTTCAAAAATTAAACTGCCATCCTGATTTTTATCATTTAATGCGGGTTTAGTTTCATTTGGGTTCGTTTCATCTGTATTCATGCTTAAATTGATTGCTTCATTTTTATTACACAAGTTTTTATCAGTATCCTTATCATTTGTTTTTTTAAAATTTTTCTTTTTATTAATGTGCTGGTGATTAATTAAATTTGCAGGAGATGATGATAATGATGATAAATTAGATGACAAAGAAGATGAACCAGGTGAATTTGGTGTTTCTGACCTTAGGCTATGAGGTGATGGTGATCTTGAATTTGATAATTTTTTAGCTGCTTTATTTTTAACATTTCCTAAATATAAATTTTTTTTATTTGCTAAATTAGTAAAATTAGGATTTAAACTATTTGAATTGTTAGATGGTGAATAATTAGCTTCACATTCTTCAATTTCAATGAGTCTTTGTTTTTTACTATTTGCTTTATTATTAAAAACAGTAGAATCAGATAAAGAAGCAGCCAAATCTTCATTACTTAAACTTTTTTGATTTGATAACTGTTGCTCAATTTGATTTTGTTGTTGTTGCTGTTGTAAAGCTTGTAAATAATTACTATTAACCAAATTTAAACTTAAATTATTAGCTAAATCATTTAACTGAGCGTAATATTCGCTTAAATTATTTATACTATTATTTCCAACATTATTCATTAAATCATCTACTATATTTGAGCTATACATTGAATTACTATTATCTTCATTTTTAGGCAACGTGTTTGTATTAGAGCTAAGTCCAACTAAGGCACTACTTAATCCAGATGTACTCGTGGACATATTACTAAAATCCATAAGACTTTGACTGAAATTTTCAATTAGGTTAGAATTAGATTGATTATTTGCTAATGAAAAATTGTTTCCTTTGTTTGCTTCGAGACGCATCATTTCAGGAAAAGCCACAAATCTGTAGACAAACTTTTGACCAAGAACTTTTTTAATAATGTTTTTATCATAATAATATCTTAAAGCTCTGGACAATTTGTCATAATTCATATTGTATTTATTTTTACGTAGGCCCCAAAGCTTTGCGACTTCTTCCGCATTAACAAGTTTAAATTCCCCATCATCGTTAGTCCAAGTAATAATTTCTTTGTAATTTTCATTTAAAAGAAGCTCCAATAGAAATTGCCATAATGTGATATTGGCTTCCATTCCTGCAGAAAAGAATAAAAAAAGGTATTGATTGAATTAAATGAATGCAAACATGCTTAACATAAGGTGACTGTTTTTGGCAAGTTTAACATAGTGAAAAATGAACCTTAAAAAAGCTAAAAAGTTTGAATCCAGTTGCGCTAGAATGTAAAACAAATCATTATTTTTCACCGAGCATATTAATGCAATCGATTAGACTAAAGTATGGAAGCAAATATTTAACAAAAAAGTAATCTTTATCATCTACTAAAGTTTAAGAAAACGTTTAAACAAAAATCGTTAAAAGAATTTTGACTTTCTATATAAGCAAGCAAATAAAACCAGTTTACATTTTCAAACAAAATCTTTAAACTCAAAAGAGATATTACTTAAATGAAAATCATCTTATGAAAATAATATATATATACTTATTTCCTCTGGCTTTGCACACACAAACTGATGGAACAACTAATAGAAGATGCAGCACTTAAAGGTTTTAAAAATAAATTGAAAAGACTGAAACAAAGATGCATTGCAAAAGAATGGCAAACGATGACTGAACGCAGCACTGAACAACACAAACAGGAAGTCGTTCATGCGTTCTTGAAAACAGACAGCTCGGAGTTGGTGTTGTTTAAGACTCGCCAAGAAACAGCGACTTCCGGCCGAAACAGTGCGGTAATTACCTGCCGAAGAGAGTCGGGGATGAGACAAGTGAACTGGCAACGTGTTCCCAAACGCAACAGATAGACGAAACGACGGGTCCGCACCTGATCACCAAGTGCTCAAGTCTTCTTCCGGAACAGACAGCAGCTGATCCACAGCTGATTCCCACTGGCAACACCGCAAACCGACCAACAAAGCCACCAACCACTAGAACATGACCAATTGAGACCACACAGCTGGCAATAAGGACAACTAGCAAAAGACAACTAAGGTTCCACTTAATTCAACTGGCTCCAGAACTGTTCATTCTCTGGCAGAACGACCATTTAACAACGAATCAGAATTAAGAAAATTAAAAAAATAAATCTCAATAAAAACAACAACAATAAGTGCAGACAAAAAATGCGATTTTCGCTCTTTTCCCGCACCAGCAGAAGGAGCCACGACTGCCTTCTTAAAATTGCAGGACGGGGCGCCAAATTTGAACGCCACAATCTAGATATAGCAAAAGAGGTGAAGCAAAGGAACCACAGCAAAGAAACCACAGCAAAGAAACCACAGCAAAGAAACCACAGCAAAGAAACCACAGCAAAGAAACCACAGCAAAGAAACCACAGCAAAGAAACCACAGCAAAGGAACCACAGCAAAGGAACCACAGCAAAGAAACCACAACAAAGAAACCACAACAAAGGAACCACAGCAAAGGAACCACAGCAAAGGAACCACAGCAAAGGAACCACAGCAAAGGAACTACAGCAAAGGAACTACAGCAAAGGAACCACAGCAAAGAAACCACAACAAAGGAACCACAGCAAAGGAACCACAGCAAAGGAACCACAGCAAAGGAACCACAGCAAAGATACTACAGCAAAAGAATCACACCAAAAAAAACACAGCAAAGGAACCACAGCAAAAGAACCACACCAAAAAAACTACACCAAAAAAACTACAGCAAAGGAACCACAGCAAAGATACTACAGCAAAAGAATCACACCAAAAAAACTACATCAAAAAAAACACACCAAAAAAACTACACCAAAAAAAACACAGCAAAACTAGCTCAAAAATAAAATTTGCAAACGAGATTGCCAACTTCAATACTTAGACACAATGCATTTGGCTAATGATCATCTTGTGCTTATTGCACAATTCACCTAAAGAATAACAACTCAAAAAATGACAAAACTGTCATATTTGCTTCACACAAAACGTGCCAACAAATAGGATAATCTTGGCCTACTAGTTGATCTAGGCTTTCCAAATAAGTAAAGCATACGTATTCACTTACTTTAAAGTGCAATTAAAATTTGATTTGATCGTTTTTGATGTTATTTGGATTTGTTATTATGTCTAACAATAGCGCAATTGGTAATAAAGTCAAATAACAGAAACAACAAAAACATAAGAAAGAAAAAAAATCAAATAAAACACAAAACAAAACTAGGGCAGAACTTGATAAAACGAAAGTGAAAGTGCGAAATCGCTCGCTGTGGATGTTGCTCGCTTAAGTCTGACTTTGTATACAGGACAATAAAGTCTGCAATTTGTACAAAGGTCGACTAATGGAAAAAGGTCAGTTGCAAACAATTGCTGCTCACCTGAGGCTTGGCTGGCCAAACACAAACAAGTGAAAACGGCCAGAATGGCAGAGGAACAACTAAAATTGAACTTCACTTTAAAAAGCTGCTCAGTTTTAGATTTGGTCCTAATCAAGCTTGAACCGTGTTCAGCCACTCTTTTGACGGCCGTTAACCAACTAAACAAGGCCATAATTAGCCGAAACAGTGTCTGCATCGCAAATCTACACTCAACTCATCCAACGTCAACTAAAAGTTCATTATTTTCACCGAATTCGTGAACAATTATTAGTGGACAATTACTAGTGGACAATCATTAATGAGCAGCAATTAAATCCACCGTTTCATCTAATTAGACATTGCTCAGACAAGAATTTAATAATGCACTTTTTTAAAATCTCATTTCCAAAATAAATTCGCTCTGAAATCGCTTTTAAAGTCGTTTTTAAAATCACTTTTTAAAACACTTCTCAAATCACTTCTCAAATCACTTCTTAAATCACTTTTCAAATCACTTCTGAAATCACTCGTAAAATCGATTGCGAAATTGATTCTGAAATAAACTCAAAGTACAAATCAATGTGCACATTGACAGTATAGTAACAGTGTTTGTATCAATCACAAATGTACTGAATATATTTCGGATTGTAAAGTTTTTCTAACCCTGACATGAAAAAAGGAAATCTTGTATCACGGCTTTAGCCTGTCTAGCACAATTTTTTAAGCAAACTCGCTTTTCATTAAGAGTCCATTTCAAAGTCTAGGTCAGCGCTTGCATCTTTTTAGATGATTATTTAAAACTAACTTTTTAATTTTGTTTCTCAATCGTCCATTTTTAATTAGAACATAAGTGTGCTTGTATTTAAAAAAAAAATAATCTAATAAATATATTTTTACTTAAAAATTGACTAAAGAATTTGAAAGAGTGAATAAGAAAGTCTTTAGCAAATAATGCACAAAAAAGTGGATAATGAAAAATGAACCGTAAGAGTAAAGAATAAGAATGAACGAATAAGATCGGACAAAAAAGTGCACACGAAAGCGTGTGAGAAAAAAAATTAAGAAAAAGTATTAAGAAATGAAAAGAAAGTTGGCCAGAAAAAGGCAAAAAAGCCTGTCCATCAGAGGCCGTTTAAACAAATTAAGCAATGCTCGGCCGCAATTTTCACAGCAAGCAATACAACCTGTTGCAACAGTTGCCAACATTGAAAATTGCAGTTCGCGAACTTCGTTCTAAGATCGAAGTGTTGTTTAGTGCGCAATTCAAGAGCAAAAACTCAACAGTTGTTTGCAGCCCTTAACTAGTAATGGCCCCCCTTACTGAACACTTTGATTTGATCGTGATCGCAGCCGTGTTCAAGAACTTGAAAACATTACGATTGTTTAAGTGGCTCGATGAACCTTTTGCAATTTAAAACGGTCAAATAGTTTTGCTATTTAACGTTGTAGTGTCCTTTGCGGGCTGACTGGCAACAGTCAGTTCAAGTCGGTGATCTTATTGATTGGTTAGCTGGCTAGAAGTGACCTGACATCGATTATCGACTGGCCATCAATTATAACTTAGTTTCCACAAACTAGTGGTGAACAAACTACTAGTGGACAAGCTACTGGTGGACAAATTACTGGTGGACAAACTAGTAATGGACAAACTAGTAATGGACAAACTAGTAATGGACAAACTACTGGTGTACAAATTACTTATAGATCAACCAACTAGTGTTTAATCAGTTAATAATAAACCAACTAGTGCAGACCAATTAGTGATGGACAATTAAGAATGCAAATTAAGAAAGTAAAACACTCACTTCTACTAGTAGTTAAAGCACCTCCTACCACGTTGTTGTTTAACGATGTGGTATCTGTTGTGCTTTCGTTAGACATTAACTGGCTTGAGTTTACATTTTGATCCTGCTGTTGTTGCTGTTGTTGTTGTTGGTGAAGGTTTCGCAAAAACAAATGGTAAGAGTTAGGTTTGAGTGAGTTGGCTGGTCGGTTTGTGACTGGAACAGATGGATAATTGCCATTGTTGGTGCTAAAATTGTTGGAGGCACCGATTGAACACAATTTGCTTGAAGACAAAAGTCCATTTAACTGATGCATGTTAGAAATAGACTCGTCATTCATTTTGCGGTCCATCGTTGTCGGAAACTTGCTTTCGTTTAGGTGACAAATATGCGACAAATTTATTGGACTGGTCTGGTGGGCTTGATAATAGTGCAAATACTTGGCCATTGCGTTCTCCTCCGTATAAACTTTACGGGACTTGTCTGCTTTACTTAAGTCAGAGGTCGAGTGGTTTTGCAGGTGATTTGTCGCTTTGTCATTCGTGTTATTTGTAAATAACTTTTGCACAGGAACTTCTGTCACTAATTTTCCGCTTTCTACCGTATTCAATTGGGATGCAAGTTGCAAATACTGATTCTGAGACAAACAGTTGTTGTAAAATTGCTTATAATTGGCGTACATAGAATACAAATAGTCGCTACCACTGATGTCTAATCCGATGCCGCTTAAACAGTCTTTTCGATTTACTGTATCTTGTAAAATATGATTAATATTGTGATCTACTTTACTGCTCAAATCATATGACCTGTTGATCTCTTTCTTTGAAAATCTTTTCGCATCCTCTTTTGCCTCTGACTTCACACATTTATTCTTGCTCATGTCCAACTGTCCTGCATTATTAATCAAGTGACGTTTCTTAAAATGATTTCTAAATTTGCTTTCCTTGCGGTTTTTGTCTGCTAACAAAACTTGCATTGTTTCTGTTTGTCTTTCTTCATTTACATTACATGACTCAGTTCCGTTTATTTTTGTGCTACTATCACATGTTTGTTGCAGCAAAAGGGCTTTCCGTGCTGCAAAAAGATTTTCCAAGTGAATATCTGTCTTGTTTTTGCAGGATTTATGTTTTGAACTTAAATTATCTAGTTTTGACGTTTGGTTAATACATTCATCTGCAGAAGATGATCTTAATGGTTGATCATGATGATTATGATGATTATTATGATGATCTTCTTCTTCAGTAAAACTTGCACCTGATGAAGAGCTAGGAGAGAGCAAAGCAGAAGGCTGTTGTTGTTTATCTTGCAAAGTGTCATGCGAATTTAAATCTAATGCATTTGCATCACTATTCACTAAAGTAAATTCATTTGAATTTGTTTGTGGACTATTAGACCAAGAACTAGATTCAGTTTTCACTATTACATCCGCGTTTGTAACTGATTGGGGTGGCGGAGTGCAATTAGGCGAAATGGGATAACAATCAGACTTCATTTTTACGTTAAAATTTAATTTAATTATAAATGTTTTTTAAATACTTTTACTAAATATGTAACTTTTCAAAAAAAGTTTATTAATTTTTTATTAGTTAACTAAATATAATTTTTATTGAATGCACCAAAAATCCTAATTTATCTAAGATATAGTTGTGTTTTTGTAAATGCACACATATATATACATATATGTGTGTGTATTTATAATTGTTTGACGATCATTTCACCAATTTTTAATTTTTTAAATTTAAAACTTAAACTTTATTTTAACTGAGTACCACTAATCATTTAACCAAACAACAACATTTAACTTAAACTTAACAGAACATTATGAATAAAAATTTTTTTTCAAGTCTACCTTTTTAGATAACAAACAAAAAATAAAGAAAAAGCACTAAGTTTAAATTGTGTGTGATTAAAAACAACTGAAATATATTGATCAAATTTAACGATTGAGCACCATAATTACGAAGAAATAACTAAATTAATTGAAAAATCAACAAAATAATAAATAAACATTAATTAATAGTAAATCAAAACAGATATAGAAAAATGGTTATTAGAAATATATTTATTAATATCCAATAATTATGGAAAATTTTAATTATAAACTGGTCACTTTTAAATAAAACTTATAGACGTAGCAAAACCAAGTCTTTAAACGTTTTGATGGATGAGTAGAGATTGGTGCATTTATGATTAGATGATAAACGTGAAATTAAATAAAAACAGGAAAATGTAAGAAATAGTGGGCCGAAATGGCAATCATGTGGTTTACCTGGCCGTCTGCCTGTGAACAAGTGGAAACGTATACTGGACACAGTGCAAAAACAGTCGTGCTGACAGTGGTTGATAGAGGTGAGAACAAGTGCCACAATCAACTGCAAATCTGGCACGGCCCAGGCAACGGCACTAACTTTAAAGTGAACGGGACGGACTGCCAGCCCATGCTCAGCATACAGTTGGCTACCGGCTATGAAAGAGTTCAAGAAAGATGCCGTCAGTTGCACAGATCTGCCAAGGATTAACTTGTTTTAGATTAATTAGCTTAGATTAGCAACTTACAAGCTTAAGTTGAGTCGGATTAACTAGGTTTGTTGCCAGTCTAAGCTGGATAAATTAAGCGGAATGATTAATTTGACCAGGTATTGGTCAAATGGCCTGTTTATTTATCCCACCCTCGACTGCCTTGCATTTGGCTTTTAATTTTATCAGAACGGCCTTAATCAACAAAAACATTCCCAATGGTTACTTTTGCTAATGCTAAAGTGGTCAACAAGCTTAATACATAGTATGGCTAAATAATCTGGCCATACAATTAAATAGTTTAAAAGCAAGTTCAAATCAAACTAACTTTAATTCACAAGGTCAACTTTTTATTCCTACAAGTTCAAGCCCATCTGGTTCTGAACAGTCGGACCAATTGCCACACATCTTCTGTATATAATGTAATTTCTGCGAATCGTTTCGTAAAAAGAGTTTGGCCGTTACAAAATTTGTTCAACACCTGGTCAGTTGATTTCTTAAGCTATATAAACCTTTATTTTCACATATTCGCTTTTAACGTTAGAATATATCAAAATTTGTTTAAAAAGTGCTTTGATCGTAAATAATAGTGACAAAGCATTATATAATTTTAACTAAATTGAATATATAGCAACAAAATCAAGTTAACAAGTTTCATTAAACTGACCAGCTGAAGATAGTACAATGAAACTAAACGCAATCGACAGAGCAATGAACAAAAACGTCCTTAAATCTTGATATAAGCAATTCACACTGAATGAATAAATACGCATACGTAACATGCGTTTTTGATTTCACTTTTAACTTATTGCAATTTATCAACAATTTTCCTTTTTCAAAGCGATTCCATCGTCTTAATGATTTAAGTGCTAAGTATAACACATATGGAAAATAAAGCGGCAAACAGTTTGATTGACTTTCAAAACAGAAAAAGGAAATGAGAAAAGAAAAATTGAAATTTCAACAAAAACTAAATGTAAGCTTAATTTAATCAACTCTGCTGATGATCAGAAGAAAGAATGAAAACAATTTTGAAGCCAGGGCCGAGCAATGGCAGAAAGGAAGGCAGGTTGAAAGAAAAGGGAGAGAAAGACTAAAGCGATAAAGACATCGAAAAACAAGGTTTGAAAGAAAAATTGTTTCGTTAGAACAAAATGAACATGTGCAGCTTATTCTAAGACGTGCTTAAAGTTGAAGTTCAAAACTTTGATCTGGTGCAAAAGTATTGAATGTATCAACACCTTAATAACTGTCCGACTCAGCTATCCGACCCAGCTGTCGACCCTAATCCAACAGGTAGTCAGCAGTACACAATTGTCTGCCCTACTTTCACTTTCTTTATAAGCTAACGCCTGTTTACAGAATTGGCACAATAAAGCCTCTTGAATAGTATGAATTATGCAAAAAATTTGATGGTCAAAATGGATGTGTTTACATCCAGCATCCACTATAGTCGATCAAATCAATGCTAATTGTGGCCAGAAAGTTTGAATAATGTCTTGTATTTGCAGTCTGAAAGAAAAGCAGTAAAGAATGTGGACCTTGAACACATAATTTATGAACTGAACGCAAAAGTAAAATACAATACAACAGATAGCGCAATCTAAGTCGGCCAATGATCTTTTACCAGAAACTTCAGAGAATTCTTTAATCCAACTTAAAACAAACAATGCCAATTGGAAATAGTCGAGTATTAAACTTACATTGAGTTCCACTTGAAGTTTGCCCAAGACGAACATGTGAGTAAATCCGATTTAGAATGGCGACACAAACATGTACTAGAACAAAACTAGGAAAACGACGACAAAAAGATGAGCGAAGCTACTTTCAATAGTCAGGTTAAATGAAGATTTTCTTAAAACTCATCTTGGAATCAATCTTAAAATTATCTAAGAACTCACAATCAATAGTAGATCACTTCTGAACTTGACACTGGCAAGAGCACAACTCGGCACACAGAAAACTAGCTCACAACTGACTCGACGCATTCAGTTCGCTACTCAATACACTTGTCCCGCGACAAGTCGACCCTGCAGTCGATCTACCAGTCAATTCGTCAGCCCAACTATAAGTCGACCCATACAGTTGAACCACAAGTGGATCTTTGAGCTGATTCTCAAGACAATCGAAACAAGTTAATAGCGTTTGATGCACAGGTAACGGGAAACTCAGTCTAAACGCAAGTCACCGTTAGACAAAGTGTCTGAATGGCAACTCTAAATGCAGGCAGTGTCACACGACGTGCAGCCAACTGAGGCACGGCTGAATGAGTCGCCGAAATTCGGCTAAGATTCAACTTGTCTATGCGACCACTTTATCTTCTTAAGTGTTCACATGCAATGCTGCCTATCTTAAATAGACACACCATTGTCTGACCGAAAAAAGCATTGCACAGTTGGTCTGATACTGTAGCGAACTGCTAGCGTGACAAGAAAGGGCTGACACTAAAGCCAACTTGAACTTGGCCTCAGATTGCGCCACCAATATACCATCTTAAACGCTTGCTAACCTAATAAAACCATTTCTTTATTTTATCATCACTATTATGTTCGTTCAACATTTTTAATTTTGTTCAATTATTGTTTTGCTAATGAATTCAGATACGAAAACAGAGTCCAATATTGTTTCAATGTCAGGTAAGCTGAAATAATTTCAACTTGGCTCTCCAATTTGTATGGCAACTAGTTATCCGCTAAAGTCAGTTTGCTGGATAATGATGAGTTGTTTGTACTAAAGAACAATAAACAAATCTTTAAGAAACTCGTTTGTAGCCATCTGAAGAAAGTGAATAACTTTTTTTTATACGATCTTGAAATCGAACTTGTGTCTAAATGGACAGAAGAAAGTTAAGTGGACGCAAGCAAACAAGTTGAAAAATAATTAAATATTTCCAAAGCCTAAGAAAAGGAAAATGTTTTTAAAAATGCAAAACAATAATTAAAATGAAACAGATTTTAATACAAACTGCGCAAAGATCAAAATCATTAAAAAAGATTTAAGCTTTCAAAAGTTGTGCAAACTTCAAATAGATCGGATTGAAACAAAGTTTCAAGCTCAACTTGAAACTTAAGAAACTCAACAAATGAGTTTTGATGCAAGTTTTTTAATAAGCGAAATTTCCGGTCAGGTAAGTTGCAAATGAAAATAAAACGAGCGAAAACTAATCAATAGAATCAATTGATTGTTCAAATAGAATAAATTGTGCGCTTACACTAGAAACAATAGTTTATGATTTATTAAAATAATCAAGAAGCATTAATAATATTTAAAAATGTTCGATGTTCGATGTTGAGTCAAAAATTTGTTGTTACATATCTTCAAGCTCTAAATACGGTGTAAAAATCGCTCAGGCAACAAGCATTTCCTCTAATGGCTGCTCGAATTGCAGAAACAGTTCACAAACAGTGAAGCAAATAATAAAGAAAATGAGGAAAAAAAAGACAACCACTAAAGACGGTGAAAACAGCAGAAGTAGAAGATGAAGAAAAAGAAACGATGATAAAGAGACCAAGTTAGAACATAAATCCGCAATGATGCAAACCTAAATGGGCACAAAGTTAGAGCGCCAAAAAACGACCTGTGACTCTTCCAGTCTATTTACGTTTGAAACCGGCTGTATTCATGTATGTATATTTGACATTTAGTTATTGGCTTGCAGATGGTAACTGATCAGCCGGCATTGTCAACTAATGCCGACATCATCAACCGGCACAGTGGTGTCACTGAATATGAACGGGTGCCGGCTGCGAAGCCAGTCAAAGGAAGCCAAGCAAAGAAAACGGGACATCTTGCTGATAATCAAGACACCGATCAATCCAGTAATCAAGTCGGTTGTGTTTATTTAAAGTGTTTATCAACACGGTCCAAAAATTATAGAATGAAAAGAGCATCCAACTTTAAGATGCAAAAGGTGACAACTTATAACTATCCGATTTTCACTTACGAATCCTAGAGCACTGTGCTCAATTACCCTTTGCATAGTACATGTATTGGACAGCTATCGCTAAAACAAAAACAAGTTTCACTACTACACTGCTCAATTGGCTAGCTGAAAAGAAATCATTACGAATAGCACAAATTACGGTTATTATGATTTATTTGCAATAAATGAAAGTAAATGACCGTCAAAAGTTAAATTAAAACTCCAATACTTAAAACACACTTCATTTAAATGTAGCTTTCATTCTTAAGAAATTCTCAAAAATCTCAGATTAAGCGAATCTGCTGTAACGAGAAGTTTTACTAAACTTATGCTGTGCTAAACTCGATAAGAATAGCTGAATGGCATTCAGAACGCATTTTGCAAGCAGGAAATAACAGATCAAGTAAGCAAACAAAGATAAAAAAATTTGGTCCGCTTAACTACTCTAAACGAATAAATCAAATGCAAAACAATAAATAAATATTGATGAAAAAACTATTGCAATCTATTATTTTGTCGTAATTGATTCATTACAAACGACGAAAAACTTCAAAAAATAGATTGACCTTTAAGTAAGAACAATTTATGCTTATCAGATTCAACTTGATTTGATTTAGATTAGTTTGTGCTGATTTGAACTAATTTCAAATGAGTCAAAATATTAAAATTAGTTGCAATCATTTAAAACTTTTCAAACTAATTTCAAATTTTGGCCTGTTTCAGAATGAGTATCAACTGCTAATAGCTACGACATAACGGCAATCCTGCACAATCCCCATCTTCAAATGCCATTTAATCGCTTGGCCAATTTTCGTCTTAAAAACACAAAACTGAATTTGTTCCCTTACATTTATTGTGTGCATGTCTTTTATTTGGTTCCATTCCAATGAATTTCACTTTAAATATCTGTTTATATAATCCTTTTTTTCTTATTAAAATTTATACTGATTTCACACTTTTTTACTCTGATTTGAATATAAATTTTATAAATTTTAATTCCACTACTTAGTTTAATTAATATTTTTATAAATTTATATTTGACTTAGAAATAAAAGAAGTTTTTATAAATTTTTTATTAATTTCCTGTCTTCAATGCTTGGATCTTAATTTATTAAAAAAAAAAAAAAACTTATTTTAACCAAAATCAACTAGACCAAGTAATACTAAACTATTGCGTTTTAAATTGTAACAGTATTTATTACCTACTAACATAGTTTGAAGTTCGAATGTCACAATTGGCCGGATTTCGTGTACATAATTATGCACAAATGTCAAGCTCTTTAAAAATCGCTCAAGCAACAAGTGGGTCCATTGGCTGTTTTATCGGTGATTCTACCATCTTTTCGCTATCATCTTAATTGTATCGTAAGTATTAGTTGTTCTGTTTACAATTCATCAAAGTTTACTCAAGCAAAAACCAAATTCAAAAAACAATTCGTAGCACAAAAAAAAACCGTTACAAGCACTTGTCATTAGATACGCATCGGTAATGTATTGTGCTCTTGTTTTTTCTAGTCATCTTTCATGGTTTGTGATCATCTTCAAGTTTTTTGTTTAATTTAAAAGATGTTTTTTCCCGTTTTAACATCTTTTAAACGTAAACAGTACATATCAAATGGTGCATTATGAATCAATTTGCTTTTAAAAATTTTAAATAAAATCTTAAGACTTTAGATATTTAATATTTATTACATTTAATTAGTTAATTAGTAATTAAATTAAATAGTTACAATACAAAAAAAGATATAATTTTTTTTTTTGTTTACGTCCTTAAATGTTTTCACTAACAAAACATTAAAAAATATTTTACTTGAAATTCAATAAAAAAAAAAAACTTGATAAAAAGTTTTTCTAACCTTATTTTATTTTATGTTAATTATTTCTAATATTAAAACAAAAAAAAAAAAATAATAAGTACATTTTTGAAAATAGATATTTCTAAATCTACTTAAACATGCAATTTCTTAAACAATTTGTTTAATTATTATATTTCAACAAATGTAACATTTTTGTTTAATTTCATAATAAATGTAAACGAAAAAACAAATTTTAAAATAAATAATTTATAAAAAAAAAATTTATTATATCAAAAAGCAAAAAGCGAAAGTCTTTTTAAAAATTAAGACATCTTTAAGATAATAATAAAAATAAAAATAATAAAAGTGGAAACAAGTGCATTTAAATAATTAAGCAAATTTAATCTTTTCTAAGCTTTTTTTGTTTTTGGCCAGTTATATTTTATTTATGGCTAAAAAATAGTCAGCCAATTAATAAAAAGCATTCAAATAATAATTGTTCATTTAACTGACACTTGGCTTTGACCATTACTTTATTTTCATTTTGAATCACTTTTATTTTCTTTTTGTTTCATTTTATTTTCAAATTTAATACTACATTAAACTAAAGATTTTTAAACAAGATTAAGGTTCGGAATTGTAATCCAAGTTTACTAACCACTGCCAACTATCTAATAGCATTCCTCACCTTGGTCTGCCATCATTTGTATATAAGTTGTGCCTGATTTTATTTGTCCTGTTTCATTTTTATTTATTTGGTTTTCATTTTAGTTCATTATCTTAAGTTAACATTGGATATTTAATTTTACAATATACATTAGTTCAATTATTTTAAAAATGATTCTTGTTTTAATCTATTTAAATTGGTAGTAAATTAAAGTTTAATTTTAAATAATTCATAATTTATTGAACCTAATATTAGTTAAAAGTGAAAAAATTTAGATATGTTGCAAAATTAAAAAAAAAAAAGATAAAATATAAAATGAATAATAGAAAAACTAAAAAGCAACTAGACCAAGGTTAAAGTTTAGTTAAATTAAATTTAAAATTATCCAACTTGTTTTTCTTTAAGACTTTGAATTTTAAAGTAATTATGTTGAATTATGAGAAATTGATTTATCAAAAAATTAAATCAAAATCTAATAACACAGTAAAATAAAATTATAATTTTTAAATTATTTAAAAAAAAAATAACATTTGTTACAATTTAATTTATTTTAACAGTAAATTTAAAAATATTTTAAAATTAACGGATAAAACTAAAGAAATGTTTCAAATAAAATAAAATAATTTCTTCATCTGAACTTTAAAATTTTGATTAATTTTTTTTAAGACTTTTTCTCAAACGTACTTGGTTTTTATATTTAATCAAATAGAATTGCCGTTAGAAAACATTATCACATTGTAATGAAGAACACAACATAATGACCTTAATAGTTCATAACGATTCTCGGCAGTTTTGTTTCAAAAAAGAAAACTTTTTTTTTAACTTTAAAGGGCCAAACAAACAAAATTCAGCTCTAACGTTGAACAATGTAACGAAATAAAGATGGACAATAATGATGGTTAAGACTCGAATAAAATAGTTGCCACTATTACATTCGGACAAGTTGTCCACGGTTTTCAACCATTGTGTACAGTAAATTGTTCTGTCCAAACTTTTCGCAAAGATGAGCCATTGTCTAATGATGGCTCAAGCTGATCTTGGACGATGCCTACAACATCAACAAATAACTAAAACTAGCCTCTTAAAGATCAACTTTCACATGACCCTATTTGTCCATTAAGTTACTTCAAGTTCAAATAGATAATGAAAGTGTAAAAGAATTGAATATCACTGAGAAAGTGGCAACTGAGAACGGTTTGGACAGGCTAATCGTTAAAAAACTTATTACTCAAATAATAATTGTTTTAGATGACAAATCTATTCTATCTATAATCTATTCCACCAAAAAATAGATAAAGACAGACTTAAGGATTGGCACGTTCTTGAACGGACTAAATACTGCAGAATTAAGAACTTAGATGCAAATAAAAAAAGTTGAGAAACGCACTTCAC
The DNA here is from genome assembly GCA_025170145.1 of Pyemotes zhonghuajia. Classification (NCBI taxonomy): domain Eukaryota; kingdom Metazoa; phylum Arthropoda; class Arachnida; order Trombidiformes; family Pyemotidae; genus Pyemotes; species Pyemotes zhonghuajia. Next base: position 8,296,921 of record CM045844.1, on the reverse strand, counting down.
ACCTGTATCTAGATCATCATTGGTTTCTGGCCTTCTCCGTCTCAGCTCACTTTTTGCAAACGTACTTGTTGACCTTGTCAATAGACAAGAGGCCAGTTCTGGACAAGCAACCCTATTGTAACACAAACAAAAGTTTAGAAAAACTCGCCATCATTTCGGCTCCACGACCCAGTGCACTGGATGGTCGAGTTTTTTTTTATTCGTGCAACCTTAACCAAGCAAACGACAAAGTAAAAGTGGAATTAAACACAATGTATGGTAAAAAAACAATTATCCTAATCAGAATAATGACAACTGCAAAACACTCCAGTTTTTTATGTATGTGTACATAATTCTTCTCAATTCGATCGGTCTGCGCTAATACATATGCCACTTGATTGTGATTTATTTGAATTCATAATGCAAAATCATAAAAGAATAGAAACTGTTGCAGCACAATTAAAGAATAAAGTAATTTAGCAATACAGTCTATTTAGAAAAGCTTGCAAAGAAACGAAAGAAGGTTGTAAGAAAATAGAAGAGAACGAAGAAAACAGAAGAATACGAAGAAAACATAAGAAAATAAAAAAAAAATGCTAAAGAAATAGAAGCGAACTGCAAAAAAATATTACAAGTTTGTCTTTCAAACATATATCAAGGCCAATGTTGGCCGCAACTCGTTCTTTTTGCGTTTCACATTTATTGGCCTGTCTTATTCATTTGCTCTTTTTATTATAAGCTTAATTGCAACTGAGACTGAATTAAATCCAGTTTAATTCACTTCAATTAAATTGTGGTTTCTCTATTTTTATAGTTAAAAAGTCAATTTTGTAAAACCAGACTCTAAAACTTTCCCGCGTAAACTAACTAGTAAATTATTAATTTGATAAAAGCAACTTAAAAAATATTTTAGATTAAAATACTTTCAACATAAAAAATAAACTTCAATCTTTTTGAAAAAAACAAGAAAAAAAATTATTGAACAAGTTCTAAATCAAACAATTAAGTTTAACAAGCTGCAATTGACTTTAAACAAAATAAATATGATATAAATAAATGAATACATTAATGCTTTCGATTTGTCAGCGCAAATTAAAAAGTCAAAGACAGATCCTAATTATGCTTAATCAATAAAAACGATTTGCATATTCAGATTTACAATCATTTAAATAGAAAAATAATTGTTAAAATAATATTAGTTAAGGAAATCGTATAATCTTCAACTATACAATGACCTTAAAAATATATAAAATAAATTTACACATTGTGAAGTCACAAAAACAAAAAAATGCTTAACAAATTAATTTGAATAGAATTAAAAGCATACTTTTGATTGTTTTTTTTTTTTAAATGTCCGGAATATGGCACATGTTTGTAAATAAAATCTTGGTTTAATAAGTCAATTTAAAAACAAGGTAAGCAAAAGGTGTAGCTGGGTAAACGCCTAAACAACTTCAATAGTTTAGTTATTTAATTGTTTACCATCAGTTTAAACAATCCATATAGGACATAGTCCAACCAAATTAAAAACAGTAATGTTTGTAATAAATAATTTTTGCTCATAGTCATAAGTCAACTAATATCAAGCTGAATAACAATCCATAAAGGATCAGAAACAAATTTATAAACGGTCTACTAGAATTACATTTGATGAGCCACTTCCTGTCATTTACAAAAAATTATGTACACTATATAAGCACAATTTTGAAAACGACCGGATATAAAACACAGTTATTTTGTTTAAATTATTTTTATTAATAAATAATCGACTTATAAACAAAATAAATTTTTATTTCTGATAATGTAGTATATAAAATAAAAAAAAACAAGAAAATATGGAAAAAAGTTTTAATTTAATAAAAAAATTATTTTTAAGATTTTATTACTATCAAATCATATGTAAAAAATATTTTATAATAATTAATTCAAAAAATTTAACACAAGTTGATATGTTAAAATTAGAACTTATATTGGTCTTACAACAAATGATAAATTTTAAGACTAAATTAATATTAATAACTAGAATCTGAAAACTTAATTTTTAAAATAAAATATTAAAAAGTAATAAACTTATTATGATTATTTAATAAAAATTTAAACTTATATTTGATTTTTAAAACTGTTTGCCTTAGTGAGCACAGATATATTTAATAATTTGTTCATGAAATACAATTTTAGACATAAAAAGACTTTGAATACATTTGCATTGAATAATTTTACTTTTTACAAAATTTGCTAATTTTTTATGTTTATCTGTTGATTGAGGTAAATGGAGGTGAGAGTGAGAATATGATTGAAAAAAAAAACAAGTGCAAATCCAGATGCAGGTTAACCTTTGTTATGCCACAAATCGTTTTGATAAATAAATGACAATCTTGAAAAACAACACAATCGGCTTCACAGCATCAGTAACAACTTAATAAAAACAACAGTTCAGTGTTGAAAATGCAAGGTGCAAATCACTGAAAGAAGAATTTGTAAGAGTTGAATAAAATTAAATGAATAAATTCAAAAAAATACATAATAATTCAACTCAAACTAATCAATTATAAAAGCAAATTCAACGTTAATTACAATGAAAATGTAACATAATTGATATTTACAATATTTTAAAAAAGATTATTATTAAAAAAAATATTCATTTTTTATACTATTACTATTAATTTACTAATAAAAAAAAATAAAATAAAATAAAATATAAAATGTACATATGTAATGTAAAATCAAAGAATAAAAATTTTATAAACATGTATTCAAATAAAAGTAAATAAATTATACACATTCTTAAGGCATTAATTTTTATGACAATGTTGATAATTTTTTTTCTAAATTACAAAATTAAATGCATACTCTTGCTCTTCTTTTCATATAATCATTGACTGTGTTTAGCGTCCGTTTTTTTATGATTTAAATTTGTATTTTTTGCATATATTAGGCATTGCTTGCATTTAAAGGCACAATTAATTTTTAAGACATTTATTTTTTATCACTAAATTTCTTATTAGCAAATTACGTTTTGCCAGAATAACAATTTAATTTGTAAACTTTGATCATTTAAATCTTCTATTGATTATCTATCAATAATTTCCTATTGTGATTAATAACAAAAGTTTCTTGAAACTTAATGGCATGAATAGCGTAGTTTAAAAAATCCATTAGTAAATTTATCATATAAGAAATAAAATTTGGTTTTAAATTAAAAATTTCTTATTATGAAAAACATTAGTTATTTTTTGTTTCATAAATCTATGTTGTCAACATTATGCTATTTATCAAGAAATTTAATCAAAATTAAATAAAAAAGTTATTTTAAAATTCTAATTCTGAAAAATTCACAATTTAAAAAAACCTTTTAAAGGCAACTTTCCAATTAGATGTGATACAAACATTTTGTATAAATTAAAGCTTAAATTAAATTTTTTGCAAATAAATTTTTTTTTTAGCTAATTTACTAAATAAAAACCATTTTAACAGTAATAGGTCGATAATATTTCAATATGAATTGTCGGATTTAAATGAGCATTAATAAATTGAATTCATTACGTTTACTGCCGTTTCAATATGTATGTAATTATTCGTTGCTTGTGTAAAAGTTTTATCCGAATAAGAAGTACATTTGATTGAGCAAATAAATAACCAAATAATAATTTTTAATAATTTACTAATTGTGAAACGATTGATGTTGCGCACTGTCGTTTTAGATGTAAAATGTTGAATTCAAAAAATTTTATATTAATTGATTTATCATGATTTAGTTTAAATATATTAAATAATTTTAAAACTTTAAATTGTAAAGTTGATTTAAAATGAAAATATACTAAAACTTCAAATCTGAATAATCATAAAAAATTGAGTTTTGATTTTTCAAAACCATTTTTAGAAAAAGTTTAATTAAAATTGATATCCAAATTTAAGATCGATATGTGAGTTTTATCAAGCTTCTTAAAACAATCAATTTTTTAATTCAGCAAATAAATTGTTAATTTTTATACTGAGATCTACAATGCGATTTAAACCAAACACATCTTTCCCACAATAAATTTGAATAATCCAAGTGGGAGCGATTGTTTCATTTATTGGAGCACTGAAATACTTTTGCTAGAATTAGGTGGAGAGAAGATCATCTGTGGGTCAAGTAAAGGTGAATAAGGAGTGATACCAGCAGCTGCTACAGCTGCTGCGAATGGAGATGGTGGTGGAAAAGAGAATGCATTCAAACTGGTCGGTGTACTTGGAAATTGAAAATGAGTTTGTCCATTAGATTTTTGTAAGTTGCCCAGGCTTGAATGAGAACCACCCGTGTTGTTCAGATGAGAGCTAGTGGTGGATGAGCTACTGTTTGAAGAACCATTAGATTTGTTTAAAGATGAGCTGCTGGCATGAGCAGCTTGAGTATTGGACAGATTGTTTAAGCCAGAAGAATAACCAGCCGGTAAGGGGCTCATTATCAAAGGACTCATACAACTCCAAAAATTGGTCAAAGCTTGAGCTGAACTAAGAAGTTGGTTAGAATTTTTGGGCAAAAATGGGCTAGCAAAGTTCACAATTGGAGTTTGTAAAGAAGGAGCAAAACTTGTAGAAAACTTGGTCGGACTTGTCGGGATTCCTGTAATAGGTGGAGGTTTAGGTTTGTTTCTCAAAGACAATCTTGGTTTTCCACTTCCACTTGCTCCGCTGCCACTAGCCGCACTACTCGCACTTTCCGCCGGTGAACTTGAAGTCTGACAAGTTGAATCGTTGGTCAAATGGCTATAAGGTGAATCCACTCCACTACCACTATGCCTTGACGTAGAGGTCAAATTGATCGGTGTTAAATTGTCCGGTGATGGACTGAGTGATGCAGGTGAGTTCGGAAAGGAAGACGGCGATGGAGTTCGAGAGCTGTGCGTGTGATGATGGGCACTAGTCAATTGATTACGACCATGAAAGGCTCTAGAACTAAGTGATTTCATTGGCTTACTTGTGGTCAATGGCAAATCCACCTCGCAGATTATGTTTTCAGCTGAACCAACGGATTCATTATCAGAATGCTGAGTTTCGGTTATAAATCGTTTCTTAAACGCCATTTGACTATTATGAATGGCATGCAAATGGGTGTCCGTTTTTTCAGTTTTAATAAAATTAATTTGAAATTTGTTTGATTGGGTCTTATTTTGGCTACTGTTATTGTTTGGTGAATTATTATTTGAATTTAAATTATTATTAAATCCGCTGTGATAATCGAATTTTTCAGATTTCACCAACGATCTAATATTAGAATCAGACGATAAATTAAAAGAGATGAGATTGGTCGGAGTTTTACAGCTTAAATCTGTGGGTTCCAATGATGGTGATTCCGATTGAGCTGGATAATTAAATGACAATTTGGATGAAAATTTGCTTTTATAACTACCATCTTTTACTCCAGTCACATTGTTTGCATTATGGCGAGCATTAGATGCAGAATTCAAATTAGATGATTTTCTATTGGATTTTCCATTCATGTTTGAACTATGGGTTTGATTGTTAAATGTCACTTGTTTACTATGATTATTTGAGTTCAAACTAGCGCTTGAACTAAAACTAAATTGATTTAAATTGGTTAACAAAGGACTTGTAGAGACTAATGATTGACAGTCTAAGTTATTATATGCATTACTATTGCTACTACTAGTATTATTATTATTGTTGTTGCTATTATTATTATGATTATTATTATTATTTGTATTATTATTATTGTTCAATATAGATAGTTGTTTATCAGTAAATGAAAAGCATCCATTTTGAGTTGGTGATAAAATAGAGTTGATCATGTTGTTATTAAAATTATTCAAATTCGAACTATTATAATTATAATTATTATTATTATTATTATTGGTTTGATGATTGTTGTTGGAATTGCCGCTGGCTGATTCTTGCTTATGATTGTCATTGATTGTAAAAGAACTGTTGTTACTATTTTGCGATGTAGAACCATTTCCGTTATTGCCATTTGCATAGCTGAGAGATTCCATTTTGACATGGAATGGAATCCGATTTTCTAATCGTACCATTTCTGGAAAAGCAACAAACCTGTAAACAAACTTTTGTCCTAAAACTTTTTTAATAATATTTTTGTCATAATAATATCTTAACGCTCTAGATAACTTGTCATAATTCATATTGTGTTTATTTTTTCTTAAGCCCCACAATTTGGCCACTTCTTCTGCGTTAACTAATTTAAATTCACCATCATCATTAGTCCATGTAATAATCTCCCGATTTTCTTCATTAATGAGCAGTTCAAGTAAAAACTGCCAAAGAGTAATATTAGCTTCCATTTTTTATTAATGTCTAGTAATAAGTTTGATTTTTTTTTTTCAAATTTTTTCTTAAAGAAAAAAACAGGCGCAATGTTGCACCTGTTGCACTATAACTAAATTTAATTTTTAATAAATATATTTTCAAATAAAAACGACCAGCTGAACAGTTTGCCTGCAAATAAGAAAATGAATAATTATTAAATAAAATAAACAATTAGATAATTGTCTTATGAGAAAATCGGCTAGATTTAAGTACTGCAGAGGCTCAGTTAGACGATGTATTGCAATAATATAAATGACGGTCAAAAGTTAAACAAAAAAATTAACATAATTGAATGATTCTAAATAAAAAAAACCTTCTTAAAGCTATCTAAATTAAATTGCGAACTGTAGTTAATCACAATTGAGAGGCTGGAAAAAGTTACACCAGTGCAATATTTAGTCAGTTCACGCCTATTTAAATCATCTTAAACTAGATGCAAAGTGTGTTTAAATATTGCGTCTGACTTTTATAATTGGCAGTGTTAAGATCTACCAGCTAATGAAACAGTCAACCATATGCAAATAAAACTGGTTTAATGAAAAATGGCGCCAAAAAACAGGATGCGATTTGAGACCGATCTGGCTAATCACATTAGTAATAAATGCATGAAGAGATAAACAAGAAAACGAAAATCAGAAACAAAGTGATAAATTACGAACAAGAGAATTGCAATCAAACAATAGACTGCAATCAAAATGAAAACAACTTGAGTAAATTTAGACGAATAATTAACACAACAGCTAATCCGATTGGCAAGTAGGAAGCTGCCACCGCCACATTACCACCACATTTACTGCCACAAACATGTGCATGCACAAAAGACGATAAAAAGCGGCAAAAGAGGAAACTAGAAGGTGAAACTAAAGTTAACTTAAGCGGAAACCAAGCGGAAACTAGGCAAAATTAAGAAAACAAAATTAAGAAAGTAATGTAAGAAAGCAAAAGTAAGCTAAAAAATGTAGCTAGCAAAAAAAAGAAAGAAAACTAAGAAAGCAACACTAAAAAAGAAAAAGCAAAGTTAGAAAGTAAAGTTTTAAAGTAAACTAAAAAAGCAATCTAAAAAAGCAAACTAAAAAAGCAAACTAAGAGAGCAAACTTAAAAAGTAAACTAATAAAGCAAAGTTGAGAAAACATTAAGAAGCTTTCTAACTAAACTGTCAAATGATATTTGGCCAAAAGGTATGCGAATGTCACCTTCAAATGTAGCTGGGCCATGTGCAGCGGATTTCCGGTATGTTGCACATTGATGGTAGAAAATGGCTGCTCAAAACAGGAAAGCTTGAACTGTTGTAAATTATAGAAATACTTCTGAAAATAAAGGCAACATTTCAAAGCTAAGGCTGAGCAACAAACCGGAAACCAAATCTTAAGCAAAATCAAAACTTATTAAACACCATTTTTAAGAAGCAAATGCATCTCGATCGAAAATGGAGGTCTTAAACATTTTATTGTTAAAGTTTAACTTTTCCAGCTTTTGGATGAAATTGGACATGGCCCAGGAATTGTTGAACACGTTTTGCAATGCAAACCGGAAATGAAACTAGCGTTTAAAAAACATTTCCTGTTATAAAACTGGGCACCAACTGAACTCAAATTCGGCTGTCCGTGTTTCCGGTGTAAAAATGTATCCATTTTTGGATGCTTTTCTTTTTGAACAAAGCCACATTAACAATGTGTATGCAATTTATTTTTGTTTCGCTTTTTCTCCACTAATCACTTTTGAAAACTTTTCTTTTGCACTTTCCTTTAGTTTTAACCTAGTTTAATCTAGTTTTAATTTTGTTTATACAGTTTAATCAGATGAAATCGATTAACAAAAAGTGTGATCGAAACAGACAAACATTTTGTGTTGTTGTCTATTGTGTTTGCTTTGTTTGGATATCATGAATCGTTTTTCACAACTCAAACTTGTCAGACAAAAAGATTTGTCTAAATTGTTTGATAGATATTATGTTATTTGCAACTAAAAGAACAATTTGCCATGAAAATCACCTTGTAAATAGTTTGCAAGGCTGCCATAATGCCACACCGTGGTTGTAGAACAGGATAAATGCGAAAATTGTGCAACAAGTATCGAATGTTGCAAATTGAATAAAAACAAAGAAAAATTAAGAGTCCAACTTATTTTAGCGATTACTTTTTGCTGAACCAGACAATTATTTAGAGGCAGTTTCATTTGCATATGAGACGCAAATCACCTTTGCCAACACAAACTAGCCATAAAAAGGGCTGGTAAAATATATGGGAAAAAACACTGTGCTTTTAGTTGATGTGATTACAATGGATTAAGGGTTTGACTTAATTAAAATGGCCAAATTGATCGAACTAACAAAAGCCTGACTTAGCACATATGAATAAGCCAAATTAAATGTTTGTTTAGAATGCAATTAACTCACACTAAAACGGAACGGATCATCCCTTGTTATCACTAACTTGTTATAAAAAGATAACACACAATTTAAATCGCACAATTGCAATCGTACAATTCAAATCGCACTATTTGAATTGCTTAATTTAAAACGCACAATTTCAATGCAAACAAGTTTTTAGTTGCATCTTTTTTTGATTTAGTTTTATCTCAACTGCACTTGATTTAATTAATTGATACGCAGATCAGATGAGTCAAGAGCAAATCTGAAATTTAAGATTTGACTTAAGTTACTTTTGTCACAGACCTTGTCTTTCTACTTGATGATGGTTAAGATAAATGTGCAACCTTTTGGTCTGTGACTGGCCTGACCTGGCTTGTTTAGTCTTCATATAGAGCAGTTGCAGCATTGTGTTCTCTTATAAACTCACAAGCCGACCAGTAACAGAGCCGGATGCAAACACAAAAAGCGCTCAAAATAGACAAAACTGGATACCAGGTGAAATTCTCAGTAGAAATATAATTCAAATAATGCATGATTATGAAAAACATGGCAAAGTAAATGCAAGTGAAAAGAAAGTGTGGACTGATGGAAGACATAACTAAAGAAATATTTAAGAAAGAAATATAAAAGAAAGAAATGTAAAAGAAAGAAATATAAAAGAGAGATTTGTAGAAAGAAAAAAATTTATAAGAAAGAAATTTATAAGAGAAAAAAATAAAGGGAAGAAATAAAACAAGAAATAAAGAAAGAAAGGAAAGAAGGGAGAGGACTTGGCCAAGGAAAGCAAAGTTAGCAGTCAAATGTAACAAAACAAGATTCAAATGCACAGGAAGTAGGTCGTTCAAGGCACTTGAAAGAACACACCGGAAGTAAGTCTTGTTAGCCACAGTTTGTTAAGAATATTTTTTTGATTTACTCTATATGTTTGGTGTATTTACGTTAAACTGTATATTTACACTTGCCTCAACAACAGTCGCAAATAAGAAAGAGCAAATATTATAGAAACAAGGCGAATAAGAATGGCAACAGTATATTATAAGTATACAGGAGAACAGCTGATGCAGTGAACTGGGCTAAATAAAAGAGCTGAAAGTTAGCAGGGTGAAAAATTGATACAAAAACACCCTAGTTAATACTGGAAGGACAGTCGAACAGCAGTTGGACAATACATAGATTGTTGTATTAAACAAAGTTGTATGTTTACACAGATTCACTTAGAAAGCAGTTAAAGGCACCTGTAGAATGGCACAATGACAAGATAGTGACAAGCACACTAGCAAAGTATAGTAACAAGCGACACAATGAGAAGTCAGTGCATAGATCACCATGCGTTGTAAGCGAATGTTTGAGTGAAAACTTGAATAAAAGTCTTAATTGCAAAGAGAACAGGATTTTGAATTTTAGACAAGATTTGAAAGCAGATTGTAAACAAGAATCTGGACAGGACTTTAGACAACAATCTAGACACAAAGGTGAAAACAAAGGAATAGAGAAAGCGGTAGAGAAAGCCGTAAAAAAGCCTAGACAAAGACTAGACGAAATAGTAAGTGTAGAAAGCAATAAAACAGCACACTGACAAGGACAGTTGCTAGAGTGAGAAGGAGATTGGATGAGCGGATTGGAGAAATGGAAGAGAGGAGAATGAGAGTGAAGATTGTGATTTAGAGATGAAGCTGATAAAGAAGAATGAGAGAGAATGACACAGAACACTAAAACTGATACAGGACACTGATACAGAACTGATGAAAACTGACAGAAATGAAAATGATAAAAGACACTGATAAATCACAACTGAGCTGAAACGAGCTGCAAGAACACGCAGGCAAACTGGACGCTACCGACTGGACTGGACAATTGAAACTGAACCGGCCTAGACTTGGACAGACAAGAAAAGGGGAACATGGCGCCGCCAGGCCTGACCAGTCAACAGCGCCCTCTGTTGGGTTGCCATTTCTCTCTGTTGTCTACCTGTGCAACACCGGTTCGCCATATTCGACTTCACATAGACTGACCACTTGCGGCCAGACTAAGAGAGCTAATTAAGAAGGGCAACTCCAAATTCTAAGAGTTGCTTGAGAATCATGTTTGAATTACTAGTTTAGGAAGTCAGTGTAGCAGTTTAAGTAGTCAAACTTAAGTAGTCCACTCTGAGTAGCCAACTTTGGCTAGTGAAGGTTTAGGTTATAACCTGGCTCTAAGTTGCCCGCTTTCAGTAGTCACCCTCAATAGTCTAAGTAGTCAACTCCAAACCTGAAAATGTCTATCACTGCAAGACCAACTTGCCAGACCAAACACCAAACGCCAAACAGCTGTTCACTTAGGTTCAACAGGTGAGTTTTGGTTACAAACAGGTGTTCATCCCTATCAGCGTGTGAACCACTTGTGCAATTCTCGGTGAACACGTGATTCAATGCCTAAATAGTGCCTATCGTGAAAATAAGCACATCCGGATCGACAAAGACAATAGAAATACATAATTGAAACGCCACAGGTGTGAGCAGGCTCTGCAACAGATTCACCTTTAAAGCGCATTCAAATCTAAAGCAAACTTCATTTTAAAGCACACTCACTTCTCAACCAGATTGGTGCACATGTGGTGTAAACTGTTTCCACATGATCAGATGCTTTGCACAATCCACATTCATGGATTCAACTAAATCATACAATTTAGATGTGAATCCAAGCTTAATTGCTTATATAAAACGTATGATTCTAGTGAGAACAATTAGTTCAGACTGCGTAGTCTTGCGAAAAATTGACAGCGAAAATATTCAAAAGTAATACAGTGCAACTAAAGCCACTGCAAGTACCTGTGTAGCATGATATAGACTAATTAATAATTAATAATTCATTCCTAACCAAAAATGCCATCAATTTCTCATCATTATAAACAGTTGCCACACAATCAGTTCAAGTTTGTCTTGCAAATACAGTTAGCTAAGTTGCGACAAAGTCAAGCAATCATCTGATGTCTTATCTTCGGTTGTAGTAAACGCAAAGATCACATATTATTGCAATCCTGTTCTGATCACTGTGCACTCAACATCCAGTTTAGATGGCGCCACTCTCGCACTTAAGTTCAAAAATTTGAAAATGATTCTTCCGTTTCTTTTAGCTTCTTTAAGAAAGTAAACATTTCCTATGTACGAAAGCCGTTTCGGGAACAATTCGCTAAAAACACTCACTGCTTATAAACATTCACTGCTTATAAACATTCACTCACTCACACACTCACAAACTCGCACTTACACACTCTCACACACTAAAACATCAGTTTTAATTAATCATTTTTATTAATAACTTGCCATTAATCACTTAAATTGATCACTTCCAATTGATAGTTTGGACTTAGTAATTGTGATTAATTCTAAAGCTAATCCTCGCAAAACATATCAAATAGTTTCGTTCAACTAGTTTATATTTAAACGCCTTTCTAAAACAAGTCACCAAACTTGCAAAGCGGATATTCGAATTGAAAATCACACAAAGTCAAACAAGCATGATTTAGAACGAAAAGAAACGATTTGACAAAAGATAAAAACCAGACAAATTTGACAAGATAATTGCACGTGATCTCGTTATTTTGAAAATAAAGCAAGAAATTACTTTTGAAAATTTGATTTACAATAAAGTTAAAATCATTTTATTATGCACTTTTCTAACAGAACGTTTTAATGAAAACTTGTATGAAAACTTTTTGTTAATTAACCTTAAGCTATCCAAAAAGTAAAAGTGATCATAGACCAAGCGAAGATCAATGAAGAGACGTGTGAACTTGATTATAATTGAAATGCAAATTAAAAGGAAATTGCGTTGAAAAGGCGTATTTGTAAATCTAAACAAACAAGCTCTTTGTCTGTGTTGTGGCAAGTATGATCTGCATAAAAAGACAAAGAACGTAATAGGAAAATGGTGACAGTAGGTGAAAAACAAGTGGAAAAGGGCTAAAAATGGAGAATTTTATAAAATGCAGAGCAAAGGCAATGCAGGAATGTAAGAATTAGGAACGAAATTGAGAGAAAAATTAAGAAGATAATTAAGAAGGCGTAAAAAAAGTGCTGCAGTCTAGTGGAATGAAACAATGTCGCAGTACTTCCTGTGATCACATCCGTTTCCGCTGAATGTGCATCATTGCCTATAAGTCTGAGTAGCGGATGTTTGTGGGTGTGTAAATTTAGCATCACTGAATTCATTAGTGCTGAACAACTGCCATTAACACATCCTTCAACCAAGACTATTTCGGGCCTTGGGCTTAACCATCAAGATGTTGTTGATGGTTGAGTTTGCACAAACCGGATGTGCTTTAATTAGACATTCAAACGCATACAATTAATCATCGTGTTTACAATTGCTACCATTACCGATGTGATCAATTTAATTGTCGACTAACTGAACTTTTTTCAATCGTATTTACAATCAAATGTTGTGCACATGGTTTAATTTCTTCACACACGCCCCTTTAATCATACAATATACACACAACCACAAGCATATCTTGGCAAAAGCTTTTCTAGGCAAAAGATTTCTCGCAAAGTCAAATAATCCAGTTTGATCAGATCAAATTATCGCATCAACAAAGTAAAACAGTGACAAATTGAACTTGTTGCAACTTGCAACATAGTCGAACTTTCCACATTAGCTAATGTGTAAAAGTTTAGCAAAAAAGGCGTGGGCGGCAATAGTGGTCAAAAAGAAAATGCTAAATACAGTAAATTGAGTTAAACAGTCCAGAAATGGAAAAAACAGTCGAATTAAATGGACATGAACAGAACTGAACAGCTGTTGCAACAGCTGTTACCAAACAACATTTAAGAAAAAAGTTTAATCTTAATGACAATCATTTGGAAAACTCACTTGACAAGACGTTGTCCATGCTCCGGGGTAGAAGCGAAAAATTAGGATTCAATGTCAACAGTTGATATTTAGCAGTAATACATTTGTTGTTGTAGAAAATAGTTGTTGTTCAGGAATCGTTGTTTAGCTGCGATACAAGCGATATGTAATAAATGCAGTTGCAGTAATTCAATTGGCAACAGTTGTCTCACTTTGTTTCACTTTTGTTTCACTAGTGTTTGTCCGATGAGCAGATAAGTAGTGCATCGATTCGATGTGTTTCAGTAGTCTGACTATGATGATAGAAGTCTTATGGGTTTAAAGATCAGCAGTGGATGAGAAAGAAAGCCACTTTGGCCACCCGAGTCTGACTGTTTAAACAGCGATTAGCTTATTTGCTTATCGACTGCATGCACACACATATACACTTTCATAGAGAGATTAACGGATTACGAACACTTGAGACGAATAAACAAAATTATTTGAATCTTGCACAGTTTTTTGTATCACTTGGTTCCGACGTAATTGAATGAAGATTGCAAAAAGAGTGTTTCTACATTAATGAGCAATGGGCACACCACCGGTTGAATACGATGTCCAATCACTTATCACTTGGCAATTAATTGCAATTAGATTGCTAAAACTGCTCAAATGCGGAATCTGCTCGGAAACTCAATGGCAAAACAGATTGCGAGCAAGAACAGAAAAGCAGTGCAGCTTAAATTCTCCTAAAATCACTTTTTTCAATCGACAGTTTACAAGTAAAACACTGTTGGTGTGTGAACAGTCGGACGAATTCAATAACCTAAAGGTAATCCAAACATAGCCGAAAACGGATCTAAATCTAATCCAAAACTAACCAAAGCGGATGCAAATAGCAATTTTAAGCTGGACTACTAAAGCGACTGGTTAATCCAAATAGTTGACGTTCAATCCAAGTTGGATAGTTGCAATTCAATTGGCGGCGAACTTGCGTTCAATCAAAGACAAGAGCTGCTGGTGAAATGCCTGTTGACAACGGCTGGCAATCACATGCAAACAAACGGCAGGTAAGGCAGCCACTTGGCCACACTCTGGGCCAGGCTGGGCGGGGTACACAAAGCTGGGTTCGGCAGTAATAGTATTTTAGTCCGGCCTTGTTAGACCATCTGCTGCCCAACCCAAAACGATGTTGGGCCGAACAGTCGGGCTCTGGTTTTAGCATGTCTTCAATGTTGCCTCTATTTGCTTCTTAAATTTGTTTCAAGTCTTTAATTTTCTAATTTGCTTTTCCATATTTTAGAATGTCCATCTACTAGCTTGTCTATTTATTAGCTTGTCTGTTTATTAGCTTGTCCATATATTGGCCATATACTGGCTTTTCGATCAACTATCTTGTCCATGTACTAGCCTGTTCATGTACTAGCCTGCCCATGGACTGCTTGTCCATATATTGGCCATATACTGGCTTGTCCATATGCTAGCTTCCTCTTGCAATGGCTTTTCCCTCTACTCTCTTGTTCATCTAATATCTTGTCCATCTAATATCTTATCCATCTAATATCTTGTCCATCTAATATCCTGTCCATCTAATATCTTGTCCATCAACTATCTTGTCCATCTACTATCTTGTCCATCTACTATCTTGTCCATCCAATATCTTGTCCATCTACTTGCTTGTCCATTTACTTCTTTCTTCATTTCACTAACTTTCTCTTTATTCATTTTCACATTTTACATGCTTAATTTTCCAACTAATCCTACTACTTGTTCTACCTCAAGTTTTTCATCATAACATCTTTGGACATCATGCTTAATTACTGTATAAAGTTACTGCACCACCATTTTGGACCATCATTTTCATTTATTATTTTTAGTCATCTCTTTTCACCATCTTTCTTAGCTATCACTTTTATCCATCATTTTAGCCATCATTCTTAGCCATCATTCTTAGCCATCATTCTTAGCTATCGTTGCAAGTAATCGTTCCTGACCAACACATCTTCTTCTCCAGTATTTTTGAACATGAATAGTTGAACATGCAAAGTGCAGCATTCATAAGTCATATCTTGAGCTAGCATTCTACCAATCTGTTAGGCATCAATGTATCTTCTTGTTAATTAACATTCTCAAAATTAAAGGGCATTCCAAGTTTTTTCTGCAAGTAAGACTGTGGACGGTGGCTGTAAAACGCTGGACAGAAAAGCAGCCAAACCTCAGCTTTAAATAAACTTGCATATCATGGTGTTTGATTTAAAGTGGCGGTGTCTAAGTTTTGTGTGGTTGAATATGTGCCGGCCTTTTATTGTAAATCTTATGTTGTAGATGTTATGCTGTAAATTTTATATTGTGAATTTACTATTTTATATTCGGTGTTGTAGATTTGGTGTTGTAGATTTAGTGTTGTTGATTTAGTGTTTTAGATTTGGTGTTGTTGATTTAATATTTTGATTTTAATATTGTAAACCTAAATTTGTGGATTCAATAAAAAGATCTAATATTGCGGATGTTATAGTTATGGATTTTATAGCTGGAGTTGCATTGGTCATGTAGAATCGGGTATGTTAGGTTTAGGATTTATGTTAGGATGGTAATGTTGGGATGGTAATGTTGAGATGGCAAAGTTTAGATTAGCAATGTTTGGTTGGCGATGTTTAGTTGGCGATGTTTAGTTGGAGATGTTTAGTTGGCGATGTTTAGCTTGTAATGTTTGATTTGCGATTATTGAATTGCGATGTTTGGATTGCGATGTTTGGATAGCGATGTTTGGATTGCGATGTTTGGATTGCGATGTTTGGTTTGCGATACTAAGTTAATAAGTTTGGTAGAAAAATTGATGATGTTAAAATCGGTAATGTTAATGTTGAACCGCTTTAGGTTAGCGATGTTGGGCTGGCAATTTAAGATTGCCGGTCATAGTTTGCCCTGGTCATAGATTGCCCCGGTCAGACATAGCTGGTCACACAATTGCCAGTTTTATACTGCGGATCTTATAATAGTGATCTTGTGCTGTAAGTTAATAAAAGAAATGTGCTCCGTTTGCCTGATTTTAGAGCTGGTCATTCTGTTGTTGTGCTTGTTTGCAAACCATTTGAGCCATTTGAGCCATTTGAGCCGTTTGAGTTTGCTTTCTTAATAGCGTTTTCTTAACGTTTGCTTAGCGATTCTTAGCGTTTGCTCAGCGTTTGCTTAGTTCAATCTGTTCTGCTTGAGTTTGTTTGCCTAGCCCGGCTCTTCCCACAACACCGTTCGCATTCATGTTTTTCCATTTATTCCACTTCACAGTTGCTTTCCGCGCAATGTTGCCAACACAATAGGCAGTGACTAGAAATCGATGGTGGTAAGCGATGGCGGTAAGCGATGGCGGTAAGCGATGGTGTGAGATGATTTGAGTTAATGGCAAATCCTTGGCCATTAAAAGCAATTAATCGATTTAGCAATAATCGTGTGAGTCTGTCGGTCTGAGAGCACCTGGTCTTGCCTGCAAAAAGTGACGTGCTCTCGGCAACAAGTGCCTGAATCGCGCCTATTGCAGCCATTATCTTGCTTGACCTTCGAATCCGCACTTGTTTCCATTGCTCAGTTTGGCCACACTCACCTGTTTGCTGATCGACACAATCCAAACTAATTGCAGTTTAATTGCATTCGCACGCCCAGCAAACAGACCACAATTGCTGAACGCATCACAAGTTGCCGGAATCAGTTTGACGGCAAATTGTGGCGAATCTTCACTAAGAGGCTGGCAAAAGTTTGTGCGACACTCACGCATTGAGCAACTAATAAACAGCAGCATACAAATCATATGGAAAAATCATTCATTTAAATCTGCAACTAAATTGTTTCTAAGTTAATCAAAGTGTTTCTGCAGGAAACACACGTCAATTGCTCTCGGTGACCAACCAAAAAGCAGTTGCTCTTCTCCTTTCCTGTCTTGGCATCTCAGACAGGTGTCTTTCAACGGTAGACCAACGCATTGCGCAACTACTTGATGCAAATAAACTTGCAAATCATCACAATAGTTCAAAAGCTGTCAAAATCTAAAAAACTGCTTAAAATCCAAAAAACTGCTCAAATTCCAATTAGTCGATTTAATTGTAAACTTTTGCGATTTCAAACTTGTCCGACTGCTAGCGAAAACAACTGATCATAATCATCATGAATTCGTTAACATTTTCATTCTAATCAACAGGAAACTGTTTTGTGAATTGTTTTTTCAAACTTTAAACAATTTACTTGCTTACTGACATTCATCTTCACCTTCAAGTGTTTTGAAAAGCTTAAAGTAATGATGAACAATATTCACGTCCTTTCCTTTTTGTCTTGAATGAACGGAAAGCAAATAACAAATATGAAATGATTAAATGAAAAAGTTTTTATTTAGAACAAGCAGGTTAAAGCTAGCGTAAAGAATAGACCAAATGAGAAAACAAACTGAAAAAATGGAATTCAAATAAAAGGAGTGAAAAAAGAAAAAAATAGATTAAAAGCAAGAAAATACATAGAATAAAAAGCAAATTTAAAAATAAGAAAAAACAATTCAGATACGAAAACAAAAGGTGAAAACAAAAGGTGAAAACAAAAGATGAAAACAAAAGGTGAAAACAAAAAGCTAAAAACAAAAGCGAAAAACAAAATAATGAAAAACTAAAAGCAATAAAAAATAAGAAACAAAAAAGTAAATCAAAAAATGAAAAACAAAATGGTGGTAAACTAAAAGCAACAAAAAATAAGAACCAAAAAAATGAAACAAAAAACAAAAACAACGAAAACAACAAAATAGGAAAGTAATTGAAAAAGAGGAAAATGCAAAATAAAACCATATAAAAAATAATAAATATTTAATAAGCACAAACCAGTCAGCATCTAACAAACTTGAACTAATTGCGATGCAGGCAGAAGCTTTAAACAACCGCACCCTTTGGCCTGCATACTCTGGCTTACATATGGCCAATGGTCGCACAAAACCGACCAGTTCAAGCCTAACTGTAGAGTTGGTTTCTTAAATTGCCTTTTTAAATTGTGACCTTGTCGACTCAAACATGTCCTTGTACGCTTTCCTAGATGGGTGTGCATTGATCCCATTGCAAGCCGAAGAAATAATTGTGGCTTTTTTAAGACGACCGAAAACATAGCATACCACACAAAGACCAGACTGTTAAGGCAGGAATGCGTCACCTAATATGGCCCGAAATCAAAGCCAAACAAAGAACTGGTCCAGACAAAGCAGACCTAGCCAAACTGATGGTCACAATGGCAAGTTTGATAGGTCCAGTTAAAGGCAGCTGCACGTCTTAAGAAATGCTAGCACAGATGAAAAGGGCGCGTTCTCAATTAAACACAGGAAGCTGGCTGGGAAAAAGCTAGTCAAGAACTAGTCAAAAGCTAGTCTAAAGCTAGTCTAAAGCTAGTCAAAAGCTAGTTAAAAGCTAGTCCAGAGCTACTCAAAAGCAAGTTAGAAGCTAGTCTAAGCTTTGCAAACAAAGTAGAAAGGGTTAGAATGTTTGAACTAATTTCAAGACGATTTGTTTTGATTAATTTGATTCAGTCGAATTAAGCACAACTAACATTTGCATACGGCAACTGTGCAATATTAATCATACTCAATGTAGCACTTGTTTCACAATTTGAACTTGTTTCGGTGCTTTTAGTAGAGAATCAATTATTTTCAATCAACACGCAATTTTCAAGGAACCCGTTTATCATTAATAATCACTTGTCAGCTTGTACCTGCTTGTCAACCTTGCTTTTTTGCTTTATCAACCAGCTAATCCTGCCAATTTTTTAAGTCTGCCAACCAATCTAGCCAACTAATTTAGTAAAACAATCTTAGAATAAACCATACTGAAACGAGCAATATTAAAATGAGCCCTATTAAAATGAGCCATATTAAAATGAACCATCTTAAAACATGCCATTTTAAAACAAATCTATTTGCAGCCAAAGTTTTACTGGCCAATTTTTACTGTGCAAGTTTCACAGCCAAAGTTTCACAGCAAACTTTGGCAGCTAAAGACAGCATGTGTGGCTGTTTTGCGATCAAATGCCGCCGGCCTGCTGTTGCCTTCTTAATAAAATAAGACTAATGAAGCGATTGTATTGGCCAACGCTTTGCACATGTGCCATTCTTGCCATCGTCTTAGCAGTTTGCCACAAGCAGCAGCAAATTGCATCTTTAAGATGCTGTCTTAATCGTTACGGCGGTGAGCATGTGCAAATTACTAGGCGTTTTGTTCTAATTTACATAATACGAGGTCACAAACATTAAGACGAAAAATAAGAAACACCTTTTTTATTAAAATGTTTTTTAAATGCAAACATTTTTTTTTGTTAGCAGGTTTTGTTACAAAGAAATTGTTTTTAAGCATAAGGAGAATTTTTAGTGATTTCAGTGATCACATTCAAACGGCTCAGATTGGTTTGCTTGATTGGCGGCCAACACTAAACAGCGGGTGCACCTGAAAAGGTGAGTTCGATGCTGTTCAGAATAGGTCGAATGCTGGACATTCAGATGAACGGGTCTGTCTGGCCAGGCCAAAACAGTGCTAAAAGGTCCTAGACACAAAGGTCAAAACGGAGGCCCAAGCAGGGTCTAAATAGAAGAGGGTCGGTTGGAGGGTAAGTTGGAGGGTCGGCTAGAGAATCGGCTAGAAAGTCGGCTAGAGAGTCGACTGGAGGGTCAACTGAAGGGTCAGCTAGAAGGTCGGCTAAAGAATCGTTAGGAGATTGCATGAGAGGGTCAAATCTAGCCTTAAGTAGGGACCGACGTTTACCGGCTTTGTCATTGGTTCCCACGCTTAGGTCGACGAACGCGTCTCACACACTGGTACAGCCAGTGGCTGGCAGTCTATTGTGTTGCTTTCTTAAGATTTTAAGATTGCATTCCAGAACAAGTACTACAGTTTAAACTAGGCCGTCTGTTCGCCATCATACCAGCTTTCACCTATTGGCTTTCTTCCTGCACAAATGCCAGCAGTGAAACTTACCTACCGATTCATCTATCTAATTCAGTTGTCTAATCCACTAATTAGGCCCACTAATCAAATCTAGTACATTCGTAGTAGCCAGTTCAAACAAGCTTTCTTATTGCAAGCAACAGTTGTTCATATTCACCTGTTGCGCAAGTTAACAATAATCTGCAAACATTTCTTATCTTTTTCATTAATTGCCTCAGACTTGTTTTTACTGTTACACCATCAACTGTATCGAAAGGATCATTTCTTTGAATAAAATCTTTTTTTGGACATTATTACTTTCCTTTCTCTAAAATTTCACCTCTATAGACCGCCATTTTTGCTTGCAACTTTGAAAAGCCTTTTTCTCAAACTAAAACGCATATCAATTCAAATTTTGCAGTTTTTTTAAATACTTACACAAGTTGGCAGTATCGTTTAGTAAAACTAATCTATTTACATTACCTTTTCATTTTTTTTTCAACTATCCACTGTTTTCACTCCTGTGCAGATGAACGTCATGCAATTATCCACATCCGGCTAATCAGCTTGAGGCTTGTTTTGCTTGAAAATAAAACAATATTAATAAAAGCCAAAAAAATATTAAGCTAAGGCAAATGTTGAAAATGCCTTTTTAAATCATCCAAGTCCACATTGTACATTGCAAAAATAATTTAAACGTGTATGAAACATATATATAATTGCAAAATGAATGCATATGATTTCATCTAAATGGTAGCAAGACTGAAGACAGAAACAAGGCTGCCAAAAAAATCTTAAAACACTAACTTAAAAAACGTGCAAACTATTGGTGCAGCTCTATTTAAAACGATTTCGACCAAATTTAAATGGCCAAAAGCAATATTTAAGCAAATGGTGCACGATGTATAAACAAAGACTTTGCAAAAGTGACCAAACGCAAAGGTCAAGCTAAACAAGGAACAATGGTGCAACAATCTAGAAGACTGTCGGAATGTAGGCAGTCCACATAGACCATGTCGATCAAGCAATGCCAAGCAAGCTTTTGTCTTCTCTTGTCTCCTTCTTAATCTTCTGTCTTCTTCTGACTGTAATGTTTGCAATCAGAACCGTGACTAGCCGGGTCCAGAAGCGGTGGCTACGATAGCGTCTACGCCAATAAATTACTTAAGTTACTTAAGTTACTGGCCACAAGAAGCAAGCAATCTTAACAGGCCACACAATAGCATCTAAATGTAACCAGTATTAATGAGCTTTGATTAATCTTAATAGGCAGCAAGAAATGTAGGGTCGCATTTTTGCAATGGACTGCAATCTTAAAGAAATCAAAAATATAGCGACCAAGTTTCACAAGGCATGTTGTACAGAAGCCTGCGCGCCAAAAGAACCAGGCTGAAGCAAACATTGCTTTGAAAGTAGACTAAAGGTCTAAATAAAGGTTTTTAAGAAGATATGAGTGTAAAAAAAGAAAGTTCTAAAGAAGATTAAAGGCCTAAAGAAAATCAAAGGTCTAGAGAAGTGAAAGACAAGCAAAAACAATGGTTGCGGTGCGTGCTTTATTTCTCAAATTAAAGATTAAAATCTGGGCTAAGATGCAAATCGTGAGCATGTCGACTCTGTCTGGCTCTAATTGTGTATTTAACCGTTTCACCCAATTTTGACCTTTGCCTTTGTGTCCTAGCTGAGTCTGAACTTGAAATTGACATTTTACTGGGGCATTAGCTAACCTGCTGAGTGACCCGTTACGAGTGTCTAGACTACTCAACATCTTTGTACACTTTTACAAAATACGCCATAAAAGTTTTCTTCAAAATTTTAAAAAACATTTTCCTAAATAATAATCTTCGTTCATAACCCTATTTTCCACAGCCACTTTCATTCGAAACCGAGAAAAATTAATCTTCTATAAATTTGCAAAAGGTTATTGAAATTGCAGTAAAAACTTTTTGATGCGTTCATGCATTGCAATCTAATTGCTGTTTACACAATAGCTAAGGTTTTGAAAAAATTAATTAAATAAACCATCAATTATTGCTGTCTTATAAATGGAAATCACTCAATTAAATTTGAAAGTTGCTCGTAAAAGATGTGGTTTAAAAGGAAAACTTTAAAAAATAAATTGCTTTTTTGCTTCTGTTTCAACTGGTTTGTGTCAAGCTCACCGCAAACCTACAGTTATAGTTTGTTTCATTAATTGATCAAAATTTTCACCAGCTAAGACAATCTAAAACTTTTACACCACTCTATCAGATCTAGACTCATTAATTACGTTTTCATCTATTTGTGCTTCTTTTTATCAATTTAACATGATCACTGACAATAATCTTTAAACAGCAACCTTGAACACATGCTTGTTTAGACAGCAAGCAAACAACTTTGCAAATTAATCTTTAAATTTAATCGTTCATCTTGAACAGACAACTTTCTTTAAAAGTTTTCTTCAATTTTCAATCAAATGCACTTTTCAGGTAGTAATTTGGTCAATAGTGCAAACTGAACAATATGCTTTTGGCGGGTTTTTCAAGTGACATTAGTCTAAGCGTAGTGCAACAGTCTGATCCAGTTGAAGATTAACTGCGTCAATGTCATCAACTGCAGAATATTTTTATTTCAAATATCTGAAAATTGAAAATGTATTTGGTCAAGTGTGTTATTTAACTAATTAGTTTATCAGTATTTATTTAGCTTTGATGTTTAATTATGATTTGCAGTCGAATAGTTTCCATAACAGGCCAGAAACCAGATGCAAGCAAGTGTAAAGCAAAATGTTTGCAATTCAACTTGATTTTGTCTCGTTTTTCGCGCCAGCTTCTACAGCAAGTCGACTTTGCTTTTTCAGCCATGTCAGAGCGGAAAACTGGGCTGAAAAAGGAAACGTTTTGGCTCTGGTTCTAAAAGATGAATAAGTTTGTTATTATTTGGGCTGGCTTGCAAACTGCTGGTCTGTTTAGCTTAAACAATCCAAACCAAACTGGACAAAATAAGAAACCATACAAAAAGTGATAAAGGTGCTCTAGACTGAGATAATTTGCTTCTTTTGTAGCTGACGCCGGTTGCTGGTGTGGCGTTAGATCGACTCGCCCTGGTGCTGGTCAAGCCTGATGTGGCCGGTTTTTTTTCTACTGTCTGCCTCGGTTCTGATTTCACTTGATCATAAGCAAGCTTCTGAATAAGTTAAAATTCATCAACAAACGCTAAACATGAGATTGTCGGCCTTAATAAACTCGAACACATGAGGAGAGAGGAAGTTGTCAGTCGCCTTGTATTTGTTTCAAATTCTTTCGTCTTATTTCAAGCACATTTAATGTATAAACTGTTATCGCCCTCTGTTTCTTGTGCACTTCTTATAAAAACTGTAACCAAGTGCCAATGTGCTACCCATTTTTGCTATTTCACTTGTTTCATACACTTACGGCTGCTCTTGCATTTTACAGTCAAATTTCCTTCCCCATCGTTGCTTAACTTTTCTTAAACTCATTTCACTGCGGCATCTTTTGCTACTTTTGGCCAGATGTGAACTTAATAAATATTGCTTGGCTCACTTGCTGTGCACCCCAGCCACACCACACTGAGCAGGAACTTATTTACAGAATGGATCGGACAAGTCAATCTTGGTCACTAGAGACACACATCGGCATTACCAATTTTAATCTAATTTTTTAATTACAATTCAGATTGTACAAATCTTTAATCGCAATTCGATTCTTATTCAATTTTTTAAATCACATATAAATAAATCAGAAAAAAGTTAAACAAAATCCTAAGCAAAATCTATTAAAAATATCTGATAATTTTAATGAAACCGGCAAATAAACCTAAACTGCATAAAACCTAAACTGTACACAGCCTAAACTGCATATAATAAATTTAAGCAACTCTCCATTAAGCCAAATAAACTTGTTATTTTAAAACTTTTTTAATTATACAAATCGAAATTGACACAAAGCTTAATATTGTATCAAATTTTTATTTTCGTTGCTAATGATTCTAATATAATGAGCTGATGCCTAATTGTTGACCAATGCTCTTTCAAATAGTAGCAAAGTAATCAAGTTTAACTTTTAAAACAGCTGAAAATGTGCAAGCAATTATCGCTCTAAAAGTTTTTATTAAACCAATGTAAACTGTTAACTTAAAATACAAAAACAGCTGAAACGGACTACCATACTTATGCTTTCTTAATTTAAACTTCTTTAAGGTGACACCCAAATAGTTTAGTTTATTTCAATTTCACTTTCAAATTTCTTCCTATTTCTAAATTCCTTTGTACTCTAATTTTTTTGTTTTGCAAATTCTTGCCTTCAATTTAATTTAAGTTGTTCACTTTAATTCAAAATTAATTTAAAAATTTCTTAATTTGTTAGAGAACATTATGTTTAAAAATAAAAATGATAAAAATGAATAAAAATTTAAAAATAATTTTATTAAAATTTATTTTTTAAATAAA
The DNA here is from genome assembly GCA_025170145.1 of Pyemotes zhonghuajia. NCBI lineage: Eukaryota > Metazoa > Arthropoda > Arachnida > Trombidiformes > Pyemotidae > Pyemotes > Pyemotes zhonghuajia. The sequence continues at coordinate 8,272,058 of CM045844.1, read as the reverse complement.
CTTTTATCAATTACAATTTCATTTAATCTTAAACAATGGTAAATTCAATTTAAATAACTTAAACTAGGATTTAAAAAAATTTATTATTTTTAGAAAAATTGTAGTGCCGTCTAGTGATGTAAATTAAAAAATAATTTTTTTTTCATAATAACTACTTTTAGATTAAATTCAGATTCACCAACAATTTAATTGACAATTTAGGCTCACTTAAATCTATTTATTATTTTTGTTGTTATTATAGAAACTAAAATGAATAAAAAACTTGCTTTTATATCTGCAAAATTATTTCCTAAATATTCAGATAAATTATTTGATTGTAAATTAAATTTTTCATTGTAGTATTTTGTAATTTCTTTATCTATTTCCTTATTTATTTCTAACGATAAATTCACTAATTTTTCATGATCCACAAATTTTCTTGAATTTAGTTCATCCATTTTTTTTTCATATTCATGCAATTTACTTTTATTTAATTTTTTATTTATAATTTTTAAACTATTCAATAAATTTATAATTGCTGATTTATCTAAATATTCTAAAACAGCTCTTTTAAAACTTTTACGCTTTTGTTCATTATCAATTAAATCACTTAAAAGATTTAATTTTCCACCTATTAGCCACGGATTAACTGCGACTGTATTTTTCCAATTAGCCAAAATTTCTTTTTTTTTTACTAAATTGCCACCATAAAAAAACACCGATTTTCTATAAACATTATTATTACTTATATAATAATTTTGATCAAACCCAAAATTTTTTTCAATTTTAAAATTACTTTCATTAATTGCAATATCAAAAAGGTGGTCTTTTTCTAACTTTTTAGTTTCTAAAAGTTTTTTTTTACCTATTTGATCTAAATTGTTAACTTTTTGTAATTTAGCCACAGCTCTTCCGCCAAAAATAAATTCACTAAAATAATGAGTACCAAACAAAGTTATTAATGTATCATATCCACTATCATTGTCTTCAAAATTTTCCTTTAGATTTTTTAAAGCATTCCTAAATTGTTTAGATAATTTAATTTTACTTGCATTTAATTTAAATACATAACTTTCTTCATTAATTCGAGACTCATGTGATACACGTTCGTTGGAAAACCTTGAAAAACGTATATTTGAATAAGTTTGACTTAATTTAAATGCTCCAAAGTAAAAACTTTTTAAAGAATTAACACCTAATGTTTTCAAAAAATTTATATCTGTTTCATTATTTAAATTATTAGATTTTAATAACAAATTTTCAAGCAAATTTTTATAATAATCTTCTTCATCTAAATCATAAACTTTTTTGTTGCTTGAAGAAATATTTTTAATTTCAGTTTCAATAAAATCTGGTAAAACATAGTTCACTTTAATTGTTTTTTCATTATTTGTATTTTCAATAGTAAAATTGTTTTTATTAAAACAACTTAAATTAAATATATCATCTTTAAATCCATCTTTATTTTTAAAATCAAGTTCTTCAGGAAATAAATTTAGTTTTGTTATATCAACACTTAACGTCAATTTTTTCCAAAAAATTGGCCATAAACTATTACAACTATCAAGACAATTTATTTTATTTTGATTAAACAAAAACAAAAGTGAAATTAAAAAAATAATCAACTTGAAGTTTAGAAACATTTTAAATATTAAACTAAAAAAACTGAAAAAAAAAACACTTATTAGAAAAACTGTAAAAAATTTAAATGTCAATTAACCAAAATAAAATAACTGTGTTTTACTTTTTTTTCGATAATATAAATTTGTTAAACATTTTGAAAACTTACTCATACTAACTGTAATTGAATAAAAATAAAATAAATAAATAAAAATTATTTAGCAAAAATAGCAGATTGGAACATATTAAAAAATAAAAAATTGTTGCGATCTACGTAAATAAAAAAAAGCAACTTTTATCGCCTTAGTTTGTTTTCTATAATATTTAATTTTATTTATTCTAGAAGATAAAAGTAATATTATAATGTAAAGTATAAATTTAATATATATTTTATATCTTTGCATCAAGAAATAAGATTTGATAAATTTATTTACTTTTATTAAAGTTTGATAAAACATTGCGCACAAAATCGCATTTTAATTTTAATAATTTTTTAAATTTGTTATTTATAATTAAAACAAAAAATTTAATCAAAATATAATATGAATACAATAAAAATTAAATATTATAATTTAAAATATAAGAATATTTGAATAAATTAATTTATAAAAAATAAAAAAAAAATATTAAATAAAAATTTTTAAATCAAACTTTCTACTGATTTTAATTCTGTTTTCTCACTTTCTTTTAAAGAATTTAAGTTAAATGCATTAAATTCTTCAAGTAATTCTGGCTCCATCATATCATCATTAAGTAATAAATCTTTATTATCCGAATTTTTTTCTTCATCATGATATTCAAAAGATTCTAAAGTGGTAGGCATTTCTAAATTTAAGCTCAATTTCGGAAGATCGATTTCAATCGGAAATAATTTGTTGTCTTTTAATATCAAATAACTTTCACTATGAAACTTTGAAAATTCTTTCATAAGGCGTTGTAATTGAAGAGCTAGATCTTGAACATGTTTCTGTTCTAATAATTCAAATTTAGTTAAAACATCTGATCTCATTTTAGCAAATTTTTCTCTAGCTTGTTGTCTACATCTTAAAATTAATCTGTATTCATAATTTCCAGTTTCGACACGATATAAGGGTTCTTGCATTGATTGATAAACACTTTCTTCATCATCCATTTCTTTAACTTTTAAACAATACGACTAAATTGAAAATTAATAACAATTTATAAAAATAAAAGCAACTTACTAAATATTCAAATTTAGCATCAGCATATTTTTTTACTGTCAATTTAGTATCTGGAATTGCTTTAGTCAAGAAGGTAACTAAATCTAAAATAATCTAATTTATTTTTTAAAAAAAAATTTTAATGAAAACTCATATTTACTAACCGGCTTTATGTTTCTAAGCATTTCAATGCCTTTTTTTTCAATTTGTCGGTGACTTTCAGCAAATTTAGTAAAGGATTCACAAGCATTGGGTTGTTGTTCTTTTACGCCAATTTCTGCAAATACATCTCCAAAAGCTAAATTCAATAGATACATTTACTAAAAAACTAAAATCAAAGTATGAATATACCTTTATAAACATGACAAATATCTAAATAGGCTTTTAACATTTGTTTATTATGTTCAACAATCCCTTTATAAGTATATTCAATTTTATTAAGTTCTTCTAATTTTTTAGCTAAGCTATCTAAAAGCAAGAAATAATATTAAAGTTATTAATATAGATTATATAGAAATAAGAAGTTTTACCATTGCATAAAATAGCTCGACTAAGTCCTAATGCATCAGCCGTTGTTGAACTCATATTATCGACAATTCTATGTTTCATTTTTTTTAATACAATATCCAAATTTTTGCCTTGTTTTTCATTTGCATGCAATTTATTATACTTAATAATAACATATTCTTTTGCAGATTGAATTAATTTTGCTACTTGTACTTTAGTTTTGGTTCTAACTGATTCTCCGTTCACACAAATTATTTCGTCTCCGGCTTCTAAAGTGCCATCAATAGAAGCAGGTGTATTGTCAAAAACTTGTACAATGTATAAGCACGGACAATTTGGTGCTCCTCCACCAATGCTGATTCCAATTAAATTGCTTCCATCTTTAATAATTTTTACAATTCCGGAACTAGTTGTCATGCCCCTAACAAAAAACAAAATGATTATCAATTAATTGGACCCAATAAATATTACTTTTTGTCTTCAAAAAATTGATAAAAATTTTCATTTTCATAATTGTAAATGTTAAGATATTGGTAATCATAAAAAGGATATTTATAGTTTAAAAAATTCATGATTTCGAAAAATTTAAAAATTTAACTTTTGAAAGGAAAAATTGTTTACGTCCAAAATAAATAATTAAAAAAATTGCAAAATATTTTAATTAAAAATAAATAGTTTTGTAATACTTACAATTTGTCCTCTTCATAGAGGAAGCCGTCATCCTCTTCTATTTGTGTGTCAATCATTTTAAATGAAAATGTGAAATGAAAGTAAAATTGAATTTAACGTTGAAATTGGTTTAAAGTTCGGACGTTTTTTCACAATTGCTACATTTAAAACATATGTGTGTTATATATCTAGATCATTTTTGCAAGAAAACCAAAAGGCAAAAAGATGAACTAGTAAAAAAACTAAATTATTTAGTCTTAATTGCTAAAGATGGCAATTAAGAAATGGACTTATAACAAACTTGCAATTCGCAACTTTCTCATGTGAAATAAATTTCTCAACTTAAGAACTGCTTTAGATATTGAATTTGCTGAATGCGTGTTTGTAATTATTGAACGTACCCCAAAAAATAATAATAACAAGACTTAACTAGTTAGCGCTTTCAAATTTTCGTACAACTGTTTTGACTGTTTGGACTGGGTCACTTAATTTGGTTGTAACTAGATTAAAAATTGTCATATTTCAACTCGTAGCTTTAATTAATTGAAAACAATGCAAAAATGGCTTTTAATGATGTAAGCAATAATGTAAAAGAAGCTTTGGTAAGTTTCCTAATTGCCCAAAGTGCAACTCTCACATGTTTTTCTGACAGGAATTCAAATTCTACGAACTAAGAAAAGTTAGGATTTGTGAACCACTTTCCAATTCTGTGGTGAATAATGTCGCAGTTTCCAAAAACATTGTTTTTATAGGAACCAAAAACAGTAATCATTTTACTTTTATTTTCAACTTCTCTATGATCATCTCTAACTTTTTTTTTAGGCATCAAAGTCATTGCAATCTCTACCGTGCTCGATTTTCAGTGGAATAACAAAGTCATTAATCAAGTTGTCGAAAAGTATGATTCTGTAAATATACCTCTAGCATATGAACCAACCTTTTTATCAGTTAGTGGAGGAAAAAACTCTGTACTTATTGCTTGTGGACTTCTGAATTCATTTACTAGAATAGAATGTTTTGATTTGTCTGACTTAAATGTTGTAAATTCTAATTTTAAACCGTTCGCAGTAGTAAACATAGACCCAAAGTTTGGTAACAATGCTTCTGTTATTAATTTAGAATGGCATTCTGAATATAATGAAACATTATTCACTACTGTTTTATCAAACGGAATTTTATTATCAATAGGCATAAATGTAAAAATGAAATGTGCCCAAATTTTAGATACTTTAATATGCAAAGAAAAAATCACATGCACTTCTTGGAGTCCTAAGGGAAAACAGTTTGTTATTGGAAAAGAAAACGGTGAAATTATACAAATCAAACACAAAAATGGCGCTAATTTTGAAGAAGCAAAAAAAATTGCTTTACCAAACGAATTAGCTCATTACCAAGTGAATTCAATTAAATGGTGTTTTAGTAACTTATTTATGGTTTCTTATGTCAAATCAATTTCAAATGGAGATGATATTGACGCAAAAACTGTATCAATTTATGCTCAGCCTAAGTCTCCACCTATATTTTACAATCATGGATCTATATGTATGGACACTTTTAATAAGAATAATAAATATTTAACAAACTATTACCATATTGGCAATATTGTGTTATGCTCCACTTCACATTCATCAGAAGTAAATGTATTAGGCTGTGATGATCTTGAAAAAAGCTTAAACAGGTGGACTCAATGGGCTTTAGGTGATGAAAATCGTTTAGAACTTCCTTCGGATAAGCAAAAAAATGATACTTTTCCTAGAGGAGCTTCTTTCTTTTTTAAAGACACTAAACAATTTAAAATTAGTGAAAGTTTAATTATAGGTGGAAAAAACTGTCCTCTTTTAATGATTTTAAATTCAGATGGATTGCTTTGTAGTTATTATATTGTTTATGATAAATTAATTTTACCAACACCGTTACCTTCCAAAGTTTTAGAATTTAATATTGTAGAATCTTTAAACAAACCTATACAAGCCATACCACAAAATCAATTAAATTTAAATATGCCTAGTTTAGTTAATAATACTCAACAAAACTTTCAAACAACGACTAATAAGCCTTTAAATGTTCATGTACAAAATCAAATAGTAAAACAACAAGAATTAGTAAATCAACAACAATTTCAAGTACCTCAACAAACTTCTATAGATCCTCAGATAGCTGCTCAACAGAATGAACAACTTATTGCCTTGCAAATTGCTAAAGAAAATGAGGCTAAAGCTTTGATTAATAAAAATTTAGAAATTGAAAAAGAATTAGCTAAAAAAAAAGAAGAAACAAATGCTTATTATATTGCTTTAATTGACGAAATAAAATCTTTTACTGGTTTTTTAACGGAATCTAAAAAAACTTATAAAAAAAGTAATAGTTTATGTGTAGGATCAGAAGTAGAAAAATCTGAATTATTAGACAAATTAAATCAAGTAAATAAAAAAGTTAAAGCAATGCAAGATTCATTTAAATCAATAGACTTAGATATGCTTGAAAAATTTTTATTGGAAAATTTTGCAATGGCAGAAGAAGCAAAGTCTCGTTTTGAAAGAGATAGTGATGCCAAATTTACATTATTATTACAAAAAAAACCATTAGATCCATTAACAACAAGAAAAGTAAAAGATATAAATAATAAAATAGTTTATATTGAAACTCACTTGAAAGAATTAAACTACATATTAGATCAGAAATGGAGTGAATATATTGCTGAAGAAAAAGGAAAAATTCAAAAATCTAGTACGCCATTACAGCTAATATATCAAAGTTTAGCAAATAATCATAAAATATTAAGTTCTTTAGATTTGCAGCTTAAAAATCTGAACACAATTCTTCCATGGAAATCTCACATTAATAAAAATCATTTAAATAGTAAAAAAGATGAAATAAAAAAACTTACTGAGTTATTAAATCAGAGTAAAATTACAGACTCTGTTTCAGCTATTAATTTGCATGAAAATGAGACAATGACGAACCCTAATTTGATACCGATAACTAGATTTGATAGAAATTGCAGGGAAAATTTAGTTAAATTTTTAGAACAAAGACCCAATGTACCAGTAAAACGGTCATATTTACCTGTAGATATTAACTCTTCTATTATGATTTCAGCTGTAAGTAAAGCTAAAGAAAAATTAAAAGCTCATCAGAATAAAAAAGCTGAGGTTAAAAAAGTACAAAGACAAGAGATAATTAATAAGGCATTACCAGTAGTAAATGCAACAAAATCTGTAGTTGAAAAAACTAATGTTATGGTTCCAATAACTACTTCAGGGCAAATTAAATTGAATTCTACATTTACAATTCAGAATATAGTAAGCAAGCCTGCTACTACGTCTGTATCGACGCAAAGTTATCCCGAAAAAAGTTTGGGTTCAATTAAAACAAATTTTGCCAATTTGCCATCTTCTATTTCGATAGTTAAACCTACAAAAGAAAGTCAAATTCCTACAACGCTAACTACCACGCAAAAGCCAGTCCAATCAACCACTTCAAACGTTTTTGTTTCACAATCTAATTTGATAAATAATTTACCGTTAAATATAAAACAAGTGTCTAGTAATATTACTACTACAAATTCACAATCAAATAAGCCTACTGAGAGACCAATAATAACTTCGACACCGATTTCTAATAAAATAGAGAGTGCCTTTAAAACAACTAAACCACTAACTAAAACTTTATTGTTCCCCACACAACAAACACAGACTCAAAATGAATCCAAAACAGAAGTTCAAAAATCAGAAAAAGAGAATTTGAACAAGCCAAAATATGAAGACATATCTCCCCCAACTAGCCCAGAAGTGAAATTGGTTTCAAACCCAATTCCAGTTACAACAGCACAGTCTGGAGCTGTGAATTTAGAGAGTACTTTACCAGAAAGTTCTGATGCTGTACCTAAATCATCAGTAAACTTTTCTTTTAACGCGCTGTCCAATTTAGTGAAACTTGGTACTCAACCGGTCAATAGCACTGTTACCAGTGTGGCATCGACAACTCAAACTGGTTTATTTCAAGCACTAGATAAAAGCTCTTTATTTACAAATGTCACTAATTTGACTAATTTAAACAATCCTTTAACTGACAATAAAACAGCAGCACCTTCACTTTATAAGATGGTAGAACAGGCCAATATTGCACAGAAGGCAACTGAAACAGGGCAAAGTCATTCTCAGAATACACCGCCACTTACATCTGCTGCAGCATTTCCATTGAATATCTGTAGCAGCTTAGGGGGAACGCCTAATTCAGAAAATGTGAACAAAAACCCCTTTGGATTAGCTAAAGCGGTTACAACAAGCACGAATACTATGAATTTGTTCATACCAACAACAGTTTCAACTGCGACAACTTCTTTGCCATTTAAAAATGCTGTGAGCACCGGATTTGTTACAAGCAGTTCCAGCAGCGTATTCGCTACATCCACAGTTTCCAAAGATTTCAGTTCCACTTGCATAACTACTACGGTGTCTTCAGTTTTTGCTAGCAATGCCACACCAGTATTTTCCACGCCTGGAAAGTCATTGTTTTCAGCTAGAACAACAGTCCCAACAAGTGGAACTTTACTTTTTGGGACAACGTCTGCAACGTCTCAAACTTCGGCCACACCATTTTCGATGTCTTCAGCATTTGCTGTCAGTTCTACAGGTCCAGTTTTCGGCATTAGTTCGGCCAATACGATGTTTACATCTAGCACTGCACTTCCAGCTTTCAGTTCAAATACTACTCCGTTATTTAGCAACAACAGTAATGCATTTAACACCGTATCATCAGCTGGCCAGACTGTCTCTAACCAGTCAAGCTTATTTGGTGCCAATACTACCAGTTTCGTATCTGCTCCCAGTTTCGGCAGCCCGGCCCCTTCAAATGCTTTTGCAACTCAACCTACATTTAATGCCTTTTCACAAGTACAGCCTACTACAACCACACCGCAAAAATCTGTCTTTGGAGGTCCTCCTGCTTTTGGTTCATCTCCTGCATTTGGTGGTGCTCCTGCCTTTGGCAGCTCACCTAGTTTTGGAGGTGCACCTGCTTTCGGAAGTTCTTTATCATTTAGCGGGTCCACATTTGCAAGTGTCGCACAGCCAACAAACAATTACGGAACAGCTACTACTCAATCACCGTTCGGAGGGTAAATTTGCTTTGCAAAAAAATAATCCATTTTTTAACCGTTTCTTTAATTATAGATTTGCAACCGCGTCAAATATGCCCACATTTAGCAGTCTAGCTTCCAATAGTCCAGTTTCCTCTTTTGGAAGTGCGCCCCAACAAACTAATCAAAGTTTCGATATGTTTAAAAGTAATTCTAATCAGGGAATGATGTTCAATAACAATACCAACAACACCATTTTTACCGCACCACAATTTTCTGAAAGAAGAGCTTAGATTCCTTCTATTTTTAAAATGAATTAATGTCAATTATAGTAAATAATAAATATATTTTTTAAAAACTTGACTGTTGGAAAATATAAATGGAGTTCAATCATTTGCTGGGCAATAATTTATTGAAGTATTGTTTATATAGCGATAAAATGTTTGAAGTACTTAATAATGGTTCGTAATTTGATTCGAAATAATAATTTAAATGAAATTGATTTAACAAGCTGACAATGTTATTTGTAAGTCTATATGTCCATAAAAAATTAAATATATATTTATATATTTTAATTATAAGATTGAAAGTTGAAACACTAATGAATTTTAATTCACAACTGATTATGATTAATGTGTAGTGGTAAATACAACTAAAAATGTGATTTTTTTAATGACATCAATAGACATCATTTGAAGCTTAAAACAATTGTACAAAAAATTTTACATTCTAATATATATTTAAAAGTTGTTTTTAGCTTAGCTTAGATGATCCAGGCAAAGGTTCAGCTTTAGATAGATTAATATTGTTACTTGACGGGTTAACAGGCTTATTACTAGAATTTTGGTCAGAATTAGATTCACATTTCAGCTTTTTACTTTTACCACAATTATTATCATAATTATTATTATTTGAATTAGTTAAGCTTGAAGATGTTGATGCAACGTCTTGTGCTTTTCTTTTAAGTGAATCCAAATATTCTTGTTGAGATTGAGCCAAAACTTGTCTTAAAATGTCTCCATCTTCATTGTCCCAGTCATTTATACCTAAATAAAATATTAAATTAGAAAATTTTTAAATGAAGCAATAATAATAAGAAAAAGTGCTTACCAAACATTTGGGGTGGAAATTGATTTACAAATGTGCCTGTTTCAATTAATCCCAGATTTCCATAATTAAGGCTATTATTATTATTTACACCACTCGAACCTGCTTTGGGACTTAATCGTGGACTTGACTGAGTTTTTTCTTCATTAGCGCAGCTTGAATTATTTTCTGGAGAACTACAATTTTTTAAATTATTTACAGATGTAGTTGTCGCTGTTGCAGTCGCTGTGAATTTAACTTTTTTACTTTTTGATAATCTTCTTTCATTATCTTTTAACCATTGCACATAACTTTCTCTGGCGATTTGCTCTTCTATGGCTTCATTGGTAGCTTCCCAATCTGTCATTTTCATTTTGTCTTCAAGCATAACTTGCTCAAGTTCTTGTTCTTCCGAAATTCGCATCGCTTTATCAAGCAAATTTTTTTCAGCTAAGCCTGGTTTAAAAGCAGGAAGTCCCAAACCGACTCCGATTGTGGCCTATAAAATTGAAAAAAAAAAAATTAATTTAAAATAAATAAATAAAGAAAATAAAAATATTATTACTTTATAAGGATCTACTACAGAATTATAATGAACGTTTTGATGATAAGATAGACGTATTGGAGCACTGTCAGTTTGACTGCATCCTTGAAAAATGTTGATCGGTTCGCAATTATAATGATACACTTCAATCGGTCTGTTGAACATTTCACTAAGAGCCTGAATTTCTACATGATTACCATGGCAGCTATTTAATCTCTTTCTTTGAATATATTCTGAAAAACCTTCGGTTACATAATGGGAAAAGTAATCTGAATTTTTGGCCTAAAAAAAAAATATGAAATTAACGTATTTGAATAAACAATTAAGACTTGCCATGTAATCCATGCACAATTTGCGAAGAGCTTGATGCATTTCTTGATCTCCATACAATTGATCCGCTTTTAAAGTTAGATTAAAAAATTAAAACAAGATTAAGACAAGATTCAAGTAACTAAGCTAAATTTAGCTTACCCACTGCTCTGAACAAACAAGCACCATCTTCAGCCATTTTTTTTATTATAAAACCTTTTTTTCTCATCTTTTTTTCAAATCGTTTTTCAATCTCTTCAATTTCCTTTTCAGACCAGTTGGCTTGTCTAGTACGTTCGTATTCGTCTCCGGAATTGTAGCCAAGTTCAATTGCACTTAATTCTTCTGGAACAGAAGAAGGCAGTGGAACTTCATCTTTTAAGATCTCTGCAGCTGGTTGGGCTTGTTGTTGTTGATTTTGTTGTTGTTGAATTTTGCTCTTTTTGCTTATTTTGGTTTTCTTGCCCACAACCATGATGAAGAGCGAATCGAATGTAGTTGCAACAACAAATGCTTAAGTCGCAATAAGAAGCTTTGAACTAGAATTTTCACAATCTAAAAATCAAGATAAACTGATTTTATTATTTAAAGTTGAGTTTTGGCTTAGTATAAAATAAAATAATGCAAAATTTAATAATTCTTAAATTTTCTGAATCAAACTAAAGTTGCAAATTCAATAAAAACACATATCAATTGGCAAACATTAGGCCTTTGTGCGAAAGCTTTTTTGTTTTTTTGTCTGGCCACTGCGGCTCGGCCTCAATTTGTGGATTTGTTTTTCAAGTCATATTTCTTAAAGATGGGTTCAAGGTTGGAGTGTAGACAGTGCAAATAACCCAACAAACACTAGATTAGTAAGCGTTATAACCAGTTCAAACATGCATTTATTAAATTACTTAGACCACTTTATAATTTACCTCTTAATTGATCTTATTTAATTTAATTGCTTGATTTGAATGTTTTGATTTGAATGTTTTGATTTGAATGTTTTGATTTGAATGTTTTGATTTGAATGTTTTGATTTGAATGTTTTGATTTGAATGTTTTGGTTTTATTGTTTCAATTTGATTATCTTGATTTTATTCGTCCAATTTGAATATCTAGTTAGATTTGTTTAATTTTTTTCTCTTGTTTCATTTCTCTTGATTAAGCTGCCTTAATTTACCTTTCTTAACTCACCTCTCCTAATTTATCTCTTTTAATTAACCTCACATTCAGTTCAAAGTAAAAATCAACAATATGCGCACCAATGTGACTTGTTTTTAGTCGAAATGTATCTAACACAATGTAAACACAGAAATAGATTTCACAAGGCCACTTAGAACATGCAAGACAATAAGTGGCAGACACACGTGAACCTAATCCTTACAAGTGGAGGATCACAATGAACCAAGTGGTGATTATGAAACGGTGATTAAATTGCACAACAGTTGATAAGTTATTGACTGCATTGTTAGCAAAACTTGAATCAACCAGAATAATCATTAGAGAAAGATTGCAAGACTGGGCAGTGGTCGCAGCTGGATCCTGGATGGATCCAAAACTGGTAGCGAACTGGACTTGAGAACAATCTGTAGCCGAGTCCGAATAGATCACAAATAAATCACAAAGTGGCCTGACAAGAACAACAGTTCAATTGGCATGGCCTAGTTGTTTAGTAAACTGGCAAAGTGAAGCCAAGATTAAGCCTAGCAGCCAGTTTGGCCAGCGTGCACCAGACAGATTAGGCCAATTGATGACCAACAAGCACAATTCCTACCTGCAAGCTGAAGATTGTTCAGACTGGGTCGGATCAATTCAAACAGATGAACAACTGGAAGCAACACAACTAGATATCGCAACAACCAAATGCATTTAAAATGGTAAATAAAAAACAAAATGTAAATAATTTTTTTTTTAAATTTACGTCATATTCATAATTGTGCCTTGTGCTGGCATCTGGTTTGCTGCATCCACAGTCCGGACAAGCGCCATCTGGTACCGGCAGTTGTGCAGGAGCAGTTGAGGCTCGGACAGTGGGATTAGTAAAGAGATGAGCAGAAGACAGTGGGGCAGGAGAAGAGCAGATTTTTACATAATTAAGACGGTATCAGACTTCTTTAAGTCCTTCTTGCAATTAGTTTTCCTCTATGCTTTAGGTTTTTCTTCGCCTTTCTTTAAATCCTCATCTTCTCAATCCTCAGGTTTAACTAAACCTAAACCTCACTTCCAAGCCTTACTTCCCAACTCCTAAAACTGCTCTACACTACCAGAAACCACTCTTTCTTCCATCAAACACAAGCCCACTCTAATTGGACACTTCATACTCTTTTCATGTTCAAAATACAAAAATGTTCGTTCTGGCAATCCTGCACTGAATTGAAAAGATCACAACTCTGTCGACTGCTCAAACGGTTCGCTTTCGGCTAACCTGTCAAGAGAACTCGCAAAAGAAAACAATTTGCAAGTCTCGGAGAGATTAATTAGCCTTTAAAATTAGTTTAAGGATTTGAAACCGGACTTTCACTGACAAAATTCGCCAAAACTAACCAGACCCACAAGACAACCGACCGACCAAGCTCCAGCTTGTTCACATGGTAAAAAAAACAGCTTTTCTACAGCAATTTATAATATTTTCAGTGCACTTGATAATCACTTAAATTTTAACTTTCAATCAAGTGATGTTGCATTCACACCAACACAGAATGGAGAAATTATTTGGCGCCATTTACGGGCGCGCAAACAATACTACTAGTTCAAACACTTTTCAGGTGCGATTCGTTGCCTAAGTCGTTTTTCAACTGCTTTGTCTTTTCTCTTAAAATTATTTTGTCAAAATGTTAAATGTAAGTCACTGATGTATCACTTTCCTTTGCCTTAATCCGCTAATTTAAACACAGGTTGCTATTGAAGGAAATATTGGAGCTGGCAAATCTACCGTTTTAGAATATTTAAATCAAAAATTTCCTAATCAGATCAATTGCTATTACGAACCAGTTCACAAATGGCGAAATGTCAATGGCATCAATCTGTTTGATTCTATGTATAAAGACCCTAAACGATGGGGATTCTTGTTTCAAAGCTATGTACAATTAACTATGGTGCAAATGCATGTTGAAATGAATAACGTCAGCACAAGTCAATCCAAGTCAAAAAAAAAAGACATTCATTTTAACAAAGCTGATTTTATTAAAGAAAACACACCTGCTAACACATGTCATTCTTATGAAGAATGCAAAACTTCAAAAGCCAATTTAAATGATCAATTTTCCAAAATTAATCTAATAGAAAGATCTATTTTTTCAGCTAGATACATTTTTGTTGAAAACTTATTTCTTAAGTATGATATTACATTTTATTTTTAATTCTAATATTTCATTTTTTTCTTTTTTAGAAATTTAATATCTGACATTGAATATCAAATATTGGATGAAACATTTCAATTTTCTGTTCAAAATCACAATATCAAACTTGATTTAGTTATTTATTTAAAGTGTAGCCCAGAAGAATGTTATAAACGAATTCTGAAAAGATGCAGACCAGAAGAAACTCAAGCTCTTAAAATTGTAATTATGATTTCATTTTATTCAAAAATATATATATTAATTGATATTAATTTTTTTTTACTAGGAAGACATTCAAATTTTTCATGATTTGCATGAAAATTTTTTAAGTAAAACTGGAATTTTAATGACCAAATTTAAAGTTCCAATAATTATAATTGATAGCCTGCAAACTAAGGAACAAATGTTTGAAAAAATGGACAAAGTATCACCTTTTTTATTTAATAAGTCTAAAAAAGATTTTCAAAAAAATCTCATTTTTTAGCTTAAAAATTATTTTGACTTACATGAAAATTTAACTTTTTCAATTTTATTTGGAATCTATTTTTCTTATTTACATTAAGACTTTTACAATTAAAAAACTTTATTTGACTCAATTTTTCTGTCTAGCTTTATTATTTTTTGTATTATTCAAATTCTTTTTCATTTGAATGCCATAGAATGCGTTTGAAATAAAATTAAAAAATAAAAAAATTTGTTATCCAATTTTATTAAAAAAATTATTTTTGTGTAAAATAAATTAAATCCATTTGCGAATATATTTGAAAATCTGGTTCTAAGTTAGAATGGCTAATGAGTTCAGCAAACAATTGTGTACATTGCAGTGAAAAGCTGAAAAACAAACCAAACATTATGGCCTTGTTCATAAACCAAAAGGCCAGGTGAAAGGTAACACCCCTGTGAGCATTAAGTAAACAACAAATGTACCAAATGGAAATTGAGCTGTTGTAAAAAATAAATGAAAAATAAAGCAAAAGAACAGAATAAGGAATTTCGAATTCAGTATTAGTATCAATAATGATTGTCATTTGGAAAAAAGTTCAAATAGGTAAGACATACAGATCAATATGCACTGACTGGTTGTGGTAAGTATCCTATGTAAGCTATGAGTATGCTGTGGAAGCTGGCATGAGGTATCCAGGCCTAAACATTAGCTATTTTGGTCATGGAATGATGCTCATTTGAAATTTTACCTCAATTGCAAGATTTATTAACATTTTTGACCCGAGCCAAACAGGTGGTTAAACAAACAAGTCTAGCAACTGCGCCCTATCCCCTTCATAATCCCACTTGAATGCTACAGTCCTTCTTAAACACAAGCCGCTGTGAACTTAAGCTCACCTATTAACTTGTATAAAGATACAAAAGTAAAATAGTCAAACCCATAAAAAACTATTCTAATGTTTCAATCCTTCTGTTTTACTTTTCTAACTTCTTCCCTCTTGACCTTCAATCTGTCAAATGTCTAAATTTAAAGCTACCTAGGTACAATTCGCTCACCTGCGCCTAGATGTGCTCATAAAAAAACAGATAATAATGCAGGAAAAAATTTCATTTTTGGCTTAAAAAATAGCAACATAAAACCAATTTTCAATAAATGGACAATAAAACAACTTTAACACTTTCACACTTTCTTATCTCCAAAAGCCAATTTTCCAGAAAGAAATGAGCATATAACTATGCAATAACTTATTTTTAATTGCATTCAAATGTCATTGGTTTCATTAATTAAATTGACTTGAATTTGTATTTTTAAGCCAATATGATATTTTTAAGTAATTAGAAAAAGTTGCACCAAGATAAGAAAGACAAACAATAACTTCTAGTGTGAACAATATTTTTTTATTAATATATAACACTGTAATTATATGATTACTTTTTTTTTTTTAATTAACAAAACAAAATACATAAATTAGTTGACTTAATACCATAATTTTAATGAAATGTATACGTGACGAAAATGTTTGAATGAATTGTGAAACAAATTTATATATGAAATGAGTATGTTTTGCACTAGAAAAAAATATGTTGCTACTATGTGAATTATTTTGAAAATATGTAAATGAAAATATATATATGTGTTATGTTTAAAAAAATTAATATTACAATTAAAAATCCATTTTACAACTAATAACTTTGGATAATTACTGTCCACACTTTTTCACTCTCTTGCACTTGACTAACCCATCCTAAAGATAAAAATAATTAATTAAATGTATTGGATATTTATAATTCAAATTATTTACCTTGCATCGACACTTCACGCATTTAACTTGACCAAACGGAGGCACACTTGGATGAAATTCAGATCCGTTTTTGTAAACTTTCGATTTGTATGTACACGAACCAGGACCAAATGCACGCCCATCAAATGTTCCTTCAGTAACATTGTCAACCGGTTGCAAAGGTCTTTTCATTGGCATCTCATCTGACATTAACTGATCAGTGACATTTTTTTCTAATGCTAAAAAACAAGTGTTAATAGTAATAAAAATTGAAATCTTAGAAACTTACGAGGACATTTTTTGCAACAATCCATTGGATTTTCACGAAAAGCTTGATGCTCTGGACACAAAAGCGTTGGACATGAATTGCGCTTGCACTCGATCACTAAAGTAGCCTGTAAACAACTGCACAAAGAGCATTTATCGAAACCAAAAGGAGGAATATATGGATGCCAACTGCTACCGGCAACATGAAAGAGTTTATCACCTTGAAAGTAACAACCTTGAGTCACATTTTCTAACATTATAGGATCTTTAAAAAAACGACAATTTATAAATTACTAATGATTAACAAATTTTTGAAGAAACTTACTATCGCAAACGGGGCAGCACTCATCTTTCAATTGTATAGGACTTAGACAATCTAAAACTGGACAAATTTGGGTTTCACACTTAACTCTTCCTCTCTGCATAAACAGATAAAAAACACTTAATTAACTATCTTTTGACTCTATTTAAAAGCCAACTTACTTGACACGAGCACATTTGACAAGAATCTTGAAGAGACTTCCATTGAGCACCTTCATTGTAAACTTGGCCTTCATAATAGCACTTAAAATCATCTAAACCTGAATCAATCATATTATTAGCTGTATCTTGTTGGTAACCCATCACTCGGTTGCGCTTTAAGGCAGCATTCACTTTTCTGCGGTTTTCCTGCAGCAAATCATCATCTGCACTGGAATCAACCAGCATGCGAAGAGATGCAGTTACCTGTTTGCGACGAGTGGAACCATTATTGATTTTCTTTTGAAACAGTTGTTCTTCAATTTCTTCAACATTGTCATCAGGACACAACTTACAACAGCCATTTTTGGCCACTTGAGGATTTTCACAATTAGGACGAGGACATTCACTTTTAATGTTTTTGCATCTTGTCCGTACTACCACTTTAGCAGAGTTTTTGCGCTGGACGGAAAAGCAACCGCAACGCAAACAATGCATTGTTCCCATTGGATCTCCCAATTCAGGAATCCACCGCTGACCAACTTCATAGGTCAAGTTGCCGAATTGACAAGCTCTCACAGGTGACTCCGTATGCGCTTGTTTTAGTAAGGACAAGTGCAGACAAACTGTTAATATAAACACTGGTCTGATTAGCATTTTAACGCTTGAAGCAAATGAAATAAGTTTTTATTAAAAGTAAAGTGCTACAAACAAAAACAAATTTAAACTTATTGAAATTAAAAATTAATTTTCGCAAACATAAAGATGAAATTAAAACCTAAAAATCAAGCTAAAAGCAAAATGGGATTTAATAAACTAGAAAAAAGATTGCAAAATTGCGAATTGGATTGTGCCCAAAAAAGACGCGATTAAAACGGAAAAAAAAGTTTTTTAATGCAATCAAAATGACAAACCATACCACTCTATCATTTAGTCTAAGTATTAAACATAAAAAGAAATCAACACTAAAAGAATGAATAATAAAATTAGATTGCGTATTAAAATAAAAGAAATCTAAATTCAACCTTTCTAGCTAAATAAGGGTTAGTTAAAAATATCGAAAAGGGAGAAAGCGATGCACAGCCTAGGCTCAGATTTTAAAAAAGTTGGACAGTGTATTATTTAAAAACAAAAATTGGGATGAAAATATGAGATCAAAGCCTGAAATCAAATCTGAATTATTATTTCAAAAGCAAGAATCTGAAACGAAAATCTAAAACCAATTGTTCCTCAAAACTACTTGAATGCAACTAGTGGCTTCGCAACACTTGTGCCATTGTATTTATATGTGAATGCTCTTACACATGCAAACCACCAGAGATAGAAGAAAGAAGTGGGCCAATGGTAAAGGTTGGCACACCCCACAAATGTTTCACCATCGTTAGTGCTCCTAGTGTGACCTGACATAAGTAAACGTTCGACCGCAGGATCCTCTGTCGGTAAACTAATATTTAGTAGTTTGAGCCAATAGGACCTGCCAAAATCTAGTGTGTCCTATATATGGCTAAAACACTAGACAATTTTTCTGTAAAATGTGGCAACTGTTTGTGGCCAAGTTAAAAACAAAAAACATAAATATGTACCTCCTTTGGTGGCAATCAATAAAATATTCACATCTTTTCTTTGTGTAGTTCACTTTCATCAAATCACGAATTGCAATGTGCAACACAAGTAAAATTAGCGCTAAATTTTGGGCTAAATTTAAAAGCGTGCGACTTTAAAATTTATAATGAGCATAACTAACCACAATATAAATCTGTTCAAAAGATGATTATCGGTTTCACTAAAGCAATCAATACACAATTACTTCACAAACTTTTTTAAGTAAATGTTAAACAATTGTAACAAATGTAAGGTAGATTATATTGAAATTAATTTAAATATAACTTTTGTAATAAACTAAATTTAATTCTTTTAACATTTCTGGGAAAATATATTTAATAAAAAAAATAGTATTTTCAAATTAACTAATTTGTAGTAATTAGAAAAAATTCATAATTATGACATTAGTATAGCACATTGACAATAAATATGGTAAACATATCATCCGTCTTAATATTTTTTAAGCAAAATTTTATTACTAATAAATATAATTATTATTTATGTAAAGTGATAATTTAATGGCTTAATTTTAAAACCTAATTTCTTTTCTAAATATCAAACACAGATTGTTTTTCAAGAAAACAATAAGTTAATTATAATTCAATGTGTTCTTCAACTTATCCTTTTAAAGTTATTTTAATCAAACATATTATAAATTAAAAAATTTCATTTTATATAAAAACAATATGTATAATTTACAAATATTCATAGTTTAAAATTTATACTTATAACCGTGTAATTAGGATGAAAAAATTAAGTCAAAAATATGTAAATAAAAAAATAATTAAAATATTTACTATTAATTTGTTTACCCATTGAAAATAAAAGTAATGTGAGATTTTTTTACACATTGTATCAATTTTTTTAGTTTTTGTTAGTAAATTTTTTTTCGTTGTAATTACAAGTATGTGTTAAAGTAAATTTTTTACTTTAACATATATGTTAAACATAATTTTCTTATAACTTACAAATGTGTAAATCAGATAATCAAAAATTTTATTTATTTTAAATTCATTATTTTCTAAATTAAATTTTTTTTTTTTTAAAATAAACTTTTTATTGTTTTGACTGTAACTTTAATCCTACTTCTATTAGGTTTGTAATTTGTGCCATAATTATCAATTAAATTAATTTTACATTGAAAAACTTCAATGAGTAAGTTCAGATTATAAAACTTAAGTGTAATTTAAAATTATTATTTGTATATTCAAACAATTTTTTAAATTCAATTTAATTTAATTATTTTTTTTTAATTTTCTTTAAAAACTTGGTAAGGTAGAAAGCTTGTTTAGATAAAAAGTGAATTGTATTATTAAACAAAACATTTTTTGCTTATCTCCCTTTTTAAAATTTTTTTTAAATCATTTCACCATCCAAGTTTTAAAATTTCTAGTTACTTTATATACTAGATTTATCATTATATAATTGAATGCATTTCAAGCATCAACAATAGCATCTAAAGTTAATAATCGATTAAATTACTTTTAGTGACTTTTATCTAGGAATGTTTATAACCACTAGATCCAAGATACATGTACCTTGAATCACCACCACAAGTATCTCTATTTGAAAGATATTCATAAATACCGAAACAACCTTTTAATAATTTGCAACCAGAATTACGTTGTAAAGTTCTTTCATAAATTTTGGTGGCTAAAGAAGTAGTTTCCATTTGATATACAAATGGTAGTCTTAATACCCAATATGCAGATTGACTTAATCTGATCATTTTACTAGGATCAGATTCTTTAATCTTTAAAGGATAGAATATTGGGCATGGGGATGGACCAGGCAATACTCTAGGATTTAAAGTCACATGAACAGGAGCTTTAGGAGTTACTACATGAATTCTCATCAATTGAGCAATTTCTTCCTTTTTTGATCTATTACTGAAATTTAAAATAAAAAATTAAATTAAAAAAAATATTTTTAAATAAAAATAAAATAATTACCTGCAAACACAAGGCATGTAGAGCGGCATATCATTTAAGGCAACTTGATTAGCGTTATCTTTTACTTGTTTAAATGTGGATTTTAAAACTGTGTTTGGCTTTGAACACATAAATCTATGCCCTTTCAGACATTCATATTCGAATCCAATAAAAATTTTAACTGTAAATTGTGTCCCATCTATTCAAAAAAAAATAGGTCATTTTTATTTAAAAAATATTTTTAAATGCTTACCCGACATAATTCTTTTGTTTTTTATTCCTGGTGGTTTTTTCATATCCCATAAGGATAAATTTTTTGAATGTTCTAATTTTACTGTTACGTCCCAAGGAAGAAGGAAGTTTGTTCCTGTAATAAAACCAGGTTGTTCTTGAATTCCAATATTATGAGAATATAAACTTGAAGGTCCTAAACAAACTAACGACCAACTATTAAATATAGGTAACAAATTTTTAACACTTAAAGAATTCAACATTCCTGTCAAGTATTCGGTAGTAGAATATTCTGTTTTGTCAGTGTCTTTAACAATATTACTCTGCCTAGAATTCAATATAGGTGGAAAACTATCAGAATTTTGAGAAGAAAAACTAGATTCACCGCTAGAATCTTCTTTTAATGCTCTTGTTTTAATAACTGATTCATCAGTTTCATCGTTAAACTGATTAAGTTCATTTTTTTTTAACAGTTTGTTTTCAGGGGTATTATCCGCTATTTCTAGATTTATATCTAAAGTATCAAAATCAGGTTGAGATAAATTCATTGGAACACTATTTACTTGCTCATCTTGTTCTTTTAAAATGTTTTCACTATCTTCACTTTCGTTTCCTTCAATACTTTCATCATAACTTTCATCAGTAAATTCTTCTTCATCATCATCTACATTCAATGACATGTTCATCATTCTTCTTAGCATACTATTAGCCGGTTTGGCAGTTTCAAGTGAGCCTTCAAATACTGGAAAATCATAACTAAGTAATTTATGACATTTGCATTTAAAACTTAAAAGATGATAGAATGTATAATTTGCTTGTTTGACAGTAAAAGGATCATCTCGGTTTGCTTGTCTTGCACCGCAATTACAGGTAGAAATGAATTTTACATTGCTACAATGTTGTAAATATCCGTTGACTTCAGAAAATTCAGGGTCATTTTGGTCATAAAAAGTTGGATATACTTTATGAACTGGATTCATGCAATTATATTTAAAAAAACTTAAAGCATTGCAAACTTGGTGCCCATTTTGCCAAAAATAGTCGCATTCTTTTTTCAATTTTTCCACAAATTTTAACATTGAAACGCCTCTGGCTTGTGATGAAAATAACTGAAGAGTCTGTTCCAATTTTTGTTCATGCATTTCTAATGAATAATTTGGTGGCAATTTTTCTTTATAAAACGACAATGCGACTGGAATTATCTTAGAACATCTAGCTTCAGAAAAAACATAATTTGTGTCAATCAGCATTTTAAATTTGTTCACTGTAGTTACAATCTGTTTATTATTTTCAGTTAATTTTTCAAAAAAAAATTTTTTCAAACAAGCAAGAACAGAATAAATTGTAGCTAAAGTTGGAAGTTTAAGAGTAGTAACGGTATTATGTTTGCTATTATCTTCAAATCCTTTTTTAAATGCAGAATTGATATGTGTCCACAAAACCTGAAAGAATGAACTTTCACCTTTGACATCTTCAGATAGGTAGCTAATGATATCAAATTTTTCATATTCCGTGCTGTCAAAGTTTGGTTTACAATATAAATTGAGTAATTTGTCAAAAAATGTTTCTGAATCACTTATGGTAGCTTGAACAGTAGATATGTAGACAAATTCAGTCTGATTACAAATGGTGAATAAAGAATTTGAACAAATATTTGTTGTTACTCGGTTTTTTCGCAAAAATCTATTCAGTTGATCTTCAAGATGTAATTCATACATTTTTTTATTTAGAGAAATATGATCTTCTTTATTATGATTATTTAACAATAAAACTTTAGCATTTTCTAATTTAGATTCAAAAAGAAATATCACTTTTGGTGGACTGAGTCTACCTTGTTCAATCCAATTTCTTGGTAAGTTGGCCAACTCTTTAAGCTGATCTGAGACTAAAGGTTGTATTCTAAGTCGAAGTTGGTTAAGAATACGAAACAGTTCCAACATGCTTAAATCTATTTGAATAGTAGGACTGGCTACTACCACAACGTGGGATATCAAAAAAAGCATTAGCATAGACTTGACTGTGTCTAAATTTAAATCTGTCCATGATTGTAAAAAATCCTGTAAAATTCATATTAATAACTATAATGCATAAAATTAAACTAAATTAGATTCTACCTTTTTAACAGTATTTTTTTCAAATTTATTTAAAGTAGATATAAGCAGGTCTGTATCTAATGGTGAAATTAAATGAAAATAAACAATTTTGTTCTTAATATCACAATATCCTTCTATTTCGTTAAGCTAAAGTAAACACTTTTTTAGTTAAGTTTGAAAAGCTGTTTTATAAATAAAATTAACTTACATATTCTTTATAATTTTGGTCTTGCTCATAAAGTAGATCACGAAAAATGTTTTTACCAATTACTTCATCAATTTTATCAGCTTTGCAACAGTTTGAATTTAAGCTAGATTTTCCAATTACAGAAACTACACAAAATTGATCATGAAAAATCTGATTTCTATCTAACTTTATTTCCTCAGTTATTTCTCTTGAAACATGAATTATTTTTTGTACATTAATCACTGTTGAAAATTTAATTTAAATTCTTTACCTTAAAAAATTTGAATTTTTTAGAATAGAAAACTTGAAATTTTGATCTAGATTAATTTTAAAAAAATCATCTTCTTGGGTAACCATTGCTTTGACCAGTTTTACCAATTGTAATTATACTTAAAAGGACATATCCATAAATACTATTAACTTTTGTATATTTCTTTTTTATGCAACACGAGTTTGCAAATTTTGTTTATTTTTTATATATTTTTTTTTTCAGACTAAAAGCGCCAAGTTTATTTTCGCTAAAATTAATTATTTTTAATTTATTAGCAACTTGGCATAAAAATCAATAACTTTTTTAATTTTATAAATTTAATTTTTTTAAATAATTAAAAACAATACAATTTGAAAATAAAATTTATTATTTTAAAAACTTACTTTTTTATTTTTGATAAAAAAATTTAAAAAATTCAAACATTATTTTAATGTTTAAATTGTTGTATAAATTAATTTTGTAAAACTATTTTAATTAAATAAAAAAAATATATATAAAACTTAAATTTTTTTTTTTAAAAAATGGATATATCTTCAAATCGTACTTTTTTACGTTTAATTTCAAATTTACCATCTTCAGTTTCTTTTTCAATATCTGAAATTTCATCATCTAATGGTACTCCAACAAATTGCTTATCAATACGTAACTTTATCCTTTTTCTTTTAGTCAATGGGAATTTTTCCTTAAACTCTTCAAAAGTTTGTGTTCTTAAATCTGCGTAAAATGGAAATCCTTTAGATTTATGTCCACATATTCTTAAAATTGATACTAAGTCATTGTAATTTTTTTCAATTTTTTTTAAAACGTATTTTAAATTTTTAGCTAATGAAATTACATCATAATCTACATTTCCAATTAAAACTGTTGAAGAGATGCCTTTTCCAGAAATAAAAAAATTTGTTGATTTCATAGCATTAATAACATTTTTTTTAATAATTGATTTTTCATTTAGTTTAACTGGTATAGGAATTTTCTTAACTCTATCATCAAAACAACCCCCTAAGAATCTTTTTAAAAATTTGAATTTATTATTTACTAATTTCCAATCAACTAAAAAAATGTCAAACGAAGAAGCAAGTTTGTTTTTAGCTTGAAAAGAAGTGTATTCCGTCAGTAATTCTCTCATGGGCATAATTGTGATGTTATTTCTAATTGTTTCTGGTAGCTCTACTTCTTCAAATAAATTTTTGTAAAATTCCCTTGTTTTTTCCAAGTCAAGTTCACGATCTTTAAGACGTTTGGCTGGTTTTAAATCTCGTACAAAAAAGCAAACTGAAAGTTGTTCAAAATAATTAACCGGATTCGGTAAAGGTCCAATAACTTTGCAGTAAGAATCATAATTGACTGGGATTTTCTTAAAAACCACTTCTAAATAAACCTTCTTGTTTTGGTCTAGAATACTAAAAGAAGAATAATAAAATACTAAAGAAGTGTCTAAGTTAAAGACTTACTCGTTTGAAGACTCAGTTTTTTCATAAAATTTCTTATAAGCAATCACAGTTTTCTTAATGTTGTTGATTTGATCCATTTTGAATAACTTGATTCAAAATAGATTATAATGTTATTATACAAATGTCTAATATTGAAAGACTAAGAAACGTGGTTTTTGTTTACACATGCTTTGGAGCTAGCAAATTGCATGTGAAATTAGACTGAAATTTATTTACACAGCAAAATGTTGTCCCACCCGGTCTACTACTCGTTGATCAGCTGATGTGTGCACCTGTTATTGTTGGCATTTGGTCTTAAAAGTTGTCTTTCCATTAATAAGACGTTGGGCGGTGAATTTAAGGTGAATTTTAAATATTTTCTGTATAATTTCCTTTTGGTTTTGTTCTCGAACATTTCATCAGCTTTCAGAATTATAAATAGTCATATAGCTAAAATCTATTAAAAGCTAAATTACCATGTTCTAGCCAACCTTTAAAAAACCATTTAAGCTTTAATTATTAAAGCTAATATGTTTTTGATGCTTGAAAAACTCTCAAACTTAACAAATTTGCAACCTATGAGATGATGATCATCAGAATCAGTCAAATTAAGATTATTTATATATATAAATAGCTTGCGCATTTAACCTGCGCCGTGGCTAACTTAGACCTTTGTTGCAAACAAAATCATTGTATTGGAATTAGCTTAAGCATAAAGTAGTTTTAATCAATAGAAGTTTACCTGTTCTGAATTAATCATTTAAAACAGGTTGATCAAACTTGTTTTCCATCTATTGCCTCTTATCATTCAAACTCAGAGAAAACTGTTCATTTCATTTATTAAATCGCAAATTTTTTGTTTGTTTAACTTAGATTTTTGCATATATAATGGCTTCTTACTCTGCTTTTGATGATCAACTTTTGGAACCTTTGGAACCAAGTTTAAGAAATGTGATTGAATCAAAAACTTTAAAGTGGATTTTTGTTGGTGGCAAAGGAGGCGTAGGAAAGACCACTGTTTCCTGTTCATTAGCTGTGCAATTGAGTAAATTTAGGGAATCAGTATTGATTATTTCAACAGATCCAGCTCACAATATTTCAGATGCATTTGATCAAAAGTTTGGCAAAAGTCCTTCGCCTGTTACTGGCTTTTCCAATTTACATGCTATGGAAATTGATCCCAACCTAGGTTTCTCAGGACTACCAGACAATTTCTTTTCCGATGAAGATCCGATTCGCGGAATGGCTAAAAATGCATTTGCCGAAATGTTGAGTGCTTTTCCTGGAATTGATGAAGCTATGTCTTATGCGGAAGTTATGAAATTAATTGATTCTATGAATTTTTCGGTCGTGGTTTTTGACACTGCACCAACTGGACATACATTACGTCTTTTATCTTTTCCAAGCATTATCGAAAAAGGATTAACTAAACTGTTAAAAATAAAAAATCAAATGTCATCAATGATGAACAATATAGTTGGATTATTTGGCTTAAATGGTCAAAATACTAATTTGATTTCTGATAAACTTGAAAAAATGTTGCCTACAATTAAGATTGTTAACGAACAATTTAGAAATCCTGAATTAACAACTTTTGTCAGTGTGTGCATTCCAGAATTTTTATCTGTTTACGAAACTGAACGGCTTATTCAAGATCTTACTAAAATTGAAATTGACACACGTAACATTGTTGTTAATCAATTGTTGTTCTTTAAGGATAGTAATAATATTAATTGTAGTAAATGTAGATCAAGACACAAGTTGCAAAGCAAATATCTAGAGCAAATATTTGATTTATATGAAGATTTTCATTTAACCAAACTTCCTTTACTAGATAATGAAATAAGAGGATATAAAAAGATTCAAAGTTTTTCTAATTATTTGATGGTTCCTTACGATCCGAACGCAGATGATTGTGAGCATTAAATTGTTGATTTGAAAATTTATTATTTATCAATAAATATAAATGCAGTATTTAAAAGAAATACTTAATAATATTGTTTAATTTTTTAAAAGCTTTTTATTTAATTAGATAAAATACATAAATTAATTTGTGGCCTTTAATAAATTAGATGCAAACAAAGTTTTAATAATTCTAAAATCTTGATTGAATTTCAAAATAAAATGTTTAGAATTTAGGTCTGGGATGCTCAATTTTACTATGATCAATTGTGGAGTAAAACTAGAGAAAAAATGGTTTGATTATTGCTAGAATTTTATTTATGGTTGTTCTTACTTTATATTGTTTCTTCTCATATTCATTCCAAGGTTCAGGATTTGCTTTTGTCCATCTAAAAACAAATGATTAATTCAGGTTTAGACTATAAATATTTTAATTACGTTGCCTCAGGTGAGTGCACAGCAAGTCTGTACAAGCAGTATGTCGCAACTAGACCCCCTCCAGTTATGAATGCAAATAGTGGCATCAACTAGACATAAAAATCATTTTTAGCACAATTTAATTTATTTTACATATGGTTTAACCTTAAATCAACCTTTTTGAATTAGTTTAAAAAATATACATACAGAATAGTTTTTCTTTAATGAGGACCAGGTCAAACCTTTCATAAGTCTCATCTTGATTAAAAATTTAGTGTTTGTAAGTTAGACTAAATTTAAAGAGCAATTAATTTAATTAACTTTACTGAGCAGAAAGTCAAGAAGTAAACAAGACTGAAAATGCAGAAGAAAAAAATTTGTCCTTTCGCAAACTGAAAATGATGGAGCCACTTGCAAAAATAAAATTAAAACTTTATTTTATTTGGTTTAATATTTGAACTTAAATTGTCACAATAATTTAAAAAGGTCAATTTCAATGACATGATTATATATAAAAAAATTAATATAAATCACAATTATTGATTCATGCATCAGCATTAGTTTGCAGAGATGACGATTAATTTTTTGTAAATTTATTATTTACGTACAAACATTGAGAAGCATATGGGATACTAATAAGTTTTTAAAAAACTAACCCGCTAATTTCAAGATTTTCTTATTAAGTGTATATTAAATAAAATTAACCTTAACTACGAAATTAAAATTTGTTTTAAAAAATCTTTTTTGTATTAAATTATTAGTAAAACAAGTAATTTTGACGCAAACTAAATGCTAAACAAGTTGAATTGCGCGCTACTTTCTTAGTTGATAGTTTCCTTGAAAACTATTTTATTTTTCAAGCATGTGATTTTTCAAAATTGTGTTTACTGATGAGATCTAAAAAATAAACTTTAATTTCATATTTTATTTCAGTAAACATTAGTTAGTTTCTTTTTATAAAAATGGACCACAATACTGAGAATCTTGAATCTAATTCAAAAAAAGAAAGCTTAAAACAAAATTCAAAAAATTACGCTCTAATCAAAAAGTTTGTATTAGATATATCTAAACCATTTGAAGTGGAATTCAAACTTCAACGAATACAGAGTTTTCTAACTGAACTTAAAAGTCTAGATTTTGATAAAAATGATTATATTTATATGTGGAAAGGTTTGTTTTATGCTATTTGGTATACTGAAATGGGCAAAGGATGCGAACAAATTGTGGAACTTATTTATTCATTATCAAATTGTCAAATAATAATGTCTGGTTTTGAAACAATGAGTAAAGAGTGGTTCAAAATCGATTACATTCGAATTGATAAATATATGTATTTAACAAGAAGACTAACTCATAAACTAATGGCATATCATTTCAAATATTTTGTTAAGTTTCATAAAGGTGAGAACTTTTAAAATTAAACAAATTTCATTCTAATTGATTTTTAATCAGGCATAAACAAAAAACGTGTAAATCTATTAAAGCAAGCTTTAACTTATATGGATGGCGTTGGTCTATTGGATAATTTTTTAGATATTCTACTTGCAGAAACGTTTAAAATCATTTCTCCGTATATGAAAAAAATCAAATTAATTTCAGAATTTTCAAAATTCTTATTTTCTACTTTGATTGATAAATTATCAACTTTGAGTGACGGAAGGATGGTAACACTATTAAAAACTGAAATTATTACTATTTTTAATCATTTGAAACGACACAAATTGATTCTAGAATATACAGTCGTTAGTATTATTCATAGAATTGAAAAAGTTAAAGAAAGTGCTAAACATAGAAATAGAAGAGCATTGAATTCTCTTTCTACAATTTTATCTCGCAAATTAAATAAGTATTTAGAAACTTATACAGAAATACCAGCTAAAATTAAATATACTTATAATAGAAAGAAAGCTATTAAAAATAAACGTATACGTCTACAAAACAAAAAAAAACAAAAAAAAGCAAAACTTTCTTTAGAAAAAGTTGAAACTATTGAAAAAAATCCTTTGGAAACCAAACTTGAATGGCTATTAGGATAACTATTTTAAATAATTATTTTATTTACAATTGTATATTATTAAATAAAAAATATTCTTTTAAAAATATTCCTCATTTTTTTAGATTTAAATAAAATAGCAAACAAATATTCAAAATAAAAATAAATGTATATTTAGGTGTAAAGTTGTATTAATAAATTATTTTAGTTAAAAAACATGGGTTTTTCAACTTTTTTAAAAAAACATTTTAAAAATAATAAAAAAAGTGCTGAAAATTTGATTATAGAAATAGACATATGTTATTTTAATTATTTAACTTTTAATACATTAAATGCGGAACAAAAACTTGAACTAGAAAATTTAAAGCAAAAATTAATTAAAGACAACAATACTACTTTAGAAAAATTGGTTCTTTTTGAAAATGAAAAATTCAAGCAATCAGAAAATAAAATTGAAAAACTTTCTAAAAAATTATCTTCATTTAATTATTATATTTATGGATTCCCATCAATAACAGATCTTAATTTAATTTTAAAGAAAAATCAAGATTTAATTTCTACAAATCATCAAATTATTTTGAAAATTTACGAAAAAGATAAAGAAAATAAATTTCAAAATAATAATCAAATAAATTCTTTAATTATTGATTCGGATTTATTATTAAAACATAGTCAATTTATTTATAATCAAATAAATGATAAATCGCAAAATAATGAATTAATTGAAATTGAATTAAAAGGTTACAAATTTGAAAGCATACAAATATTGGTTTATGCATTATATACAAGTAACTTATATCTAACTATTGAAACATCAAAAGATTTTTTTAAATTATGTTATGATTTAAAAATAGAATGTGTTTTAAACTTTTTAAATAGATTAATTAATAATAAAGATCCACTTTATCTTTTATTGAAATTTAGCAATGCTTTTTCTAAACCTACTAAAAATAAAAATGAAATTGAAAATTGTATACGAGAAATAAATATAAATTTTAATAAAATAATTACTTTTCCTGGTATAATTGAACTTTCATTTAAGCAATTAAAATTAATTTTAACTAAAAGAGAAAATTTAACAGAAAATTTAAATTTAATAAAACGTGATGAATTTCAAGTATTTAATACTATAGTAAAATGGTATTTAGTTGATAAATTTTCAAGACAAAATCATTGTTTATCTTTATTTAAACTAATTGATTTTAGTTTATTTAATGCTCACCAAATAACTTTAATGGCTTATTTATTGTCTTCTTCTGAACATACACAAAAAGTTAAACATTATTTGGATAATATTAATGAATTTTTGACAAAAAGAGCAAAAAGATTATTCTTAATAGATCAATATTATCAAATACCGGTAAAAAAAATTAAAAATATAAAATTTGAAAAACAAATTAAAAATAAGTTTGAAACACAAACTGTTTGTAAAATAAACAATTCAATTGAAAAAATCAATCTAAATACAATTCAAACAGGTGAAGTAATCAAACAAAACACATTAAATGACTTAGTAGATTTATATAGTAAAAAATATAAACTTATTGGTTCAAAAAAATTAAGTTTTTATCCATGCGAAATTTATTCAATCGATTTAAATGCGAGTGCTTTATTATTTGGAGGATTTCAATCTTATTTACCCTACATAAAAGACCAAGGAAAAGTAATGGCTCAATTAAAACTAGTATCTAAAGAATTCAAAAAATCAGATTATGAAAATAAAAAAACTTTTCTTTTAAAAATTCCTTCTATTATAACACATGATTGGATATATTTATTAGAAAGATTACCTAAAAATTTAGCACATTTTAGTAGTAATAAATTAGGAAATTTTGTTTTTATTCTCGGTGGATTAGACATTAGATATATTATAAATCAAAATAAAAAAATAATTAAACCATTACCTGATTGTTTTTGTTTAGATTTGAAAAAAAGTTGCTGGTATGAAATTAAAAAAATGATTGAGCCAAGAGCTTTTCATTGCAGTGAAATTTATGACTTTAAAATTTTTGTTTTTGGAGGTATAACTTATAATTCTCAAAATGAAATCGTTACAACAAATTCTATAGAAATATTTGATATTAAAAACAATTTTTGGTCAATTTTAAATTTATCCATTACAGATCCTCTACCTTCTCCAAGGTAATTTAGTTAATATTTTATTTTATAATAATATAATATATATTTTTTTCAAATTAGAATGGCTTTTGGAATGACTAAAATTAATAATAAAATATGGATTTTAGGGGGAATTAGTAAAACAGATTCACATATTAATTATAATTTAAGGGATATTTTATCAGATGTTTGGTGTTTTGATATAAATAATAAAATTTTTATTTGTAGAAATGATTTTACTTTGCCTAATCCTAGTGCATGTTTTGGTTTAATTTGTTTAAATACAAAATTATTTGTTATAGGAGGAATTAAAGTTTATTATGAAAAAAAAGTCAACCAAAATTTAGGATTAAATAATTTTCTATTTAGTAAAAGTAGTAATTGTGTATTAGCTATAGATATTAATAATGATTCTCATTGGTATGATCATTCTAAATTAAATCAATATCGGATATTCCCGAGCGTAACAAAAATTTTTGATACTATTTTAGTAGTAGGCGGAAAGACTTTAAATCATACATATTTAAAATGTGATAGCTTGGGTAGTTATTGTACAAGTTATGAATTATATAATGATTATATTGCACAATGGATAGAAAATCCTATGATGTTTTCTATATATGGTGGATGTGTGCATTCATTAATATAAAAAATAAATTAAGTATAAAAAAATTTATTAAAATTTTGTCTAACATGTTAAAATTAGTTACACAACTATATAATTTTAAAAAATTAAGTAATTTAAATTATAAAAAATAAATTTACTTACATAATAAATTTAAAATTTATTAAAGATGAAACTCATCCTTTAAAATAAAAAATTATATTTATTTTTATTAAAAATTTATTTGAGCAACAAGTAGTAAAAAAATTAATTTTAATTAGTTAATATTTTTTAAAATTCTTTATTTTATTTAGTTTTTTTTTTTTTTTAATATTTGAATTGTTAAATAAAAAATTTATTAAGCAAAAAAATATCTATAATATTAAAGAAAAATTATAAAATAAGGTAAATATTAATAATTTTCAATTATTAAATGTACACGATGTTAAATATAAGATATTCTTCATAAGTAAAGATAATATTAAAAAATAATATTAGAAAAAACTTTTACTAAAATGATTAAAATTATAATTTCCAATAAATTAATTCATTACTAAATAATAAATTTATTAAATAAAAATATTATTTCAATAATTTAATATTTTTTTAAATATACATAATTAAAGTGATTAATATATGGTGTTAAATTTAAAAAAAAAGGTTTTGAAAAATAGTAAAGTGTTAAATTAGTGAAAAAAGTTTTTTATTGTAAAATAAAACTAATTTAAAATAAAAGATTAAAAAATTGAAATAATGATACTAATTAAATGTTTATATTAAATTTAACAAGAAAATATCTAAATAAATGTAACTTTTTTTGTTTGTAAACTTTAAATTTGTGTAACAATCTACTAATGTATTAGTTTTAAATTTTTAAAAGTGATTTTCGTAAATTATTGAAGGCGTATTAACTTACAAAAAAGTAAAAGTTTGAATAAATTAATTAGAATGGATTTTTAATGAATAAAAATTGAAGAATATTTGATTGAATAACAAGTGACGAAACATTAAAAATGCCTTGAATGAAAATGTTGTGAAAAATAGTACTAATCTAAATGTTGAGCTGAAAGCAGAGTAATTAAGAATGTGGATTAACTTTAAAGCTGAACACTTAAGAAAGAATAGTAATGAGACAATATGAATGAAGTGTGATCCATTGTGGAAATAGCAGTTTAGGTTATCTTTACAACGTGACTACAGTGCTAACCTTTACACTATTCTTCAGACGACATCTGTGCATGAAAGTGTTTACATTTGCAAGTCGGACAACTGTCTTAGATGACGTCTGGTTTGCCACAATTAAGACAATGGAATCAAATGAAAGATAAATTGAAATATCCGATTTGCCGTGTTCTGTTGAAACTTTTTATTGAAACGGGGTGGATCCAAAAGTCGCATCACCAAGTATTGAAACGTGTGCAAGTTTTAACTTGGCTGCAAAATTGCATTGTTTTTGTTTAAACAGCCATTTAAATCTCGTGGTAAATTAACGCCATTCGTTATTGGGTAAACTGTGAAATAGACCACGATCATGGCATGTGCTGACTTACCTTTTTTTTTATTACTTGCGAAGGTGTGATAGAGTTTAATTAGCATGAGCCAAACATGAAATATATTAGGTTTAATTTTGACAACAACCTACTATTTTCCGACAGCGATCAGGATTCATTGGTTAGTATTGCCATCCTTCACACTCCTTTTTCACTACTCCATCTAACTGTTTGCTTTCATTGTATTCTGCAACATTGTTTTTCTTTAGAGCCAGAATATGAAGTGCTTGACATGCGAAGAGGCGGCCAAATTAACCGCCAGTCAGGTAATAGACCAGCTTAGATCAGACGCAGTCAATGGACTCTCTAGAACAGAGGTGACCAGTCGACTCAGGATTTTCGGCTATAATGAATTTGTGGTCAAAGATGAGGAAACTCTTTTTAGCAAATATTTAGAACAGGTATGCAAACTTACTTTCTAGGACCATTTGTTCACAGTTGTGTTGCATTTTTACAGTTCAAAAACCCGCTAATTCTACTTCTACTGGCTTCTGCGTTTGTTTCTGTGCTTATGCAGCAATTTGATGATGCTTTTAGTATTACCATAGCCATTATAATTGTGGTCACTGTGGCGTTTATTCAAGAATACAGGTCAGAAAAGTCTTTGCAAGAACTTAATAAATTGGTGCCGCATCGGTGCAACGCTATTCGTGATGGATGTGTTGAAGAATTTTTGGCCAAAAATTTGGTTCCTGGTGATATCATTTGTCTAAGTACGGGTGTTAGAGTGCCAGCCGATTTGAGAATAATCGAAGCATGTGATCTATTTATTGATGAAAGCAGTTTTACTGGTGAAACCGAACCTTGTGTCAAAGTTGCTACTTGTTTCAATGAAAATTCTTCTAACGAAAAAAACATTGCCTTTATGGGCACTTTGGTCAGGTGTGGAAACGGTAAAGGAATTGTAATTAGTACTGCTGAAAATTCAGAATTTGGAGCTGTTTTTAAAATGATGCAGTCTGAAGAATCTCCTAAAACACCTCTCCAAAAAAGCATGGACGTTCTTGGACGTCAATTATCCATTTATTCTTTAGTAATTATTTTTCTCATTATGATACTTGGGTGGATTCAGGGCAGACCATTAATTGAAATGTTCAACGTTGGTGTAAGTCTGGCTGTTGCTGCTATTCCAGAAGGATTACCTATTGTTGTTACTGTAACTTTAGCTTTAGGAGTTTTAAGAATGGCTAAAAAAAAATGTATTATAAAAAAATTACCTACTGTTGAAACCCTTGGATGTGTAAACATAATTTGTTCTGATAAAACTGGTACTTTGACTAAAAATGAAATGACTGTTACTTGTGCTGTTACATCTGAACTTTATCATGCTGAATTTACTGGTGTTGGATACGTATCAAATGGTGAATTTTATTTTACTGATAACCAACAATCTTTAAGTAAACCATTCTATCAACAAATGTTAAATTCGTTTAAGGACATGATTAAAATTGGTGTCATTTGTAATAATTCAGAAATTCATAATGGCCATTTGATTGGCCAAGCAACCGAAGGTGCCTTATTGGTGGCTGCTGAAAAATTAAATATTAATGTACATTCAGTTAGAAATGAGTTTATTAAAATATTAGAGCATCCTTTTTCTTCAGATCAAAAAATGATGGCAGTTAAATGTGTACATAAATTAGATGAAAATTCTTCTTTATTTTATGTGAAAGGAGCATTAGAAAATGTTTTGAAAAAATGCAATCGTTATTTATTAAATGGAAATCCTGTTCCTCTTACAGATGAAAAAATTAATCAATTTGAATTAGAAGCTCAGTTTTTTGGAAAAAAAGGATTAAGAGGTGTGTTTTTATAATTTTATTATTTATTATTATAATTTGATTAATTTTGATTAATATTTATTATCATAGTTCTTGCTTTGGCTTTCGGAGAAAATTTGAATGGGTTAATTTTTACTGGTATTGTAGGTATTCTAGACCCACCAAGATTTGGTGTTACTGATTCAATTAGAACCTTAAATGGTTGTGGTGTTCAAGTTAAAATGGTTACAGGTGATTCACAAGAAACTGCAGTTGCAATAGGTTTGTTTGAAAAATGCAAACTTAATAAGGTATCTAATGTTATTTTTAAATTTAATTTATAGCATCAAGATTAGGTTTATATTCTTTTGGCAGTATTTCCATGTCAGGGGAAGAAATAGATAAGACAAGTGATAAAGAACTTGAAATTAAATTGCCAATGGTGTCTGTTTTTTATCGAACAACACCAGCGCACAAATTAAAAATAGTTAAAATATTGCAAAAAAATGGCTACATTGTGGGTATGACTGGAGATGGAGTAAATGATGGTGTTGCTCTTAAAAAAGCTAATATTGGTATATCTATGGGTAAAACTGGAACAGATGTATGCAAAGAAGCATCAGATATGATTTTAGTAGATGATAACTTTGAAACAATAAAGGCAGCAATTGAGGAAGGCAAAGGCATATTTTATAATATTAGAAACTTTGTAAGATTTCAATTGAGTACAAGCATAGCTGCCTTATCTTTAATTGCAGTGTCTACATTAGTTAAAATACCTAATCCTTTAAATCCTATGCAAATTTTATGGATTAATATAATAATGGATGGACCTCCAGCACAAAGTTTGGGCGTAGAGCCTGTTGATCCTGATGTTTTAAATCAACCACCAAGAAATGTTAAACAACCTGTAATTACCTTAGATTTAATCATTAACGTATTAATTTCAGCTGGTCTCATTATTTGTGGAACTTTTTTTGTTTTTATTAGGGAAATGAGTGATAATATAATAACACCAAGAGATACTACAATGACATTTACATGTTTTGTATTTTTTGATATGTTTAATGCTTTAAGCTGTAGATCTCAAACTAAATCAGTATTTAAAATAGGTCTATTTAGTAATAAGCCATTTTTATTATCTGTTGTTGGTTCATTGATTGGACAAATGTTAGTCATTTATTTTCCACCTTTACAAAAAGTTTTTGATACTGAAGCCTTACATTTTAGTGACATTTGTACTCTTTTAGTCATATCATCTTCTGTTTTCATTGTTTCTGAATTAAGAAAATATTTTTATCAAAAAAAGTCTGGTCACAGACAAAAGCAATTATTGGATAGTTTTGTATAATAAATTAGGTATTATTTTGTTATTTTAAAATCTATTTATAAAAATTAATTTATATTTTTTATTTGGTCATTAATTCATAATTATTGATTCAAATATTATTTTGAAGTTTAAAAAAAGGTTTTGAATCATGTTATTTTTAGCAAGTTTATGTCAGGTTTAATTCTCAAGTGATATTCAGTGATCATATATACATTTTACAATTTTTTTCTACAAAACTGCATTTAATATACAAAATTAGATTATAACATAATCTGCATTTTAATTAAAATAAATTTTATTTTCTTTATAATTATTTTTTTTGTAAATTTAATAAAAAGCTAAATTTTTTTAAATTAAAAATGAGAAAAAAAAATAAATATTTAGTATTTTTTATTTTTTTTAAATTTAATAAAATCTATAATTTAAAATTAACTTTTTTAAATTAGTTTATTTTAAAAAGCTTGAATAACAATATTAAAGAAATAGGTAATCCAATTGAAATACCAGCAATAATAGTTTGTCTAAGCATTTTATTATGCTTTAAACAATTGTAAAATTTAATGTCGTATTCAGCATCAAAAGCAAATGATTTAACTATATTTCTGGCTACATCAAAACTAGCAAAGGTGACTAATAATTCGGTATTTTCCACTTTATTTATTTCATATACTCCAAAGTCATCAAATTCTTTGATAAGTTGATAGTAATTAAGTTTTTCTTGTTTTGCTTTTGGTTTAATTACTATTGTTTGTGGTTTTGTAAATTTTTCATCATTCTTTTCAATATTTAAAAAAGGTGAATTAAACATTTGCATAGATAATTTATTTTTGTATTTACTAATTGCTGTTTGATAAAGACTAAATTTAATACTCTCTGTATTACTATTAATTCCGACAATATTTTTAGTGGCAAAAAAATGAGATATGCTGATAAATATTGAACCTAAAAGATATGATTCTTGACCCGCAGAATTGGCAACTTCTTTGTAAGTGAAATTAGATTCATTGAAACAACTTGTAATAGTTGGTTCTTTAAATGAACAATTCCAGCAATTTTTGGATTGTAAAGTTTCGTAAAAACTTAACAATTCACTATAGTTAGAAATATTATTAATAGGTAGAAAAACGTCTTCTTTGAGAAAATTAAACAAAATAGTTAAATCATATAAATTGGGAAAACAATCAAGAACATGTTTTTTGAACTCATTCATTTTAGTGGGCAATGGCCGATGGAACTCGTTTAAAGCCGAAGAAATTTCTGAGAACAAATTATTGCCGACAATTGGCTTTTTTGCCTCTATTATGCTTTTAAACAGTCTTGAGAAACCAAACTGATAAGCAACTAGTCCTTCTTTTTCAAATTTAGTGGAAAACAGTTCAAACTCTTTGCGTTCTTCTTCTTCGACAAACTTAGCCACTATGCAATTGAATTGTTCGCTATCACACTCTACCCAGATGGATTTGTACAGGTTTCTCAAACTGTTGATAACCATTTGATTAGCAATCATGTTGTTGCTAGGTTTAAAATCAAGTTTGATACAATTTCTTTCTAGGTAAGAATCTTTGGGGGGATAATTACTTTCGACATAATTATTTTGCACCCAGGTAGAGACCTTAAGACTTAAATCGTCTATAACACTGGAGTAGTGGTCCTTGAAAGGAACAAAATCGTTGCGACTTAAACTTTTGCGTAAATCAACTTCTTGTTTTTCGTTCATGTAAGGAATTCCACAGAAGAAGATTTTGTTGAAGTCGAACTCGCAGTCGCACATAAACTGGATAGAACTGGTGTCGAGACAGACAGCTTTTGGTTCTTGTTCGGCATATAGTTTGGGACAAAGATAGAAGGTGTAAGTTTTGCAATCGAACTGGTTGCGGTTTTTCTTAAAGATGGATAATCCAAACTGGTAGGCAGAAAAAGTGGCCAAAAACTTGAGTTGCTTTTCGTATCTGGTGTTTAAGTTGTCGAACAAGCTGGCTTTGATACACCTGTCTGCGTTGTAGCCAGTCATTTTGACTTTGAAGGAAAGGAAGGAACATTCCATCACTTGCTTGGCTATGACCGGAAACAGTTCGTCGAAATTTTCGATGGTGACTTCGGTCATTTTGGAGCTTGTCACAGGTGAAAAGCTAAGATGAGTGAATCTTTAAGACGGTCGAAATGGACTAATCGATTGGATAATGCTAGAACTCTAGCAAGCGCCGCAATATATATTTGCGCATTTAAATTGCGCACTTTGAATTTGGCGCTGTCAGTGCGACTTTGTTTACTAACATTGTCCTGCTCTTGTGTTGCATCTGAAGGAGGGCGAAATGAGTGGAGTGGCGAAGACTTAGTGTCCGGTTGTTGTCACAGTTTCATCATGATCGAAATACTTAGCTCCAAGAAAATGGTCTTCTTGGTTTTCATGCTCATCCTCGGTTCAATCGTCATCATTATCATTGAAGGTCTTTTCACTGACAACGATCCTACCAAACCCTTGCAGTCAACTTTCCATCTGCATCCGGAACCTATTCGGCACCGAGCCCAAGTTAGCGGCCAATATCTCTCCAACCAAACCAATAACACCAACCGTGCCAATGCAGAAACTCTGCAAAGTTCCGTGATTTGCTGGCTAAATGAAGACCACATAATTAAGAAACCTTGCGGACCTTGCACCGACCAGGAAAAGAGCTCCAAACAAATCTCTGCTTGTTTGAACACCGGCTTCAAAGAGTTGATACGTTGCAAATTCACTGGCGAAGTCTACCGCAGTTGCATACCAAATATTGACTCTGGACATTTTCTCACTTTTCAATTAATCTGT
The DNA here is from genome assembly GCA_025170145.1 of Pyemotes zhonghuajia. Lineage (NCBI taxonomy): Eukaryota > Metazoa > Arthropoda > Arachnida > Trombidiformes > Pyemotidae > Pyemotes > Pyemotes zhonghuajia. The sequence goes on along the minus strand of CM045844.1, from coordinate 8,232,584 downwards.
TTGTTCACTGCCGGATGTGGCTATTTGCTGATGAACTGGCGTAAAAAACAGTTGGACCACAAAATATTTCAAAAGTTGCGAAAACAGCTACAGGCCGGTGTCTAAGTTTAATAATCTGAGTTTATCAACGGAACTTGTGTTCTCAATCACCAATTTTAAATAAGCTTCCATCCGCCGTTTTGTTGGCCACAACTTTATACTTTTACTTTATTTATTTACTCTTACACTTGTGCTCTTCAAATAGTCATGTTATGTATATTTTTAATAAATTATTTTTTTCAACACTTCAATTCAATTGATTAAAATATTTTTCATAAGTTTGTCTCAGGTTAGATTAGTTTCTGGTCAACTAAGGCAAACCTACTATCTAACCATTTTTAAACCTTTGTTTAAAACATTAACCTTGTTTTTTTTCAACAGTAAATCTAATAACAATTTTTATTTTTTATTATAAAAATAACAGTTTAATACTATTTTTAGCATTATTTTTTACTTATTTTCTGTTTTATTTAGTTAAAAAGTGCAATAAATTTCATTTTTAATCATAAAATAAATAATAATATTCCTACATTATATTAACTACATCCTTCAAAGTTTTATTTTCTTTTTTATTTAAGACAATAAATAAATTGGGCTCAAAAATATTTTAAATATTCAATCACATCACAATTAACTAAGGCTTAGGTTTAGGATATTATTTTAACTTATTATACTAAAATATGGTAAAAAACACAATGATTTAGTTACACCTCTTTTGACCTTTTAGTTATATTTTTATTTAGCAAGTGTAAATATAAAGACTGCGGGTTAAATGATCCATGTCTAAATAATGTTGACCAATAATAGTTTGTATAAAAATAAAAATATTTAATTAATCATTACTCTACAAATATATATATTTTTTACAAAACTATGCTGGTCAAATTGTTTACTAATTTATCTCATTAAACTAAATTTATCATTTTGGGCAAATTAATAATATACAATAAAATAAAAATTAGATAATTGAGTTTAATTCCAATGCCAAGTTCATATTAAAACTAAAAATTTAAATTATTTTTTTAATTTTTACACTTTATTGACTATGTAAATTTTTCTTTAAAATTTAAATTAGTTTAATTTAAAAAATTAATTTAATAAATAAATTTATAAATTATTTTTTAGGTTATAACTTAAATTGTATTAATAGATAAAAAGCAAACCAATATAATTGTCTAATTAACATTACATATAAATTTGTCTGGTAATTTTAAAAAAATTTTTAAAATTAATTTTAAAATCACCTTTCAATCAAATAAATAGTTTATGTAGATAGAAACATAATCATGAAGGTTTTAAGCAGGGCATAATTTCACGTTTTCATATTATAAAAAATATAATAAACACAAAAAATTAAAATTATGATAGTATAGTAAAACAGAAAGGTGTAGTCAATTAAAGCTAATTAATCTGTTTTAATTTCAAAAATAGGCGGTCTAATACAGCCTCAGAAATTTATTTAATAAATACTTTATAATTTACAAATCTAAAGATAAAATTTGATATGCTTAAATATAAAATTTTTTTTTAAAAAAAAAATTAATTTTTAAATAATTATTAAAAGTTTAAATACAAAAATATTAAAAAAAAACTATTTTGATTTGATTACAAACAACTAATTCATTCATTATTTGGATTTTAATAGAGAACATATATTTTTGTTTATAAATTTTAAAAATTGTTCAGTGAAATTTTTTGTAAAAAAAATAAAAAAAATATTAATTCTTAAAAATGATTAAATTAATTTTTTGGTTAACTTTAATTAAAGTAAGTTTAAAATAAATTTTTGATATCTAAATTTTTTTAATTTTTTTAAACTTTTTTTTTAAAAAATAATTTTCAATAAATAATATATTAATAGAAAAAATAAGTAAAAATTATATATTTTATTAGATTTAAATATTTCTTTAATTATGTGGATATTTTATAAATTTTTGAGTTTAAATAAAAACTAATTTAATAAAAAATTAAAAAAAAAATTAATTTAAGATAAAAAACTGCTTGATTAGTTAACGCCTAACTTAAAATTTTCTAAAAATTTTTTTAAATTGTTTTAATTTTAAATCATTATAAAAAGTTTTAATTTATAAAAGTGTTTAACACAAATCAAGTAAAGTAACCTTTATATTAAGTTTTTGATTTTTTTAATAATTGATGAGTTTATAGAAATAAAATTTAGTAAATTATTAAAAAGTAAAATATAGATTTTTAAATTTTACAAAACTTCAATAAAATATATTTTTTTTTTAATAAATTTATTTTTATATAAATATTAAAAAAAATTTTATTCAAAAAATAAAAAAGATTTGTAGTTTGAAATTTTAATATAGTAATTTTTATTTAATTTTCAAATAAAATTGAAAATGATTATTTTTTGTTAAATTGTAAATAAAAAGAAAAATTAATATTTAATAAATATTTTTTTTATTTTTGTTAAAAATTAATATAAAATTAATTTTTGTTAATAATTTTCTTTAAAGCTAGTGACTAGTGAAACACCTCAACTAGCTAATTTAGATGTCAAATGTGATGAAAACGGAATGAATGTTCGTATTGAATTTGATTCTCCGTTTAATGGGATTATTTATTCCAAAGGTTACTATAAGGACGAAAATTGCCGGTATAATTTATAATTAACTTTGATTATTAATTCATTGCTTTATTTGCTATTACAACAAATTTAGGTCATTATTTTTAACTTTTATTTATTGATTTTTAACATTTAACATTTTTTACAATTTTTTTAAAAAATAAAAAAATGAACTTAACAATTTTTAATTATAATTAACAATTATTATTCTAATTAACAAATTAGTGCAAAAAAAAACATAAATTATTTATACAAATTCAATTGTATAAATTTGCTTTTGCGTTTTATTTTTTCATCAAATTTATGAATTTTTGTTTTATTAATTGTGTTCATTTGCTTCATTAAATTATTGTTTTTGGTTAACTTTTATTGTTATTTTTCGATTATTTATTTGCCTTAATTAGGTATATATTAGGTAATGAATCCAACAAAACTTTTGAATTTTCAATACCTAAGTTGTCCAATTGTGGACTAATAGAGAATGTTGTTGAACCTTCTCATGTTGGCATACGTATGTTTGAAAATACACTTATAATTCAAAATGATGCTGAATTTCAAAGTGTATTAGATCTTGCACGAACTTTGCATTGTAAATGGTTTAAAAGTTTAAAAAAATCTGTTACATATTCACCAATACCTGTAGAAAATATTAAAGAAGCTAAACTTGATTATCCAGAAGATAATGTCGATGTTTGGATGGATATTCAAAAAGGTAAATAAAAAATTTAAAATTATTAACTATATGTTTTTTTTTTACCAGGTGATTTACCTTATGGACAATCTGTAAATGGATTAATTCCAATAGGTGAAAAAATTACTGTTGTTATTTACTTAAAAGATGAAAACTCAAAATTTGACGTTCAAGTAAGACAATGTTTTGCTTACGATGGAAAAAATTTTGAAAATAATAGTACTCGTCATGTTCAATTAACTGATGAAAACGGTTGTTCAATAAGAAAAACACTACTAAAAAGTTTTTATAAAATTGTAAAAGTTCAATCAAAACCAGAAATTTTAAAAAAAATTAAAAATAATGATAATAATCTTAAAAATTCTGAGGCAAATGTTATACTTTATGGTGTAGTGAATGCATTTAAATTTCCAGAAAGATTAGATGTGTATGTTCAATGTAATATTGAAGTTTGTAAAAAAAGTTGTGAAAATAAATGTCAACCAGAAGAAAATAATGATTATTTATCAGTAGATTCAACAACACCAACAATAATAGACTCATCTCCATCAGCTTCAGAACTTAAACCAAGTTTATATGCTCCTATTCACAAAACTGGTAAGTTTTAAAAAAATTTAATAAAATATTTTTTATTTATATTTTAATATTTCAATTCAATTAATTTCAAAAATCATACCATTTCATAGAAACTATCTCTAGGCAAAATTTTAAAATGCAAAGGCAACCATACGAATCAAGGTTTGATTCAGAGGAGTCGACAAATTCTAGGTTGTATATTCAACAAAATCAGGAATCACTCAAAAATAAAAATAATTCAAGGCAAAATAAAGCAAAAATTTATGATAATAAATTAAACCCTAATTTTACTGAAGATTCAAATATTAAAAATATGTTTAACCAAAAGAATTATATAATTATTAAAAATAAAAAACCTAGTTCATGTGATTTAAATCCCAAAAATTTATCTTTAAATGCTACTAATTCAAACACAAATAATAACTTAAAAAATTTTTATGTTTATTCTCAATTATCAATGAATGGAATTAAAAAAGAAAAAAGTCGTCAACCAAAAATAAATCCAATTTTTCAAATAAAATCTCTTAATTTAGATGAATTAATTACAAAATCTAGTTTAAAAAGAAATAAACGCAGTAGTTTAGAAAAAAATCCTAAAATAGTAAAAAACATTATTCTTATCAAACCATTAACTGTCTTTAATCCAGTGGAAGATTTTGAAAAACAAGAATTTAAAATTTGGCTTGAAAATAAAACAAAATTAAAAAACAAAATATTTTAATTTTAAACTTTTTAAAATTTAACTAGTTATTTTTTTTTAATATAGTAAATTCTCTATTTTAATATTTATCTACAATCATTTTTTTAATTTTATTTTTTAACATTGTTATTTTTATAATTGTCTTTTTTACTTATTACTAATAAAATTCACAAACTAATTTTAAGCTAATAAATGTAATTGATTCTTCAAAAGTGTTGTTTATTTTAATTTCTTTTTTTTTAAATATTTTTGAAATATTATTTATATTTTTATAATTTTTAATATACCCAATTTAAATTAGGTATATAAATGAAAAATCAAATAATGCCACGTTTTAATTCAATATATCCAATAAATTTATCCGGCACGAAAAAGGTATTTGAAAAACAATCAAAAACAATGGGGAACATTATAATTATTCAAAATGATCCGGTTTTTCAAGGATAACGGGATTTAGCTAGACTTATTGTTTGTAGACATTTTTTAAATAAAATACCAGATATAATACAAAGAAGAGTAATATTCAAGTCATATGTTATTTATAATTTAGAAGTTATCACAGTAAGTAGAAGTTTTTTTATAAATTATTAAAATTTTTTTTTTTTTAAGGTTATGGAAGATGAAAGCGGAATTAATAGACAAGTTGATATTTTTGAAAGATCAATAAAAGTATTATTATTATTTTTTTTTTTTTGTTATGAATTTAAAGATACAAATAATAAATATTTTATTTTTTTTAAATATTAGGTTGGAGAAAATTTAACATTGTCAATTTATATGAAAGACTCTGTTAATGATATTGATATTAAAGTAAAATACTTTTTTGTTTATAATAATAATAAATCAAAAAAAAACCTCTCCAAAATCAACTCATCTTTAACTTTAAAGGTGAATTTTTTCTCAAAGAAAAATTTTTATATATTTGAAGTCAAACAAAAAATACATTAGAAATCAAAGCTTCAACAAATGCTTTTAATTCTTTATAGGTATAATAAGAGTTTTTAAAATAACTAGATTTTATTTAATTTTATAACTTATTTTTAGGCATTTAAATTTCTTGAAAAAGAAGTAGTTTTTTTAGTTTGTAATATTGATTTATGTAAAGGAGATTACACCAAAAAATGTAAAATAGAAACTGTTAATCCCAATGCAGAACCAGACCAATTAAAATAAGACAAAATTGGTTTAAATGATTATAATAATTTTAATAATTTAAGTTTACAACAATCTAGAAAAAATTTTGCAAATAAACAGAATTTGAATCGAATACCCGTGCAAAATGAACAAAGTTCTAAATTTTCAATTAAAAAAATTAATAATAATTTGCAACAAAAAACTTTATCACATTATTAAAATAAAAATTTACCTTCTCGAGGTAAAGATTCTACTTTATTTAGTAAATCACAATTTTTATAAAAATAGAAAAAACTCAGAATATCTTTTAATTAAACAACAACCAAGATCAATTAAAAATAATAGATAAATTTAATTAAATCTACAAAAAAACGATTCTAACTTAGAAAAAGTTAGAATTTAACTCAAAATTTCATAATTTTTTATTTAATCAACATAATTTTAATCAACGTATTTTTAAGTTTTATCAAGAGCCTAAATTATTTGAAACATTTGAAAATCAAGGATCAAATAATAGATTAATAGTTAGTTAATAAGGATTTGTTTCAACATTCTTCATTACAGCAAAATTCTATTTCTGATAAAAAAAATTTTTTCATACAAATTAAAAAAAAGTGCCAAAAAATTTTACAAAACAAACGGAATTTAAAATTTTTGTCGCAACAAGGCTTTGCAACAACAAATTATGATACAAGAAACTTTGTTACAACAAGCTCTGCCCCAAAAAATTTTGCCACACAAACTTTGACACAAAAAGATCTGCTTCAATAAGATCTGCTACAACAGAAAAATAGCAGAATTAATTTACTTTCTCAATTATATGATAATAATAATCTATTATTTTTAAGTGCGGGACAACAATTTAAATACAAATCAATTCTATCTGATTATTTATCCTTTATTAAGCAACAGGTGCCTGCATTTTCAATAAAACCTTTTAAACCTAATTTAATTTTAAAAAATTTATCAAGAAATGATTCAACACGATTTCTACCTGCACAACTGTATTTACCACAAATTGCAAAACCAATTCAACATATTCGAATTTCGACTGTAACTGGTAAAATTAAAAAAGTGGTTAAACGTAAAAAAACTGGTAGAAATTTAATGGTAAATAATAAAAATCCAGGTGTGAATAATTCTAATAAGTTTTAAGTTGGAGCTACATTGTCAGATTAATTATTTAAAAAAATAATTCAAATTAATTATCTTATAAAGCGCCCCTTGGAGCTCTAATTATAAATAAATCTATTTCATCCTTATCATATTGATTCATTTTATTTTACAAAGCTTAATTTACTTAATTTAAAAAAAATATAAAATTAGAATAAAAAATTTTATTAAATTTTAACTTTTTAAATTACTGTTAAATTAAATAAAAATTTAATTTTTTATTTATTAGATAATTTATAATTTTAAATTTGAATTATTTTTTGTCTGTAATTTTAAATAATTTTTAAACAATTTTAAATTTCAAAAATTTTGTGCATCTTTAAATAGAATTTTACTAAAAATTTATAATTGTTTATTAGATTTATGAACTAATTAATAATAAATTATAGTTAAAACAACTAGGTTATTTAGTTAAAAATAAAAATCAATTTATATTAACTCTGAAGAGACATCAGTCATTCTATCGTAATAGCCAATGTAATTGTCCCCTTACTTAAGATAAAAAATAAAAGTTGATTATTTTTAATGTAAAAGGTCATAAAATATCACTTATATCTTATACATTTACTCAAAATATGACAATACAGTACGTTTTTATAAAAAAACAAAGTTGAAAAAAAAAGAATACATTTAAAATTAAAAGATATTAATTGTATTTCAAACGGCATTAACTAAAAAAAATGAAATGTTTAAGACAAAAAATTCAAACGAATATATTAATGTATTGAATGAAAATTATAGAGGTGTAGTTGTCTTGTTTACATATGGGTGTTTAAAAATGTATTATAAATCAATAAAAGTATTAAACAAATAAAAATTTGTATCTAAATCTTTTATAAGAGAAATGTTATAATAATAATAAGTATTTAAAATTTTTAATAAAAATAAAAGTTTTGATATAAAAAAGTGTTTTCTTATTTAAATTAGATAATAAAGTAAGAATTATACAAAAAAAAAAACATAAAAAAATAAGCAACTATAATTAAAATAATAAATATACTGATATAAATTAATATTGTGTATATTGCAAAAGAATAATTTTTAAAATATATATAGATATAAAATTGAATCATGAATTTATATATAATAAATTATAATTATTTTAATAATTTTAATTAAATTTAAAAAAAATATTTATTAAAAAATCTAAAAATAATAATAAATTAAAATCAAATCAAAACTCAAAAAAAATTTTAAAAAAAAATTTTTAAAAATTAAAAAAGATAAAAGAAGAAGAAAAACAAGACTTGAATTTGAAAAAAAAACTTATTTATTTTAAATAAACGCTGTGGAAATGTAAAACTAAAATTATTAGTTGAAGTATTATGAAATAAAGTGATAAAAAAATAGTAAATACAAGAACTTAAAGTTTTAAAAACTTTGATAAAAAATACATTCAATTCAAAGAATATTTTGGTTTTTGAATTCTAAAGTCTAAGACAGTCAGCTGCTCCTTAAATATGCTTTTTGCAAATGTATAGTGATCCCGCATAATATCATAATAATTAACCACTGGTACTCTTTATGTGTCCACCCATACATTACATAAAATATTTCTCAACACATAAAATTTTATTAAATTTTATATAAAACTTTATATAAAACTTTAATTTTATATAAAAATTAAAGGTACAGTAATAACGTCATTATAAACTAGAAATCAGTTACATAATAATTTAAATACAAAAACTTTTAACAAATTTAAATAATAAAATAATAAAATTAAAATGTTTAAAATCTAATTAATTGGTTTGTTTGCCTTTCAAATTTAATAAAAAAATTAATATTATATTAAAATATCTACTTATCGTATTTACTTATTATCTAATAATTAATTAAAAGAATAAATTTGTAGGATTTTAAACTTAAAACTTCAATGACTTATTTTTCACCTTTATTTATAAAATTTTAATTAAAATTTTTAATTTTAAAAATTTAATAAATATTTTATTGTTAAGTAAATACTTATTTAATAAATATACAAAAAAATTTAAATTTAAAAATAACAAAGATATTGTTATATAAAAATGTCGAGCGGATATATCTGCTTATAGTTTTTTAAAGATTTAAATTAAATATTTTAAAGAAAAAGGTTAAGAATAGGAATAAAAAAAAGGTTGTTAGGTAAATAAACTCAATAATTTTTAATTTTTTTATTATATTTTTAATTTTTCAAATTCATATTACTTTATAATTAAATTTCTGTAATAACTCATCTATTTTTAAGTTACTAATTATATTTGTTATTATAATTATATATTTTAGATTTAAATTTAGATTTAAGTTTCTTTTACCTAACCAGAGGTAACTAAGCATTAAACAAAAAAAAAAATTTATTGTTCATTTATTTTAAATGCTTAAATAAAAATAGAAATGTAGTTTAATAACTATATAAAAAATGAAATTTGTATAAATTAAAATAATTTTTTATTTTTTTAATGTAACGTAAAAATAATTATATTTATAAAATACAACTGTGATAATTAATTGCTTAAAAATGTTTAAAAAATCATCCTTCGTAAATTAAAATCAATGTCTTTATAATTTAAATATAAAAAATATTATTATCTTTTTTTAAATAAAATTTTAATAATTTTTTGTATATATTTATTATACCTCGTATATGTTAATCAAACTTTAAAGTTTGAATCAATTTTGCATTGAAATTAAACAAACAAAAATAAAAAGTTTATTATATTATTTAACAAAATTTAATGCTAGTTTAATTGCTTAAAAGTAAAATTGTCAATAAAACATTTTTAATATATTAAATATAAATAATATAAATAAAAGTATTCATATGTTTAATTTTATATTTTTATATAAATTTTTAAATCTATTATTTTATATTATTAGAAAAATTATTTTATTTATTTAAAATTATTAATAAACTATTAATTAAATAACTAAAATTTAATTTAATTTATCAAATTATAAATAAAATATTGCTCAAAAAAAAACTTTTTTAAAAAATAAATTATATTTATTATAAATTTTACTAAAAATTATACTAAAAAAAAAATATAATAAAAATGACCTATTTTCAAAATATTTAAATTATACTTAATTATATTTAATTTTAATTTAAATTTAAAATTTAGAAACTTTATACTTTTAATTATGAAAATAATTTTAATTTATAATCTAAGTAAAAAAATAGTTCTATAATTATACAACAAAATTTTAAAGTTTATCGAATGGTTAAAATAATAATTTTAACATATTTTAAATTTTTTAAATTAAAGTTTAATGTTTTAGTTGCTAAATGTATGAAGGCTTTTTTTTCTACTATTTAATTTTAAATAAAAATTAAAAAAACTTTTAATTTTTTTTCAAATCACTTAAAATAGATTTTATGAAAACTAAAGTATATTAAAAAAAATTCAAGCTTACGATTACAATTACAAAATTACATAAATAATTATTTTATCAAATATTATAAATATAGTATTATAATTGTATAAAAAATATTTCTATTTGTTTAACTAAATTAAATAAATGTTACGATTTTTAAATTTTTTATTGTTATAATAGTTCAAATATCATAACAAAAAAAAAGAAGTTACACGTGTACATTGTTCCTAAGCTATATATTTTTTAATTGCTATATTTTTTATTTGATAAAGATTACATAATTCAAATTAATAACTTTTTTTAATTAAAATACTATATTGATTAAATTTGTTAATATAACATATATTTTTTTAATTTTAATTAATATCTTAGTTTTGTTAAAGTTCTGAATAATGTTTTAAATATAAATACTGCTCGTATTTTGTCCAACTTTTTTATATATATCTAAAACTTACTCTCGTTTTCCTTATTTTGATCAAAAATGTTGTTGCAAATTAAACATGGATATAACATGAATTTTTCTTTTATTAACTTTATAGATAAGTTTTTTTGTTTTGATAGTTTTAAAGAAATTTCTAAATGACCAGTTTTGCTTTTGAAGATTTAATTTAGTTGTTTTATAGTATTTTAAGTAAGTGTGCAATATATTGGTATATGTATTATACCTTAGAAAATGCACAGTTGTTACAAAACCATATAAAGAAAAATAATAATAGTCCCTATAAATTGGTCATCTTTTTTTTACAGAATTTTTATGAAATTTTTAAAATTTTAAGTTTATATTTAAAAAATTTGTTTATTTATTGTAAAAAAATATAATTAAATATAATTTTTAAGTTTTAAATTTTAGTAATAATATAGAAAGAATTTAAATTTACCACCTTATTTTAAAGTTTTAAATTAAATATTTAAAGAAAAAGTAAAGGGAATTAAATTTTTTTTTTTTTAAATAAATAAAAAATAAATATAATAATATAGTTAAAATATAAAATATACATTTTTTATAGATTTAAAATATTTTTTTTTTTTTTATTAACTTTTTAATTTTAATTTTTTTTTATAATGCTTCATTTCTAATAAAAAATAGTTAATTTTTTTTCTTTTTCTACTTAATCTCATCAATTCATGTTCAACAATCATTTTTATTTTATATTTAGGTTTTTATATTTATATATTAATTTTTTTAAAATATTTACATTTGCTTAAAATTAATTTAAAAAAAAAAAAAAAAACATTAAATAATTTATAATAAATTTATAATCGTAAAAAAAAGGTTTTTATTATACTAAATAAATAAAATATTGCAATTTTAATAATTTTTAAAAAAATATTTAATTTTGTAATTTTTTATTTAAAAATATTATTTTATTAACTATAAATAAAAGTTAGTGTTTATTAAAACCTAAAAATTTATTTTAAAAAATATTATTTTTGAATAATTTTAAATTATTAAGAAATACAAAATTTACAATCTTATGATTTTAAAAAGAGAAACGCGAGGTCTTTTGTATAAGTGGACTAGATTTTAACTTATCTTTTTTACCTCTTTTTCTTACCCAAGATGCGTTTTCTGAATTTTATCTTATCAACTTTTATTTGTTACCTTTACATTTAATTAAAGCACACCAACTTGAATATTCTATCTAGCATTGTCCAACAGCTTTGTTACTTTACTGTCTCTTTTTCTTGTACTTAAAGCTTACTGTTTTAGCTATTTGTTTTTTTGCTACAGGATTAAAAAATCTTATACAATGATACTACACTGTGTACTATCAAGAATAAGATAAATGGTGTTTTTACAACAATTTTATATTAAAAATATTTATATTTTAAAAAATTAAAAAAAAATATTATAAATTTTACTATTAAAATTGTATTAAATTATAATATTATTAAAATACGTTATTTAAAAAATATATATACATGTTTTTTAATAAAAAGTTATTTATAATAACAAAAAATTAAATTAAATAATTATTTTAAAATTTAACTTAAATATTTAAGTAATAAAAAAATTAATAATTTTTTATTATCAATTATAAATTTAATTATAATATTGATATTAGCTTTAAAAATTAATTTTTAATTTAAATTATTAAATTAACATTTTTAAATATAATTAGTTAATTTTTATATCAAATCGGTTGAGTTTTAAAATACATAAAAAATATTTTTAAAGTACTATTTAAAGTTTTTCATAAAATTTATTAAAAAAAAAATGCATAATCATATATATTTAAGTTTATAAAAAAAAAAAAAAAAACATTGAATAAACAATTTAAAAAAAAAATTTAATTATTAAAAATTTAAAACAGTTTTTTAATGTTTATTTAAAATATTAATATTACCTATGTTGATTTTATTTACAAAATCCATTAGTTGTTAAAATGTTAAACATTAAACATATATTTAAACATAAAATTTTTAAAAATAAACATTTTATGATCAAAAAAATATTAATCATGATGATTAATAAATTTATGTTAAAATCAATTAAAAAAATTATTGGAAACTTGATTTAAAAATAAGATTTCAATATCTTTTAGAATAAACATAAACAAACTAAGTGTTACTGTCATTAAAATTAGGACGGAGAATAACTTGAATTATACAACATATTTGTATTTAACTTTTTATAATAAAAATACTTTAAATTGTTAACTGAATGCTGAACTGATTAAAAGTAATCACAGTAAGCTTAAACAGTTTTTCATTGAATGAATTTTTAAAGATATCACCATCAATACCACATTCTACAGCATTACAAATAGTAAATATAATTATTTTGGATCAATTGTTAACAATTTTAGGTCAAGGATTAAATACTATTTGTTTAAAAACACCTAAAAAATGACTAAAAAAAAATTGTCAACATACTGTTACTTTTAAAGCAAATGATTATACAATAACACAAATATTTAAAATAAATTACTGATAAATAAAACTATTATTTTTTTTTTATAAAAAAATTTAACTTCAAAGACAATCTTTTTTATTAGCAGAAGAGTTAATGGAAACAATTGTTTTAACAATCATTTTTTTTTTGTTATAAATCAAATACTATTATAATTACTAATTCCTAAGAAATCGTTCGATAGTTTTGATCATTATAAAAATTTATATATAACTTTTAGATATTTAGATTTAAATTTAAAAAAATAATACTTCTAATTTGCTTTTAAATTTATTTTTTATATATTTACTAAATATAATTAATATATTTATACTTATTTGTTTTGATGCATAACTTATAGAAAAAAAAATTGGAATAATTAAATTTTGAAAAAACAAATTAAAATGTTTATTTTGTAACTTATAAAATTTATTTAAAAAATTATATTTTTAAATTTTATTTGACAAATAATTGAATATTTTATTTACTTTAAAATTAATAAATAAAAATGATTAAAATAAATTTTATCACTTAAAAATAATAAAAAATTAATAATATAACTTATTAAAGTGCTATTTATAATGTGTAAAATGGTTATCTTCATTGTATTTATAGAAGTATTTTTTTTTTTAAATATATTTTTTAAAAATTATAAAATTAATTTGATTATTTTTAAAAAATATATAATTAATATAATTTAATAAAAAATATATTTAATTAATAATTAAAAATATTGAGATATTTTAAATTAGATATTTAATAACATGTTTTAAAATTAAAAACTAATAATTTATAATAATTTGTAAATTAAACTGATTTTTTTTATATAAGAATGATAAAATAAAATAATAATTAATTGACCATTTTAAATTTTATTTTACTTTTTTATTTAAAATTTGATTTGAATCAATATCTATTTATTAATTTGAAAACTTTTTATTTCATAAAATATCAATACATTTTTTTTTATTACTGCCTTTAAAACAGAATTTCTTTAAAAATTATCATAATAATTTTTTTTTTATTTCAATATTATAAAATTAAGAAAAAATTTATCAAGAAAAAAACTATTTTCTTGATCAAACATAACAAAATTTTTACCTTTAATTTATTGAATTAAATAAAAATTTAACTATATGATATTAACCTCGGAATAATCCTTGTTTTACGAATTTTTTTCATTGATCAATTATATAGTTTGTAAATAAATAAATATATACATTTTTAAATTTGAAAAATTGTTTAATATTAAGAAAAGAAACTTACCTAAGATCAACATTATTATAAATAAATTGTAAGTGTTGTAGCAATGTTCTTTTATAAAATAATTTTTTTGCATTAATCTTACGAATGTTACTTTAAAATTTTTATTTTAAGTTTAATTTTAAGTTATTTGTGTATTGAAAATTTAATTTTTTTTTATAATATTAAATTTTATTTAACTATTTTATTAATTTATGTGAATTATAAAATATACATAATTAATGTTTAAATTCATTCAGTTTCATAGAAAAATTGGTCTAGTTTAAGTTCAAGTTTACTATTTTATTTTAATGTATAATTAAGATATTTAACTTCCGTTTAACAGTATTGAAGATATAATATATAGTAAGAATTTTTTTTATTTAATTATTTATAGTACCATTAAAAAAATTATCTTTTTTGTTTTATAACTGTTAATAATAGTTAAAATTCTCAATATGGTTTATTTAAATTTTATTCATTTTTTTCTTTATTTAATACATTTAAGTTTAAAAAAAGCCTAAAACATGTTAAATAAAACATTATTATTATTATTTTTTTCAAACTTAATATTAATTTTAATTTATTTTATATTTATTTTAAAAAATTATTTTTTTTTTAATTATTATAACAATTATTTTTTTAGCACAAAAAACTAAGCTATTAAAAATTATTTTAATTAAAATATCATTTTTTTTAAATTAGTCTTTATTTAAAAAAATAATTGAAAATTAAAATTATTAATATTAAAATGTTTTTTATTTAAATTTAGTCCAAGTTTAAAAAACAATAAAATGTTTAAAAATGTTTAAAAAATTATATTTAATTTATTTATTTAATTTTGTTTATTATTAATTTTAAATTGTTATGTATAATTCTAATATAATAAAACTAATATATTTCATAAAATAATTTAAGATAATAGGTTAAAAAACATTTTTAAAAACTAATAAAATAGTTAAGGTTGTTAATTTATTAATTAGATAAATTAAATTAATTATTTTAATTGAAATTGTTACAATTGTCTATTTTGTAAAACTATTTTATAAATTTCCAATTTTAAAAAAACAAAAATAATAATATATATAACGTTTTAATGAAATTTATGCCTTTTTTTAAATAAAATTTTTAAATTAAATATTCCAAAATAATAATTTTATATTGAATTGCTAAAATCGTTCCGAAATTATTTAAATTAATAATAAAAGCAGTAACATAGGACA
Source organism: Pyemotes zhonghuajia (assembly GCA_025170145.1). Lineage (NCBI taxonomy): Eukaryota > Metazoa > Arthropoda > Arachnida > Trombidiformes > Pyemotidae > Pyemotes > Pyemotes zhonghuajia. The sequence goes on along the minus strand of CM045844.1, from coordinate 8,216,969 downwards.
ACAATTTTTTAATTGTATTTAAATGCAAAATTATTCTCTGTTTTAAAATTTTTTTTTTAATGTTGACAATTGAACAATTAATTGAACAATTAATAGAACATAAAACTTTTTCTAGCTTACAACTTTTAATATTTAAACTTTATAAATCACTAACATTGTAACGCTTATAAAATATTAAAAAGTTCATTGTTAAAGCTTATCAAACTTAAAGTTTTAATCATATAGATTGACAAAATTGCTTTAATTTCAAAAATTATTTAAAAACTAATATGACTAATTTGATTAAATATTATTTTTATTATAAATTTAGCAAAATATATTTGTTTTTATTATAATCTTTACATACCTAATTTATTTTGTAATTTATCCATTTATATTAGTCCATGCAAATACTTAAATTTAACATAAATTAAGCTAAAATAAACTGATTATATATATAATCATATAATATATATATATGTTTGTTTATTTTAAACTATAAATTAACATTTATATATATTATTTGTTAATATTTTTATGCAAAACTTTTTTGCTTGTTCAAATGACACTTTTCATCATTTTAATTTAAGAATAAACTTTAGTTAAACGATTTAAAAACTAAAAGCTTGTTTTTAATTTAATGTTATTTAAAGGCTTTAAATTTATACAAAGTTTGAAAAATTCTTAATTTTATTCATTATTAAAGTTATTTTTATATGTTGATTAAGTTAATTTTTAATATTTTAATTAATTTAGACTTTTATTACTTTTAATTAAAGTTTGAAATATTTATTTATTATTTTTATATTTGTTTTATCAATTATTAAATTAAAGTGATTATTTTTTTTAGTAATCTTAAGTAGATTGATTGATTATTGTGCTTACAATGAATGAAACTTTTTTTGGAAATGAAACTTTAAAAGAAACATCAAATAAAACTATAGAAATGAATCCTGCAATTGCTATTGCTATGGGAGAAACACCTTTAATCAAAATTATCCACGATTATTTAATTACCACGTTGCTTATCTCCGTAATGTTTGCAATGGGTTGTTCAATTACCTGGGCTGAAGTAATTTAAAATATTTTTTTTATAAATATTTATAATTTTAATTTATTTAGGTTATTGAACATTTAAAAAGACCTGTTGGTATATTTGCTGGATTTGTTTCTCAATTTATTTTGTTACCTTTTTCAGCTTATATTCTAGTTATTTTATTTGATATTCAACCTTTACATGCAGCTGGTTTACTTATTTTAGCTTCTTCACCTGGAGGTGTTACTTCTAATTTGTTCACATTTTTTTGTGATGGAAATGTTTCTTTAAGGTATTTATTTTGACAAAATAATAGTTAATTTTAATAAAAAATCTAATTGTTTTAATAAAAAAATGTAATTTTTTTATTATTTTTTTATACAAAAATCAGCATTTTTTTTTTTAGTCAAATTACGTTCTTTTATAACTAATATTTTTGCAACAAGTAATATTTTAAATATCATTTAAATAATTAATAAATTATTTTTCGACTTATAACTTTAGGCTTTTTAAGCTTTAACATTAAATTACGTATATATAATATCAAATTAAATAATTTAAACAAAATAAACTTTGAAAACTAAAATTTTTAATAAATAAAAGCTGTATAAACATTTTAGCTAAAATTTATTTATAACTTTATCAAAGTTCAAAAGTACTTAATTTTAAAATATAAATTAATTTTAATTAAATTATTTAAATTTAAAATATTAAAAATTTAACATATTTTAATATTATTTTTTTTTTAACTTTTTTATAATATTTAAAATTATTTTAAGACAAATATTTTTTTTCTATAATATAAAAACTTATTTTTTATAATTATTAATAATGTTTCAATTAATTTATCAAGTGTAACTATGACTGCAATGTCAACAATTTTGGCATTATTTATGATGCCATTTAATATTTGGTTGTATAGTAATTCATTACAATCTGAAAATATTGTAATTCCATATGCAAAAATGAGTTTTTCCTTGTTTTGGTTATCTGTACCTGTTTTAGGCGGAATGCTAATTTATTGGAAATATCCGAAAATTGCTCCAATTTTAACCAAGGTAAGTAAATAATTGGTGTCCACATATTAATAGCGAATATAATAAAAATAAACATAATTTTTAAAAACAAATAAAAAAAATATTTAATAGAATTCATGCATGATTTAAAAATTTTATTTGAATTTTTTTTGATTTTGAATTTTCAAGGTCAAATAATATCTATTAAAAAAGAAATCTAAAAAAAAAAAATAATTTTTTTTTAAAATAAAATAATAAATTTTGAAATTATATAATTGATAATATTAATTTAATTGAAAATGGACACAATTTTTTATCACTTTTTACGTAACTAAATAAAATATTGAGAAAATAATAATTTAATGATTGTTAATTATTGAACTATAGATAGGAACCATTTCTGGTTTCGCAATTATAATTGTTTGTGAGGCCTTAGAAGTAATGATTTTTCCAGATATATTTGATAATGTACCAACTGAAATTTTTGCGGCTGAATTTCTTTTACCAACAATGGGAATAGCTCTTGGTTATATTTTTGCATCTTTTTTTAAACTTCCGTATTCATATAGACGAACAATTGCAATTGAAGCTGGTGTACAAAATGTAGGAACGGCTTTAGCAATTGTTTCATTATCATATCCATTTGAAGTAAAATATTAAAATTGAAATAAATAAAATTGAAATTAATATTTTTATTTTCATTAGCAATTAAAAAAAGTTTGGTTATTTCCTTTTATGTATGCATTTTCAATGTTTATAGTTTGTTGTATTTTGGCCTTATTGGTTCAAGCTCATAAACGTTTTTGTGGTGGTTCTTTTAATTTAGAAAGTGATCCAACTAAGTTAAACAAAATAAATGATTGTCAAACTAAATCTACAAGTAAGATAAATTGTTTTTATAAAATATATTTTTTAATTAAATATTAGTTTTTTTATTTAATATAATTAAATTGCATGATACTGACTTTTTTAAGCTATCTAATTTTTTTTATTTGCATGCCTTTTATATATTTTTTCGTTTTACCCATTTTTATAAATAAATTGCCGGGACTTCTTAAACTCAAAAACAGAAATCATTGCTGTGGAAACCATGCATCCAATCTATCCCAATAGCACATTCCATCAATATTTGTGATGACGCATGTTTACCTTTTATCTTAACTCTCCTATTTGTAATATTTATATATAATGGCGGATTAATCTAAAAAACAGCCCCAATTTATTTTGTATTTAACGCATGAACCTGTCGATGTAATTTCTTAATTGGTTTTATAAATATTTTTCATATTATATCATCATTTGGCATTATTCATTTGTATTTTCAAAATTTGTCTGCTTCAATACAGAGAAATGCTTATTAAATTATACTTAATGAAAAGTATATAATTTTTATTTTAAAATTTTTTTTTTCAATGTAGCATCATTAAGATCCGGCATTGAATACACCTCGTTGGAAAAATCAGATGAAAATCAAAAATCGATTGAGTCTCTAAACTTAGTTTAATCAAATTGAGATTCTATTTGAGATAAAAAGCGATAAGTAAATAAATGTTATATTTGTGCTCGTCAAATTTGTTAGCTTTTTGTTTATTAATTAAAAAAAAAATTTTACTTATAAAACATTGTGTTAATTATTTTGATAAATGACAAGTGTTTGGTCTGCTCGAGTCAAGCTTAAAATTGTTTCTAGAGGAATCAATGCGTCACTTGTTCCAGCTGTTTAGTACACGCACTATTTCGAGTACGTCAACTAGTAATCTGTTATCATTCTAGAACAAAAGTTGTTCATTGAACAAAATGAAACAATTATCTAATCGATAATTGTGCAATGTTTGATCACTGATTAAATTGAAACACTCTTTCAGATTAAATAGCTTTTAAATATGAATCTTAAAATGAAAAATTGAAAATATTAAAAAAAACCATCGAAAAACTTATGCGTAGTTATAGCATAAATTACGGTTTATGCTATGATATTGTTTAGATAGAAATTATGTTTGCGAGCAATCATTTTTATAGTCCGGTAGTCAATGCCTGTCAAAAAGACGCAAATGACGTTTACACCTGAAATTAAATAAGTTTATTTTTAATTTAGATGACAATATGATTGTAAAATGAAAATATATGTTTATATAAAGATTTGAAATCTTTATAAATTTTTTGCGCACGTTGAAGGTTTTTATGTTTAAAGCGGGTTCTAGAAAGGTCGTTTTTACAAAAATTAAGCTGTTTGAGAAGTAGAGTATTAAAGGTATAGCAAATAAGCAGGACAAATGATGCTGCTAAGTAATTAGAAGTAAGTCACGAATCAGAACTTCTAATTAAGATCAGGGCTGAAAATTAGAGATAAAATAATTTATGAATTGCAAAAGATTTAGTAAAAAGCAAAAAATAGGGCATAGATTTCTTTTATAAATAGCATAGAAACTGGCAGAGGGTATAGATACCCTTTACAAAGAGTATGGACACTCTGACAATGGGTCTAAATAATCTTTTTGGTTGGACATTCTGACAGAGAACGGACACCCTGACAAAATATATGGACGCATTGACTGAAAATATGAATACGCAAGTGGTTTTCATCAGATTATGTATTTTTAATATGCAAATAAATAAATTTTCGAGTTGAGAGAACGTGTTATCTAGCCAAGGACACTACTTTTGATCACTTATACATGATTTTTTGTGAATGAGAATTTATGCACAGTTGTGATTGAAATTAAGACGCGCCGGTTTCTTCATTGAAGTGACTAGCCGAAAATTCGGCTGCGCAACTTTGCATCCGTTACGCACAAGTTCTAAGATGTTTAGAACAATTCGAGTTGGCTTGTATAATGTAAACAGACGAACGACCAATTGATCACTGAAATAAAAAACCGGAAGCAGACGCTATTTTTTTAAGATCTTGCGTTGCTTCAACTTCCGTTTTTTTGTTTTTGTCTTGTTTTTACGATTCGTAATCTTTTAATCAAATCCGTAGTCTATCCAGCGCATGAATTTTGGTTACAAATAACACACCTTGACTGTTTAGCGCAAGTTCACTCCGTTTGTTTTGTTCATATTCGTATATTGGCGAATTGCTTTGAACTGTTCAACAATCGCGTTCACATGTTGGCCTTTAACTGCATGTTTCAAGCTTCTCATTTAAGACGTGTTTACTTCTTTAATTTCAACTCTTTACCTTTTTTCTCTTACGTGGCCACATATCTTAAGGCTACACATCTAATTGGTTATCTTGAAAAAAATTCATCAAAGTTCTCTTATAAAAACTCGGTTTACTAAAACAGCAGGTGCATCTCAGTTTTCCTATGCTTGTTTCATTAGATACATGAACTTGATTCCATCGCACTTGATTACAAGGTTTTCCTAGACTTGTCCATAGAGTGCCGTCACGTTCATTTAATCTTCTATCAAATTTTTTCAACAATTGAATTGACTTTCAGAAAACATTGATTTTTTCAGTTTTATTCATAATTCACATAATTACTTAAGCAAAAAACAAATTAAGGACAGTGTTCAGTTTGTTAAGGTTTAAGTTTATTAAGTTTGTTAATAGTGTTTTACTCATAAAGTTCAACTTACAATTGCTAGTATTATATCCTTTTGTGTATTTTTATTTCAAAATCGATTACTAACTATAAAACAAATTAAATAAATTATTACGCATTTTCCACTTGATATTTTTAATTTAAAATTTATTTTCTAATTGGCAATGTGTTCAGAAGCAAAGCTAATTAGCGTAACTTTAATTTATTTAAACATCTTAAATAACCAATTGGTTCAAAATTAAAATGAGTTAAAATTAAAAACTATTTATTTCAGTAATGATTGTCCAATGTTAAATTTAAATTTTTGTGATTTAAAGCTTTTTTAATTGTGTCTAATTTTGTTTTGATTTATATTTTTAACATTGAAATCGAAATTCGTCAAAATTAATCAACGTTTGATGAACCAGTTGCTTTTAATATACAAATAGCTCAAAGTTTTGTGTAATTTATTCTTTTTTTTATCAAGGCGAATCAAGTTAAAAATTATGCTTTTTTAAAATTAAAAAAAAAAAATTCTTTAATTAAAGTTGTCAAAATTGTTTTATTAGAAACATTACATATAAACCTATTTTACAAATATAATGTTTACAATTTTTGCACCATTTTATAAATTGCGTTGAATTTTTTGTCTTATTTTTAATATTCAGTTTCTTATAATTAAATTATATTTTGCTGTTTATAGATACTAGTCATTCGAAAAAAAAATTATAATTAAAACAATAAACATAGTAAGCTTAATTAAGTAGAAATTATTTCAAAAATAAATTAAAATTTTAAAAAGTTAAAATTAATTAATATAACATATATAAATTAGTGTATTAGTAAATTTGTGCGTTTAGATGTATGCAATAATTATTTTTCAAAAAACAAACAAAAAGTTTAATAATAAAACATCTTATTACCGCATCTTAAGACTTCGGAGTGTGCCCATTTTCTATTTAAATTTTCATTGGCTCAATTCATAGTTTTGTCATTCTGCTTATACAATCTAACTAATACAATTGTATTTAACTATATTAAAATAGATTATATCATCCTTAAATATATATAAAATGAATTTACAAATCCAGTTTCAGCTAATTCGCACTATTCAAAATTTGGCCAGCCTATGTAAATATTCTCGACTTTGATAATGCGTTCTTTATTATCCTTTTTTTACAAGTTGATTCACAGTCCATTTTTGCTTACAAAACCGAATTTTCTGCTTTAAGTTTGTGTCTGAAACCGTGATCTGTATTTATCAATTTCTTAATCAATTTTTTAATCAATTTTTTTTTCATTTTTTTCTCAAGTGTTAAACAAATATTTGTAGTAATTTTTTAATTTATTTTATTGTTTAAATTGTTTCTTATTTAAATTTTTTGTTGTTTTTTTTTTAATATTAAAATTTAAATGTGTAGAAATTAATCATATATAAAATTTAGTATTTATCTTGAAAAAATTAAAAAAATTAGTTTTAATTAATCTAATTATAAATTAGTTTTTGACCTAAGATATTGGTTTTAATTAAAATAAATTTAGACAAAAATTGGAAGTGTATTTTGTGTTGTGCCAAGGACCAGTGTAAATGGCCCAAAAGATTTGTACTGGCAATCAATTGAAAACGACTGAAGCCAACCGCCAGTACTTAGCGTTGCCTACTACTGTGGCTTTAAATCCATCTTGTAAAGATGCTAATCTTAGTCCAGATTATTCAAGTAAAAAATTAAGTGATGAGGCGGATAGTGCAGATGGTTCAGGTTTTGATAATAGTTTACCAGAAAGAGGATTATGGCAAGGTAAACTCGACTTTTTTTTTGGTTGTATCAGCTATGCTGTGGGATTAGGAAATGTTTGGCGTTTTCCTTATTTATGCTATGATAATGGAGGAGGTAAGTTAAATTTTTTAATTTGTTAATTTAATGTAAATTATTAATAATTTTTAGGTTAATTTAAAAAAAAAAACTAATAAAAAAATTTATGTTTTTCATAAAACTTTTTTAATTACAATTTAGTTTGATTGATTTGTTATTTAATTTTTTAAAAAGTGTGATTTTTATTAAATGTTTTTAGTTTAAGAAAAATTGAAAAAAAAATAAAGGTTAAAAAAAATTTTAAAATTAATTTAATTAATTACAATTTTTGAGATGATCATGTGCCCACTTGTTAATATTTTTTTTTACAATATGAAATGTTAAATTTTTTTTTTTTGCAATTGGATAAACAGATTAGCATTGCCAATTTAAGTTTGATCCTCCCTTTTGTTATCTTAAGCCAACCACATTGAATTTTGTCCTTATTGTCAAATTTACGCATTTCTTTGTTTTTAAAATTAAAACATAACTTATTATAAATAAATTAAAATCTGAGTTTTTTAAAAAAAGTTTCAGTTATTATTATTTATAAAATTTTAATTCAATTAAATAAAAGTAAAATTATTTTAAAATTTAATATAAATAATTTAAATTTATAAAAAATTAATTTTTTTAGGTGCATTTTTAATACCATGGCTTTTATGTATTGGTCTATGTGGTATCCCATTATTTATTTTAGAAGTATCATTAGGTCAATTTTTAAATACTGGAGGTATTTGTGTATGGAATCTAGTTCCAATTTTTAAAGGTAAAATTTTTATTAAAAATCTAATAAAATATATTAAAAAAAAAAATTTTATTGCAAACATAGGCATCGGTTATGCATCCATGGTCATGATAGGCCTTTGTAACATCTATTATATTGTGTTAATTGCATGGACTTTATACTACTTTGTTGCTTCTTTTAGTGACCCTTTACCATGGAAAATATGCTCTGAAGACAATCCTTTTTGTATTAATTCTAATTGGGCCAACTCTTCGGCAATTTTAGCAAGTCGCAACTTATCTTTTTCAGATGCACGTTTAGTTACTCCTGTAAAAGATTATTGGGAGTAAGTATAATTATAAATTATCAACTTTTTCTAAACTATTAATTTAATCATTTGTTATATTTAATTTTTAAAAATGATTTAGAAATCAAGTTTTAGATATAACTTCCGGAATCCATGATATGGGAAGAATTAGATGGCCATTACTTATGTATTTATTAATAGCATGGTTAATGGTTTATATGGTCATTTTTAGGGGTTTACATAAAAGTGGAAAAATAATTTGGTTCACTGCATTATTTCCATATTTAATTTTATTTATTTTGTTTGTTCGTGGAATCACATTAGAAGGTGCTCATTATGGATTAAAATATTTATTTACACCAAAATGGGAACGTTTAAGTGAGGCCAAAGTTTGGGTTTCAGCAGCCACTCAAGTTTTGTTTTCGTATGGAATAGGTATTGGTGCAAATATTGCTTTAGGAAGTTATAATAGATATCACCATAATTTTTATCGGTAAAAATGTTTTATATTTTATAAAAATAATAAAATTACATTTTTATTAATTCTTTACAGCGATTCTTTACTTGCCTGTTGCATTGGTAGCGGTACGAGTTTGTTTTCCTCAATTGTAATATTTTCTGTTTTAGGTCACATGGCATATACAGAAAAAAAATTAGTAGATGAAGTCGCCAAATCAGGTCCAGGTTTAGCCTTTCTTGCTTATCCTGAAGTTGTTATTAAATTACCATTTGCTCCTTTCTGGGCTTGTTTATTTTTTTTAATGTTAATAATTTTAGGTACCGATTCTCAGGTAAATAAATTAAAAATTAATATACATTTTTTATAATCCTTTATTTTATTAATACTTTAATTTACTAGTTTTGTACTGTCGAAGCATTCATAACTGGTGTAGTAGATGAATATGCTAGATATTTAAGGCCAAGAAGAAAACTTTTTACATTAATAGTTTGCCTTCTAAGCTTTGCCCTTGGCATTCCTCTAGTTATGAATGGAGGGATGTATGTCTTCCAGTTAATGGATTTTTTTTCAGCCTCTGGTTTTTCATTGCTAACAGTAGTTTTTTTTGAAATAGTTGGCTTATGCTGGATTTATGGTAAATAAAAAAAAAAATCTATTTTTTATTAATTTTATATTTTGTTATTTTTAGGATCATCTAAACTTCATGACAATATGACAGATATGTTAGGTTATGTACCTAGTAAATGGACTTATTATTGTTGGACATTTATTGCTCCATTCACAATTGTATCAATTTTTATTTTTTCAATTGTAAAATATGAAAAACTTGTCTACGCAAATACTTATACCTATCCGATTTGGGGTGAAGTAATAGGTTGGTGCATGGGCATGTCATCAGTAATTTGCATTCCAGCATACGCTTTACTTTATATATGTAGGCAAGATGGTTCTTTAAAAGAAAGAATTATTAAAGGATTTACTTCTGTTGTTTTACCTCGTAAAGAAACGGATACTGCTTATATCGATGATGATTGTTCAGCTATGGATATAGTAGTGAAAGAAAACTTATATGAACAAAATTCAATTAACATGACTTACGATGCAATCGATCCTTAACTCAAATAATTTATCTAAAAGTTAAACGATAAATTCTTTATATATAATATATTTCCAAATTAAAATTGTTACATTAAGCTTGAAAATAAGTTTTGTTTAAAGCATTGTTATTTGCCAATTTTACATTATAAAAACATATTCTTATTTTGTTAATTTAATTTTTTACAAAAACTTGAACTTTTGAGTAAATTTTAAATTCATATTTTTGATGATAAATTTTTAAATTTAAGTTATTGCACTTATTACAGCAAAATTTTATTTTTATTATCATGCTAAATATAGCAAAATAATTTTAGATATTTTTTGCAATCATCAATTTATCAATTAATATTTTCTATTTCATTACAATATAATTTTTAATTACATTGATCATCAAAATTGTAATCAAATTACATTTAAACAAATCATGGTATAACAAAAATAAAATTTCATTTAAAGCCAAAACTTGCAATGGAAACAATTTAAATTTTTAAAATAAACTACTTTATTTTTAATTTTTAACTGTAAATATTCTTTATTAATAAAAATTTAGTTTAATATTTACACTTTATACAAAATTTGTCGTATTTATTTATCGAAATAGTCTAAATCTTTTACCAGAATTATTATTTGACAAAAGTTGAGCTTCAATTTCTTGAACTGACGGCATTGCTTTCACATCACCAAGTGCGGCTACAGATACTTTACTTTTAAGCATTTTGGTCACAATCCTTCTAATATCATCTTCAGTAATTTTATCGATTTCATCTAAAAAAAATTGAGCTGACTTCCTATGATTATTAGCTAAAACTTGTCGCGCAACATCTTCAAAAATTACTGGTCTAGCTTCTAAATTCATTAAAAGCATACTTTGTAATTGGGCTTTGGCTCTTTTCAATTCTACTTGATCTATTTTTCCATTCATTTCTCTTGCTTCTTTTGTAATTACAGCTACAAGTTGTTCAATTTGACTAGGATCAGCACTAGCATGAATACAGAATAATCCACTATCCATATACCCATGATTATAAGCAGTTGCATTATACATCCAATAATGTCTATTTAATACGTTTGTATAAAGACGTGTATACATTCCTTTTCCTGGACCACCTGCTGAAAAAGATCCTCCACCACCCATCATCATATTTAACACACAAGTAGGTATGAAATCATGCAAATCTTGATAAGGTGTACTTTCAAATCCTAAAACAAAATGAACCAATTCTGGAATTTGTGACGGACCAGGACAAACATTTGAGAGATCTTTTTCTAAAAGTTTTATGCCACCAGTATATTGAGCTAATGAGTTATCAGCTTTTTTTATGTTAAAATTACCCTTCAATGATTGGTTTTTCATCCAAATCGCTTTATTATCCACAAAATATTTTTGAGCAAAATTTACTAAGTCATCATGTTCTACACCAACTCCAGCAAGTACGATTCTTGATGGATCATGATATATGCTTAAATATGAATATAATAATTCTTTTGTAATTTCATTAATATTTTCTTTGGGACAAATTTTAGGTAAACCTAATGTATTAGAGCGATAAGCTGCGGCATGAATAAGCTCCATTAAAATTTGTTCTTGATCTGGTCGCATGGCTATATCTTCTAATTCAAAAGCTACTATTTGTCTAACAATCTCCAAATCTTTATCAGTGATAATTGGTCTTAAAACAACTTCTGAAAGTATATCTACAATGGTTTCTAAACCTCTGGAATCAATTGAAGCAGCATAAATAATTGAATCTCTAGATCCTTGACAATCACAAATGCCTCCATGCTTTTCTAAATTTTGTAATATATGATCCTTTGATTCAAATTTTTCAGTAGAATTAAAGCTCAATTTTTCTAAAAAATGTGAAATCCCGCTTTTAAAAGATACTTCATATCTTGATCCTGAATCAATCACAACACCCACAGTGCAAAACTGACCAAACTTGGGTTCTGATGCAACTCTTAATCCATTTGATAAGGTAGTAACTTTAGTTTCATGTAAAGATTTATCAAGTGTGGGATAAATTACCTTAGGAAATCCTAAAAAACAAATAATTTATTTTAACTAGTTTTTATTAAAAAAAATTATCTACCTGGCAAAGCCTTTGATAATGGAACCTGAGTAATTAAATTTTTGTTATCCCCAATCGAACTACAAATTTTTCTGAAACTACTTTTTTTAACTCCGTGATTAAAATTGAATAACGTTGCATGTGTTAAAAATATGGGATTGGTGTTGATGGATTTATTTAATAATTTATAGAACATAATTGATAAACTTGAATTCAAATTATTTAAAATATTCTTTTTAACTTTTTGGTTTATTCCTTAAAATTTTAAGTATTAAAACAATTTATTAATTTGCTTACCAATAAAAAATCTAAATAAATACTCACGTTTTTTTGGAACTGATGTTTTCAAGCCGCCGATTGTGTATGATTTAAAAAATTATCTCTTGAAAATCAATTCAAAAAATCAATGAGTTTAAAGAAATTAATAAACAATATTGGATTAAATTTGTGAATTATTAATCTTTAGTTAATCTAAATATCTGCAATTAAAAAACAAATTTAGCCGAGAATTCGGCTTTAAAATTGTGCGCCGAATACAGAGTAAACATTGTTATTATTTATCTGAATATCTTTCTGACCTTTTAATCTACAGTGATAGATGTTGGATCCAGATAGAATTTATTTATTCATTAAAATTTAATAAACGTTGATTTTTTTGCTAAAATAATTAAGTAACAATGATCCTATTAAAAGCTTCTTCTTTAGCATCTAAACTAAATGCGGTTTCAAGAATAAACGGAGCTCTTTTCTGTGTCAAAAACCACCAAATTGCTACTTCGTCAAATCACCAAAGTCAGCAAGTTATGAATCAGGAATTTTGGGACAAAAACCAAAAATTAAAAAGGCCCATTTCTCCTTATGTGATGTACAAACCTCAACTGACAACAGTTCTGTCCATTAGCCACAGAATGACAGGACTTGGACTTGGTCTTCCTTTGTATGCTATGGGAATTGCTCAACTAGTTACCAATAATCATTGGGCTAACCAGTTAACTTTGATCCAACAAACATGTCCGGAAACTTTCTCTATAGTTAAATATTTGGCTATCGCAAGTTTTGCCTACCACACCTTTAATGGTATCCGTCATTTGTTATGGGACCTGTCAATTGGTTTTGAAATGAAACAACTTTATCTTTCTGGTTACCTTGTTGTTTTTGTTACTCTTCTAGTTACTGCTTTTGGAATATACAAATATTAATCAATATGTACATGCTTAATTTAGTTGAATAAAATAAATTTATTGCAATAATCAAAAATTATCTTTTTATTTAATCATATTTAAAATAATAATTTTCACAATAAGATTACATATTTTAATTACCTAAATTAATCATTCTAAAAAATTAACAGTTTTTATAAACTTTAAACAATTTAATTTTATTTTCTAAAATATTTCTTATATTATTTATATATTAAATATGAATTTTCCAATTTTTAAATAAGGGTTATTCTTAAAAATACGATTTAACTAATTTTAATTAGTTTTAAATAAAATCTAAATTAAAATTGTATTCAAATATAAATTATTTTAAACAAAAACAAACGAACCAAAAGGTTATGCATATTTTTAACATTATAAATAAACATTCATATTTAAATAAAAGTATGATTTGATCAGATTTTTATGGCAAATAAGTAATATTTAAGCTATGTGATTTTTTTTTATAAATAACAAAATTTTAACAACATCTTATTAAGAAATAGTAAATAAATATTTTTATAAATAAGTTAAGTGTATCTTGTTTATATATGTTAATTAGTTATTCATCTGTATTAAGAGCAAAATATTTGCTTATTTAAAATATTTAAATGTTTTATTATTTTTTTAAAACAATAATGAATTTGGCATATGACCGTTGCTATACACAATAGCTTTAACATATTATCTACAAAATGTACAATTTATAGCTTAAAAAATTAGACTTAAAAAACTTGAAACAAATTGCGTATTTTTTTGCTAACATAAAAAAATAAACAAAGTTAAATCTTAACCAATTAAGAGAAAACTTTTAAATTATAATACTACACTAATTTAAAAAATGATTTAAAAAAAAATTGCCAAAATTAAATCAGCTAAAAAGGTATATCACAAAATAAAAACTTAATAAATTGGTAATAAATAAAACTATGATTTTTTTTAACGTACAATGATTTAACAAAAATGTCAATTTGATTAAAAAATAAACTAATTTAAGCTGCCTAAATAGAAAAAACAGTTCATATTGTGCTAATTAATCAAATATGTTTCTATTAGGTTATCAATTTAATTATTTTAAAACAATTATTAAATATTGATAATAATTTAATTTTAACAAATAAATATGTTTATATTGATCAATTGTAAAATTTTATCTATATATTTCTTTTACTACATCCACATAAATTGCTCCAGATTTGACTTCACATTCAAATTCAATTTGATTTAATTGATTACCCCAATTAATATGCTGATTTTCATCTTGATCATAAAATTTGGCCTGTAATGGTACCGACATTGTTACTCCATCTTGAAATTGCAACATTAATAATAACTTAGTGCGAGCTTTATTTTTATTTGGATCTGTTTTCAATGTTTGATATGAAAATGCAAATTTGGATCCACCGTTATTATTATCTTGATTTGAATTGTCTGTTATTGTAAGTCCAATTCCTTGTAAACTAACGCTTCTAAAAAATAAAAAATTTATTTAATAAAAAAAAACTTTTAATTAGGAAAATTATGAAATGTAAATTATTAATTTAAATGTAAGTTACAAATTTTCAATTTGTAGATGATGGTAGAAAGACAATATTGATAATAAACAAATTTATAATTAAAATTTTTTAATTTCTAATTAATCAAAGTTACTAAAATATTTTGTAAAAAACATAAAAGTTAATACAAATTCCCAAGAAAATTTTATCAATTCAATCGTAAATATTTTGTTATAAATTTAATTAAACACCTGCTAAAAATAATTTAAAAATTTTAATGGATTATATCATAAAAATACATTGTTGATTTAACCAGCACATGCTTTAGATTAATAAGTTTTATCTTATTTAATGAATCTTTTCCGTTTCCGTTAATAATATTTAATTAAACAACTTTTATACAAAACAATTTAGTTAATTTTTTTTTTGTTTAAATTAAATTGCATTTTTATAACTTACAAATTTTGATTTATGTTTAATTAAGCAAGTAAAAAATAAATAAATTAAAAATAATAATTATGTAACTTTCATGTATTTAGCATATTAAATATGAAATTTGATTTATAATTACTTTGGATATATTAATTTGATTTTAAATTTGGTAAATTAAATAATATCTAAAAAAAATAGAAATCAAATTAGATAAACAAATATGACCACGTAATTTTTAGTATGTAAATACAAATAAAAAACATTTAATTAAATATTTAGTATAAGTTTATTATAAAAGTAAACTAGAACAACTACATAAAATAATTACTAGTTGAAACAAACAACCATTTTTTAAGTTTTTAAATTTGGTTAAAGTTTTATGTAAATACATTTGAAATCTAAATTTTATTATTGAAAAAAAAAAATATTTTAATTTGACTTTGTTCTGAATTCAAAAGCAGGTCATGTTCATTTTATATAACCAAAGGTAAATTTATTTAAAATCTGTATTACCATTTGAAAAAAATTTATGTTTAAATCTTTTTAAAGTGGACAATTTAACAAGACAGACTAAAACTTGTCTATAAAATGATTATTAATTAAATTATATTTATTTTCATTTTAAATTTATAGATTATATTTTTATACTCTTAAAATTATATCTAATTTTTCAAATTAAATTTTAGACTTAAATATTTTACAAAAATTAACTGTAAAAAAAATAATTATTTTTTTAATAAATCTTTTAATATTGGCTTAATATTTAAAAAAGTAATAACTTTTTTTTTCTTGGCTGTTTTTAATATCTAGTATATTATAATTATGCTTGATTTAAAAAGGTGTGTTATATACATATTAAAATTAAAATTAAAACATTTCAATATATAAATATTGGAACTTGAACTTTAGTTAAATAATTTTTAAATTATAAATTTTAACATTTAAATTATTTTAGTAAATGTAAAATGATTGATACTAAATTAAATAAGTTAAAAAAATTATATTAAAAACTTTATAAGTATTTAATTAAAAAAATATAAAAAAAAAAAATTTATTATATAAAAAAATTTGATGGTAAAATTATTAATTATAAATTTTTATATCAGAATTTTTGTTTAATTTATTAAAATTTTATTTAAAAAAATTTTATTTAAAAAAAATATTCATTAAAATATTAATATAGAAAATATTTATATATATTTTTAATAAAATTTTGAAATCATTAATATAAAATACTATATGAGCTATAAATTTTTTTTGCATATTTTCAATTGATTAAAAATTTAAAAATAATAAGAAAACTTTTTTTAATTTATTATTTATTTTATTAATTGTTTAATAAAATTTTATTAATATATTTTTATTTTAATTTTGTAAATGCTTTTCAGTAAAGAATTTTATTTATTAAATTAATGAAAAATGAAAAAAACCCAAACTTAAATTTTTTTTTTTATAGTTTTGATAAAAAAAAACTATTCAAAATGTTAAACTAATTTTTTAAATAAATTTATATTTTTAAATAATTTTTAAAATATTATTATAAATACATATAAAAATGTAATATATATGTATATCTAAAAAATACTAAATTTTAATTTTTTTTAAGTTTACTAAATCAAATTTTAGCAATTAAAGATTAAAAATTGTTTATATTATTTTTTAAATAAATAAATAAAAATTAAATAAACATACAATAAACAAATTAAAATATGTTAATGTAAAGTAAAAAAAAAAAAAGAAGATAAATGTTAAATGTATTTATAAAATTTGATTAATAAGTATTTATACAATATTTACTAATAATATATATATATTTTTAAGCATTAAAATTGGTTTCTAAAAATGAAAAAGACAAATTTAACCAATAATATTAGCCATTAAAATTTAATGTCAATATCTTAATTATATATAATTAAGGTTTTAAGTAAACACAAACTTAATTTATTGGTTAACAATATTTGTCAAAATTATATAAGTATCTAAAGTAAGATTTTGATGCTTTAAAATTTAAAAATAACATTTAGAGCTTATTAAAACGCTATAATTTTTGTAAATGATACAAACCTTATTTTATATAGAAAATAAAAATAAATAAATATTTACATTTTTTTTACAAATACAAATATCTATTTTATCTGAAAATAATAAAAAAAATAATAATATAAAGCACAATATGGAAAGAAAATAAAAATTTTATTAAAAAATTAAATATTTTATTAATCTTCTTATAATTTTAAATATATAAATATTAATAACAAAAACTTTGTTAAATACTTAATAAAATAATAACTAAACTATTGAATTTAATTTAAGTTATATGAGCAATTATTTATTTGTTCATCCGTTAGATTATATAACAGTATATCTAGCCTATCACTTATCCAATTATCTAATCAACCATTGAATAACATCGTTAAAAAAATTGAAATAATCGAAGGAAAAAATAGTATTTTGAAAGTTTAATTGCTAGTAACAGATCTCAATTACACTAATGACAGACTAAAGGCATTGATGCCAGAGCTTTTAAAATAACACCAAAAAAAAATTGTAAACAAATCATGCTGTTAATACATTACATTTCATTAAAATAAAAGTTTATTTTTATTGAATTTATTAAAATGTGAAAAATTTTAATAAAAATTGTAAAAAATATATTTTAATATATATTAACAAAAGAAAAAGTAAAAAATATATCAAACTATAAAAATATTTAGAAATTAATTTTTTCATAATTGTTATATAATTAAAAATTTAAACTTTAAATGAATTTAAATAAAAAGAAATAAACAAAAAAATATTAACATTTTAATTCAACGCAATCATTAAAATAATTTTTTATTCGCATCACATGAATAACATTGAAAAATATTTTAAAAACAGGTATAAAGTTTGCATATTAGATCATGATAATTCTTATTTACCATAAATCAAACGTTTCTTGGATACGTTTGAAAATTGTGTGAATATATCTGTTTACAAAGGACAAATTTTTCAGCTTAAAATCTTTAAGTTTAACTCGAAACATTAAAATCTAATCAACCGTATCAATAGACTTTGCCCGATTATTTTCTAAATGTATATATTTATGTATATTTAAAATACTCATATAAATTTAATTGTGAATTGGTAAACACGCAAATATTTAACTTTATGAATTTTTTAGTTAAACAAAATAAAAACTAATTTTGTACTTACTGTAATGAAACAGATGGTTTAATAGTTAAAGTAAAATGATATTCTGTGTCCACTTGCATCTTCAATGTTGTTTCTTTGTCAAATCGGCCTCCATCCTTCTGTTGATACATTAAAATAAAAGCCATTTTTTTTTGTCGTAAACCAGCATAATTTTAAAAAATAGTCCAAAATGTTTAAATTTGTAAAAATGAAATAATTGATTTTCAATTAAAACATGTTCAAATTACCAAAAAGTCAAAAAAACAAAGTAAAAATAAACCAATTCAAACATCAAAAACGAATAATTTTTGAAAGTATATAAATATATTAAAAAAAAAAAATTAAAAAAATGTTACTTTTTAGTAAACTTTTATAATAACGAAAATATCTATAAAAATCAATTATATTAAAATTAAATATTTAAAAAAATAAATTGAGAATAATTTAAAACTAAATTAAAATAAGATATTAATAAAGATAAGATTTAATTAATTTTAAAAAATAAATTTTGTAGCTTAATAAAAAACAATAAATTTAATATTTAATTAATTTATAATTTGTTATATTTTTAAAATTACTAATTTTAAATAAACTACAAAAATATAAAAAAAAAAAAACAAAATTGTAAAATATGGAGAAATTAAATTAGTAAAATATAATATTAAAATTTATCACGTAATATCAATAAGAATGATATTAATCAAAAAAAAATTAATGTTAAATCATCAAAAAATAAATAAAGGAGATTTAAATTTTATATAAATTTTGATCCATAAAAATGATTTGAAAAAAAAATAGCACAAGGTCAAAAAAAAATTTACTTTATAGAGTTATAATAAAAAAGTGAATCAGATTAGTTTACTTGCCCATTAAATTAGACTAATATAAAAATGATGCTTTGAATTTTAACTGCGATCGAAGAGTTAAAATATAAATAAGCATTAAATCTTAAAACTAGGTTAACCTGTATTTTCTTCATAGTTTTTTTGTTATCTTTTCAACCGATAAAGCCAGTGTATTTTTGCCTTGATAACTAATTTATCCCACTTTCTACCAGTTTTGAGATTTCACTTGCATGCACTTGCGTTTTTGAATTAAATTTTATTATAACTACATAGTTTTAAATATTGCACACTTATAAATATTGTAAAATACAAGAACAAGTAATTTCACCAACAGGCTAACAAAAAAGAATAAAACTGTGTTTTTATCTTAATAAAATATATTAGCTTTAAACTTATTATTTTAAAAAACAAAATCTATTATAATAATTTTTTATGATTCTATAAAAAAAAGATGAAAATTAATAATAAAAATCTCACCTTAAAATAAATCGGATTCTCGTCTGATTTACAGATGGTCATAATCATTTTGAATTTGCTTCTAGTGGCCATAATTTTGTTTTTAGCCAAAATCTGATTAGATTGTTTTTCGCAACGGATGATTGAACAACGAGAATGATGATGGAAATGAGAATGTGCCGGCTGCTATGGCAGAAATGTAAGCAAAACCATTGTGTTGTTGTGAATTTAAATATTTATAAAAAGAAAAAAACACGCACAATAAAATTAAGTTAATAAATATTTTAATTAAAAGATGATCAAGATAATTAAAAGAATGAAAACTTTTTCATTAAATTGATTGATATTATATGGGCAAAAAAATTTACAATGGTCATTCCATATTTTTATCAAAAACAGAAAGTAGAAAACAGTTTAGAAAGGATTAAAAAAATAAAAGTAGAAAAAAAAAATAAAGAAAGAAAAAAAAAGGAAGAGATAAAATGAATAGAATAGAAAACAATTAAAAAACAAAGATGTGAATAAAAAAAGATAAATTTTCAGTCTAATATTAACACAACAAAATTATTTTTTAATTTTGATGTTTAATTGTTGGTTTTTCATGTTTCACTATCACATTTACCAGCACATTTTTAGAATCACAAAAATTATCTTAAAACATTTGATGATGTTTAATTTAATTTTTATTTATTATAATATTTTTTTTTTTTGAATAGAAACAACATAAAATTTGTATAGATTTATATTTGACAATAAACTAAAAATGAATTAATGACATTTAATTAATTTTTTTTTTAATTTTTGTATTTATTAAACTATTTTAATTAAGCTGTAGTTTTTTTTTTTAAAATGTAATCATGTCTTATATTGTTTTGTTATACTATAATGTAGAGTAATTTTATGCAAACAATTTGAACAACACTAATTAGATGACAATTATGAAAAAGAAGAATGATCCATGATTATCATAATTAAGAATATATATAATGAGAAATGAGATTGAAATGTTTTTGGTAATCGAAAATATAAGACCAATTCACTAGTTTAGGTTTAAGACATGACATGAATTTTTAGTATTGAAACGGCTTATTAAAAAAATCCATAAAGTTTTAGTACAAAACAAAATAAACAAAATATTGCAATACGATCAAAAAGTGATTTTAAAAATAAACAATAATATTCACGAAACTAGAAAGTAGGCATGCAAGTTTAGGAAAGATGGACATGTGAACTAATTAAGTGGAGGATAAGAGAGTTAGGTTTTTTGGTAGTTTGTGCTGTGTAGGTTTAGGACATGTAAGGTAAGCATGCAATATAAGAAAGTAATGAAGAGTGGCAAATGGAGAGTAGAAAATGAATAGTGGAAAGAGTGAAAAATGAATAGTGGAAAATGAAGGGTGGCAAATGAGGTAAATGAAGAGAGACAAATGAAGAGTGGAAAATGGAGAGAGGCAAATGAAGAAAGGCAAATGAAGAGTGGAAAATGGAGAGAGGTAAATGAAGAGAGGCAAATGAAGAGAGGCAAATGAAGAAAAGCAAATGAAGAGTGGAAAATGGAGAGAGGCAAATGAAGAGAGGCAAATGAAGAGAGGCAAATGAAGAAAGGCAAATGAAGAGAGGCAAAAGATAAATGGCAAATAAAGAATGGCAAACAAAGAATGGCAAACAAATAATGGCAAATAAAGAATGGCAAACAAAGAATGGCAAACAAAAGTGGCAATCAAAGATTGAAAGAAAAAGTTTACCTTAAACTGGCCAGGAAAGAAAAGCTGTTCAAAACAAGTCACATGATCACAAACTGATCACAGAGGCCGGTCTGATGGAACAGTTTTATCGGATCAATCACTTGCCACAGACTATGGCTTCGCAATAGCCTGAGTAAGTCTAGCGCCAAATCAGGTGAGCGTCTGCAATCCTGCCAAACGCATGCACAATTCACGCCCATTCTTGTACACGCAACACTCGGTTCAGCCCAATGTGACCTGTGCGTGTCCGGTTACTGCGCTGTCTGACAGTGCTGGTCTGGCTCGGTTATAGCCAGTCTGTGGTCGGCTGGATGCGCCGAAAAACGGCGCACACTTGCCTCTAATAACATTTCCAAATCTGGATAAATAGGGGGTGAAAACAGGCTCCACTGACCCAGACCGACTGACCCAGCTGAGTCAGTCAAGCCAGGCCTTCGACATGTGTCCAGGTTGTAAATGAGGGGGCGGAAACCAAAAGTATCAAATTCAAACATTCAATGATCTACTTTGCATCCGTTTCGCAATCGAAAGCTTTCTCAGGTGCCAATTGTGCTAATCATCTCTAAGTTGGCATCTTAATACTCGATACACTTTCAAAACACTTTCTAACACTTTTTTTCCTCAAATATCTTTACTTTTTGAGTCGTTTTATCTTAAAATACCTAAAACTTCAAAAAACCTTTTCCGTTCACAAACCTCTTCATACACCTTGCATTTCGATTCTGTTCAAGCTCATGCTTGTATTTATATGACAGCTATTTATATATGACAACTTTTTATTATGTTTTGCGCTTTCTCACTTCTATGTCTTTTTCAATTAAGTTCACTTTTAATTAAATTTACAAACAACTTTCAGATAACCTACTCGATTAGCTTAATATACCAACACTCATTGTGCGTTTTTATAGGATATTAATACGTTTGATCAACGTAAAATCTTCATCTAAAAATTAGCCTCTCAGTCACACACGCTTTGCTACCACACTATCATTACATGGATTGTGCGCATCTTACATCTCAAATATACTTTCTGTCAAAAAATTTTCCTTGCATCTTTAATAAATTTTAATTTAATTTATTTTAAACGATAATTTAAAAATGTTTACTATTCATTTTAATATAGTTTGCATATTTTTCTTACTTGTCTTCTATTTATTTTAAACGCTTATTAAATTATGAAATTTCATTTTTTGTTTATACTTTAAGACTGCTAATTGTGAAAATAACAATAAAATCCACAGTATGGAAATTGTCGTCAAGAAAATTTAAGGCTTTTGGCCTACTAAAAATGGTAAAAAAGTTTCTTACACCCATAAATTTATTTTAAATTAAATTAGTTATTCATTTTTGATTCGGCCATCAAATATAAACTACAAAAACTATAAAAGGTTCATCCGTATAAAAGCAATATAATTGAAAAAACAAGCTAACCAATTTGCAAATAAACAAGTACACCTGAATTACTGTTGGATAATGGGTGAGTTATCGCAAAACAAATCCAAAACAACCGTTAAAAAAATAGGCAAAGAAAACAAATCATTTTCATTCTGATCTTCATTCTGTTTTAGGTAAAATTATTTAGAAAATACCTTTTTTCTATTTTTTTAAACATATTTGATTTGACCTGAATATTTATTATTATTTTTTTATTTCAATTGTTACTTTTTAAAAATCTAATTTTTTTTTTCATCAATATAATTTTAATTATACAATTTAATAAGTAAATTATTCAAAATAATAGAATCAAAACTTAACTATAATAATATTAATATTAATATTGAATAAATATCCTTTAAAATAATAGATTAATATTAAAGTTGAGACATTTAATTTGAAAATTCCAAAATTATTTTTAAATATAAGTAAAAATTATATTAATTTAAAATAATAATTTTAATAATTTTTGTAATAAATTTATTGAAAAAAATATGACCTTGTTATTATTGTTTATTTAGTTACTAGATTGGCTAGTATCTAACTTAAACTGTAACTGTAGCTTTGTTAGTTCATCTGATTGAGTCGACGCATTTCCGATTTCATTAAATAATTCATATAAAAAAACAAAAGAATATAATAAGATGCAATATGAATAAAAGAGTAAAATACCAATTGGATTGTTTGAAATGCAAACTAGTAACAACTCAAATACTATTTCACCTTAAAAATATTTAGTTATTTATTATTTTTTTTAAGTGTTTAATTTCAAATCAATCCCAAAATTTTTACCCTAACTAATATAAATTTTTCATTTTAAACAATTTTATTGCATAATTAAATCTAAATCATAATTCAAATTTTATTGACCAAAATTAAAGTTTAATTTATAAACTAAAAATTTATTAATAAATATAATATAATTTGTTTATTTAACATTTTAATCAATAGTTTAAAAATTATATTTTTTAATTATTTAAATATAATAATTAAAAAGTTAATTTAATAAACAATAAATTAAATAAGTTAATTTTATGGTTAAAAAAAAATTGTCTTCTTTTTTTTTAATTTATATCAAATAAAAGTTTTATAATTAATTTAAAGTTTAAATAATTTGAATTTTATCTAAATAAACAGGTGTAAAAAAAAACACTTATTTTACATTTTTACTATTGCTTTTACATGTTTTTAACTCATTCTGATTAAAATTCTTTATTCTAAAAAACAATTTAATTAAAAGTAAACAAAGTCTTTTATGTTTGTGAATAGATTAGTTTGCTTTGTGTACAGGTCAGTTTAATCACAAAAGACTTCAAAAATACATTTAAGCATAAAATTCTTATACCACATTTTAATACTGTTCATGGTCACGTTTTAAATTACGATCCAACTCATTTTTCATTTGTTCAAATTACAATTTTATCCTCAAATTTCTTTTTTGTGTGAAATGCTCATTCGATTTTTGTTTATTATTAATTATATTAATTTTAAATTATTTTATCGTAAAATTTTATATCATTTTTTTTTTTGCACTAGAATTTCGGAACTAAAGTAAATTTTATTTTAATTTCATAAAATTTTTTAGATAAAAACCTCTATTAGATTGATTTTTTTTAATTAGTTAAGTTATATTTTGGTAAAATAATAAATATTGAATATAAAACAAATTATTATATTTTGTGACAAAGTTTTTTATATGTCAAGGTCGAAAAAAAGGTTAAATAATGGTATATAAAAAAAAAATAAATAAAAGTAAAAATAAACTTATTTAATATAAAAATTTTGAGATAAAACAACTATATGATTCTGTTTAAATTTAATTAAGTTTTTTTAAATTTTTATACATTATTATTAGTAAATAATTAATTATATTTTTCTATCAAAATAAAGGTTTTCTATCAAAATTTAGTTGACCTGCTAATCCTTTAAAAAATTCATTAATTTAATGATTAATAAAATATCGCAATAGTTTTTTAAATTTTTTTTTTATTTATAATTTGCTTAAACCTGATTAATTACTACTGTTTTTGTTTGGACAGTTTAACAATTAATATAATTAAAAAATATATATATAAAAAAATGCTTAATAATTTAAATGTATCAGAATTATAAACATAAAAAAAACTGTAAAATTTTTTTTTGCAAAATAGGCGTATATTGATTGCCTAAGCTTCTATAATGCCAGGTGAAAGCAAAGAAAATATAAGATAAAAAAAAAACGGATCAAAAAGGCTAATATTAAATCTGACAATGTTTAATCGTTAACTTAACCTGTATTCATCGTTAAACTTGATACCAGTTTATTATTTGTCCACATAAACGCCTGTTTTTCAACTTAACACTTGGCTATTTTCACTCACCTGTATATGCCCAAAATAAAAGCAAGTTTACAAAAAAAAAAAATAAAAAAATAAAAGATGATTATTACGATTAATTTGGTCTGAAAATAAAAGATCTAGGCGTATTAGAAAAAACTCATCGCAAATTATTTATTTCCAATTTTACATTCAGTTGATCTAAAATGACTAGAAGTTCAGTAGCTAAGCGCAATAAGAAGCTTCTGTTTACTAAAAAATAAAGTTTTATTTTTAATAAAAAAAAAATGAAAGCAATCACTTTGAAAGAAAAGCAGAATCAAAACTAAGTGAATGGCCTAAAGCTTGGTACAATTATGAATGAAGAATGCTTTTTAAAGCTAATGTGCAAACATCCTGAAGCACCGCAAACTTAGTAACATCTAATCAGAGCGAAAGTGAGCCGTTGAATAGCTATAATAAATAAAAAGAGATAATAAAAAACAGAAGCAAAAAAAAAACGAAATAGAAGATTGAAATAGAAGTAAAGTAGTAGCGAGACAACCTGTACTGATTTAAAAATATATGCATACGTGTGGTGTTTAAGCTAAATGTTAAATTTATCATAGATGTTTTCAGTCTTTGTATAAAATATTAAGCCAGCTAAACAAGTGTATTAGACAGGTAGGCCGACCAGTCAATAGCATTGAAAAAAAAACTGAGTTTAAAACGTTTAAAAAAATATAAAAAATAGACGGATTCCACCCAAGGCCATGCACGTTTACAGGTGTTTTAGACTATTGATTTCGAGCTGGCCAACTACTAAGCAATGAATTACTGCAAATGATAAATTTTGGATACAAGTTTATCAGAAAGAACAAAAAAAAAAATAAATGAGCGAATGCCGGTCTTGTTGATTTGAAAATATAAAATTTACCATTAAACTTGATTGTCTGATGATTGAATTTGCCAATTTTTTCAAAGTTTGTTTTACATTATTATTATATCATCTACTCTTCGTCATTGGTTTTCAATCATCCATTCTTCATCTTTTTTTTTTCTTCTATTTTAACCAAAAATCTTTAATAATTTTTTTTTTTAACCAGTGTCAATTGCTTTTTCTTATGACTTTGCAATGCTTTCTTAAAATGCACTTGTTCAGCCCTCTCATCCAATGCCAGAAAAATCTTTAGCCAGGTTTAAATAATACCAGCTGCTATGGCCTGGCAATCTATTTCTTTGTCTTTAAAAAGCAAACATTCAATAAACGTTTGTTTAATTGTGAACTTCATTGGAAACAGCTAATATTTCAGTCTGTTTCCATCATTTTAGCTTTATTGGCCATTTCGTTAGGCTCAATTATTTTAATGCAAACTATTTTTTACATTGCCTGAAATGTAATTAATCGTGCGCTAATTGATTGGCAGTCTAGTTAAAAAAGTAGCAATTGCTATTAAGAATTTATCGTGACCTATTGCGTCATGCAATCACACAATTCTTACTTGTTTTTAATATAGAATAGCAGGTAAAAAATATAATAAATTTTTTTAGCATTAATCTTATTTCAAAGGCTTTTAATGTAGTTTTTATTTTGTTAATAAATACAAAAAATATTTATTTTTAAAACTAGCTATTAAATCTTACAAAACAACTAAATAATTTTACTTTTTAATTTTAAAAATTAAACATTTAATTAAAATAATTAAATACTTAAATATAAATGTCAAACACTTAATACTAAAAATTTGATAAAATTAATTGGGATATTTTAAATTAAAAAACAAATGAATAAAATTTTGATTAATTTAGATAATATAATATTTAAATTATTTTTTTTATTAAAATAAATTTATTAAAAAATATTATTATTATAATTATTATAAATTTCAAATTTTTATTATTATTTTTAGATTATAGATAATTTTTTTTTTTAATTTATTTTTGATTCTCACAATAACTAATTTTAAATAAAATTTTTTTAGACTAATTTTAAAATTACTATTTACAATAAATTTAAAATTTAATTTTAAAATTTTTTGAAAAAAGTTTGCAAGATGCTTTTTAAGTTGCATTTTTAAGATGTTTTTTATTTATTTAAGATATTTATTAAAACCGCTGACAAATACTAACATTTAAACATATGCTGTCCAGATGAATAATTGGACTAAAAAATGTGTTTTAGATTAATTTCTCTTAAGTTAAAATTTGTTTGTATTTTTTTTAATTAAATTAATATTTTATTATATTTTTTTTAATTATTATTGTTATTATATTGTTATAATATTGACTAATAAAAATATATATCGTGCTCAGAAATTAAATTTTTGTTTTATTAAAAAAAAATTAGCTCTAACTAAATTTTTTTAAAATGGTTTTAATAGCTAACTTATTTTTTCACTTGCTTCTTTTTTTAACAGAATGTTTTTTGTCTATTATAAATAAGCATGGTTCAAACTAAATCAAAGACTGCCTCAGGCAATACATACAAAGTTAACGCCTTTTATGCTTGACCAGTTGAAAGTCGACAATAAAAAATAAACTTGTTTTACGTCAAAGTCATCATAGACCGGATATAAGACGATTTTGAAAGTACTCCAGTCGTTGATGAATGGTTTAATTCAACGAACAATCGTTTAGATAAACATGAAGGAAAAGTGAAAAAAAAAATAAACTAAAATAAAGGAAATAAAGGAAATAGACAAGCAAAATAAGTAATTCAGATAGTTTGTTTTGGTCAAAAACAAAAAACTAAGCAACAGGTGGAAGCAAACTTAATTTGCATAGTTGCAGCAATCAAGAATACAAATGTCATGTAAAATAAAATAACAAAACTAATGGTTAGAAGAAATAAAATATTATCAAAAGAAAGTGCAATCTGACCAAGTAAGAAAACGGCATTTCAAAGTAACAAGTGCAAAACTAACCAGCAAGTAATTTAAGTATTTTTAAGACAAAACAAAAAACATTTAATTGCAAAATGCCGATTTAGGTTTGTATTTATTATTTCAGTGTTGGTAGAAGAAGCTTTTAAAATACTGAATTTTTTAACATTTAAAAAAGTTTTTCTTTTTTTAAATTTTTTACATTTACTCATAAATTTTTATCTTCATTAATTGTCATATTTAAAAGATATTCTATTTAAATTAATAAAAGTAAAACCTAAAAAATTCAATTTAATTAATAATTAATTATTTAAAAAAAAAATCAAAAATACGTAAAAAAAATAAATTAAATATAAACAAAAAAAAATAAAAAAAGGAAACAAAACAATTGTAATTAAAAACTAGTCAAAAATATAATGATGCTTATAAAATAACCAATTTTAGCACAAGTCAAACACATGTATAGTGGTCAGTAAATTAATAATGATCAATAGTAAGTTTACGGATTCAACTCAATATGTGGCCTACATGTGTTTATTTATTTTAACCATATGCTCTTTGCTATGTAACTTCCCGATTCACGTGTTGATGTATGTGTGAGAAAGTTTTCAATCATAATAGAATGAAATTTTTACAAAGTTTTAAAAATAAAAAACAATATTTGAATAAAATAGTGAATAAATTTTTGGTTTACGTTTGTACGTAACTTGAACTGGCTATTCTTAAAAATTTTGGTTAAGAATATATAATTTACTAGATTGAAAAAATGCAGGAAATTTATTCTTTAAAAAAAAAAAATCAAAATACACAATGATTGAAAATTGAATAAGTTTAAGCACTTTAAAAAGATTTAAAAATACTAAACTAACCCGTAACATATATCTCAGCTTATTTTGTTAAAAATTTTAATGACTGTAAATGAATCTTATGTAAACTACTAAATACATTGAAAAAAATTATAAATAATATATATATCTATTAATGTATATTTAATAATAAATATTTGAAGGAAAAAAATATAATTTATCAGTATCAAATAAAATTTTTGTAATTAGAAATCATAAATAAAAAATTTCGTTGAATTATAAAAATAAAAAAAAAGCAAACTTTTAAATAAAAGTAAAAACAAAAAATATAATAATATAAAAAATAAAATATTTTTAATTATAAAATGACAGCATGTTTTAAAATTTAAAATGGTAAATTTTAAACTTTTTTAAATTAACTAATTATCTATAAGAGGTAAGGCTTAAGAAAAAAAATAAAGAATAATTGATGCTAATAAAAACAGAATAAAATTAATGTTTTGGATGACTGGAAAAATAATATTATTTATTTAAAAGGTTTTAGGTTAACCTAAACTGATATAATAAAAAAGGTGAAAAAAAAAGACAAAGTGTAAGTTAATGAAGAAGATTATTATGTAATGTGTAATTTTTCATATAATAGGATATGAAAAATGCAAAAGAGAGACAGATTAATAAATTGTAAATTGATTAAAAATTTGAATAGTTTAATTAAATAGAATTATTTAAAATAAATTTTAAAATTTAATTTATTAAATAAGTTAGATTAGTTATTTAAAATTTTGTAATAAAAAATCAATGATTAAAAGTTACAACTATTTATGTGAAAGAATTTTTTTGAAATTTATAAATGAATTAAAAATAAACACCCAAGCTTAATCAGGTCTGAACGGGATCATAGAGAAAATAGTAAGAGGAAGAAATGTCCAGAAAAAGCAATAGGAACAATAAAAAGTGGAAAATAGGGAGGTAATGAAAATAAGAATTTACTTAGAGAAAAAGCAAGAAAAATGTTGAAATGGCAAAATATTAAGACGAAGTTGTGCAAAAAATATTCTCACGCATTTGTAAACAACGTGCGTCAATACAGAAACGGCCTAAACAGCCGGCCTAACTGACAAAAAGCTTAAATATTTTGGCCAAAGTAGCCATCATAGCTAGAACAGTTCACAGAAAACAGATTTATGGGTCAGACATTGGTTTGAAATAAAAACTTTCAAAACTATCAAGATTACCTAGACTGACAAGATTATTAAGTTTAGCAAAAATATCAAGAAAATTAAGACTATGAAAAATATGAAAAATATGAAAAATATGAAAAATATGAAAAATATGAAAAATATGAAAAATATGAAAAATATGAAAAATATGAAAAATATGAAAAATATGAAAAATATGTAAACTAGAAAGCTGAAAATTATCAAAATCAAAAAAGATGCAAAAAGATGAAATTCACGTGTTTTAAAATTAAACTTTACCTGATTGTTAACAAAAAATAAACTAAACTGTCTAAATTAATAAGGTTTTGTGTTTAACTCTGAACCAAGCATTTAGCACTTACAGCCCCTCCTAAGACCGTTGCTTACCTGGCCTAAACCGACTTGCGATCACCGATCGTGAGAAAAATACGTTTTCTATTACGCTTCAATACATATGTGAATAGTGGTTAAAGTGCTGATCTAAGGAAGAGAAAACTGGGCTAAAGGTTCACACACATTCAAACTGACCGTCAAATCAAATGTAAAGGCCCACTAAAATACAGGTGCAAAGGAATCGATACATCTGTTGTAGTTTAAATAAAAAACAAACGTTTTTATTGAGAAAAGCAAATAGTATCGAAATGCGTTTACCATTGGTATAACTTGAACTTTTTATAGCAATTGCATTTTCGTACAAACTAGTTTGAAAATTTGCGATTTACCGCCAAGCAAAGAAATAAAATTGAACTATAATAGAAAAGAGTTGAGAACAAAGGAAATTAACTGAAAAATGAAACTTTTAGTTAAATTAAAATGAGCAATTAAGTTTTACTTAAACGGATTTCTATCTAAAAATAAGAAAGATTAAATTTCGTACTATAATTAACACAATTGAGAAAAACAATAATTCTAAAACTAATTAAACAGATTTTAACAATATTTCAGACATAAAAGTGTTTTAATAAAAAAAATATAGTCACAGAATTTGATTTGATAAACATTTGCACCGAATTGTGATTTGGCCTTTGAAATCAAGTTATTTTTAAATAATATTTCTTAAATAAAAAAATTTAGGAAAAGTAATCAAAGTCAATTCAAGCAAGACATATGACATAATTATAGACATAATTCACAACGATCAAAAAGCAGATGAAAAAGATCAAATTTTTTT
This sequence comes from Pyemotes zhonghuajia, assembly GCA_025170145.1. Taxonomy (NCBI): domain Eukaryota; kingdom Metazoa; phylum Arthropoda; class Arachnida; order Trombidiformes; family Pyemotidae; genus Pyemotes; species Pyemotes zhonghuajia. The sequence goes on along the minus strand of CM045844.1, from coordinate 8,185,764 downwards.
TTGTATTCACACTATTTTAAATTTCAAGTTTGGTCAACATGTTTAAGACTTGCTTTTATAAGTTTGTAAAGTAAATGCTTACAGAAAGGCCAGTGTTTGTCAAGTAAATCAACATTAGTTTATCAATTTTTTTTGTTCTCATTTCAACAACATGTGTCCAAATAGCAAAACAATGTGCTTTCAATGTGTGTATTTAGATAATAAATTTAAATCTTTTGTTGCTAGCTAATTTCACTCAAATTAATTCACACTGCTTTTTGTTTATCTTAAATGTTAGTGAATCCAGTATTAAATTATAATTGTTAATTTGGAAAGCAAGTTTTAGAAAAATTAAAAATTTTTCTTCTTTAAAATCTAGTAACTTATCGATGGATGTCCTTGTTTTTGAGCATCGAATTTGTATCAAATATTTGAATGGCATTTACTTTGAAAAGAAAACTTTTTAACGCTTCTTTGTTTTTTTTCTTTTGATTTTATAGTTGCAGTAATCTTTTTCTCACTTTTTTCTTGTTGTTGAAGAATTTTATTTCAACTGTATTCACTTTTTATTGATTTTTTCAGCAAAATACATATTTCGGTTGAATGGGGAGGTAAATCGCTATTTGAAAATGCTACTGAATAAAACAAAATGATTGTAACTCATTTACACAATATAAACACTTAATTTGTTCTTTAAAAATCAAAACAAGCCAGATCAAAAAAGAAATCATAAAAATTGAAAATTTAATCTTATTTTTGTGAAATAACTTAAAGACTTGAATTTCGAAAGTTCTCTTTCAACAAAAAGAAACAATATTAAGTATAGATTAAAGAAAAGTTTCAAGCTATTTGGCCAACATTGATGAACAAGCCGATTGCGAAAATTGAAAAGCAAATAAAAATTAAATTGTCATAATTGAAAGTGCAGGAATTCAATTTATGATTCGACTTTTTTGGTTTTGTTAGGTTTAGGTATGCTTATTAGTTATTGGCTGATTCCGTACAATTTGAACAATCTTTTTTGAGTGGATTAGGTTGTTCAAAGTGCAACCGGATTTGCACATTGAAAGTGAATAGTTTTGCACCATTAGAACAGATAGATTAATTAGAAAGAACAGAAAATCAGAAGTGAACTTGTTCAACTTTTGAACAGTTCAACTTGCTTTGCTGGCACCCGAACCAATGGATGAACAAAATAGTGGAATAAGGTTGTGCTAGATTTGGCACTCGATCAGAATGATTAAATAAAATTTGTTTGCTTTGTTGGCGTTTCTCTTAAGCGAAGCCAAACAAGCTTTTTTAGTGAACAGCGTTTGGACTACAAGTGGCAAAGCGAAATTGGTTAATCAAGTTTGCTGCCAAATTAAGATTGTGGTTTCAGCAACAACGGTAGTTAGTGCTGGTGATAGCAAACGGAATAATACCTGTTGTGGCTGAAAGTGAGCAGTAAATTGTAAGCCAGGATTGGCTAATGCTTGCCAAGCAAGTGAAGCTAACTCTTGAAGTCTTAATGTTCTTAAATCTTAAAGGGCGTCTTAAAGTTCTGAACGGAATTTGTTCGAGTGTCCAGATCTGGACTAGTTGGTGGTAAACTGTGTGGCCAAAGCCAGTTTGCCCTGTTTGCCCTTTAGACTGACCAGTCTGGCTGTTAGGGCCGCCTAGCTCTGTTCAGGGGGCGCTGGCTCAAGCCAAAGTAAGGGCCAGATTGAGTTGCAACTAAGTGGCGCTCATTTGCAATTTGCAACAGGCACACAACCCATCTTGTCAAGCCAACTCTGATCAAACCAAATCTGATCAAGCTAACTTTGATTAATTCAACTCTGACCAATACAACTCTGACCAATGCAACTCTAACCAATGCAACTCTGACCAATTCAATTCCGACCGATTCAACTTTGACCAATTTAACTCTGATCAAACCAGCTTTGATTAAACCAACTTTAATCAAACTTTTGTCATTCTTAAACTCAAATGTGAAGTGAATTGTTATACAAATGATACATTAATGTTATTAGCAAATCTTTGCTACTTGAGCAATTGTAAATTGTGTTTGTTTGTGCTGCCAGTCTTAAACTAGGTCCACATCCTAAACAACTAGTCTCAGCGATGAGCCTCAGAAATTAAACTGCCAAACCAGTCTAGCTTTGTCAGTGTTTTCACTAGATTGCTTCGCCTGACTTAACCTTACTCTTTCGGATCAATCTGAAGAACCAGTTGCAACTTGCTGGAACAAGTGGCAAAAATGGCATTCATTAATGTGGCCGAATGGAGTCCAGAAAACGTTTCTCAATGGCTGCAAGGTATGTCTGCTTTATAATTTAAAATTACCTCTCCTGTGCTCGGGTTAATTTATTACAGTTAATTAGATTAGTGCCTAATTAGGCTTAAATCAATGGGCACAGACCAGTGACAATGGTCAGCAAATACAGATTAGCAAACACAAATTAGTAGTCTTAGATTAGCGGACACTGATCAGCAAGCACAGATTAGTAGCCACAGATCAGCAGCCGCAGATTAGCAAACACAAATCAGAAGCCACAGATTGCTTAATTAGGCTTTTCTCTTTGTCCGCTTCTTTTCCATTCCCACCAGATCCTTACAGGCTGGTTTATGCGCGTCGGGCAAGTTAAGGTCATTTACTTGGCCAAACTTCTCTCTGACAGACAAGCAATCGGCTCAACGTTTTCCATTGCTCATACTTGTAAAACGCTGGCCAACACTGTCTTAGGTGGCTGTATCTTCACCTGAGATAAACGTCTTAAAACAAGCCAGGCTGGGTAAACAAAACTCACAAGCATTGATCAAATGGCAAAAATGCTCGGCACCCATAACCAGTTTTTGCATTCATTTTCCTAATAGCTATATGCATTGTATATATATTCATTTTCTTCATTTCTTATTTGTACTTATTTATTATTTATAAAAGTTTGCAGCTATTTTGCGTCCCTGTTGTTGATTGCATTTGCTCACACAATGTTCAAGTCCATTGAAACTCGATGGGATGCAAATAAGCTGTTCTGGCTAGGATTCTGATAGGACAAATCTGGTTTGCATTGTTTTTCTCGGCTGTTTAAAATTTGACCTTCAAAAAAGTCGAATTAAAAATAGAAATGTATATCATATAGGGTAACATTAGTTTTTGCAAGATCACTTTGTACGACCACTTTGGTAAAACTGCTTTGCAAGATCACTTTGCAAAATCACTTTACATATCTTTTAAATTGTTTTTACCTGTATTTCATTTTAGTCAGCGCTTAACATACTAAACAATCTTTATTTGAAAATTTATTTTGTCGTGGGCCGACAAGTTCAAAAACATAATCCACTATTGTCGACATGAAAATCTTTAATCAGTTTTTTCAAGATTGAACAAACCTTTTTAATCGAAATGCTTTACCTGAAAGTTTGGCCAAAAAGTGATAAATATTTGCTTTAACAAAATCGCGCAGCCTATTTACTGAGCTTAAATTTTTGCAAATCTTGACATTTAACGTTCAAACAAGTCTTTTAATGAACAGGTTGGTCTTTGTCACTTGGCCAATGGCCAGGTGTGCTTTCTTTCTCACACGCTTAGTGGTCGGTCATTAAGTCGCAAGTTTGATACTGTCTAAACCATTGAAATCAAGTTTGAGATTCTGATGTGAAAATAATTCAAAATGATCGCAACACATTTTTTGCTGTTTTACAGATCAAACAACTTAAGCATTAAAAAGCATATAAAACGCTAAAAGGCAAAATGTCATCTTTTTTAACAAATCTTGTCTTTTCTGATCGAAATCATCAATTATGCGTTCATTAATAGCTTTAAATGTCATCAAATATTTCCAAAATCACTTCAAACTTTGCATTCTTAATAAAATAATCTTTTCATAGGTCTAGAGGACTGTATTATGCCTTACGTGCATTTTTTTCTTGACAATCAGATAAACGGGTGTCGTTTGCTTTTGCTTACATCAGACGATTTAAGTAAGCTAAACGTGACCAAAATCGGACATCAAGAAATTATTCTAGATGGTGTGGATTTGTTAAAACATTTGCATTACAATTTTAATTCCGAAACTTTGCAATCATTGGCACTTCGACTAGGATGCAAATCTCGTTCTTTGTATAATCAGTTAAAACAAGAAGAAGATAAAGAACGTTTACAAAGCCAATTGCAAAATAATTGTTCTGCAAATCATAATTCTACAAATAATCAGAATAATAGTCACAAAGAAGGCAAAGAGAATAAAGATCATGGTAAGGATAATGGAAAGCATTCTAGCAAACAAAGCAGTACATTGAATGCAAACTTATCTGCATCATGTATAAGCACCAACAAAGTGTCCACAAAAACTTTATTCGATGTTTGTAACATCTTAAACGCAGCTAAAACTTTTATATCTTGGATTGATCGCTATCCATTTGAAGGACAAGAAATTTACGTGCCAATAAGAAAGACAATATTAAAACTTTCTATTGAATTAGCATCTACTGCACAACGAGATCAGTTTGTGGAAAAACCAAATCAGATTATTTTAACAAACTGTTTAACTTTTGCCGAACTTTGTGAACGTATTGTTCAAGACTTACATGATAGTCTTGCCATTCAACCAGCTTCTCTAGATGTGGCTCTAATTAAAAAACGTTCTAACGAGGAACTTGGAATGCACATCCATTCTTCATATTCAGGTAGGTTAATTATTGCATTTTTTACTTTTGTAACTGGATTCCTTTACAGGAATTCACATAATAAGTGGAATTAAATTGTCTAGTGCGACTAACAATTGTGGTCGTATAGATGAAGGTGATGAAATTGTACAAGTAAATTACCGAACTGTTGTTGGTTGGCAATTAAGAAAATTAGTTGAAATCATGAAAGAATATCAAACAGAGCTTGTGTTAACTTTAAAAAAACGACCTAAACATAGTGTGGCAGTTGGTCAAGTGAAAGTGATTAAAGCGTTTAAACTTCCTGCCAAAAAAATGATGCCAAATCCATTAGACGAAATAAACGGATTACAATTACCTTATTCGACTCAGGCACAATACATACCTATACCACAAAAATCTGCATCACCAGACACAACTACTAATATTAATTCAAACGGGTCAGATAATATTTACAGTCATAGCAACGGAATTATAACTTCAAACGAAGGATGTAACTTAAATAGCCTTAACAAACCTAAAGCAACAGTAAGAAGAAGAGCAACTATTTCAGGAAGCTCTTCTTCTGTTAATGTTTGTGGCACAATACGAGTTGATGATTTATTAATTGCTAATCACAAATCGTCATCTCAAATCCATGGAACATATAACACAATAAAGCCAAATTCAAGTATAAAATCACATGCCATAAATTCAATACAAGACAATATGCCTCATACAAAAGTGCCACCTCAAAATATAGGCACTCAATCGCAGAATATGATGCCTGTCAAAGATTTAAGTGCAGAAGATACGCAAAGTCCAAAACAAACAATCCCCAAACAATTGAGTACTTTTAAAGCCATACAAAATAATCCATCACAAAATACAGCATCACCCTCTCTTGCCTTATCTACATTTTCATCTGTCATTTCATCTCAAACAAAACTTAGCACTTTTAAATCTGAAACCAATGATTTGCCTAGTGAACCAAATACACCAACATGTGGTTTACCACCTCCAACTTGTAAACCTCCACCACCTCCACCATGTCGAAGACATACAACATTGGTGTCTAATAACTCTGTGTCTGTGGCAGCCAAACAAGCCATTGCTCAAAGAATGGCGATAGTCGCTCAACAGCAACCTCAAGCATTAAATCGAAATGTCACATTAAAACAAGTGCAACAAGAAAATGCAGCTTTTTTAAAAGCCAATCCAAACTCGGGTTTGAACAATTTACCGGGATCAAACGGAAACTTGACTCTGCTAAATGGATGGATGCATACCAAAAGAGAGCATTTCAACACTTTGCTTAATGCTAATGCAAAGTGGACTGCTAAATTTATTCAACTTACCACTAATTATCAGTTGTACGCTTTTAAAAGCGAAACAGCTAATAAAGCAGATCTTGTAATTAATTTAGCAGCATTTAAGATCTCTCCAGCTTGTGAATGCAAATCCAAAGAAAATGTATTTAAAGCATTTAATAAACATGTTATATTTATGTTTTCTGCAGAGTCTCAAGCACAGATGCGTATTTGGGTGGACACTTTAAGACAATTAATAGCAAATTGTGCAACAACTAGACCTGAATTAATGAAGTTAGTGGCTGCTGCAGATGTAGCTTGTTATAGTGAAACCGAAGATGAAGAAGATGTAATAGATGATGAAATGGTTTTGCAAAATTTTGCTAATGAACTGGTCGAATGCAGTAATGAAACAGCAAAAAAATTAAAAGATGAAAATAACGTAAAAACCGAAAATCCAGAATATTGTGAACCGGAAATTTACGTTAATAAAGAAATTGCTAAAAAATCAGAATCTAATGAAATTTCTACAAATAATAATAAATCAGTTTCTACTGATAAACAAGAAATTAATGAAGAAGAAAAACATAATCGAAGAATGACTCGTTTGCTTAATAGAAGGAGACAACGATATATTTCTACTGTGGATTCAGGCAGAGATACTTCACCTGCATCAAGCTCTTCTTCTGATATACAAGCTGGTGAATTATTACTTAGCAAATTTAGTGCTATTTCAGAATTAAGAGAAAAATTACAGAAACAAGTTGCTGAACATACCAATCAAAAAAATTCAAATACACAGTTTTCTAGATCTATTAGTTGTATGGATTCTTCTTCCATACAAAGTTTGAGAACTAGATTGCAGTCTATTAATGGTAAAAATGAAGAAGCTTGTAATTTGCAACTTTCAAACAAATTGTCGGGATCTCAACAATCCCTATCATCAAATAAACATACAGAAATAAAAAATGATTTGCCAACAAAACCATTGTATATGAATAAGTTGAACAAAGTTCTTCCACCAATTCCACCTTTACCACCAAGACCGCCAAAACCAGCAGGTATTCAAATGATTGCCCCTAAACAAGCAGAAACTGTGTCAACTTCTATATCAGATAAAAACCTTGATCAAGAAAATCTTAAAAAAAAACCTTCGATGCCATTACCGCAACCAAGAGTTTCAAAGAAAAATGTAAACAACACATCTGCAGATAAAAATGAAGAATTTAAATCAAATGAAAGTGGAATACAAAATAAACCGAATTCAAATCAGACGCCAGCAGAATGTATGGTTAGTTCTTCAGTTAAAAGTCAAAATAGTGAAAATGAAGTTGAAAATAATGAACAAAATAATATTATTCATACTCAAAATAAAAAGTCAGATGATGAATATATAAATAACATCATTGACGAATTATACAATTTTGTAGAAGATAAGACATACTCAGATAAAGTACAAGCGTCTTTTAACAAGCCTGTGCTATCAAATATTTCTACAATGCATTCTGTCACTGGAACAGCACCTGTTCCTACTTTGAATAAGGTATCAAATACAGGAATAGTCCCAATTTTAACTTCAAACAACAAAGTAATTCAAAAGCCAAAATTAGATGAAGAAGAGTATTTAGATGAAGAAGAGGAAGAAGACGAAGAAGAGTATTTGGATGAAGAAGATGAAGAAGACGAAGATTATTTAGAAGATGAGGAAGAAAATGAAACTGGTACATATCAAAGTGTTCTTGATAAAGAATACAATCGTTTATTTGGAAATTTACCAAATACTGGCCATGAATATCAGCCTTTTGACAAACCACTAAGTGCAAATTCAATGTATAATAGCAGTTTCGGCAACACAGCCAATCAACATCAGCAAATAGGTATCCAACATTTACCAAGCATGTCTTGTGTTCAAAATAGAACAGGACAGCTGGACACTGGAAATAGCATTTCTTCAGGTAATGGCAATTCAATGTTTTCAGCACCTGGCCCAAATTTTTTGACAAATGGTGGTCCGTCCGTTGCTAGTTCCCCCGGAATGCATACAATTGATAATACATCCAGTTTGCAGACCAGTAGCACAACAGCTCAATTCAGTCAACTGTCGCAGTCTTCATCAAACATAATGCCTAATGGATTGAGTGGCAACCAGGAGCATTTGAGCTTGACCAACGGAATGAATCAATTAAATGCTCAATTCAGTCAGATGAACATGACCAACGAAGAACATTTAAGTGACAGTTCTAGCGGGGTTAGTTCATATTACTCGGCAATAGCCGAGTTACAATCGGCCGAATATTTGAAAGTGTTGCATATGCTGCAACAACAACACCAGCAACAATTAGCACATTTGCCAGTAGAAGTGCAGCAACAGTTTGCTGTGCAATTTCAGGAGCAGTTCCAGCAACATTTTCAATACCAGCTGCAATTACAATTGCAGCAACAGATGCTGCAACAACAACAAGGACAAGATAGCCAACAACTAGCTTTGCAACATCATCAGACTCATTTCACACAGCAGTCCTTAAGCACGGCTAGTGTGAATGGTGGCGGCTCATTAGGTGCAACAGCTTCTAGCCATACCACCAGCCCTTTCAGTGAGATGTCCGAAGACGGAAGCAGTATCGGGCATAAGCCAATGCTAACGCATGAAGATCTTTATACTTCTAAGCATGCAGACAGCGGTGCTCTAGAATCTGCTTCTGATTCTTCCTTATGTTCATCTACTGATTCTCTTAGCGCAGATCCGGACACACTAGCCGCCATGCTTGCTTGTGGAAACAATGGCATCAATGCGGCTTCATCCAACCACGGTAATAATGATAAGAACAAACACAAAAAAGCCGGACGCAAGTCTAGCTTTCGTTTGTTTGGCTCACCCAAGTTGCTAAAAAAACTAACCACATTGAAACATCAAAAGGAAAAGCGCTCAGGAATGTCTGGTGGAGTGAACAAAGGCGCCAATCTTAATGGCGGCTGCAGCGTTTGGATATCATCTGCAAACTGCAATGTAGATCAAGATCAAAGTGACACTGATTCGTTACATTCCAGTGCTGCCGAACTAAATTCAGTCTTTGGGAACAAACCAACCGTTGCTGCTAAATCTGAACTTGATACAGTTGGAACTCAAGTTTGCCCTGATTCTGCTGCTCGTCCTTTACGGACTCATAATGGAGGACAATCAGCCATCGTCAGTAGTAGTTCTTCGCCTACTAGTTCTCAGTCTTCATTCATTTGTACTGCCAAAATTGCACCCACAACGCCAAAAATAGGAAATACATTGGCAAATTATTTGTTTGGAAGGACAAAAAATGAAGATACTCAAAACAAACACTTAAATGGCAAAAATGCGCCTCAAGTTACTCAAGTAATTTACAAACGTAAACCGGCGATCATTTCTCAAAAGCCGAAATTGCCAATTGCTAGTCGGAACAAAGTTGATTCTGGACACGCGAATCAAAACAATGGCATTAAAAAAGATGATAATGATGAAAGGCGTTTAAGTGACACTTCGGACGATAGTGGTCAAATGGTGGTTTTGCAAGACGAAGATGATGAAGATGATCCTATTTATGCTGAAATTAATGAAACCCAATTAGTTTTAGAGGAAATGCGACGAAGCTTGAATCGCCATTCTACTGAACGCAAAATTATTGAGTTGATGCTCCAGTCTAACTCTACTTCTACTCTTCCATCTGCAGATGAAGTGCAAGTTAAATGATTTAATCTAATTGATTATCATTCAATTAAAATGCATTAATCTATTAATTAACAGTTTGGTAATTGATCTTGTTACATTTTTTCTATATTAATATTACTTTTTTGTTTTTTAATCAATCAGTTTATACTATTGATTAACAAACAAATCGCAATAAATTAGTTTAAAGTAGTTATTGTTTGCGTCAAAAAAATTAACAAAATGTGATATTGATCTCAATAAATAAATTAATTCAAAAAAAATATTTATGTTTAAAATACCATAGAAACAACCATTCAATTTTATTTTTAAATTTTTGTTATATAACTAATAAGATAACACCTATTAATCTAGTAAAATTTAATTTAAACAAAATATGGACAATTCTTTACATGACTAATGCATAATGCTAATTATGCATAATAATTTTATTTATCATTTTTAATGTTTTTATAAAATAATTAATGAGTTTAAATTAAAAATTTTTTAAAAGCAATTATACTCTTTAAGTATAAATTAAGTTGATCACAAATAAAAATATAGTGATTTGAAACTACATTTTAATTGTAGGTAGCTCAAATGTAAATTATGTTCAGTAAAAATTAAATTTTTAACCTATAAATTTGTAAATTATATTTTTAATTTGTGCCTTTCAAAATTCTAGTTTTAAATTGAATAACAATTTACTAGATTAAAATTTATATTCAATAATAACTTATAATTTATATATTAAAAAAATTTTTAAAAAATATATTTTTTTCTCTATTTAATAATCTAATTCTAATTTACAACTCAAGTTTTTTTTTTAAAAAGCTTAGCTTATTTAAAATTTAAATGATAAACCGATAATTAATTAATTTAACTAAAATTCATATTTGCAGTGTTGTTAATTAGTTTTATTTTCAAATTAAAAATTGAACGTCAAAATTAAAAAAAAATCTAATGCTACTACAGGAATTACGCATTAAATTTTTAAAACATGTTATATACAATTAAGGTGAGAAGGAAGATTAGCAAATGTTTAAATTAAAAGGCTTTAAAAAACTTTTAACTTTAAATCTTTGCTTAAATCAGCATTTTCAGAAAAAATTAAAGTTAAAAAAATTTTTTATTAAGGCTGAATGGATAATTACTTTTTAAATAAATTTATGCACCTGTGTGCTAAGTTGTTTTTTTTTTAATATTGTAAAAAGCAATTTAACCCTGTAGTTTTATTTGAAAGTGTTTAAAACAAGCTTTAAAAAAATTTATTGTAGTCCAAAATATTTTATTTAAATAACATTATTCATCTAAATTGAATTTTATAAAAATGACTAGTGCAAGTATCATAGGTGGTGGCTTAGTTGGATCTTTACTAAGTTGTTATTTAGGAAATAAAGGAATTAAAGTAGATTTATTTGAAATGAGAGGAGATTTACGCAGTTTGCCTGAATTACGTGGTAAATCAATAAATTTAGCTTTATCTAATCGTGGATTACATGCATTAAATAAACTTAATCTTGGTGAAGATATCATTGATCAATATGCGATTCCTATGTACGCAAGGTTGATACATGATTTAGACGGCAAAACAAGAGAAATTCGATATGGTAAATCTAACCAATGTATTTATTCAGTTAGCAGACGAAAATTAAATGAAATCTTACTTAATAAGGCACAAAGTAGTAAAAATGTGCAACTTCACTTTTATCATAAATTAATAAAAGCAGATTTTAATAAAAATTTGTTAACTTTTGAAAATATGTCTAATAAAAATGATAATTTTACTAAAAAAAAAAATTTAATAGAACATCAATCCGATTTGATATTTGGCACCGATGGGGCTCATTCGGCAGTTCGATCTGCTTTAATGAAGAATACAAGATTTAATTTTAGTCAAAATTATATAGATCATGGTTATATTGAATTAACTATTCCACCAATCAAATCATCAACAAATGGTACTGATTTTGCAATGCCAATCAATTATTTACATATTTGGCCAAGAGGAGAATTCATGATGATTGCTTTACCTAACCAAGACAAAAGTTTTACACTAACTTTGTTCATGCCATTTATTAAATTTGACTCAATTAAAAATGAAAAAGATTTAATAGATTTTTTTAAAATTAATTTTGCTGATTCTATTTCTTTAATTGGTAAAGATGAACTTGTGAAAACTTTCTTTCAATGTAAAGCTTCTCCTTTGGTGTCAATTAAATGTTCACCTTTTAATTTAGCTGGTAAATGTGTACTTTTAGGGGATGCTGCTCATGCAATGGTCCCATTTTTTGGTCAAGGTATGAATTGTGTAAGTATTTAAAAAGATTGTTTAAGGTTTAAATTCGAAATTTATTTGAAAATGCATTTTTTATTTTTTTTGATCAAAGGGATTTGAAGATTGCGATGTGATAGACGATTTAATATCAAATTGTAAAATAGAACCTAATTTTGAAGAAATTTTTAATGAATTTAATAAATTAAGGTCCAAAAATTGTAGCATTATTTGTGATTTAGCTATGTATAATTATATTGAAATGCGTTATTTGGTCAACACAACTAGTTTTGCGATAAGAAAGAAATTCGACACCTTAATGCATCGAATTTTTAATGATAAATGGATTCCATTATATACAATGGTAAACGCTTTTTTTTTTTTTACTAAATCAAATATTTATTAATTTTATTACAGGTAACTTTTAGCAGACTTCCATATGAAAAATGTATTCAATTTAAAAAAGATCAAGATCGTTTTATTAATAAAACATTTAAATTTATTTCATACACTTCAATACTTGCAACGGTTACTTTGATAGGATTTAAATTTATAAACAAGCATTAATTTTATTTAATTAACTTTTTGGAATTGTTCATAGTATATTAATTGCTTTTAGTTATAAAAGAATTTATTTTTTCTCAAAAATTAAATTAAAAAAATACAAAATTTAATTAGCTTACAAAATAGTTTTCCATTGTTGGTTCAAAAATAGTAGCCATAATTAAATTAATTTTTTTCAAAAAAAATTGGAAAAAAAACAAAAACAATTTACATTAGAATTAATAAATAAAGTTAAATTTAAAGAAATGTCCACATATAAAATTTTTATGTTTAGTAAATAAAAGATAAACTGGTTCACATTTATTTTAGTTGAAATAATAAAAAAAATAATAATAATTTTAATAAAAAAGCTTTTTTTTTTTTGAGTAAACCATAAAATTGAAAATGTCAACAAAAATTTAAAGAAACGAAACACTTTTTTTATGTTAATTCAAATCTTAAATAATTTTCAAACTAGTTCATCAATTCAAAACTGGGATAAAATTAGATTAAGATAAAAATTTAAAAAAAATTCACTTAATAGCACTTTAAATAGTTTAAACTAGAAGAAATAACAATTGCATGAAAATTTATTTTATATTTTAAGTTCCAAGATTTTTAATTTAAATTTAAATTAAAAAAAAATTATATGATATTATTTAAAAATAATCAAAAAAATAATAAATTATCGACAATCTAATCAATTAAAGATAAATTATTGTTATTGCAAAAAATGTATGATTAGCAAAAAAGTAACAGCAAAATAAGCTATTAAATCAATAATGATTAATTTATTGGCTCATTTGTGTCATCAAATAAAATCACAATATTTTTGCATATTTTCTTACAAAGAAATAAGTTCACACTTACATGAACATTATTATTGAAAAAAAAAATAATAATACGTTCTATTATATGTATGTAAATATTTTTTTTTTTTTAAATTGATTTTCATCTAAATTCAAGTATAAACACAAATCTTCAAAACAAATTTAACAAAATTTAAAGATATAATTTACAATATGTTACATAACAGCTTGTGCGTTGACAGACATTTTTCATCGAAAAAAAAAAACTGTTTTTATTACAATTGAATATATTAAATAAACACAAAATAATTTTTTTATTAAACTTGTTGGTTTAGACTAGTTGATTAATTTATTTTTTAAACAAAATTTGCTTAAACGACTAAAAGAATAAGCAATATATACAATTTTTTATTTAAATAAAACTAAATTAAGCTTAAGTGTAAAATTAGATAAATTTAAAAACAGATGTAACTTTAATTGTATCTAAGTTCGTTGATTTAAACGACTAGCTTCTTCCAATGTGTCAGGCATTTCTCTATCACTAGTTTCAGGCAAGAAAAATACTAAGAATCCATCTAGTAATGAAAATAAACCAAACATACTCATTGTGACCGCAACATTAGTCAATTGAGTCTTGATTAAATATGAAAAAATTAAATAAACCAACAAGGAAAAAAAATTGAAACAAAAAACAAAAATTATTAGTTCTTAAATCAATCATTTTGTTTATATTGCATACCAGCTCTTTGACAAAAGGTGCAATTATAGAACCAACACGTCCGGCAATTGAACAACTTCCTACAGCAAATTGTCTTAATAAAGTGGGATAAACTTCGGCAGAATATACATAGATAATTGCAAAAGTACTAGTGATGCAAAATTTACCTAGCATCGCAAATAAGATGATAAAAAATTGACTTTTTATATAATAAGAAAATAAAGCAATCAATAAACAACAAATTCCTGAACACAGCATCAAAATAGCTGTTAAAAATTTACGACCAACGTAACTAAATGCAAAAATGGTTAACAGATAACTAGGGATTTCAACCAGACCAGCCAAAGCAAAATTAATAAACAAATCACCTCCAAACTCTCCTATGTTAAGCGAGATACCATAATATACAAATGCATTCACAAACCTTAATATAATAAAATCGTGTTTATCGTTCGGTTAGCAAATCGAATTCTAAACATATAAAAATTGCTTACCATGTAAAATACAAAATTAATGTCAAATTTCTCATATGACGCATCCTGCATAAATCTAAAAAGTTTACATTTTTAATATTCGATCTACTTAAAGTTTGTTCTTTTTCTACTTGTAAACGCAATTGTTCTAAATTTTCTTTAAGTTCATCTGTGCATAAATTGTTACAAATTAGCGCATCTTTAAGAACTAACTCTGCTTCGTCGTAGCGATTCTTAGACAATAACCATTTAGGTGATTCCGGCATCTTCCACAACCACAAAATCCATAATAATTCAGGCAAAGTGGTATAGTAGTGCAAAACAATATAATCTTTAGCTAAATAAGCCAGTAAAGGTAGCACACAGTAACCTAAAGCCCAACCAAGTTGATAAGCTATTCCAACTTTAGCCCGATATTTAACACCAACACATTCGATACCTATTAAAAAAGCAGTCAAATTGCGCCCATAACAACCGACAGATAAAAAAAATCGGGAAATCGTATACAAAATAATGTTGGGAGAAAATATGGAAGCAAATCCGCCGGCAATTTCAAGCAAAATAGAAATGTGCAATGATTTGATTCGACCATATTTATCTGAAAAATAGCCAAAACATAAAGCCGAGACCACAATGCCAAACATATAAACACTTTGCGTAAATGATGAAAGCCATGCCCGATCGCAAACCAAATCCCACTTGAAATTTGAATGGAAAAGCAAGTGAATGTGTTGAAAACAATTCCGCAGATAAAAATGACATAAATAATAAAAAGATAACAAGTTATTAATTAAATCAAACCTCAGAATACTTGACACATACTTCGCTCACAATGGTTCGCTTAAAAACAGTTGTATCATAAACCCACCTATCACAAGTAAAATTGCTATCTTGTGGAGGACATTTGAAACCCATTGACTCATTCTGTAATCAAATGGAAAAGATAAATCACTGGACTAAAATGCGCCAATTTACATGACAATGAATGAAAACAATAAAATTTAATTAATTAGTTGACAATAAACTTACATTGACGACGCACTTGTAATCCAAGTTAGGAGCATAAAATGAACCGGATAAATTGTTAAATGCGGAAAAAGCAGCCGTAGTAGTGCAAAACAGACAAATATTGAATTGCCATTTACCCTGGTTAAATGAAAATCAAGGATTAGTAAAATTTTGTAATATTTGCAATTGGTTTTTTTGGATTTGATGCGTTTGAGAAAAACTTAAAAAAGCAAAGTAAAGTTTTGTATGTGAACAGGTTGTTGTTGAAAATAAAATTCATATTTTTAAAATATTAAATAATTTATATGCATTACAAGCGAGCATTTCAATTTTCACGCCAAATAAATGCACCTGCGCGTTGGGGGCGTGTTCATATCTTTTTTAAAATTGTTTACACAACAGATTAGGTCAAAGTTGGCTGAATCAATTGAGATTTGGTCAGAAAATTTCTAAACAAAGAAATGTGCGAAAAGTATCTGTATTAAAAAATCCATTAAGCCATTTTTTTGTCGTAATTAGTAGGTTTGCTTTAAAATTAAGAACTTCGATAAAAATTGAAAGCAGGTGCATTGAGTTGACAATAATGAACGAAATTGATTGGCAAACTAGACAAGAATGACGAAAATAAAGGGCAAACATTTGCACACTTTCTTACCCATGATCCTACTATGTCTGAAACATTGGTGATTATTCGTTTGGATGAAGAGCTTTTTGGATCCATCATGTAAGGCACTCACTATATTTAGCTGCCGCTTCTGCCAACTGGCCAAAAAGTCACTTAAAACGGCGCTTTTTTTTAAAATTTAAACTCTGACAACTGTCAATATCAAGCCACAAGACGGCTTAACAAAAAGATGTTTTCTGCTGTTTTCCTAGCTAAAGATAATTCAATTTACTGGACTTAGTTAAAGTAGGTGGAATTTGTTACAGACCAGCAAATTAACGAGTAGGCGTAACGTTAACTAAACAAATTTTCGTGTTGTATTATCATGCAAGCCTTATTTTTAAAAAGATTTTGTCAACTGTCGACTCCCCTGCAACTACAAATTATCAAATAAGCTACAATATACACCGCAAACTAATCTCTATTTACTTTTCATCTGTTTTCCTCACACTATATATTATCACTTAGATCAAACTATTATCTAGATTTTTATGATAATCATTGCGACAGTTTTATTTCAAATTAATAATTATTAAAACTTATTTGCTTCTAAAGAACATACACGCATATGCACACTAGTAGCATAAGCATATTTATACATAATTTGTTTAATCGACAAAATACAAGTTAATCAAAAATATTATGTTGGTTTTCTATTTAATTAAGAACTTGGCTTGCTATAAAATCAATTTAATCATTATTGATTAAATAATGTAACTTGATCGAAAAAATTATAAAGATAATTTTATGCTTTAAAAAAAAAATTTTTATTACAAATTTACTAAATGCATCTGCAATAACTAAATTCTTAATTTAAATCATTTTTTAGTTAAATTTACTAAATTTAAATTTCAAATTTGAAAACAACTTGATAATTAAAATTATACAATCCGTTCAACAATTAGCTAACGATAAAACCAAATATTATCAATTAAAAAAATTTAAAAAAAAAATTTTTCTATAATTATTCTATAATATAGTGAAAAACTTAATTTCAAAAAAATATATATTTTTCTTACTTAATAACATATAGATTTTATTTTTTTTATTTGAAATTTAAAAGGATGTACTATATTGTATATTGATAAAAAAGATGTTTTATTTTTACTACAAATTATTTTATAAAAAATTTAAGAATAAAAACTATATTACAATATGTTAAAGACACTAATTTATTATAATATAATAATAAAAAAAAAATTAAATTTATTTTATTTTATACATCAAATAAAATTATGTACACCTTATAAATATATATTAAGTATATATATCATTTTATATTGTTTAATAAATTTTTTTGAAAAAACATAATAAACTGAAATTGAAGTAATTAAGCTATTCATAATATTTTTCTTTTTAATTATAGCACAATTTAAAACTTTTAAGTTTGTGATCATTCACAAATCTAGGTTATTTAATAAAAAAAAAATGCGTTTAAATATATTTATAATTTAATTAATTTTCATTAAAATTAATAATCATAAAATTCTAAATTCAAAAAAAATAAAATAATATTAGTTTTTCATAAGAAATAAACATGAATAATATATACATTTTTTTTAAAATAGATCAAAATTTTTTATTTAAAAATATTTATACAATTAGTTAAAAAAATAGTATTTGTGATGAAAATGTATATAAACTATAATCAAGTTAATTATCTTTATTTTTACTCATCATTTTCAGCTTGTTCTAATGTATCAGGAATTTCTTTTCCAACAGTTTCAGGTAATAAAAATAGTAAAAATGTGTCTAAAAAAGCAATTAGCCCAAAAAGTGCAAGTGGCACTCCAATATAAGTAAAATTGCTTAATTCTTTTACAAAAGGTGCTATTGTAGATCCTATTCTAGCTACCATTGAAGAAGAACCAACGCCAACTGTTCGAACTACAGTTGGATAAACTTCAGCACTATATAAATAAATTAATGCAAATGAAGCAGTTACAAAAAATTTTCCAAGCATGGCCAATCCAATTTTTACAAATAGAAAATCATCTATTAAGAAAAATTAATATTTAGTAAATATTTAATTTTTAATTAGTTTTACCATTTCCAGCAAATGGTACACAACCAAAACATGCAACCGATGCAAATAATGTCAATAAAATTAAAGTGTATCTTCTTCCAAAACGATTCGATCCAAATAAAACAAGAGCATATGCAGGAAATTCTACTGATCCAGCAATAAAAAAATTTATATAAGAATTACCTCCTAAATTGTTAGTATTTAAAGAAAGACCATAGTATACAAATGAATTTACAAACCAAGAAAAATATAAAATTAAAGTTTTTTTCCTTAAATTGCTTGTTTTGAATAAATCCAAAAATGATGTTTTTTGTTTTTGTTCGTGTTGAATGTTTTGCTAAAAATATTTTTCAATTAAAATAATAAAATTATAAATTACATTAAATTTAAATTTAATTTAACTAATAAATTAAAAAATAATACCGTTAAAAAAACTGGTTGAATATTTTCAAAATTTTTATCGATATTTGCATAATCCTTTTTATTATAAATTGCAATGGTCTTTAAAACTTTCATTAACTCTTGTTTTTTATTTTTAGTTACAAGCCATCTGGGGGATTCAGTAATTAATTTAAACCAACCAATTAAAATTAATTCAGGTAAAACAGAAACTAATTGCAATGTTTTATAATCAGGAAAGTAATAAGCAATTAATGGAATTAATATATAACCTAAAGCCCATCCAAATTGAATACCAATTCCTACAAAATTTCTAAATCTAGTTTCAATAACTTCAAGCACTATAATATAAAAAATTAAAAAAATATAAATGACTCAAAATAATTAATAAAATTATTTTTTTCTTTTACTTAAAACAAATCCTGTGCTCCATTTTCCGGATTCGCCAAATGCAAGTAAAAAGCGAAAAAAAATGTAAAGTTCAACCGATTTAACATATGCACAAGCTATTCCTGAAACGATTTCAATGCCGAAACCAAACCAAATCAAAGGCAATCGTCCATATCTATTCAAAATAATAGTAAATATTATTTTAAATTTAAATTTTTATTTTAATTACATATCTGCTAATTGGCCAAATACAATGGCAGCAAACATGGCGCCAAACATGTAACATGATTGTGATAATGAGATTAACCATGAACGATCACAAACCAAATCCCACTAATTTATAATAAATATTTAATATTTGATTATTATCTGCAGAATATTACCTTATCAATAATTGTATTTTTGTAAAAACTAAGATCATATTTCCATTTTGAACAAGTTTGATTAAAATTAGCAAAACATTGATGCTTCTGAGATTCGTTTTGCAAGTTTTCCCAATGATTTAAAGCATAATTCTAAACAAATTTTTTGATTAATTTAATTCCTTTAATTAAATATTGGCTAAAAATATAAATTTATAAATAGCTATAAATTAACTTATTAAAATTATTAATTAGTACATTTAAATAAATATAAAAAATTAAAATAAAAGCGCTATCTAACCTTAGATTCTTGCACACAAAAAAAAGTTAAATCAGGAGCATAAAAACTGATGCTTAAAGAATTAATGGCTGAAAAAATAGCACCTATGAAAAAAAAAATAAAAACATAGAAATGCCATAAACCAAAACCATTCATAAAATTGGAAATTTGGCTATTTAAATTTTCAATATTGTTTTCTGATAAACTCGGACTTTTTAGTTTGATTTTATTCATCATTTTTTATTAGATTAAACACTTTTAAACTTAATCACATTTGCAATTAAAACTAAAAACATTTAACTATTAGTATTTCTAAAACGTATTTAGTAATATTCAGCTTTACTCTGCTAATAAGATATGCCTTTCAAATGAAATTTATTATCAATTTTTAAAAAAAAAATTACTAGAAACCTGAATAAAAAATTTGCATTTTTTAACAATCAATATTCTTTCAAACATGCTTTTTATTAAATGAAAACTAATCTTGGCAAATTTAAAACGAATAAATTTATTTTAAACTAGTAGTATTACATATGTCACATCTTAAGAACAAAAACAAACAGCCATCTTGCGTTAACTAGTGATCTAAGCTTTAAAAAATGTCAAAATTTCAGCGTAGCCAAATAATATTCCACTAAAAATTTGACAATTGAAAAACAAATCTTTATTGAAAAAAAAAGCAAATTCTATTAGCAAAATATAAATTATACCAATATTTACCCTGTAATTTAAATTAACTAATATTAAATAATTTCTAAAAATAATAATGATCCATTTGCAAAGATAGCTTTGAAAGCTTTTCTTTTTATTTGAGTTAGAAAATGATAGTTTACAAAATGATTTGTTTCAACAAAGTCATTTGCTTGGTTAAAGCTTTAACATGGTAAAAAATCCGAACCTTTAGTTAGTAAAAAATGATTAAAAAAATTGTGGTCAGTTTGTGTCTAATAGATGTTTTCAAAATCACAGCATACTATTAATATTGGTAATCAATGTTCCAATTATATTTGTGCCATTTAAAAATCGTTATTTAATTTAAAGAAAAAAAAAATATAAAAAGAAATGGTCAAAAAGAAAAATAGTTAAATTAACTTTTTTTGTCTAAAATTATAAATAATATTTATCTGTGTTGGGAATTGAAAGAAAAAAATATGAAAGCGAAATTGTGTGAAATTAGTTTTTTTTTTTTTTTTTTGAAAATACATTTGTGATTAAAAATTTTTAAACTTAAACCTTTTTTATCAAATTAAAATGGACACAGCTTATAAAATATATATATATATATATTTTTTTTTTGAACAATCATACCAGTAAATTGATTAAGTTTTGTTGTTCTTTTTGGCTTTTTATCTCTAGGTATTTCATTTGAAATGTCTAAATATATACAATTAGTGTTAATTATTATATATTGTACAAAATAAGTAAATGCAGGCAAAATCGTACACTAGCAAATAATTCTAAAAAAAAATATATATATATATATATATATTTACAAAAAATTGCTAATTAAACACTTCACATAAATTAGGGGTTTTGTCGCAATAAATTAAAAGTTAAACATCAACACCCGCTGATAAACTTGTTTCCTATTACTTATTTAACATAAACATATTTACCCCCTATTTTATTTTTTACATTTATCTCGACGATGTCTAAACTTCTTAGAAAAAGTTTTAAAAGCATTGCAAAAACGCTTTTGAGTTTAAATATTTAAATACTGTAATTGAAATATTTACAAAATAACCTTAAAAACAAAAGCCTAGATATAATTTGTTTCATTCTCAGGCTCAAATTTCCAGTATTGTAACAGAGAATCGGGATTATCGCTATCAATGGATTGGAGATCACTATACTTATTAAATTCATTGGCTTGCATGTTACTTGCATTATTAGTGGGCAGATTGTTATTAATTAAATTGGGTATGTTCTTTGCTACATCTTGGCAGTGAACATTGGATATACAATATTGGACATCAGTATTTGAGTTATTTTGCTGTGTAGCCAATGGTTTGCATGCTTCATTATTTACACAAAATGTTGATGTTTTATTAGCATTGTTCACTCTGTTCAGATTGGAATTAGCAACTTTGTCGCTATTTAATATCTCCTCAACTTTTAGCCCACTGATTAAAGGAGTGTAAAGATGCGCAACTTGTAATTCTTTACTGGACAATTCTATTTAAGCAAGTGAAATTTTCGAATTAGACATTTGTCTTTGTTAAATTTTTTAAATCTACATACCTGAACAATATTTGGCTATTTCACAAATTGTGGTTATGTGTGGGCGTTCACTGGAAACCGCATTTAAGCAGGAAGCAATCAAAGCTCGTAAAACAACCGAATATTGGTTGCAAGGCAGTGGTGGATAACTACAGCTGACGATTTTTCTGCACAATGAATGTAAGTTCAGTTTTTCGCCATAAAATGGGGACTGTAAAGCTGCCATTTCATATAAAATACATCCAAGAGACCAAATATCTGATTGTGAATCGTATCTACAATTTTCTTGAATTCTTTCTGGAGCCATATAATATGGGGTGCCAATCAACGAATTGGCCTCATCTTGCATCAAGTGTTTATGATAGTTGAAATGTCGATACTTGTGATCGCTGATATTGTTACGAACCGGTTGCGTACATGTTTTTACTAAATCACTTAATGAACTTGAAAAATTATGGTTGTTCTTTGAATTCTTTTGCGATAAAATCGTGTTGAAATGATTCTCGAGAATGGCACGGGTATCGAAATTTGCATTACTATTTTTCTCTTTGTTACTTAAACATGCACCTGATCCGTTGTTGCAACAGCAATTTCCATCGCAGCTTCCACCATAATATTTACTTAAGCCTAAATCTCCTAGTTTAATTACACCCTTGTTCGTGATAAATACGTTGGGCGGTTTGATATCTCGATGCAAGATGCAGTTTTCATGCATATGCATTAATCCATTGGCGATCTGACTGAAATAAAGCCAAATTGTCTTTTCTGGTATACTTCGACGAGTTTTGCGAAAAGATTTCAATAATTGAGCTAAATCTCCATAGTCCGCAAGTTCTAGCACTATATACAAAGCGTTACATTCTACAAAAGAAGTATGATACCTGATTATATTTGGATTGTCAAGCTTCTGAAGAAGGCCTATTTCATTGATGCAATCAAGTCGAGTTTTCATATCATTGAGTTCGAAAATTCGTATACATTTCAGGGCAACTAGTTGACCTGTTGGAATATAAACTGCGCGATAAACCACACTAAATTGACCACTTCCGATTTGCTTCAAAATGTGAAAATTCCTTAGTTGCTCAACAAATCCAACAGAATTGGTTTCGGGCTTAAATGTGCTTTGATATTCGCCAGATTGATTATTTACTAAATTAATGTTCTTGTTGTTCATTGCAGAACAATTGATATTATTGTTAAGATTAGGCCGAGTGATCGGCATGCTGTGGTTGGAATCAGCACCTGTTGAATTAACATTAAACAAATTGCGGTTAATTGTGGTCTGATTATTTGCATTATTAATAACATTCCGATTAATGATGTTAGGGTTGTTTTGGTTGTTAAGTTGCAAATAGAGCTGCTGCAAATGTTGTTGATGTTGAATTTGCATTTGCTGATTTTGGGATAGACGATGAATGGCAGGCACTTGAATAGGAATTTGAGATGAATTTTCAGGCTTTTGATATTGATATACTTGAGGAGTTTGTCCATGGTGATGTAGTTGTTGAAATTTTAAATTTTGCGGAGTAAGACATTGAGCCTTTAAATTATTGTATATGTTTGGAATATTGTGTTGGGGCAGTTGCTTAGGTTGTAAAGGAAGCTGATTTTCGTTTAGGAGTTGTTGAACAGATATGTTATGCTGAGGGTGTAAATGAGCCACTTGCGGCGAATTGTATTGATGCTCCATGTGCGGAGGCATAGACGGCTGAAGTTGTGTAGATTGATGAAGATTATTGCAATTGAAATTTTGAGAATTTTGATAACCAATGCCGAAAAAGTCTGATCCTATAATATTCAAGTCTCTCGAACTAATTAAGTTGTTGTTTAAGTGGATTTTGTTGACGTCTGAGTAAAGTTGATGCACATTGCCGTTAGCAAGAGTGGAATTGCTAGCCACTCTTACAGTGTTAAGATAATTGTGACTTTTGGATGAGATTGTGCCATAGTTGTTGTTCATCATCGAAGCCGTGTAAGCATAATTCATTGTATTGTTTACGTTGTTGGTCTGGTTCTGACATTCGTTAGCCAGGTGGTTGTCATTTAAATTGCCGTTGTTGTTCGATAGAAAGTGCTGAACTCCATTAGGCTGCGAATTTGCATTGGCACTTGTTGCAAACATGATGCTGCTGTGGCGGATCCAATCTTGAAACAACGAATTTGTCTGATGAGGGACGAGGAGTAGAGAGAAGGAGAGGGACGGGGAAGAGAAAATGGGGAGCGAAAACACTCGTACACACAAACAACAAAATGCTCAATAATCAGCTGAAAAACAATAAATAATAAATAATGTAGCAATTTTCATCTGAAACGTATGCACTACACACACAAATTTTGCCAATCAGTGCAAATGAAAAAATTTCTTTTTATACTTCAAAAAGGCATATATATATGTTCATGTATATATATATATTAAAGTGTGTGTGTTTCTGTATATATGTTATATTAATATGTTATACCTAATAAATTGAGCGAAATTGAGCGATATTGAATGATATTGAGAGGAGAAGACAATTAAAAACACAATTCGACTTCGACTGGCAGCTAGAACAGAGATGGCCAACAGGTTGGATACTAAAAAACAAAGCACAAATAAGGTGCTTATGCTTGCTTCTTGAGGTCAGTCTGAAGCTTGTTGGTCAAAGAATCTAATTTGCTGTTATTCCGGATTAACTGACCACTGTCTTCGGCCTAATCCGACTTTCTAAACTGTTGCTCAGACGATACACATGTGATTGACTTGTTCCCGGCTGGCTGCTGACTGGCACCCGACTGGTTGGCATGTGGCTCAGGTTGAACTGGGATCAATTTTGGACAACTTGTAACCAGATTAAACCAAAATCCATTTAAAAAAGTTGATTAAACGCGAGGCTTGCCTTGCCTTGTGCTCTCACTCCATTTGCACACACTCTCACAGCGGCTCATAGCTGGCGGCTCTTCTCTCTTCACTCACAAAAATTGTATTAAAAAAGTGAAAAAAAATCACATATAAACACCATTTACATATAATATATGGTCCATATATATATAAGACATGGTTAGGATTTACTCAAAAAACTCAAAAAATTCAAATGCAAAAAATTCAAATGTAAAAACTCAAATGCAAAATTGCACTGGTTTTTAAATACGCATCGAGCAAAGGCCCGATCTGTGTGTGGCTCTATGTGTGGTTCAATCCTTTAATTCAATCTGTTAAATCCGCTACTCTTTTTCAAACCAATCTACTAGTTCTAAACCGCAAAAAGGTTTTCAATAAGTTTGCAAATGTGTTGCAGCGTAAATCTATTTTGTTAGTAAATGAAAATGGCAAAGGTGAAGTAAAATTAGTAGAGCTAATTAATTGTAAACAATTTAATCAGCAAAATTAGTTTTCAAAAGTCAAAACCAAGTCGGGCGATAAGGCGACTGAAAAGGCACTAAGGGGATGCTGAATAAGAATATTGGTTGGATTTGGCTGTATTATTTTAAAAAGCGCGAATTCTGATGCAAAAGTTGTTAATTGTGTACACTGATGGACAAACAAATCATATTTGCATGACCGGTTAGAAGCACAAAAAGACGATTTAACCGCAAAATTAAATTGAATTAAGTCTTTTCACTTTTTTGCACTTGATTTTTGGTTTTTGATGTTTGATCCTTGATGTTTTTTTTTTTGTTTCGTTATTAATGACTGATTCTTGAATTATGAATTGTGATTCTTGATTCTTGATTCTTGATTCTTGATTCTTGATTCTTGATTCTTGATTCTTGATTCTTGATTCTTGATTCTTGATTCTTGATTCTTGATTCTTGATTCTTGATTCTTGATTCTTAATCTAACTTTTGTCCTTTTTCTTATTTTTGGTAAGCGTTACCTAGTACTTAATTTTCAATCCTTAGTTTTTAATTCATATTTTGTTTATTTAAAAATGTTGATCCTTAATACTAATTATTCATTAGTTGATTTTCTTCTTCTACTGTAAGAGTTGATGATAAAAATGTTCTCTTCTGGATTCCACAACACTTTTGCTGGCTGCTTGTTGATGTTGCCTGCAGCTGTTGGCTTTGGTTTTATTTGTATTTATTATTTTATTTTTTATTTTTCTTATTCTCTTTATTTTACACACAGTTCGTTTCTACATTTTTCTATTTTTAGTTTACTTAAAACAGTTAAGTTTATTTGAGCCCGTATGTGGCGCCATCTGCGGGTCACACCACCTAAACAAATTTAAATGGCAAAGTTTTCAAACTTATGCCGATCGTTGTTGGTTTGAATGAATTGAGTAAGCCTACGTTGCATAAGAGATTATTTTGTAAAAGATCACTTTGTTAGAGATCATTTTTTAAGCAATCATTAAGTAAGAAATCACTTTAGAGAGATCACTTTAAAGAGATCACTTTAGAGAAATCACTTTAGAGAGATCACTTTAGAGAGATCACTTTATGAGATATCGATTCATGAGACATCGATTCATGAGACATCATTTTATGAAAGGTCACTTCATAAAAAATCATTTCATAAAAGATCACTTCACAAGAGATCACTTCACAAGAGACCGTTCCATGAGGGATCCAATCACTGACTTCACCTGTTTGTGTGGTTTTTTGTCATAAGTAATTCAGCCAATTAAACGTCATGAAACCGATTGAGCGCATTAAAACCAAATCATTTAGTCAAGCCTAAACCTTTGGAACCCACCTAGTGTTGCACCAGCACATCCATCTGTATTGAGTGCGGCGAGTGTCAATTTTAATTTCTGATTGTCAAGGTGGGCTTCGTTTGATCATTTTAACATTTATGCTTGGTTTAATAACTCAAATTAGTGTATTTTTTAATAACCAACCGAAATTTGTTTTTTCATTAACATGAATTACTGCACAAACAAAAAAAAGCAAAACGTGTTAAATGATATGGTCAAAATCATTTCAAATTCAACCACACTCATGTTTGTTTTGGATTTATCCTATTTTTACTACCTGATTTAGTCTGCTACATTTGGCATCAAGCCACATATTTTCACTATTGGCAACAAACGGTCTTTTATTTCAAAACCACAACCAATCAATCCATTGTCTAATTTATTAATGTGGCAAAAAGAAAAAAAATTTTCAAGTACATCTTTTTAAAATGTGTTTTGTCTAAATTATATTTCTTTTATAATATGTCTTCTCAATGTATCTTTCTTCAATGCATCTTCTCTTAGGGCATCTTCCCTTAGTGCATTTTCCTTCAAAACAATTTCTCTCAATGCAATTTCCTCAATGCAATTTCCCTCTATACATCTTTCTTCAATGCATCTTCCCTCAATGCATCTTCCCTCAATGCATCTTCCCTCAATGCATCTTCCCTCAATGCATCTTCCCTCAATGTATTTTCTCTAAATTCAAACTTTTTTAAACGCATTTTCTCAAAATACATCTCCTATAAATAAATTGTTTTTCAATTTACTTTTTTCAAGTGTGTTTTCAATTTGATAAAATTTTAGTCAGATTTGTAATGCTAGTCATATTTTTAACTTGCAATGAAAATTTCGTTCATTTGTAATTAAGATTTTGTCAAATTTTGAACCAAGCCAAGTTCAAATAAACTTCTAAAGCTAAAAAGTTTCTTTGGATGATTAATTTGACCTTCTCATAATCAGCCGCAACCGTTCTCAGCCGATTTGAGGTTAGGTCAATTAAGACTAACAAAAATGCTTGATACACAACTTTTGAATTTATGACAACCTATTGCAAGCCCATTTTACCTGTAGGGAGCGTGTGGTTTGAAGAAATAACCAAGATGAAGCTAGCAATTTTTAAACAATGAAATACTCAACTTGTTACCAATCATTTGCAACACTTCTGCTTTTAGGAAACAAAACAGTTGAAACCAAACAAAGGCCTTTCTCCAGTTTTCTTGAAAATTCGGCTTTTTGCAAACACAAAGCCCCATTTCGCCCATTTTCTTGTTTAGGCACTTTTTTTTTGACTTACCTAGCCAAAACGTGCTACCTTTTCATAAATTTGCTAAACAAAGAACTGGAATGTTTGACCATGGCAGGAGAACAAACCTGCAAGCCCATCACAATGGCTTGCCAGGTGAGAAAGCAAAAGTGAAAACTAGGTGAAGATTGAATCGATTGTCGATTGATGTAAAAGTAAAATAGTTAAAAATTGCTTTTTACTATTATCACATACCTTTGCAAACCAAACTCACTTTTTTCTCAACTGTCCTACTATTGTCAAAAATTTTACTTTTGATTTAAACATAATTGCAAATAATCAACGACAAGCTAAATTGATGCAAACTTATTTTCAAACTTATATTTTAAACACATTTTTCCAATCATGCGACTTTATAATTTTATATTTACGTTAAATTAAATAATTCTTAGATAACACCATTTTATTAGCACTGTTTTCTATAATTATTAATAACTTATTAAATCAGCCTTGATTAAATAAACTATTACAAACTGTCTGGATAATCTAAATATTTAAATTAAATTTTAATTTTATCTATCATATTAGACTTTTATTTTAAACTTTGCATTATTACCTGTTGCTTTTTTAATAAAAATTTCAATTTAATTAATGAGTCAAGTTTTTTTTTTTATTATTGTTTAATTAATTTAATTTTTTGATATAATTTATTTGAAATATATGTAAATTTTAAAAAAATAATCTTTAATTTTTAATAAAAATTAACCTAATAGAAAAAAGCTAAATTATTTTTTTTATTATTTGATACATTTTTAAATCAAATACATAAAAATTTATAATACTTGTAAATTTATAAAAAAAAATGTTTAAAACTAAAAATTGAGCAATTAAAAAAATAATTTAGATTGTAAATACAAATGTAAAAAAAATATTTTTTTTTTGTCAAATTTTCAACTTAAACATAATAGATTATGGTTAAATAATAGCAAATTAAGATTTGAAAAATAAATACAGATTCAATCGTTTTTAATCTGCTTAAAATTAAGTACATAAAAACAGATATAATCAAAAATAATGTTTACATTTAAACACTTGCTTTAAGTTTTTTCATCACAAATATTGTGGCGTAAATCAGACGCTTGTTTACTTTGAATTTGCAAACACCTTCATGGGCAGTGACAATGTGAAACTAAACTATTTTGTTACCAAAATGGTCATGCTAAATAGCCATATTTGCTTTTTTTACATTTTACATATCTGTTATTGGTTTTTTATTTTGATTAGAGGCGTTTACTTACTTAAAAAAATTGCGACTTAAGACTAAACACTTCTAAGTTGCATTTCATTTGTAAAAAATATTCTTTACTAAACAGTTTGTAAGTATAAGTCTGGTGCTTAATAAAAAATAATTTGTTTGGTAAGTAATTATTTAAACGGGTGTAATTTTTAATTTTATTAGCATCTTTTACAAACTTAGCAATGAAAATTTTAATTTGCTTGGCCGTTTTGGCCCATTTGTCATTTGCAACTTCGGATATTCATTCTGAAATTTTAAAACAAGAATGGGAAACTTTTAAACAACAACATGGAAAAGTTTATAAAGATGAGAAAGATGAAGAAGCTCATGAAAAAATTTATATTCAAAATCGAAAATTTATTTCCTCACATAATTTAAAAGCTGTTCAAGGATCGCATACTTTTCATTTAAAAGTTAACGAATTCAGTATGTTTACATAATCGCACCTATAATAATCTGGTCTTTAATTAATTTTTTTTTCAGCTGATATGTCTCATGAAGAATTCTTAGCTATTATGAATGGTTTTGATAAAAATCGTAAACGATTTAATAACAGTTTGCATGTTCCTAGAGAAAACGTAAAAATAGATATTGAAAAGGACTGGAGAAAAGAAGGATATGTTACACCTGTAAAAAACCAAAAACAATGTGGTTCTTGTTGGGCATTTTCAGCTGTAAGTTTTTTTCATAATTTTTTTAGTTTTTGACATTTATTTACATGTTTTTTATAAAATAAATATATGTTTGCGATATGATATAATATCATATGACTGATTATTAATATATTGCTTTCTGCGCATTAATTGATATACTTAATTTTAGTTAAAGAAACACTTAAATGATAAGAAGATATTAATTCTAAAAATAATTTATAATTTCCTGCTTAAGTTGTAATTTATTAAATTAACCATTAATATTAACTTTAATTAAATAAAACATATTTTTTGATTTTTATTTAGACCGGTTCATTGGAAGGTCAAGTATTTAGAAAAACTAAAAAATTAATTTCTTTAAGTGAACAAAATTTAATTGATTGCTCTAAAAAATACGGAAATGATGGTTGCGGCGGTAAATATTTAATTTATTTAAAAATATAAATATTTAAATTTTTTTAAAGGTGGTTTAATGGATAATGCTTTTGAATATATAAAACAAAATCATGGAATCGATACAGAAAAATCGTACCCATACGAAGCTAAAGTAAGCTTAATTAGATTAATTTAAAAACAATTTTATTTATAAAAAAAAATTTATAAAAAAAAATAGGATGGAAGATGTAGATACAAAGAAGTTAATAAAGGAGGAGATGATTTAGGAGCTCGTGATATTGCATCCAAAGATGAAGATGCCTTATTGGAAGCATTAGCCACTGTCGGTCCTATTTCGATCGCTATTGATGCTTCTCAAAAGTCATTCCAATTTTATTCTCATGGAATTTATGAAGACAAAAATTGTTCATCAGATGAACTTGATCATGGTGTTTTGGCTGTTGGTTATGGAATCGACAAAGAAACAAATAAAAAATATTGGTTAATTAAAAATAGTTGGGGTACAACTTGGGGTGAGAATGGATATATCAAAATAATTAGAGGACATAATAATCATTGCGGAGTAGCCACTTCAGCTTCATATCCAATAGTTTAATATTGAATTTTTATTCAATTAAATTTTAATCTGAATACATAATTTTTGTTTAAAAAATAAAAATTATTTTATTACAAATCTTATATAAAAAATTATAAGTATTGAAATCTAAAATTATTAAATTGTAATTAATAAATATTAATTTTGAAAATAAATTTTTATCATTACTATTTAATAATTAATTATATTTAATATAGTTTAAATAAATTTTAATTATTAAGTTATTTTGTTTGGTAAAATTATATAACTTATTATATATATTTTTTATACATATTTTTAAACCTAAAACATTTTATAAATTAACTAAAATTTTTATATCAATATTATATCACATTATATCATATTGATTATCAGGTTCATCACGAAACATCCATCTTTTAGTTAAAAAATTAACACTTATATTTGCCAATGTTAAAAAATCCATTCCTAATATTGTTTTAGAAATGTTAACATTCATAATGTATATACCTTGTATTTGAAAAGTTCGATCAACCAATTTTATTGAAATTTCAAATTTTTTTACTCGTTGATTTAAAGGCTTAAAAACTAGATAATCTAATTTAATTATGTCTATTGAATAAGAATAATCAAATTGAATCAATTTATTATATACTGAATCACTTAAGATAGTTATTTCAGATCCAGAAGAAATAATTCCATAATCAGAAAATCCAGAAATTTCAATAGGCAATAATAAGCCTTCATCTGTACCATGAGGGATAATTTTTAATGTTCTAAAAGCATTCATTTTAATTGCATTATTTGATGTCATTTTACATGTTCTTTGGTTATTAGTTGTTGTTAGATTTGAATTACAAGATAATTTAGAATAATAATCACTATCTATTGACTTGAAATAGTTAAACGAACTATTATTCATATTATTTTGATTAATTCTGTTAGAATCTATTCTCCATCTAAATCTACAAGTTTTTGTCAAATGAGTTCTTTTGCCACAATATTTACATTTACAATATCTAATTTTTTTTTTTATTCTTTTTTCGCTGTGTAACATTGATTGATTTTGAATCTGCTTGCATTTTACAGAAAAATCTTCATATGATTTTATTTCTTGCCGAATTACTTGACTCCGTATTAAAAAAGGTAAATTATTATATAATACATCGATTTGAATTTCTATATCGGGAATTTTAGTTAATTTTTGAAAAAGTGCTTGACATGTTGACAGATACATGTCTAAACTAGTAAAACTAGTTGGTTTTTTATTAAAAATTTGTTGCCAAATTAAATAATTTGGATATTTATAATTAAATCTATTTTTAAGTTGAGTTATAGCTTCATCCCATGTTTTGATATCGTTTTTAATTGATTTCCACCACAAAGCTGCAATTCCTTCTAAAAGTAAAGGCAGCTCATCAAGACACTTTTTATCACTTATCTTTGTAAAATCTTTGTATAAATTTACTTTATCTAAAAAATAGTCAACTGAATTTTCAATTGTTCCATCAAATCTCGCAGTACATTGAATTAGATTTTGAACATCTTTCTGTTTTTGCTCAAAATCTTTTTTACTTAATTGATCCCATTGATTTACAGAGTTCAATGTTTGATTATATATATTTTCTTCCATTTTTACTCACTTGTTAAATTGATTATTTTTAAATAAAACAAATAACTATTTAAACTTTAAATTAAAAATTTTCAAAAAGTTTATTTAAAAAATATTTTATCAATCAAATTCAAAAATGACTTTATTTAAAAATTAACGTTTAAAAAAGCAATATTTAAACCAAAATATTTATAATTTATGAACATAATTAATTTTACATTTTTAAAAGTTTTATTAAAAATAAAAGTTATAATTTTTATTTTTTCAAGTTTATGTACTTCTACTTAAATAAATAATTATTTTTAGTAATTTTTATTAATAATTTATTCATTTTTTTTAGAAAACTACTTCACTTTTATTTTAATTTGTATATAAACAACACTTGAACAACTAATAAAATAAAGTTGATAATTTTAATGTGTAAAATTTGATAGGTAATACAGTACAATTAGGTTTTAACATTAATTTTATATTTGATTAAAAAATTAGTTTTTTATAACATTTATAGAATTAATAAAACTTAAAAATACCAAAAAATTTAAAATTATTAATAAAAAAATAAATTGTTTTAACAAACTATTAAAAAACAACTTTAATTTACAAAATATTGTAAATGTCATTATTTTATTTTTTTAGTTTTATTGACTCAAACTCTATAATTTATGTGTATAACATAAATAAAATATAAAAATATTTTTAATTAATATTTAATTGTATTTAATATTAAATAATTTTTTATTATATAAAGTTAAAAAAAATAATAATAAATAAAATCTATAAAATCCGTTCTATAAAAAAAATCATATAGCAATTTTGAATGTATTCGTTAATATAATTTTAAAATTATAATTATTATTTTAATTTCTTTTGTATTTTTAATTTTGTTTTTAAAAACTAAAATTATTTCAATTAATTTTTTTATAAAATTTATTAAAAGAAATCACTTTATTTTTATCAATGATATTTTTTTTATAATTTTTTTATATTTTAACTTAATAATATTTAATAAGCTTAAATAGACAAAAAACAATAAAATAAGCTTAGAATTTTTTGCTTTAAGTTTAAAAAAAATATACATAATGTTTTATTTATATATAAAATATTGAATACTTTTAGTAAACGATTTATATTTATAATTATTGAGCATTTTAATATATTTATTAATATAAAAATAATTAAAAAATAATTTTATAAAGTTCTAGTTAAATTATATAAATTTTATAATTTTTTTTAAGTTAAATGATAATATATTTTTATGTAGTATTTAAAAATGTTAATTAAGCATTAATAAAAAATTGCTAATTATAATTGAAATTAGATTATAAAACTAGGTTTAACTTAATTTTTATTACTTTTTTTTAAATATTATATAAAATTAGTATAATAAGTGAAAAAATTAGATATAATAGATAAATAAATTTTATGATTTTTTAAATAAAATGAAAG
This sequence comes from Pyemotes zhonghuajia, assembly GCA_025170145.1. Classification (NCBI taxonomy): domain Eukaryota; kingdom Metazoa; phylum Arthropoda; class Arachnida; order Trombidiformes; family Pyemotidae; genus Pyemotes; species Pyemotes zhonghuajia. Next base: position 8,152,145 of record CM045844.1, on the reverse strand, counting down.
AAAAAATTGAAAACAAAACACAGAATAAAAGCAAACTAATTTTACAATAAAAAAACAATTTTTTACTATTTTTCATAAAAGTATTTTATTTATATTAATATAAATATTTTTAATTTATAATATTATCAAATTTTTTTTTCTAAAATTTTAAATATTATTTTATAAAAATGATGTATTTAATTTTTTTATCAATTATCAATAACAATAAAAAAAAGAAATAAAAAAATTAAATATTATAATAAAAATTTACACTTTAAAATTAATTTTATCATTTTACTTTAACCTTGATCTTAAATAAATATTTTTGATGCACACAAAATTCTTTTTTATTTTTTTTTATTAATATTTAAAGCTTTTAGCACTATCATTGTTTGTAAAAAACGAAATATTAAAATTATTTAATTTTATTTAAATTTTATTTCTTAATTTTAAAGATTTTAAACTTATATTTTTTTAAAATAATTAGTTTTCTTCAATTTTTTTGTAACTAAATTAATTAATTAAATATTTTTTTTATTATTATTTATTATTAATTTTATCAAAATTTAAATTTTATTGTTTTAAGACGTATAATATTATTTTATAATTCTAAAAAAAATATTATAAATTTTTTACATGATTAATAATAACTTTTAAATATAAGGTCAAATTTTTTTTTTTAAAACAAATCAAAACTTTAAATGATGTATTATTATTATGTAATTTTTCATAATAAATCTATAAAATTTAAAAAAAATTTTATTAGTTTATTTTTGTTTTAATATTTTAACAATTTTTTTTTGTATTTTATTTTAATAAATTTCATATTTATTTAATATATTTATTGTTTTAAGATAATATTCTAATAATTTAAAAAAATAATAACTGTTTAAAACAAAAAAAAATCATTATATTAAAAAGAAAAAATATGTTTTATAGAATTAATTAAAAAATAATATAAGATTTTTATTTAAAGACTAGAATTTTATTAGTTTTATAAAAAAAAATATTTACTGAAAAAAATAATATTTAATTTAAATAAAAAAATAATCATTTTATTATTATTGCTTTTTCTGTATATTTAATAATTAATTTTTGTTTTTAAAATTAATTTTTTATTCAATATAATTAATTATATTTTAAAATATAAAAAAAAAATTAATTATTTTAATAATTTTATTTGTATTAAATATTAAAAAAATTAATTAATTTTTATTATTTTTATATAAGTATATTTTTAATGTTTTTAAAAAAAAAATATTATACTTTTTAATTAATAATATCTAAATTAAAATCTTATTTTAAATATTATTTAAATAATTTTTTAAAAATTAAGTTTATTTTATGCAATTGTAAATTAAAAGCAATTAAATAAAAACAATTTTTAATAAAATTACTTTATAATTAAACAAGTGCTGTGAAAAATTAAATAACTTTTAAAATATAATATAATTGTTGTAACCAGTAAAATATTATCTATATTAAAATTATTTGACTTTAAGTGCAATAACAATCTTGTAATAACAAATAAATTGTAATTTATTAAATATATAGTAAGTTGACACACAAATAATTATTCATGGGATCAATTGATAAAAGACATTTGCTTTTTAAAATACATAACCAATCAACAAATTTAAAATTTAAAAAAAATTTATTATATTTATTTAAATTTAATATAATATTATTTATTTTATTTTTCCTTAAATTATTTTGTATATTTTTTTAAATTATTTTTAATTTATTTTTAATTTAAAAAAATAATAATTATAATAAATATTTATCTTTGATTAATATTTTAAATGTTACATAAAACAATATTTTAAAATTAAATAAATTTTATCAATTTCAGAATAAAATAATTATGGAAAAAGTGTTAGTAAATCAAAAATTTAAACATCTTTTTGTAAAAATAAATAACTTGTAAATTTTTATATATTTTTAAAATATATATTTTAAGTAATAAATTATATTAATATATAGAGTAATATCATTCACTTTTATCATATATTTTTAATTATTTTCCCATTTTATTTTATATAATTAAATATATTTTTATGTTTAATAAAATTTGATATTTAAAAACTTACAATTTAAATTTTTTTAATTAATTTTGTTAACATACTTATAATTTTAATTAATTTTTAAAATATATATTATATTTTGTAATTAATAATCTACTAAAAAAAAATTTTTAATTTAAATATGAATTACTATTTTTTAAACATTTTTAAACAACCATACATATTGAATTTTTTTAAAATAATTTATAATTATTTATAATCATAATTTTTAAAAAATACTATATTAAAAATATTATTTATTTTTTTTGAAATTTAAGATTAAATTTTATTTTTATTTTTAACCGAGTTAATTTATTTTAAAAGTATTATTTAAACAATAAATGTATTAATTTTCATTTATAAATAAAAAAGACATTTGATATGTTAAATAAACAAAATTTCCATTTTCAATTTAAAGAGACATTATCTAGTAATAATGATTTAATCTACAAAAATTTAAAATAAATTTACATAATATTTTTAAAAAAAGAGAAAAACAATATTGCTTAATGGCATAGACAATCCAAACAACGACATAATGAAACTGATTTTTGTTTAATCGTTTATTCAATCTTATTTTTGTATATTAAAATGTAAAGTTGTTTTTAAGATTCTAAAAGTCTAGACTTATGGTTTATAAATGTTGAATATATTTTTTAAATAATGAAATTTGAAATTGAATAAAAGCCAACTATTTGAAAAATATATTGGAAATGATTCATTGTTTTATAATAAAGCTTGTACAATGTATATTTTCTTGTACAATATTCTTGTGCATATAATCATAAATAAATAAGTAAACCAATGTAAGTGTAAACTAATTTTTGCATTTAAACTAGAATAAAAAAGCAATAAAAACATTAAAGATTAAATAAATAGAATGGGTTAAAAGTTTCTGATTACAAAGAGTTAATCTTTAATTGGTTTAGAGAAAGGAATAAGAATTACAAGAAAATTTTTTGCATAATCGTTAAAACAAACACATTAATAGTGAAAAATTATTCAATAAATTCAACTCCAATCAACTCTAGTAGTTTAACTGTGTTTGAGTAATTTAAGAATCTAAAAGAGTTGCTTATTTATTAGTAAAGAACCATATGTAAAAAGTTTTTAAGCGTGTTAAATGTCACATAAGAGGCTACAGATGTCATAAATTGAATTTTAAAAAAAGCGCTATTTAAAAGAAGTTATATTGTAGTTGTTTATAAACAAATAATTTTTAAAATAGTAAATACCAAAATCAATGTAAAGTAGGACTGTTTAAGTGGCTCGGAGTAAAAAAGCGACTTGGAGATTCAAAGTAAAGTTCCCACTTGCAATCATAACAAAAAAATTAGCTGATTAAATCAGACAACAAATTAAATAAAATGGCGGTTTCGGGTGAAAAATTGAAATTGGAAGCCGACGTAAACCGAGCGATTGAACTGCTGCAGAAGTTACAAAACTCTGATTATGGCACTTGGGCAAAAGGTTCTGAAAATGCTGAAAAGTTGAAAAAACTAGAACAAGTGTTAAGTTCAAGTCTTTTCAACTCAGTTCGAGAAGTTTACGAAAAAGTGTATGATACTGTAGAGATCAACGGCAGTCCTGACATTAGAGCATCTGCCACTGCTAAAGCCACTATTGCGGTCTTTGCTGCATCTGAAAATCATTCTCACCCTAGAATTGTTGAGTTACCCAAAACTGACGAAGGTAAACCAGTTAGCTTCATTTGAACACTACAAATATACCTGAATTTGACAAAATACCTATTGTTCTAGTTTGAAGAAAACTTGCATTAAATCTTGTAATCCAATGTTTTTTTTCAATAAAAATGTTTAAACTAATTTGCATGTTTTTCATTATTTCTCTGAGAGACCCTACAAAAACAAATCATAGTTGAAATGTTAAAAATAATTATCTATTATTTTTCAGGCTTTGGATTCAATGTAATGGGAGGACGTGAACAAAGTTCACCAATTTATATTTCAAGAATTATTCCGGGTGGAATTGCTGAAAAGTGTGGAAAGCTTCGTAGAGGTGATCAGTTGATTGCTGTAAATGGGGTAAATGTAGAAGGGGAAAATCATGAAAAAGCTGTTGAACTGCTTAAAGCCGCAAACGGGACTGTTGAGCTTATGGTAAGATACACGCCGGAAGTTCTGGAAAAGTTAGAAATGAAATTTGACAAGCAACAAAAGCAAATTAAAAGAAGCCAAAAATTGAAAAAATAACCACCATTAATATTACTTAGCCACACTACTTAAACAATAATTAATACATTCCATTATCTAAAAATTGAGCAATTTAAAATAATCAAAATAATCAAAATAATCAAAAAAATCAAAATAATCAAAATAATCAAAATAATCAAAAAAATCAAAATAATCAAAATAATCAAAATAATCAAAATAATCAAAATAATCAAAATAATCAGACCATACTTTCAAATGCCTTAAATATAAAAAATTTTGCTAAAACTTTATACTTCAAAATAAAATTTTGACATAACTGAAATTCAAAAGTCGAAATTGGCGCCAAATATGGCAAATTTATTGAATTAGCAAAATCCTATATGATCACTAGCACAAAAGAGATTTGAGTTTGAGCAGTAGATCCAAAAGATGCTCGAACTATATCATTTTGATACATTGAAAACTCTATTGCCGTAGTACAAAGCTTTACGAAACAAAACTAGTATAATATTAATTATTTTTGTACAAATATTGTACTAACATATAAAATTAAACATGAATTTTCTTTAAAAACTTTCTCAATTTCAAACATCTAAATTAATGTTTTTTTAAAAAATCTAAACTAATTAACAAAGTTGTATTCTTATTTGTTTTTACAAATCTAATGACTATTTTACTAAACAAAAAATAAAAATGCTCTAGAAAAATGTCGGATTGGACCGGTAAAAAAGAGTTGACAAAATTTAATAAATCATTGCATCATGCTTTTATCCAGTGTACTATTGATGCTTTTAAAATAAATTGATCTAGTTGTTCTTTTTTCATTGTACTTTCTCAATTCGTCAATTTCTAAAATGCTCAAAATAATTACAACTCCTATCGTATTCAAAATGTATAATATAAGAAAAATTATTTTAATTGTTGTTCAACTGATCACTACATTTCCTTTATTTGTGAAATCAAGTAAGTTTTAATTTGATTTTATTTCATTTTTTAACAGTTTTTAATGTTTTATTTTTAAGATGAACCTCAAATTATTCCTTTCTCTATACCAAATGATTTAATTGAAGGTAGCAAAGTTAAACTTATGTGCTCCGTTTCTGTCGGTAGTCATCCGTTAAAATTTGAATGGTTGTTTAATGATCAAAATCTTTTTGAAAATAATGACATTTTTTTTCAACAAATGGATGATGCATCTATTTTAAATATCAAGAATTTACAATTAACACATAACGGAAACTACACATGCATAGTTAATAACCGTTATGGAAAAAATTCATTTACATCCATGTTAAATATTAATGGTAATTGTTTAGAAAAAAAAAATTAAATTATTAATTTTTAATTTTTCAACTAATAGCATCTCCTCAGTGGATTAGTAAGCCGCCTGAAAACGTTCAATTTAAGGAAGGTGATTCTGTAAACTTGAATTGTATAGCTAAAGGTCATCCAAACCCAAAAATATCTTGGCGTAAAGTTAGTGAACTTGTAAAAAATGAAGAACTTGTTAAAAAATATGGTGATTTTCAACAAAATAGTCCAAAATTATCTGTTTTATCAAATGGCACTTTGACTTTTAATTATATTAGAAAAGAAAACGAAGGTGATTATATTTGCTCAGCAAGTAATTCAATAGGTCAAGAGTTAGAAGCAAAAGTTCATTTATATATACAAAGTAAGTTTAAAATTAAATTGGAAAAAAAAATTAAATTTTTAATTTATAGTACCAGCAAAAGTTGAAATGATTGACGATAATGGCAAAATAATTTCAAACTCAAAAGAAATAATAATTAGAAATGTAAAAAAAGGAGAAAGAATAAGTTTAAGATGTAACGCGATTGGAGATCAACCTTTATCAATTGATTGGTATAAAGACGAAAAATTAATTCAATATAAATTTAGTTCAAATATGGAAACATTGTCATCTACCACAAGTAGTGGTTTAATTTCAGAATTGCATTTTAGATCAATAGAAGGACAAAATTCAGGCATTTATAAATGTAAAACTAAAAATAATTTAGGTGAAGCATTTAAAAGTCAAAAGATTACTGTGATAGAAGCTCCTAGTGCCCCAATTAATTTACAAATAACTGAATTGGATTTTAATAGTGTTAGATTAAGTTGGCAATTAGGGCATAATGGAAATTTAGATATTTTAAAAATAAATATCTATTATTGGGAAGCCAATAAAAAGTATGTAAAGTTATTAAATATCATTTAAAAAATTTTAGAAATCAAATAAAAGAAATTATTTTTTTTTTTATAGAAAAATTGGAAGTCAAAAATTGAATAAAATAGAAGTTGATTTAGCTTCAAGTACATGGCACGTCTTAAAAGGATTAAAAAGTGGATTATTTTATTCAACAGCAGTAACTTGTACTAATTCAATGGGAGAAAGTCCATTAAGCAATATAGTTAATTTTCAAACTAAGAATAAAGTCCCGAATTCCGCTCCTATTGATATAAATTTAAAAAAAATTTATTCAACTAAATTATTGCTCAGTTGGAAATATCCTTTATATGAAGAATATAATGGAAATATAACTGGATTTCAAGTATTTTATAAACCGATCTTTGAACAAAATTATTATATTGAACGTGTATCATTAAAAGAATCTGGTTTATTACTTGATGGCGAAATTTCATTGACTGTAATAAATTTGAAACCTGATACAAGATATACGATTAAAATAAAAGCTTATAATAAAGAAGGATATGGTCCTGATTCAGAAGAGATAGAATGTTCCACACTAAAAGGTAATTTACCTCTAGCTCCAAAAATCATTTATCACCAAATATTTTCAAGATCATATTTGTCTTTGAAATGGCAAAGTTTTGAAAATGAAAAACAATATGCCTTAAGTTCTGCTACGAAAAAAAATAATTTAAATGATTTAAATTTAGAAAATAAAAATGAAGTAATTAGTGATGCCGATGAAACTATCCAATATTTTATGGTTTATGTGGAACTAGCAGATTTAAATATGTTTACACAAACAATACCTGTACCACCTAGCCAAAGACAAGTTACTGTAGCAAATCTAGAAAAAAATGTGCAATACCATATTTATATTTCAGCATATAATGCCTACGGTGAATCTCCCTTAAGTGAACCTCTAATATTTAAAATTCAACCTTATCAATTAGGTAAGAGCTATTTTTAATATAATTTTTGAATATTTATTTTATTTTATTGTGTATAATACTTATTTTATATTATTTTTTGAAGAAATGAGTATATTTTTAGCTGAAAAAAATGCATTAATGTTTACAGCAATTGCAATTGGTGCAATGGCCATATTTGTTTCTATAATAAGTTCAATTATTTACATGAAAAGATTCCAAAAAGCTCAAGCAAAAAGTAATTATCACAATCATTTGTATTAAGAGAAATTTAATTGAATTTTTTCATTTTAGAGATAAGACAACTTTCTACGTTGACGTTATCTAAATGTGGAACAACTAAAAGTACTGCTACATATGCTACAATAGGAAATACTTCTACAAATGCTCCATCAACTTCAACAGGATTTACAACATATAATATGAACCAATTAACGCCACAATCAAGTGGATATGGCCAAAATACAAATAGTCATTATGCGCCCGTGATGGGTCCTAGTTATAATGCTGCCAAAATAAATCAAATTTCTTCTTCTCCTCAAATGACTACATTTAGTCATGTGACTATTAGATCTGCAGGCTCCAATACTCAAAGTTCGGACACTGAAGATGTGCAAACAATGCAAGCAAAAGACCGCATGAGACAGTCGGACAAATCTTTAGATTCCATGAAAAATATGCGAAATTACGAGGAATGCATTTATGATGACGCTTTAGGCTAGTTGCAAAGTTGCACAAGTTATTAATTTAAAAATCATTTTTTAATATTCATTGTTTATTGTTTCATTTTTATACTGTGCACATTTTTATACAGTTTGTAACTTAAAATTATCTTGGAATAAACTAAATCGATATTGTAATAAAATCATAAAAAATACTCATGTATTCAAAAAGTTTAAAATCAAATTTTGATAAGACAATGAATCGAATATTAAGCAATTTCAACTATGTGTTAATTCTTTTTTAAATGAAAAATTAAGATACATGCTTGGTTTAAAAAAATAAATAAATACATAATAAACAAACAGACTTTTTAAAAATCTGCGACATTAAATGTTAAAAAAAAAACAAAAAAAAAACTATTCGGAACAACCGTGATTTAAGCCAAATCAATTAGTTTAGTTAAATTTGTAAAAATATACATAACTTGCTATCTTGTTTTTTACTTTTAACTTTTTATACAAATAAAATGTAGTTAAATAGCAAAAGTCTGAACTGTACATTACATCTCGGAGGTCAAATTTATCCTAGTTTATCATAAGGTAAGAAGTCATAATAAGGCATGGCCGGCATTTTAAGTTGTTTGATAAAATTGTTCAATTCTAGCTCAGGTTTGATTGTTTCAAGCTGCTTAAGAAGCGCATTTTTTTGATTAGGATACAGTTTCACGATAAAATGTACAGTTAAACTTTTAACTTCATTTTCTGACATTTGGAGCAACTGCTGAATGTCCTCCAAACAACTGGCTCTCAAGCGCTCTAGATCTGATATCTTTTGATTAGCCTGCTTAATGCATTGCTTGTATGCCAATTCAGATCTCATCAATTGCTCTCTGATAATAAGATGTTGTTGTAATAAGCTATTTTCTAAAATTTTATTTTCTTTTATAGTGTTTTGGGCCACTTGTACAAATTCTAGAGCATTTTTATGGTAGCAATTGTTTGAGTTTCTTAGTTCATTAATAGCGTCTTGTATGCTGCAAATACTTTGCTGCCATTTGTTTTTTAATTTGGACAGTTGTTCTGCAAATTTCACCCTTTGCTGTTCCAATTTTTCAATAAAGTCAGAATTAAGCATAGCGTTGCAACTTTGTAAAATTTCTTTGCTTAATATGTATTCTTGGTCAATAGTGGCCAAATAAATAGGCTTAAAACTGATGACTGTGTTTGAATGACTTTTTTTTAGAGAAGCCGCTGAAATTTCACACAATTCAATAATTTCCTTAGCATATTGAGTTTCTAAATTTAATCTGTCTTTGATGTGTTTGATCATGTCATTAACAGAATTTGGCCAATAAGCTGTCCATTGAAAAATTAAGTCCATAAATTCAATAATTTGTAAAAATTTCTTGTCATTTTCTTGTCTTAGTAATTGTGCACTTCTGACCAATATTTCAGTTGAGTTGGTAGCATTTAAACTAATTAGTTTTTCAGGCCTGACAATTTGTTTTAAAGTAGCTAAAACCGTTAAGCAAATATGTTGTCCATTATTGAAAATAGGTTTCCAAAGTTGAAGTTTAATAGATAATAGATTGTGAATCTTTTCGAAAATTTGTGCAGCTTTTTCTAAACCTAATTTGATCACTTTTTTGGTCATGTAAATTATGAAATATGGATAAAAAAACATATTCAAAAAGTAATAGAGTACTTTTGGAGGAATGAAGCTGATTAGAAAGTAGAAAGGTTTCATGGCTGTACTAAGAAATAACATAATTTTGAAGCTTGATTCTACTTGAAACGGTAATCAAACATATCTTTAAACAAGCTACATGTGGCTAAATGTGAAAAATGAAAAAAAACAATAATAATTTAGACAAAGTAGTTGGTTTAGTAAATTGCGGCAATCAAGCAAATCTATTGAATATATTTGATTCTAGTCATGGCGTGAACACAATTTAGTTTGAGCAAGTGCACATCTTTATAAGAATTTGTTACACAGAGGAAAGCACAATTATTGAAGATGAATCAAATTTGCATGATTTTCACTGTTTTTAATCATCTAAGCTGTTTGCAGCACACGATTAAACATAATGAAAGCTTGATTTATGCAAAGTTTGCACAAACATGAGTTGAAAAATTTAAATATTTGCATATTGACAACGATTATTGACTGATGAGTGTTGTTGATTGCAATTTTTCCACTTTGGTTTGTGCACTTTGACATTGACAACAAGATTGTGGCGAAAGTAAGAGAATGTTTTTAGGAGAAGGGAAGGCAAGTGGCAGAGAGTTTGGTTAGATAAGAAGTTTGGTTTAGGCCAAGGTAAGATAGACAATGAAGAGAAAGTGACAACTCCTAACCAGAGTCAAATCGCGCGCCAAACAGATGTTCAAACAGACAGGCGTAGAACATTTCACTGACAAACATTTAAAAATGTAAACAAAAACGTGTGGCCCCATCTTGGGCCGGCTTGAAAGAGCAGTTTTAAAAACTCTGCAATACAAGTTGAACAGGCAGCACTTGGGTCAGAACACTTTCATTGTTTGCATTTGTGATTTAAGACGGACACGAGCCTATTAACTAATTGTGATTAGTCGCAAAGTGTGGTTAACAAATTGTCCAGGTGAAGCAAATTAAATTAAATGCAAGCCTATCGAAACATTGCTATCGAAATCGCCATTTTTATTTATGAAATATACTGCATTTTTTTTATTCCTTCCATTGAGCAATCCCAGTGAATGTCCAGCAACACAGTTGCACACTAGATCACAGAAGACACACTGGTCTCTTCCTCTCCAGACCAGGCCCGAGCTGGTACATGCAGATCTTTGTCAAGTGTAAACACTTTGAAAAGAAAATTTCTTCTTTAAGTATATATAACATCACATTATATACAGCAGCTACGAACGCAGGCAAAATTATTCAGACTTGTTTTATTTAAATACACAATAAGAAAGAGAAGGAGATCAAGAAAACCTTCAAAAAAGGATCATAGCAGTGATTAGCAAATTCAGCTTTTCTTGCACTTTGCATTCAGCTCTGCTTTGTGAAATTAGCCTCTTCCAAACCTCAAGTGACAAACTAGCGCTTTCTTCAGGTAAACCATCTCTGTGCACATCCAACAGACCAGCTGATGCTGTCCAAAACAACACTGGAGTCTACGCCCACTGGTTCCAGCTGTTTTTTGGCACTCGTTGCTGTTGTTGTCCTTCGCACCGGAAGTGAACTTGCAACTGTGCGAGACTCGCTCATACCTTTGCTGTTGCCAAGGCCAGTATCTCTGGCCAGTCAGCAACACTCGCTGAAAATGTAACTACTTTCGCAATGAAACAAATTACAATTATTGATAGGAGCTGTTTAAGCGTTGGAATCAAACTGTAAATGAAAATAATAAAACAAGCTAAAAAATAAATTTAAAAGCGCAATTCAATCAAACTGTTTGCTGCAGAAATAAAATTAAACCCTAGCCAACAGCATTCTTTATTTTAAGTTTTTCTTATTTGTCTAAATTGAATTAGCTTTGATTTTCGCTAATTTTTGCATTTTTTTCATTTAGCTTCAACTTGATCCGAACTAAAAAATCAACATGTCAATCGACCAACTGGATAATGATAGTCTTTCTGATGCAGAAGAGGTAAGAGCGTTGTTTTTATTGTTTGCATCATCAAAATGCATGTATTTAGGCTTGCAATGTTGTCTGCAGCTTTTTCACATCAGCATTCAAATAATTTTTCTTTACTAGTCTTGTCCATTATGCATGGAGCAATTTGACTTGGATGATATGGGATTCATGCCATGTCCATGTGGTTACAGAATATGTCGCTTCTGTTGGCATCGGGTGAAAAACAGAGAAGACACAATTGAAGCTGGTTACGATGATTCTGACGGCACTTCTAATTCCGGCAGGTGTCCAGCTTGTCGACAAGTTTATTCTGAAATACCAGTCGGATTTAATTCAGATCTAACTATTGAAGACATGTTAGAGCAAAATAAATCAAAGAAGAAAAAAAAACGCTTACAAAATAAACAAAAACAAAAATTACAGGTTGAAAAATTAAAATTAAAAGAAATATTACGTAGAGATGAAAAAAGCTTAGCTGGCCTTAGAGTAGTTCAAAAGAATTTAGTTTTTGTAATTGGAATACCTCAAAGGAACCAGGAAGAATTAAGGTTTGCTTTGTTAATCATTGAAAATATTTTACTTAAAATAATTTTGTTGCTATTTTTGGTTTAGACGAGAATTTAGCAAGTTTGGTAAAATACATAAGTTAGTTATTGGTAATTCTAGTAATTCTAATTTGAATACTGCTTATGTTACGTATGCCAAACCAGAGGATGCAATAAAAACTATACAAGCTCTAAACCAGAATCAAACAAATAATCAAGTCAATAATCAATTAATAACAAACGGTCAAAATAAATTATCATCAAATAATACAAAATCTTCATCTGTTGGAGTTTTGAAAGCAAGTTTAGGAACAACAAAATATTGTAATAATTGGTTAAAATATCAAATGTGTCCAAAATTACCTGATTGTATGTATCTTCATGAGCTTGCTGACCAAGAAGCGTCTTTTACAAAAGAAGATATGCAAAAAGGGAAACATGCAGAATATGAGAAAAAATTAATACAACAATATTTAAGTAAAAATAAAATTAATAATGATAATGTTTCTTCAATAAATTTAAAAAACGAAAATAATACATATGATGAGGAATCGGATGTAACTAAAATAAATGACAATACAAGTAATGATGAAGAAAGTAAATCTTCTGATATTGCATTAACAAACGAAAATTTAACACATTTTGAAGATACAAAAGAAGAGACAGAAAGTTTATCAGATACACAAATATCTACAAATGATAATGAAATTACGGAGTCTAACGAAATAATAGAAAACGTTAAAGATGATTGTGTTGAAAGTATAAAATTAACGTCAGAAACATCATCTAGTATAAATATTGACAATTTAAATAATAAGATGCGATCAAATATGTTAGACGAACTTATCGCCAATAGTAGTGACAGCAGTACAAGCTATTCAACTTGTTCATCTGGTTCTAATCGCATTGAAAATGACATTAACGATTTAAATGATGGTTGCTTTGATAAAAAAAGTGATAGTAAAAGTAAAGCTCGGCCTTCATTTGGAAATTATAACACATTAGATGAAGATGACGATGGTTTAGATTTTGACCCTATTAGCATATCCACAATTGGTTTGCAAGATTTAATAAAAAATACGAATTGTCAAAACGAGCCAACAGTATCGAATACGACACAAAGTTGCCAGCCTAATTCATTGAATGTTTTGTTTACAAGGCAACAGCAACTTCAAAACAGTAATATAATGAATTCAGCTAGTTCGATTACTAGTAATCTAATAAATCATCAACAGCCCCAAATAAAGTCAAGTGACAGATCTATATACAGTGACCACTTTACATCTTATGCTCAGCCAATGAATAATGATTTAAAGGACACTAGAAGAAATTCGTTGAGAGCTCTTTTACCAAATGTAAATATAACCTTTGCAAATAGGTCAGCAAATAGCCAAAACGATATGTATTTAAAACAGCAACAACAGCAGCAGCAACAACAACAGCAGCAGATTAAACAAACGGATCAGTCTGCAGTGGGCCAACAGCGTCCAGTATTGAATCCACAAGTGAAATTTTTGTGCCCTTCTGAGGAACAGCATTTTAGACATTTTTGTCACATGTTGTACCAGCAGAAGTGCCAACAAATATACGATAATCAGATGATGGTGAATGCGAGTAATTCGGCAAAGATGCCGTCTCATCAAAAAGGGCAAAATAATTTGATTCAACCTCAAATTTCTCAGCAAAATAATCTTGTGTCTCAACAGCAGCAACATTTACAGCCTCAAGCAATGCAGAATAACTTGTTACCACAGCAGAATTTGCCATATAAATTACCACGCAAAGTTTTGCAAACTTTGTTTACTGATGAAATGCCCTTTTATCGGATGTCAACTTCGCAAAAGCAAACGGTTTTAAAGCAACATGCTACTGCTTTAGCTTTATTGAATTTCAGACCCAATTTTTTGCTTAAATATCCGGTTAAACAGCAACAACAGCAACTGCAACAACAGCTGCAACAACAGCAGTTGCAACAGCAACAACAACAAATACAACAGCAACAAATACAACAACAGCAGCAGCAACAACAGCAGCAGATACAACAATTGCAACAACAACAGTTACAACAACATTTACAGCAGCATTCTCAACAGCAGCAACAGCAACAACAACAGCAGCAGCAACAACAACAGCAACAGCAGCAGCATTTGCAACAGCTTCCACAGCAACAACACTCGCAACAACACTCGCAACAACACCCACAACAACACCCACAACTCCCTCAACAACTTCCCCAACAGCACCCACAACAACACCCGCAGCAACTTCCGCAACAACAGCCGCATCAACACCATCTACAGCATCCCCAACATCCCCATCAACAGCAGCAACATCCTCAACAACAGCAACAACATCCAACACAGCATCAACACCAGTTACATGCTCAGCAAATGCAACAGCACAAAACAGTAATGGATTCCCACATGTTCATGTTCCGTATCCCTCAGTTCCAGCCAGAATCACATGTGCAACAGCCTCCACCGGGTTTCGCCAATTTTTAGCCCTTTTTGCAATTGGTGCTTCTTCTGGGCTGGGATTGCTTTTTCAGCATTCTATCGCATTGTTCTGAACTTGTTTAAGAAGGCCATGCAATTTTTTGGTCCACATTCTTGTTCACTTGTTCTGCTATACGGCGCCGACTGATATTTTGCTGTTGCAGGCCATACAGTGCTTAGCCTAATCCGCATCTTGCACCATCGAATGGTGTCTGTTTTTAATATAATTTAAGACAATTTACATTATTTATAATTTTTGAGTATGATTTGCCAGCAGAAAAGATTTTATAAGATTTCTTATATATATATATATATATTTAAATAAATAAATAAAACTTAATATTTTCAAAAGCATGCCATTGTTTCACCTAGTTTATTTCCAACTATTTTCCCATTACATTCGGTCTTACTTATTATCTTGAGTAGTCTTGCTAATGCAGCTAGTACTTGTGTGTTTACCATTCACTTGGCGTATCTTTTTACAAAAATTCATTATCTTTTTTGCCATAAAAACCTGCAATTAACTATTTTACTGCTTTCCCAGAAAGAAATCTCTTAGCCACAGTTGCTGAATAATAAATGCATTTAAGTTTTCTTTGACAGAATTAGTTGGTGATCGGGCTGATAGCCAAAGGCTGTTCCAGTTTTTACCAAAAAGATTGTTAAAACACTTTTTTATAATTTAAGAATCAGTTAACGGGTCTATTGTGTTTTTTTTTATATTCTAAGATTAGCAATTCAATGTAATTTATTTTAAAACTGACGATTTTATTGTAATTGTGCTGTTTAAACTAATTTAACAGATGAAAAAGTTTAACGGGTTAAAAGAAAGCTAATTCTAGCATACGACTTTTTAATAATGTTAACCAATATTAATTTAAAGTTTCAATATAGTTGGATTAGATTTTTTGTATTATTCCAATGTAAGTTGAACTAAAAACATTTTTTTATATTTGTAAATTAATTGTTTTTTAGATTTTTTATTTTTAAATAGTACTCAATTTATATCTGATAAAAAAATATGTAAGTTTTAATAAAAAATAAAATGATAATTTATTAGATTTAAATCGTTAAATCTTATAATCATATTAATTATGAATATCATTTATTAGTGTTAACTAATGGATGGTTGGAAAAAAATCAAAATGTTTTTAATCATTTTGATGAAAAACTTATTTATGAAACTGAGTGGCTAGAATTTGAATTTTTAAAAAAAATTCACTTAGAATTTATAGATAATCCATTAGATAAAATAAAGCTTTTTCAAAAAGAAAAAAATGAAACAAAATTTTTACCATTTAGTAAAGTTGATCTTGAATTTGAATATTTCATTAAAATATCATCTGAATTTAATAATAAAATTAAATTATTTACAGAAATATGCGGAATTGTTACAGATGAATTTGTTAAAACTGAAAAATGGTTTATTAAAAAAATAAATTTAGATCAAATTTATCTAGATGCTTTAATTTTATTAGAATATCAAGAAATACAAAAATGTTTAACTAATATAAATATTAAATTTAATTGTGAAAATAATAATAAAGATGATTGTTTAATAAATTTGATTCGAATAAGAAATTTAAAACTTAATTATATATTGACAAAAAAATATGAATTACTAGAAAACATTGCAATTTCAAATTTATCAAATAGAATTCTTAAAATTAATTGCAATAAAAATGATTGCAGCAGTTTTATTATTAATAAGCAACAAATTGAAAATAATTTTTGGAAACAAAACTTAATGCCTCGTTTTATAAAAAACACAATTGAACAATATTATATAAGTGAAACTCCAAATTCTCAATTAATAATTGATTTAGGCAATGAATTTAAAAGTATTGATAAAATTTGTTTATCATTTTTTTATTATATAATTGAACCTGCACAATTATCTATTTATACATCAATTGATCCTAAAGTAGGAAAAATAATTAATTTAAAACCAAGTATTAAAATGGATCAAATAGATGGCTTAGTTGAAGATCATGATTGGTATGACACTGAACTTTGTTTAAGTGATATACTTCCATATTGTTATAAATTCAATGAGAAAGAAAAAAATTTTAGCTTAATATTTAATTTTGATAATGTTTCTTATTTGGAAAATAAAAATTTTGGGATTGTTGCATTAACTGAATTTAAATTTACCGATGATAATGCAAAAATATGTGAAATAAAAAGCTTTTTAAGTAGTTGGACAAATCAAGGAGAAACGGGTGCCTTTGAATGGACTAATATTCCAACTGCTTATCGATATACAGTGTCTGAACTTTATGATAATGAAAAATTAATTTTTACTATGCTAAAACCGCTTTTACATGGTTACAGTGAATATAATTTATTAAGCAATTGGATTAATTGCACAATACCGCATAATTTAGAATTAAAGTTAAATTCAACTTTTACAAATAGTAAACTTATAATTCAACAAATTGATACTAACTATAATATTTGTCAACAATATCAAATCTACCTTAATAATTCATTTGAATCAATGTTAAAATTTTTTTTTAATCCGTTAAAAAATGATATAAATCAAGTTTGCAAAATAAAACTAACTTTTACATATGAAAATAAAAATGAAATTAATAATTTACAAAGTTGTCAAGTAACTGATTTACAAATGGATGATCCATGTAATTCTGGAACAAGATGTTTAAATAATGGTAAATGTAAATCTATCTCATTTGAAAACTTTGAATGTACTTGTGAACAAAAATATCATGGTTTAATTTGTGAATATCAAAATTTTTGCTCAATAATTAATAATAAAAATATTAGTGGAAATGAATATTGTGGACAATATTTTGGTAAAAATTGTGTACCTTTAGGTGACAATTATCATTGTGCTTGTGATAATGATTATAAATTTTATTGGTTTGAAAAATACAGAAGATGTAAAGGACGTGTAACATGCGTAGATATCGTTTGTGATCAATCAGATCAAATTTGTGTGGATGATTTACAAGATACTGGACATTGTTATTGTAATACGGGTTTTAAAAATGTCGGTGGCAAATGTTTGGTCGAGGAAGAAATAATTCAAAATGTTTTTACAAATAATAATAATAACAAAAAAAATGATGAAATATTAAATTCTTTAGATGAGAAAAATAAAAAAATAAATCAATTTGAAATAGATAAGAACTGCAATTTAGCTAATGCAACTATTAAAACAAATGAAAATTTATGCAAAGAAATATCTGTATCTAGTCCTTTTGTTGGACAAGCAAACAAATGTGATCAGAGACAAATTAGAAATATAACAACTAATCGAATAGAATGTGCATGTTTTAGTGGTTACAAATTGATACGAAAAGATGGAAAAACACATTGTGAAGCAACTAGATCAGATCTCGATTGTGGTGATGTATGTGGTAAAAGAGGAATTTGTATTTTAGACGAACAACTTAAAGAACCAGTTTGTAAATGTAAACCAGGTTTTTCAGGAATAAATTGTGAAAAAAATTACTGTTCAATATTATCAAATATAAATGAAATAAAGGATATATGTAATGGGAAAAATTGTATATATGATGAACACCAGAACAAATTTATGTGTATTTGTGATATACAAAAATCTGACTTTAATTATAATACAGATAATTGCGATGAATTAGATCCATGTGCAAAAGGAACTTTTGGAGAATCACATTGTAACAAATTAGATGCTATTTGTGTTCCTCAAATAAATGATGAAAAAATTACTTTTAATTGTCAATGTGCTCCAGGTTGGATACGTAATAATGATAAATGTGAACCTCAATGCAGTTTACCTATTAATGATTTTAGTTCAATAAATGCAGATTGCTATTCAAATCCTATACATCATGAAATAGGTTTTCAGTGTAAACCTGGCTTTCAACTAAACGCATTAGGAAATGCTTGTGTATTAGTTAATTCAATATATAATTATGAACTGCAAGCTACACTTTCTGTCACCGCAGATATTCATGGATTTCAAACATCAATAAATGAAGCTTGGCGAATAAAAAGTAATTTAAATTGTACTAATTCACTTAACATTGAAAAATGCTTACTTTTGCTGGATAATGCTCAAAAACAAATGCAGAAAAAAGCGAATGATTTACTTTTGCAATCCACTGCTAAAATAGAGATATATAATAAGGCAAAAGATAGCTTTCAATCAATTTTTAAATCGGATCTTGAAAATTTATCTATTTTATCCTTAAATTTAACACCAAGTAACAAAACGCCTATTACTTTAAGTAAATTCGGCACATTTTATTATCATAATTATGATGTAAAATTTCTTTTATCAAGTAGAGGATTTTACAATGAACATCAATTAAATCAACAAATCGATAATGTTTTTAATTTTTGCTCTTTAGAATATGATTCTTGTCCTTTACCACCTTCAGTTTTATTGAAGAGATCTTCTGTTCAATTAAAACCAATTTCTCTCTGTTCTTATAAATATTTTAAACCATGTTTGCATCATTCCCAATTAATTTGCCCAATGAAAGATAATAGTTCTGCAATAACATGTCAATGTTTACCTGGCTTTAAGCAAATTATGTCTGTAGCATTAAGTGAAGATAGAAAACAAAAAAAAGTTATTTGTGAAGATATTGATGAATGTGAAAATTTTTCTTTAAACAAATGCGATTTATCTACCACTACTTGTTTGAATAAAATTGGATATTATAAATGTGAATGTAAATCATTTCATCATCGAATATCAAACTTTTCATGCCAATGTAAGTAAATTAAACATTAAATTCTAATATGTTTTTTATATTACAATTAAAAAATACTTTTTTTATAGATGTTTGTAACAACGCTGATTGCCTTCAAAATAATTTTGAACCTATTGATGAATTTCAATATAGATGTTACAATAAATTTAAAGAAACTTTAGCGAAAATTGCATCTCAAAATTTCTTTCTTCGTATTGCATGTGTTGCAATTAGTATTATTTTAATTATAATTACAATTAAATGGGTTTTTATAAAAGCTTTTAAACAATGATTATTAGTTTTAAAATATTTATAGGAATACTAAAAATTAAAAATTAGATTTATTTTTTTATAATTGATTAAAAATTAAAAAATTAAAAAAAAATCTATATTTAAATTATAGAAAAATACTGATATATTTGATACATATGTAAAATAAAATATTTAAATTTGGTTTTCCATTATATAATTGGAATGTAATAAAAAAACAATTAATTTGTCACATTGTTTTTTATCTTTTTTTTTTGTTTAATTTAATATGAGATATTTTTAAATTATTAATTTATAAATTTAAATGCTATGCAAAACATATCTAAATATATTAAAAATTTACATAAATAAATGTTAAAATAAAAAAAAATTAAGATTATATGATAAATTTTAATTTGTATTATCTCAATTGAATTTTTTTAATTAAAATTATATGACTTACAAACGTTTTATGGAATTGTTAATTGCACACAAATTATATCATTTTTTGTACACATGTTTATGTTTATTTAATCATTGAAATATTAAACATAAATAGATTTGGTTACATGTTTAACATATTATTTAAATTCATTTGAATTATATTTTATTCAAATTAATTTTATAACTATATTAATATTAAAAAATAATAGATAAAATAATCAAGATACGGTAAGATAATAATAAAAAGGTAAAAATTATTAAAAATTTTAATAGATCCTTTAATATTTTCCAAAATTAGTTTTAATTTCATATGTAAAATTAATTTAAAACAAGGTTTTAACGAATATTAATAATTTTTAAAAGACTGGAGATTTTAAAAATTATTTAAATTGTAAAAAGTCGTTTATAGTCTTGACTTGAGAAATTGCAAAACTAAAAGACAAAAGAAATAAACAGAGAAATTAAAAGTATAAAAAAAAAAAGTGGAAATTGTAACATAAATCATAAATTTCTTACAAGCTGCAAGTGTTTTTCCAGGAGAATAGATTTATTATATGGTGCATACAAGAAAAATCATTAATAAACTTGTTGCATCTCTATTACAATTCATCATTACTTCTTGTTAGTTTGTTGGTCTAAAATCTGATTTTGTTTTTACCATTTGTTAAATTAATTAAATTATTTAACGTTTTTTATGTATTCAAATTTTTAATAAGTTTTATACCTATTAATTTGTGTTCTTCAATTATGAATGAACACATAAAAAATGGAATAAAAAATTCAGATAATGAATTTCAACCACCAAAATTTAGTCAAGTGATTTTGCCTAGTATATATGATAAGTCTTCATTAATAGGTCGAACTTTTCATATGTAAGTTTTTTTATACTTAAATATTTTGTTTTAATTATTTTATAATATTAATTTTTAAATTATTTAGCTGGAAATGGGCTTTTTATATCCGCCATTATAACAAAGAGGTAAAAATGGAAGATTTACCTCAATGTCCACATAGTTTTGAATCAAGGCATATTTTAGATAAATTTAAAAGGTAATAATCTAATTTGAAAAGTAATCAAAAATTACATTATTATATCAAAATAAAAATTTACTAATTTTTAAACATTTTTTTAAAAATTTTTAGCCATTGGGACAATGAAATAAAAAATGCTTTAAACAACAAAAGATTACCAAATTTAATTTGGCCAATTTTAAAAACTAATTTATTTTTTATGATTATTAGTAGTTTCTTTTGTTTTTCATCGGTAAAATTTATTTTTTTTATAAATATAAAGCACTAAATAATTAATTTTTAATTTTTTTAGCAACTGTTATTAATAGTCCAAGCCGTATTTATGGGTAAATTAGTAAGAGATTCGCAATTATTAGATAATGATGAAAAAATTAATGCTGGATTGCACCGAGATATATATTTATATTGTGCAGCCATGATTCTTTCACAGTTTTTTTATGTTCAATTAATTAATATTCATAATTTTTATTCGTATCAAGCAGGAGTAAAACTTAAAATATTATTAGGATCACTTATTTATCAAAAATCTTTAAAACTTAGCAAATCTGCATTCAATATTACTTCTCCTGGCCAAATCGTGAACATTTTGTCCAATGATTTAAACAAATTAGATTTTATATTTGTGTTTATACCGTATCCATTGCTCGGTTTAATAATGATTGCTCTGGTTGTTTGGATTTTATGGGAATTTCTTGGATATTACACTTTGTGTGGCGTGTTAATTCTAGTTTTAATCATACCATTTCAAGTAATAATGGGAAAATTATTTACAAAGCTTAGAGCTAAAGGCGCAATATTAAGTGATGAAAGAATTCGTTTGATGAATGAATTCATTCCAGCAATTCGTGTAATAAAGATGTATTCTTGGGAAAATCAATTTATAAAATTAGTAAATATAGCCAGAAAAAAAGAGATTGGAAAAATACGTTTAGCAGCATATTTATTTTCGCTTAATTTAGGTATATTTTTTGTATCAAGTAAAATTGTGATTTATGCTACCTTAGTGACATATGTGCTCAGTGGGTATCATTTAAATTCAGAACTTGTGTTTATTGCTTTTGCTTTAATCAACAAAATGACTTTTATTTGCACTTTATTTGTTCCTCATTTTGTGAACAATATAGCACAAGGTGGTGTTTCTTTAAGCAGAGTAAGAGATTTTCTTTTGCTTGATGAGCATGAAATAAATGAAAATAAAAGCGATTGCAATAAACTTTTAAATGAAAAAGCTACTTTATCAATTGTAAATTATAGTGGTAATTATGAATCGGACAATCCATATACAAAGTTATTATCTAGCAAAAACAAGTCACCATTTTATTCTAATATTGCTTTTGAACCAGATGAAAAAGAAGATAAAATATCAAACAGTTCAATATTGTGTTTAAATTGCAAAAATGCAACAAGTGAATGTAAAATCCATCCTAAAACTGAAACGCAGTGCGTTTTAAATAGTATTAATTTTAATTGTATTCCGAAACAACTGACAGTTATTGTGGGTCCTGTTGGTTCAGGAAAAAGCTCTATATTATTGTCAATTTTAGGAGAACTTAAAACCCAAAAAGGAAGTATTAATGTAAAAGGACGCATTTCTTATGCTTGTCAAGAATCTTGGACATTTGGTGGAACAGTTAAAGAAAACATTTTATTTGGAAATAAATTTGACCAATCAAAATATAATGAAGTTATTAGTGTTTGCGCTCTTGAAAGAGACATGTCTTTATTTCCTCAAGGAGATCAAACTATAATTGGTGAAAGAGGTGTAGCTTTGTCAGGCGGCCAAAGAGCCCGAATTAATTTGGCTAGATGTCTTTATTACGATGCGGATATTTATTTACTGGATGATCCGTTAAGTGCAGTAGATCCCCATGTTGCAAAACATATTTTTAACAAAGCCATTAAAAATTTTCTTTCTACTAAAATTGTCATTCTTGTTACTCATCAATTACAATTTATAAAAAGTGCAGATAAAATATTATTAGTTAAAGAAGGAAAACAAGTTGCTTATGGTAATTATACTACGTTGCTTGCTTGTTTAAATAATAAAGTTGAATTTAGTAAGTTTATCGGTGTTGATTTAAATGAGCAAAAAATAAAAAAAGAAAATGAGCAAAAAAATTTACATGGTTCAACTCAATTTGGTTCAATGGTTTCTATTTCAAGCGATCAAAAAATGCCCCTTAAACGAGAAATGTCCGTAGATTCAATTCAAACAGATCTTAATATGGTGGAAAACATGATCAAAGTGCAAGATTCTCTTAATAAGCCTAACAAAAATTCTAGTCGAGAAATAATTAAAGAAGTTACAATTCTTAAAGCAACAACACATGCATATTATGTTTATTTAAAACTAGGTCTTAGTGGATGTTTAGGTCCTATTTTAATTATAATTTTCTTAATTACACAAGCTCTTTATTCATTTTCGGATTATTGGCTTTCTTTATGGACTCATTCTGAAGAATTAAGAAACAACAAAAGTACAGGTGCACATGAACATGGAACACATACAAGTTTTGTAGATAATTTTAGTACTAATGAAAATATTATTTTTTATACGGTGCTAATGATAACTTTATTTACATTGAGTTTAGTTCGAGCACTTTTGTTTTTTAAATTTTGTATGAGAGCTTCAGTTAAATTACATGATAGAGTGTTTCGAAACGTAGTTAGAGCTCCAATGAGTTTTTTTGATAATAATCCTATTGGTATTTTATTGAATCGAGTATCAAGAGATATGGGCATAATAGATGATTTACTACCAATTAGATTTTTTGACTCTTTAGATGTGATGCTAATTGACATAAGTATTGATTATATTTATTTTTTATTGCATTATTAATTAATTATTCTAATTTTTTATAGGCATAGGCATTATGGTTGTTATTTTAAATCCTTATATTTTAGCACCTTTAGCTTTTCTTATTATTGTTGTCATTTTAAGTAGAAAAGTTTTTATTACAACAGCAAGATATGTTAGAACATTAGAAGGTATAGCTAAATCGCCAGTTTTGCAACATATGAGTTCCACTTTAAATGGATTAATTACAATTAGAGCATTCAAATCTGAAGAAGAATTTAAAGATCGTTTTGACATGTTGCAAAATGACCATTCTTCTACCTATTTCATGTTTTTAAGCGGTAATAGATGGTTTGTCTATTTATTAGATTCTATTCAAGTTTTTTATATTGGAGGTGTTTTAATTGTGATGTGTATTTTTTCTGATTATTTTACTGGAAGCATAATGGGTTTAGTCATTTCATCAACCTTATTATTTTGTTCTGAATTTCAATGGATGGTTAAAAATTGGGCCGAAGTAGAAACACATTTAACATCTGTAGATAGATTGGATCAATATTCAAATTTGCCTCGTGAAGCAGCTTTAGAATCTGAACCAGACAAAAAACCGCCTAATAATTGGCCTCAGAATGGAAAAATTGAATTTAAAAACGTAACATTGCGTTACTATGATGATGAAGAACCTGTGTTAAAAAATTTAAATTTTACGATTGATCCTATGGATAAAATAGGAGTAGTAGGACGAACTGGAGCAGGTAAAAGTTCAATAATCGCAGCTTTATTCAGAATGACAGAATATGAGGGTGATATATTGATTGACGGAATTAGTTGTAAATCAATTGGTTTACATGATTTAAGAAAAAAAATTGCTATCATACCTCAAGAACCAGTTTTGTTTACAGGTACTGTTCGGAGCAATTTAGATCCATTTAATGAACATTCAGATGCAGAACTTTGGACATGTTTAAGAGAAACACAACTTGATAAAAGTGTAGAAGATATGCTTGGGGAGTTAGATGCCAAAATATCTGACAATGGATCTAATTTTAGTTCTGGTCAAAAGCAATTGTTATGCTTAGCAAGAGCAATTTTAAGAAATAATAGGATTCTTGTTCTTGATGAAGCTACAGCTAATTGTGATCCCAGAACTGATGAACTAATTCAAAAAACGATCAGAACAGTTTTTTCTCAATGTACAATTATAACAATTGCTCACAGATTAAATACTATTATGGATTCAAACAAAATTCTTGTACTTGATGCAGGAGAACTTAAAGAATATGATACTCCTTTTAATTTGATAAAAGAAAAAAGTTCACAATTTAGATCTATGGTAGATGCAACGGGAAAAGAAATGTCTCGTACTTTAATAAAAATAGTCAAAGACTCATTTAATGAAGACGCAGAATCTATATAAACTACATTTACATTTATAAAAAAAATGGTTTATTTTTTAATAATAATATTTTTAAGATGAATGTTTTCTAAAATTTTTATTTAAATTTTAATATCAAATTTATTAATAATTGTTTCTTTAAGATTGTTCATCCGACTCATTAATTCTTTTTCAGATAAATCATCAACTTTCCAATTTTTAACTGTTTCGGCAATAAAATTTGTTACTTGAATACTTTGTTCTTGTTTATTATGATTTTCAACATCTTCAAATTCTTTAACTTTTTTTATGGCGTACTAATAAAAAGAATATATTAATAAATTTTTATATTTTATAAATAATTACCTCAATCATTTCCTGTGGAAAGTCAACCATTTTAGCGACATGAATTCCAAACTTCTGATCGCAAACACCTTCCTTGACTTTATAAAGCATTTTTAATTCATTTATATTTTCATTATATGAATAGGATACATAAAGATTCCCAATCGTCGAAACTTCATTACTTAAACTTGTAAGTTCGTGAAAATGAGTGGCAAATAAACAATATGACTTAATTTTTTTTGAAATTTCCTCAGAAATTGACCAAGCCAAGCCATATCCGTCATATGTTGACGTTCCTCTGCCAAGTTCATCAATAATTACTAATGAATCTTCAGTAGCTTTTTGCAATATTAAACTTGTTTCTTCCATTTCAGCCATAAAAGTTGATATGCCTTTAATTTGTTTATCACTTGCTCCAATTCTGGTAAAAATGGAGTCAACAATTGAAATTTCTGCTTGTTTAGCAGGAACAAAGCTTCCGATTTGGGCCATTAAAACACAAATACCTATTGATCTAATAAACGTAGATTTTCCTCCCATATTAGGACCGGTTATTATATAAAATTTTTTATTATTTTTGTCAAAATCAATTGAATTCGGAATATAATAAGTGTTTAATTGCAATTCCAAACAAGGATGACGAACATCTTGAATGTGAATTTTACCAAAACCTGTTTTTATAAAAAAAAAACTTATGTAAATAAGGTGTATTTTAATTATATTTTTAATAAAAAAAAACAACCTTTAGGTAAAAGTTTAGGTCTTATATAAGAATTGGTGGAGGAGTTAGCAGCACAAGCAAAAGAGACAATTACATCTAAATGTGAATAGATTTCACCAAGTTCCTTTATTGGTTCACTAAATGTTGCTTAAAAAAAAACAAAGGTTAAATAAAAACAATTTTTTAAAAGTTTTGAACTAACCTATAGTTTCCATCATTGAATCCAAAATGGTTTGCTGCTGTTGTTCATATTCTTTGCGGATTAAAACATATTCTTCACTTAAAACTTGTAGCTCTTTATTTGAAAATCTTACACCATCTTTTTTTGTAGAATCGATGATAAAATTGTTTTTGCCTCTAATTTTATGTTCATACTTGCGAGTTATCTTCATTTGAAAACCTGTGACGAAATTGTTTTCAAGTTTAATTGTTTTGTCCTCTTCCAGTTCTAGATAGTCTGCAACTGATGCCAATATTTTTTTGGCCTTATAGTTAGTTTTTGATAAATTTTCATAAAGATCGGTGAGTGCCTCATCAAAAGAATGATCGATGATTGGATCACCACGTTCCAGACTTTCTTCATCAATAGTATGCTTAATTAACTGAATATAATTTTCAAACTGAACATTCAAACTTTTAAATTTGTCCAGATAAAAGTCCTTAACATGTTCACTGTCTGCCGACTCGAGTAGCTCGATCAGAGAGTTCAATGAAATGATTGTTTGAAATACTTTACAACATTCCATAATAGTGCATTTTTTCAGCTGCATTTTCTTAGATAGTTTACTTAGGTCGGGCACTTTCTTAAGCAAATTGTCAGTCAGTTCTGTTTTTTCATAATTATTTTTTGCGAAAAATTCCACTAAGTTCAAGCGCTTTTCTATTCAGTAGATAAAAAGTTTAGTCAGTGCGTGATTTAGTTTTTTAACATACCGATCTGCACTACATCCGTTAAAGGTTTCAGAATCCATTCTTCAAGCAACTTTTGACCACCTGGAGTATTACAACGGTTAAGGACAGCAAAAAGTGTCCGATGCTCTTTTCCCGCTATTTTGTTTTTATTAAGTAAATCCAGCGAGTTTATGACTGCTTCATCCAGATTCATGTGGACACAATCTACTTCCATGATTTGACAGTATTTCAAAGTAAAGACAAGATCAGTTTAAACAAGTTTGTGAAAGCAGAATTTGGCTAAACTTGGGAGAGTTTGCTCCTAAAATTCCAATAGAAATTGATTGGAAATTTCAAATTCAAAAAATTTAAAATGCATTTAAATAATAACATCTGCAAAATGGCGCTAAATTTGATTTTAGTCAAATTCGCCAATGCTCGTTACTTAACCAGCTGTTTGGCAAATGATAGGCTTAGATGTTATTGCCAAAAAAGACGAAATCACCAGTCCTTTGATCACATTTAAACAAAAGCAATTTAGTTATTAGTTTTGATTTAGCTTAAATAATTGAGGTTGACATTGGCATTGATTCAAGCAAGATCAAAGTGATAATCTTGTGCAAAAGAAATCATTTATGGCAACAATGATGTCTATTCGACCAGGTGTGTCGATCGAGTTGTTTGCCTTTTGGTAAAAAATTCCAACTCAAGATTTAAGACATCTCATTGTCTTAAACAATAAACAAAAAAAGTTCAAACGGCTTTTCGTTTGCTTTTCTTAATCTTTTTGCTCATCTTTTTGCTTATTTTCTTCGCCCAGATCTTGTCTGTCTGAACAGCACTTGCACTTTAATGTTTTATTATTATCCTGCAATTTTTGCTTCACACGCTGAATGCGGATCATTTTGCCTTCTTTTTTGGCTCGTGTTCAAATCAAGTTTAAATTTAGCCTTTTTAATGTCAAACACTGAATTCATTGCTTTGGTAAAAAATAAAGAATTATATAAAGAAGAGCAAATAAAAAAGGAAAAACGAATAGAAGATGAAGATAGTACAAAATGAATAGGAAGAGCAACAGAAAGAAAAAAAGCGAGCAAACTCTATTGAGATAAACAGGCAAAACAGAAGTAGGAAAAAAACTGAAATAGAAAGAAATTAAAAGTAAAAAGAAAATAAGAGTGAAATTATGAAAACAAAAAAAAAAAAAAAATATAAAAAATAATTTAAAGCTTTCAACATGAAAATCAATAAAATGATAAAATGGTTGAAATTAATAGACACAACTGTTGCTGATCACTTTGTTGAGCATCATCTTTAAATCAGACAAACATGGCAAATCGCCCATCATTTAATGGCCAAATAAACCGGATAATGTTGAGTAGTTTTTGGCCATCTGTTCCATTTTACAACTGATTCTTGCAAAGCTCCTTTAACACTAAACCTATCTTAGTGAAATAAGCAATTGAGAAAATGTCGTGATAACTTGTTGATTGGCAAAAATATTAATGGACCGATCATTTTGTTAAAACATATAATTAAATGAACAAAACTAAACCCATAACGAAATGACAAGTGAAAACGGACATTAACCATTGTTCTTGCTAGACCAAAAACATCACCTTAATTCCAAACCAATTAAAATGTCTAGTTGTTTAGACAAAGCTGTTTTTGCAACCAATTGTAAACAAGATCTAATCTTAGAAATTAAATGTTAAATAAATAGAAAGTGACTTTAGTTAAATAAACATGCAAAGCTTTTACCAATTAACCATTCGTTAATGGTCAATAAAAAAAAATCACTTTTCAAACTCGTTTCCTGTTGCGGTAACTTTGGTCGTCAACTTGTATCAAATGTATTTACTTGGAATACACCTAGTTGAAAGAGGCCACCCAGCTGTTCACATGTTGAATGTTCGTGTGTATTCCACATAACTTCTAATCACCCAGCTGTCTTTGATACAAAGCGCCCACCAGTCGGGCTTTTTTATTAATTTTATTACAAACAAACATAATCGCAACCTATGATTATCTATTCGATTAGTTGTTTGTCTAGTTCGGCTTTTGTTTTAACCATCAAAGCGGTCTTCAACGAATGTTCAACATCATAGACATGATAAAAGCAAAGCAAGATAAATTTCACTTATTTTAATTGTAACGCAGTTTATTTTAAACATAAATGCTACTAATTTGGCAAGTAGTATTTCGGTTTTTTAATATTTTAAATTGCTAAGTCAACTTTTTTTTCACTTGACCAATATTCTTAATTGTGAACGGGGTCTAATTCATCAGCTCTTTCTCTTTTTGTCTTTTTAATATCTTTTTCTATAAAAAAAGTTGCAGGTTAGCTTTTGCTAGATCTATAAACAGTAAACCTGTAAAAATGATCTTGTATAGTTTGCTCAACAATGTTTTATACAAAATTTATCGCCCTTCTATTAAGATCATTTTAATCATGTTTGTTTCTAACACAAAACTACATAATTTTTAACCTGTAATTATAAAAAACAATTTACATTTTTTGCTGCAAATATAACTAATTTAATTTTATTAGCCTTGCATGGGTCAAAAATTTAAGCATTTTAAAATGATTAGTAAAAAAAATTAATTCAAATTAACTCATATTTAAACAAAACAAAACAACAATTGTTTGTTTATAATCATTGGATTTAATTTGTGGCTAAATGGTCTGAAAATGAGTAAAACATTTGTTTATTTTTTTCAATGAACCAGTTCAAAAAGTCGCACAATTGAACTGATGCCAAACGATGTGATTTACGCTCAATTGAATCAAGTTTTACTATATTCTCTACACATTATTTGGTGAAATTTGTTTAAACGTATCAAAAATAAAGTTTAAAGTAGCAAAAAAAAAAACAATTTTAGATAACCTGCTGTGCTTGTCTTGTGTGACTTCTCATCATCATCATCTGCAACTAATGATGATGACAAAAAAATTTGTCACGCAAAGACATGCACCTCAATGCGATTTAATCATTTTTAACCAATTGTTCAGTTAAAAAGGTGTAAATTGCGCTTGTGAAGAAACACTAACCACATGTAAACGCCTATTTAAACACAAATCATATTTTAATGGTTTTTAAGTAAATATTTTTATAGTCACTATTTTTATTTTTTAACTTAAAAAAACCCTATTTAAAAGTGCAATAAAAAAAAAAATAAAAAAATATTTTTAAAACGGAAGGTTTTTATCTATGTCAATCTAATGTATTTATAATCAATAAATTCATTGTTAAAAAATTAAAAATTAAAAACAAGTTGTAAAATTTTTTCATAAAAACGATGATATCAACTTTCTATTTCAAAACTTAATAAATTAAGTCAACATTTGAATTTCGATTTTTTTATAAAAAAAACGTAAATTTAATTATAAAATAAATAATTTTTTTTTACGTCATTTTTAAATACGTATATGTTGATTTTTTTTTAATTTTTTTTTTGGTTTTTCTAAAGCAGGTAAAAATTCAGTTTAAATTACACAGTTTATATGTAAACTAAATATTAAGTCTTAATTTATTTTAAATACTATATAATTAAATTTAAAAATGAAAAAATTTTTTTTTGTTTGTCATATATTTTGCTAATATAATATGCCTTAAATGATTAAATTTTTTTAATTTATCTGCTACTTTTAAAAACTCTATTTTTTGCATTTCCATCTTTTAATATTGTTCATCCCCTTAATTTACATGCATTATCTATTTACACTTGTGTCACTTTAATATTTCTCATTTATATTCTCTATATTAATATGTTATTCAATTTTTTTCACGTTTACTTGCTATTTTTTTTTTATATTTTATTTTAATGCTAAGGAATAGTTTTCACCAATAAAAATGTTTACGAAAAAAAAAAAAATAACTAAAAAATTTTAGAAAAAGAAAGCAAACTATTTTTGTCTTCATAATGTTCAAATGAACTGCAATTACGATATGACAGAATAATGCATCTCCCGAAATAACTTTAAACATAGTGTTTTGTTTAATTTTACTCTCTTATTCGCTTGTATATGTATTTTGTGAATGTTTGTGCATACGGTTTATTTTATTTCTTTCTTATTTCATCTTTTTAAACGATGCTATAATTCTATTTCCACTTTCTTAAAATTAAGATATTTGTATACTTAAATATATATAAAACTATATATAAAAAAAACTGCCACATTTGCATCAAGATACTATTTCTTAAACATCTTCATTTTAATATCTATGAAAACCATGCATGCCTTATGTTACTTAAAAAACTTATCGTCCATTTTACCATCAAATAAATGAATAAAAAATAATGATAGTAAAAATGATAATTAAAAAAAATTTTAACATAAATTTAATCAATTTTATTGTACGATTAAAGTTTTTGTTTACAGTGATTTTTTATCAACATTGCTTTTGACCAAAAATTTCTAGTCTAATTTTTATGTATATTTTGCTCGTTATTTAAAATTTCATCGATCAATTAGATCACAAATGGACAAAAATCAAATGGGCTAATTTGTTAAACAAGTTAATGAATATGAATTATTTCAAGACAATTTTCAATTACAAGTCGACTGTCTGAAATGAAGTGTCGACTGGTCGGGATCAAAAGTTATTGAATGCAGATTATACTTTAAAACAAGAAAATGATTATTTTAAATAAATTAGAAAATAAATTAGCATAATAAATAAAAATGAAATTTACAAAAAAAAAATTCTTAATTAAAACTAAATCAAAAATATGAAAAGTACTTGGCTTCACTTATAACTACTTTATAACTAATTAAATTCATTTTAGACGAATTATGTTAGTTGTTACGAAAGCTGTACTTGTATTTAATTGCACAATGGATTACTGTCAATCAAAAACACTGACTATTTTAATTTTTAGTTTTTAGTCTTAAGTTTTTAATTGTGTTGATAAATGTAATGATGATTATTAAACAACGCAAATAGTTTGCGTTAAATTTAGTTTCATCAAAAATGCTGTAAAAATTTTCTTCATTTTTGCTTGTGTGTGTGTCTTATTTAAATTGCACTACAATTTGGTCTAGAAGTGTAATTCCTGATTCAGTGTTCGTTAAGAAAATGATGTCGACACCAGCAAACTTTTTTAAATTTATTGGACTATCTAAAAGATTTAATCTAATTTTTAAGTTACAATTTTGAACTATAAAATGTGAAATTCTTTATTTTTTCCTTTTAATTTATAAAATAAATATAATACTAAACTTTGAATATTTAAAAAACAAGCTTGACCTATTGTTTTTTTTTCAAGGATAAGTTTAATTGCTTATCAGAGCATAATTTGATATTAAATTATTTTTTATAAACATTTATACTTCAATGATAATGTTTTGTTGTTTTCTTATAAGGAAAACAATTGATAAGAAATTTCACTTTCATTAAAATTGTCCCAAGTAGAATTTTCGCCATAATTTAAGCCATTTATTGCATTATTAGGATTAATTTGCTGGTGCATTTGTTGATGCTGATGTTGTTGCTGTTGTTGTTGCTGTTGTTGTTGCTGTTGTTGCTGTTGCTGTTGCTGTTGCTGTTGCTGTTGCTGTTGCTGTTGTTGCTGTGGATGCTGTTGTTGCTGTGAATGTTGTTGTTGTTGCTGTTGTTGATGTTGATGTAATTGATGCTGCATATGTTGATCCAAATGTTGCATTTCAACTTCCTGTTCATTAAAGTTGGACGTGTGCTGAATACGACGAGTTCGCTTTGACGGTGGAAGACCCATATTGGAAACAGAATTTGTACTAGATGCAATAATGATATGTGAATTATTGCTAGACACTGAAGACGGAATTTGCACAGGTGAAAGTGCATTTGCATTACTCATCAATGTTAAGGTAGTATAACTTGCTGAATCATTTAAGTTAGATTCTGAATTGACCGAGTTCGAGCCCAGTTTGTTTGAAACTCCATTCAAACTGTTATTCAAATTGTTATTGCCATCTACAATCACTCCTGGATGGTGTTGAGTGATTACACTTGTAGACGAATTTAAAGAAGAACCGTTTGAATTTAAAGATTGGATTGTAGAATGATTAGAAAGATGATTGTGATGAGCATGTGCAGAATGAATTGTTGAATGATGAACAGCGGGCTGATGATGCGATTGATGAGCAGATGAACTGAGATACTGATGATTTGACAAAGAACTGCAATGGGAAACCGGATTGTTGATATTAGACGCCTGTATAGTAGCCGAATGCAAAGTCGACATTGGCGAGCTGGGCAGTTGCACTAATTGGGCACTTAGTGCGCTCATTTGCAACTCATAGCCCACCGGGTAACCGGAAACAGAATAGCTGCTAGAAACAGGTGCACATTGACCGGAAGTAGAACTGGCTGATGCACAACTGATCACAGTGTTGGGTTCAATTTTAATCATGTCAGTCATACTTGCGGTGGAGCTGTGATATCCGTCTGAACAAACAATTACACTTTCTTCACAAGAAGTTGAGCCATACTCGTCAGAATGGTGCATGGCAGCATTGTAGGCTGAGTTCGAAGCGGAAGTATTTGAAGTGTTTGTGCTAGAACTGTTTCTATTAGATGTGGCATTTGTCATTTGAATCACGTTCACCGAACTGTTATCTTCGTTGGCATTCGGCGTAACACAATTTGGTCCATTGTAGGATATTTGTGGTTGACCATTACTGTTTAGTAATTGGGACCCTGTGGAAGTGCTGTTTGCACTAGTTCGACTATTACTATTCTGGCTGGTGTTTGCACTATTGTTAAGATCTAGCAAAGGTGAGTCGTGCATGATGTTTGCATTGGTACTGTTGTCGCAAACTACATTCGAAGAGCTAAATGTAGCTAAATGTTGATGATGAGATTGATTGTCTATGTGCTGATTTGAATTTTTACTGTTGTTATGATGATTAGACGAGTGATGGGCTGAATGAGTGTTGGATGACTGGGTTGCACTACTATTGGCAAGTAATGGATGTACAGTACTATTTAAAGCATGCTTGTTTTGCATTCCGTTTATACTAGGAACATGATGCAAATGCGCCAACTGATGATTGTCCAAAGACGACAACTGTGTCGAACTCATGCCACTATTGTCCAAATGATAGCCAAGTGCAGGCAACACTGTGTTCTCATTTGTTGCTGAAGTTGTGGACCCTAGATGGGTCATAATGGAAGCTAAAACGCGAATTTTACAAGACAACTTTTTACTTGATTGTGTGCATGCAACAAGTTCAAAGAGAAATATTTTGTGAAAATGTCTCCCGATAGCGATTCGTTTAGAACCGTATCTCAAGCTTAATTATTATCATGTTCACATGCAAATTAAGTTTCGACTGCAAAATATTTGTCAAATCAAATGGTACAATGCGATCGATTAAATTAACTTTGTTAAAACCAAAAGCAACAGGTATGATAAGTAAAGTTTGGCATTCAAACCACATTGTATCATCATTTGACTGCCTAAAGCTGTTGGATATCCAACAAGTGGCAAACATCAAACTAGAAAAGTTGAAAACATGGCTTACCTTTGGAAAGTTTAAGAAGCTCAGCGGAAGTAAACACACTTGCCGGGGCATAGAAGGTGTTAACTGTAGATCCAGTCACATAGTATGAAGATGAGGCAAGGTTAAATATTGGCTGAGTATTGTTCAAGTTTTTGTTCTGCTCACAAATAGCACCATCAGATGGAAGCATTTCAATTAACATATCTAACCGTCCACGCAAAGCCTCTGCACCGATAAAGAAAGACAAACTAATTATTAAATTTATCATTAAAAATTAGCAAAGAAAAGAAGCGAATTAAAAGTTACCATGTGAAAAGATATAGTTAGCAAGAAACAGATCTAGTTCTCTAACAGAAACATTAATATGATGGGGATTGACGCAAAGCGATGGCTGCAAACATTCAGCACTTTTTTCCAAACGTTCGCCATCAGTTGATTCTAAAGGAATCGATTTGAACAAGATAACCATAACTAAATCAAGTCTCCACACCTGTAAAACATAATTAAATCAATAAACTAGATGAATGCAGTTAAAATGCTGCTTTATAAATGATTAGAAGCAATAATTTTTAATAATAAATGTCGGTCCTAAGTGCGCTTTATGCTCTATTTATAAACAATTATTCGGTGTATCTTTTTTTTAATATGTAAATCTAAAGCTTTTGAAAAGTGCAATTGATGGAAACCTAAACATTTTTGTCCTAAAATGTAATTAAAACAATACTTGAAAACTATTACATGTTTAGTGTTGTTTCATTTTTTTTTGCTCTTGTTCATCACTCAAGGCTGTTTTGTACAGTGTGTTGATGTGTTTGTGTGAAATAGTGACGAACCGAGTAGTTTATTTGCATTCGAAAGCCTGACTAGTGCAATCAATGTGCTATTGTAATCTAGTAAGTAAACGCTGTCTTAATTATCTTGTCCACAAACAACTTGCACATGTGATTATGATTGGACTAGGCAAAAAAGTAGAAAGAAAAACGACGAAACAAGTAATTTGCAAATCAAATTGAAATCAAGTGTTGACTTAAAGTCAATTAAAACTGATTGAACTATTGCAAAAAAAAAGGAAAATTTTAAAAATAACTGTAAAATAAATGCAATCTATTACATAATCAAAAGCATGGTCAGCTTGGGCAAAAGAAGATTATCAATTTGATGTCAGAAGGTAAGTGTAATAGAACCTGCCTTTTTTACACCATGGCCTTTACCAATCATCCTTTGCCTGGAAACAGCACAAGTATGATTTAATCAATGTTTGGTTTGTAGTATAGTCTAATAATTTTAATTTAGCTAAATTTTAGCCTAGCGCAGGTATTAGCTAGCAAGGGTATAGCTTAGTTAAAAAATAGCTTAGCAAAAATATAGTTTAGTTAACATATAGCCTAGTAAAGGCATACCTTAGCAAAAGTATTGCATACTAAAAATATAGCTTAACAAAAATGTGGCTTATTAAAAATATAGCTTAGCAAAAATAAAGCTTAGAAAAAATATAGCTTAGCAAAAATATAGCTCAAAAAAAACATAGCTTAGTCAAAGTATACTGAAATTAGTATAGCTAGCACAGGTAGCTAGGGACGATTAGATAAGCCTTTGACAAATTCAAAGTATTTTGCTTGTCTGACTTTTTGCCTGAACCTAAGTATGGGCAGAAACAGAATGTCTGACCAAAAAACCTTCAAATATCTTGAAAGAATTTAACTAAAGGGCGTAATTCAATAGTGATCACATGATCAATTGAATAATATATTCAGAAAACTTACCTTGTCAGCCTGACGCAAACAATCTATTCGACGCATCTTGCCTTTTTGATCTGGGTTAGATAAAACACAAGATACTTTGCGTTTACCTGTTACGCCATCCACAAAATCTCTCCTACAATCATCGCTAATATCTTTTCGTAATTTTCCAAGTAAACGCGATGCCCATTTTTGCTTAATTTCCGCTTTTTCATTCTAAAAAATTAAAAATTTTATTTTTATTAATCCATTTTTTTTATTAATTTTATTGTTTTAAAAATTCTTCAATGTAGAAAAAAAATTCACTTTCGACTTAATTTCTTATATACTTGAAAGCATGCTAAATAGGACTTTAATGATTTTATTGTTTTTATTTGTTTTGATATTTTTTATCGTCACTTTGATTTCTAGTTCTAATTAATGTGGTTTCAAAGTGTTCTCAATTGAAATCATAGTTTATTTTTTTTAAGTTCAATGAATTTATATTTTAATATTTAAATTATTAATGCGTTTTTTAATTAAATTATTATTTTAGATAATCAAAATTGAAAGCAAAAGTAATTGTTTTTTTTCTAATATTTTATCTTCATTTAATTAATTTACTAGTTAAAAAAAGTTTATTTAAAAAATATTTACAATTTTTAAGTCATATTTGCGTTTAAAAAAACACTTTTTTTTTTATTCAAATTTTACTTTTTTAAATTAAGTTAATAACATAAATAATTTAAATTTTAACCTTGAATGCAAAAATATTAATTATAATTCAATTTGAATAAAAGCGGGAAATTTAATTAAATAAGCAAACTTAAACAAGATAATGAATTTATAAAAACAATAATTGCAACAACAATTAAAATGTAAATAAAAAAAATAAACTCATGTGCTAAAAACTTTGCTTGTCTACAATGCAAAAAGATGCACTTGTAGTTAAGAAAACAAACTTAAAAAAATGGCAAAATTGATGAGCGTAGTTATGCCAGCAATCAAGTGAAACATAACCAGATGTGGCTAACTGATTTATGTCCAAATCGATGTCTATCTTTTCATCACTTTTTGCCTTAAGATTGTCTGCAAATCAATGCAAATGTAATTGTTTACATTAACTGACGGAGACTAAAAAAAATGATAGAAAGCAACGGTATAAACAAAAATCAGTAGAACCTAAAAAATAACTTTTAATTTAATTTAAAGTGTTGAACGAACTAACTTAACTTCAACTAATAATATTTTTAAAAGTAAATTAAAATTAATTTTTTATTTTTAAAAAAAAATTTTATTTGGTAAAATTTATATATTAAGCAATTAGAATTAAAACATATATAAAAAAAATAAATAAAAAGTTTAAAAATTGATAAAATTGAAAAACAAACAAACTAAATATAAACATTTAAAACAACTTTGACCAGTTTTTTTACTTATTATATTAGTTTAGTACTGTAAATAATAAATTTTAAATAAAGATTACTTTATGTTTACTTATTTTAATTAATTATTTTTTAACTAAATAATTTTGTTATAGTAATAATAATATGTTTTTTAAATTAAAAGGATTTATATGTTTAAAAAAGTTTTTGTCTATAGTTAATGCAGAACTGCGTATAGGTCAAGACTAGGTAATTGAAATAAACGAATCAAAACGCAATAAACTTAAAAAAAATTTTAGAAATATTTTTTCAAATCTAGCATATTTAAATTTACTATATTTAAAAATTTATAAAAATTATATTTTTTTAAAATTTAAAATTAAAAAAAACATCTAATTTGCAATTAACGGTTTATTTAAGTCCGAAATCCAAAAAGAGTTTTTTTTTTTAAATTAAGCTAAAATATATTGCAATCGTTCTAGTTTTAAATTTGATCTTTGAAAAATAAGCATCTTAATATTTTTTTTAAATGATGAAAACTAGATAAAGATGCATAAAGATAGTGAATTAAGCATAGATGCAGTAAAACACGGCGCATATAAACATAGAAAAAAAATAAAGACGATGCTAAGCTCATAGATCTGAATGGTTTTAATCACTTTATTAAGTGCTTGAGCGGATTTATTTTTAGCAAATGCATGGCTTGTATTTTTGGTTTGAGCACACGCATTCATTATTTAATGTTGCGGCCATTCTGAAATAAAAGAAGAGAAAGAAGAAAAAAGAAGAGAATTTAATGAAGAAATGTTTTTTAATACATCATACATTAAATAAAGTAGGAAAAAAAAATCAAAAATAGTCTATTTTAAAAACCTATCATGACAGTTTAAATAAGCGTCAGTGGAATAAATACAATAACAGATGATTTGATAAACCAAAAAAAAAAATTAAATTAGTTTAAGATTTGTTAAATTTAAATCTAAATAAAAATGGCAGATAGTCCACATGTGACGGTCGAGTAACATTCATTGTGACGATTTCTGATTTTTATCATCATCTCAAAAAATGCAACACCCAAAATAAGAAAATTTAAGTTATTTTTATCAACAGATTAGTTGTGCTGCAGTAGTTTAAAAAATTAAATTGAAATATTTTCTTTCTAGTCTTTTTATCATAATATTCAATGATGTACTCAAATATAAGACAAATATAACATAAAAACTATAAAATTAGAGCTAGTTGATTAATAATTTTAATTTAGAGGAAGTTGATTGAATTGGTCATAATTTGTCGCATAATTAAACTAATCACAGACAATTCAATGGTTGATTTGTTAATGAACTACTTAACTGAAAAAAATTTCTTGCACTAAATTAAGGTTGTTTTTTACCAAATCTGTTAAATCAATAAATTTTCATTGAACCAATTCTAAATTATGTTCAAAGCTAAGCTTAGCATATATAATTATCTGCGAAATCAAGTGCATAACCATAAATAAATATAGTTTTAGTGAAATATTGCTTTAAAGTTACTGTCCATGTTAAGCATTTTGATTGAAAAATCATGCTAGACTTGTAATTATTGCAAAAATAAAGTCAAATGTAAAAAATAGAATTTAGTGTGTTTAAATAAAATAAAAAAGTAGCTTAATTTTGATTACTGTAAAAGTGGTCGATTTTGAACATTGTTTACCAAAAATTAAAATAAAATTAAATGCGCAATAGTTAAAAATATGAAAATATTTAAGTAAAATGAGTCAAACTGATTAAGAAAGAAGATGAAGAAATAATGAGAAAATATGTGTTAAAAAGTGGTGAGCAAACGGTGAATATGAACAGGGGACAAGAGGACAAAGAGATGAAGGAAAATAAATAAGCTGAAATTAAGTAAATGCAAAGGCGTTTTAATAGGCTTGTTTTGAAAATGCACAAAGACCAGTGTGAGAAGAATGCGCATATTTGTAAGCCAGTTTTAGATTACATTGAGATGCCTGAAAGATGTTTGAAAGATGCTTTTAAGATGCTCTTAAGACGTTGTCGGTTTTAAACTTCAATAGGCTTATAACAGACAACTAGGCAAACTTAAATACATCTGATGTTATGCCGTGCGGCTAACTGCGGAAACAGCGTTTCTTAAAAAAAAAAAATTCTCTTAAATTTTTAATATTTTTTAAAATTTTTAAATTACAATTTTAGCGATACTAAGCCAACTGTAAAAAGTCAAAAAGCTATACTTTACAAGCAACTTAAACTTTAAAATCTTATTCATATTGCTAGCTTTTTTAATGTTAATTTACAGGTTTTATTTCGATTAATTTATCAATGTCATTTTGTAGAACCAGGGTCAAGGCCAACAAGCAGTTATATCCGATTGATTAAATAATGGGTTTTTAATTTAAAAGAAAATTTATTGTAATTAATTGATAACTAATTAATTAAAAATAAGTGTTATTTTCTTAGAGTAACAAATTAATGATTTTATTGAATTACATCTTAATGTAAAAAGAACAAAAATGCAAGATTCTTAAATTAGTAAATGCAACAGAAGTGTCTAAATTCCAATTAAGAAATCAAATTCAAAAAATCTTTTAAATGAACAAGTAAATTATTTTAAGAATTTAATCATAAATAAAATCAAAAATTAATTGATGAGTTAATTTGATAAAAATTTATACATAATTAATAGATATTTTATTAAATTACTCACCATAAGTTCTTTCTTGCATTGTTTTTCTTGCTCAAATGGCATTTTCTTTTCATGTTTCTTAAAATATTTGCGTTTGGCTGCTTGCAGGTTAAACCAAATGTACGAGAAATCTCGCACAAATGGCAGCAAAGCATCAATAAACGGATGATGATCATTCTGAGCCATAGGCGAATAAATTGTAGACAAACAAAATGAAAGTTTGAATGAATTAATTAAGTTGTCCACAGGTTTGCATTAGAGAAATAGAACAAAAAAAAAAAAATGAAAAATTGGAAACGAGGATAAAACAAAATGAAAAAAAAAACAAATTAACATTTATTTTCACTTATGTTACACTTATTCATTTTATCTAGTTCCGATGCTCACCATTTCAGTACAAAACATGTAACTGGATGATGAAGTGGTTGCTTCACTTTAAAAATACCAGAAGATAAAAGAAAAACAAAGAAGTCAGTTATTGTTGATTAAGATGAAAAAAGATTTTTCTCGTTTTAACATTAGATTAAAAGTGCAAGTCAAATGTACTTGCAATAGTTTTGCTTAAGATAAAAGTAAGCAATCAAAAAAAAAATAATATAATATAATATAATATAATAAAATATAAAATAAATTACAAATTGGCCTTGCACTTGCCCTTTTAATATTTTGAAAATATTAAAATTTTTAAACTAATTTTTATTTCATGTTTGATTTGTGCAAACATTATCAGTCAAGTATAGATGATCATACAATAGAAGAAAATGTATTGAAAAATTGCTTAAAAAAAATTTTAAAATCGATTTTCAACATTTTTTAACTTTTGAGGAAGTATTTTGTTGACAATTTTTATTTTTTAGCCAGTATTTAATAAACCATGATTAAATAAATAATAAAAGTATTGCACAATTGAAAAAGTCTGTTTATTTATATACTACAAACAAATAAATAAATCCTTGCACTTGAATGCGATGATTATTTAGAAAGTCAATTAAATTTTTGAATTTAATTTAAAATAACGTGGAATTGATGCTAATAAGTTATTTATTATTTGCGTCACTTTTATTAAACTTATTTACCAGCAAAATTAGAAAATAAACCATTAAATATAGTGTGTTTGAATGAATAATAGCGTTTTGAAAATTATTACTTTGTTGATTACAGTAGCTAAGAACTTGTTTAACGAAACATCAAGCTGGCTCAACACTAAGACATAAAATCACAAGAATGCCTGACATGATGGCAACTTTTGAAAGATGATCGGATGGTTTTGAAAGTGAGCGCTAACATAAGATGATCAGTAGATGGTATTGAGAAGCATTTGTGCGAAGGTGATACTGGGCTGACCTCGACAGACAAGGACAAGCGCCAGAAGACCAAAAGACCGTAAGGCCGAAAGACCAGAAGGCCAAGCAGGAGAACACAAGAAGAAAAAAAGAGCGAATGACCAGATGACCAGAAGATCAAAAGACTAAAAGACCAAAAGTCCAGAAGTGCGAAAGAGCAAGAGGCCAAAAGCATAAGATTAAAAAGGCCAAAAAGGCCAAAAAGGCCGAAAACAGGCCAATAACAGGCCGAGAACAGACCAACAAGTGGGCAGAAGCAGTGGGCAGAGCAGTGGTGAACTGAGGCCAGATGAGGGCTGCAGAGCAAATGCCAAGATAATCGGAGCAACTGACAACTGATGCAGAGTCGAACACTGGCGCCACGCTGAAGGGCGCTGAGCAAATGAGCCACTGCCACAGACGCACTTCAAGTCGCCTTTCCAGTCAAATCAACTGATCAGCGCTGTCGTCGTCTCCACCACACTAGGCGTCGGCGCAACTTTGCCATGGGCCGGATGATCCTGCGCCGAATACCTGATGCTCATAAACTACTGGCCTCGGTCACCCTGGGTTGGTTCTTAATTTTTCTGTAGTTCTTCTTTGCTTTTGCTCACTCTCTTGCTTACCCTTTTCTGCTTTTGCTAACTCTTCTAAACTCTAAGCCACTTCAATCTACTTGAAGCCATTGCAAACCATTGCCAACTACTCCCAACTACTCCCAACTACTCCTAATTACTCCTGATTACTCCTAATTA
Organism: Pyemotes zhonghuajia; assembly: GCA_025170145.1. Classification (NCBI taxonomy): domain Eukaryota; kingdom Metazoa; phylum Arthropoda; class Arachnida; order Trombidiformes; family Pyemotidae; genus Pyemotes; species Pyemotes zhonghuajia. Next base: position 8,109,570 of record CM045844.1, on the reverse strand, counting down.
CTCCTAATTACTCCAAACCTTTCTAAACTACTCCAAGCTACTCCAAACCTTTCTAAACTACTCCAAGCTACTCCAAACTACTCCAAACTACTCCAAGCTTCTCCAACCTGCTCCAAGCTACTCCAAACCACTCCAAGCTACTCCAAACTACTCCAAACTACTCCAAACCTCCATCCAACAACTACAGGTAAACTGGAGGTGGGTCAAATATTCTAAAGGCGGCTTTCTTAAACTGTTTGTTCAACTTTTAACCACTTAAGGCTGGCTAAATTCGCACTAGTTATGTTGAGCATGGCTAAACCAGGCTTGTCAAGCTAGGCTAGTCAAGCAAAAATAGTCTAACTTTAAATAGGCTGTTTTACATACAAAATCAACATAGGACACCAACCTAAAGGTAGCCTACTCAAACGTGCTAACTTACTTCAATAGTCAGCTAATTTACCAACATACAACTAATCCACCAACTACCGACTAACCATCTCGCACAACTAAGCAACACAAAAGCACAATCAATCGCCAAACTTGAAGCTTCTCAAAACAAGCCAACACAAAATAAGCTAAAATTAAAGCCAAAATCTCCAACTAAAGTCCAGCTAGTTACAATCTCCAAAACAACATCATTAAGCCAACATGCTTTAGCTCAACAATCTAAATTAAGATAGTTAAATCCATAATGATTTGAACAACTGTCCAGTCTAAGGCGGTGGCGTCAGGCGGCCAAGGCTTACTGCAAAACAGGTGAACAAATCAGTGAGGCAAACAAATGAGCAAAGCGATGATAAACCTGCAGTCAGTGACAAAACAGTCGTTCAAAACCAGCTCAACATGCTTGTTTTTTTCATCACTTGTCTCATTTAAAATTAATAAAATCACCATTCAACAGATGAAATCATTTACAAACTATAGCCAAAACATTGGTCACTCAACAGATTAACACATTACTTAAGGCAGTCTACTCTTCTCCACAAGCCCTCATTCTTTTTCTCCTCAATTAACATGTACTGAAATTAGGCTAATATTTGTCTTTAAACACAAATGCCACCACTAGTCTGCTCAGACGCTTTTAATCATGCAAAAAGATTCACTTTGTCAAGTAAACTTTTATCTGATGAAAATGCAAGAAAATATTTTTAGAATTTTCATCACACTGAAATGAAGATATTAAAAACATTCATTATTTTATTATTGTAATAAAATTTTCAAAATCATCAATCAAAATTCATTTATCTATTAAAAAATGTTTTTTGCCATTTTGCGCAAGTAAATTTTTTAAAACTTTAAAAAAACAATTTGTTTTAATTGTTTTTTATGCAATTTGTTTAAATAATCGAATTGCAATAAGTTTAGAAAAAAAAAATGCGTGCTAATAATAAAAACTTAATAAAAAGCATCTTTGATTTTAACACTTGCTAAAACTAAACCTTTACATGTATTTTGAAACAGTAGATATTAATATTTAAAAAGTAATTAAACTAAAAACTTTGGTTTTGGTGCAAAATTATTTGCTTATTTTTTAATAATGAAAAAAAAACATATAATCTTAATGAAAATATAGTTACAAAAATTGAATATACTTTGTGCATTTTATAGGATACTTTTTTTTAAATATTTATTTTAAAACAATAATTTTGTATAAAATTATTCAATTTTTTTTCAATAAGCTATTTGTTTGAAAAGCGCCGCTTATAGGACCACTGACCTGAAACCATAGTGAAAAACACTGGAAAAAATAAAACAGTAAGAAAAAAGCTCTCATTGAACAAATTGTCAACTGCCATAAAAAAATGCGAGTTTTGAAAAACTCGCCCAAAAAGATGAACATTAGACAGAAAAAATTTCAATTGTAAAAAACCAAAAATTATATCGGATTAAGCATGATTAATAATGAATGAATGAAAAAAAGCGCAAAAAGTGGGCTGGCAATAGCAAACCTATAAGAGCTTTGTTCAGGTGACATTTGCAGACAAGCTAGATGGCAAAAGATGATTACCAGCAATTAGTTGCAACTATGTCAATGCAAATAGGAAACTACTCTTTCAAATCAGCCTAACCTCAGCGGTTTTTGACATTTGGCTCGTATTTTGTCACAGCAGGTCGTAAAACACTTTTTCAACATCTAAATTGGCGCCACAAAACCAACCCTTTTGATCGTGCAGTTGCCACAAGGGCAAAGTCACCTTGCAAATCTTTTTAAAACTATTAAAAAAATTCAAACTTCTCATGCGACCACAAGCACACTTTTTCTGGTTAAACAAACATTTCTAAAAACATCTTTCAACCCTCAGACTTGACTCCCCACAGTGGCCACTCGCTACTTAATTTTCCATCTAAATTTTCAGCTTTTTTGACTAAACATTACAAAAACTTTAATTACAATTATACCAAAATTACAATTTTTTCTTTACGTATTTTGTTCTGCCATAGTGAAATGCAGTCAAAAGTCAGTTCAAAACTTATATCAGCTTTTGAAATAATATCTTCCTCTATTTAACCACCATAAGTTGTATGTTTCAAATTTCATATTGTTTTACCATAAATAAACTTTCATTATTGAATAATTTATATATGCACATTGTTCCAATGTGATAAAATCTAAATCTATTCAAGTCCTTTTTGTATATAATAGCTCAACTTAAGTTATTTAGATTTTCAAAAAGTCAAAATAAAAAAAATGAAAACATATTGAATAACTTTAAAAAATTCAAATTTTTCATTTTCCCTTTTATAGATGGAACTACTACTTGCTTGAGAATTTAAATACTACAAATACATATCTTAAGTGATTTTGTGAAATTTTATTAAAAAATAGTTACAAATTTGTAATATGCTATGTATATTTCATGAATTAAATTTGAATTTAATAATAAATACTAAAAAAATATTTCTTTAAAATAAATTTTCTGGATAAGATGTGCTGCTTAAATTTGCTGCGCTTTCACCTGAACTTTCATTAATATGCTCTTCAAGTTTACGATGTTTTCTTATAATACTATCAATCCCACAAACATTTAATTCATTTTCATCTTCTTCTTGTTTTAAATTTAACATTCGTTTTCTAACTAAAATTGTGTCAGTCTCTTCAGACCTTGTGTTAATTTCACTTTGAGGAATATCTAGTTTATCAGATTTTATTAAATTTGTATTAATATTTTCAAATTTAATTTCTTTATTTTCAGGTAGATTAACTAATTCATCAATTTCATTCTTAGACTTTTGATTATCTGACGGCAGTGGTCGTTTAAGGATTAAATCATTTTCAACTAAATTTTCGTTATTAATATTTAAATTACTATCTTCTTGATTTTCATTATTTTTATTTGTTTTAATTTGTACATCAATTTCATTGTTTTTATTTGAATCACATTTATCTTCATTATTTTCATTGAACTCCATAATTTGATTTTCATCATTATCATTGTTTCTATTATTTTCGCTATTGCTATTATTACTATTATTACTATTATTACTATTATTATTATCATTATTATTACTATTATCATTATTATTATCTTTATTATCTTTATTATCTTTATTATCTTTATTATCTTTATTATCTTTATTATCTTTATTATCTTTATTATCTTTATTATCTTTATTATCTTTATTATTATCTTTATTATTATCTTTATTATTATCTTTATTATCTTTATTATCATTATTATCATTATTTTCGTTATTTTCATTATTTTCGTTATTTTCATTATTTTCATTATTTTCATTATTTTCGTTATTTTCATTAATTTTTGAATCTTTTTGAAGATTAAACAATTGTTCTTTTGTTTCTTTAAGTTGCTGTTGTAAATAATAAATTGTACTTTGCATTCCTTCTACATCTTCATCCAATTCAAATAAAAATCCATCTAATTCTGTTTGACTTTTTTTCATTTCTTCAAGAAAACTTTTTTGTAAAGCTAAATCTCCTTCTAATTTTGCAACTCGACCTGATGAAATCACTTTACCAAGTTCTTCGTTTTCTTGATATAATAATCTACATTTTGCCATTAATCTTTTTCCAGTGTTAGAATCTGGAGTAAATTTCCATGCACTCAATTCATTTTGGATTTCTTCTACTTTGGCTCTTGATTTCTCTACCTCTTTTTTCATTTCAGTAAACATAAGATTAACTGCTGGATCTAGTAAAGTATTTTGTAGCTGATCATCTGAAGCAATTTGCGAAAGCTTGAGTTCTCGTATTTCATTCTAAAATGAATTGAATTAGCAAACAAAAAAATGAAAAAGAAAAAAAATAAATACTTACAATGTAATCTTGAATTTCATGATCTTTAGAAGTTAATTTCATAATTAAAATATTTTCTCTTTTAGTAGAATCAAATATTTGTTGCTTAAGTTTTTCTTCTAATTCGTTAATGGTGATACGATTGTCAAGTTCGAGAGCATAAAGTTTTTCCAAATGTTCCAAGTAGTCCATCTGAAGATGCCATTTATCAATTAAATCCTTCTTGCTCATTTGATCAAGTTCAAGTTCAGTAAGAACAACTTTGACAAGTTTATCTTGAGTATCCTTATCATCCAAAGCCATGTTGGTACTGTTGATTTCTTCATTATGAGGTGAGGTAATAGATCTGAAAGACTGGCCGCTTTTTGTCAGATCGTTTTTAGTGTGATCGGTGTTGTCAAACTCCATCTTATCCAGATCTGCTCTATTTGTATCTAAGTCTGAACATTGAGATTCTTGTTTGTCCGGGCCATCGTTTTGATCATATTTAATAAGAAACTCAGTTTTTTCGGCACTCATAACTAAATTTCAACAGCGACTTCCACTCAAACCCGGAATGTAAATATGTTATTTAAACAGTAAAAATGCAAAAAGTAAACAAAAATGGAAGTCGATAGTATCGAATAAGCACATTGGTCATTAATTGGAAACACCAATTTACTGATTTAGTTTGTGGATTAGACATTTGTGTAGTTTTAATCATCTGTAATATTTATCAACTAGTCGTTGCCGGGACTTGTTCAAAATGAATTATCATCCAGGTTATTTCTTCTGGTTTAAGCGGCACTTTTACTAGTTTGAATTTTTTTATAAAATTTATAAGGACATTTGAAGGAAACAATTTCACTTATGTTTAACAAGTTTGCTATTAATTTAAACCAACATTTTAATCCACATTAATTATACCATGCTTATAAGACAACTATCAAAGGGGTCAATCAAAAGTTTTACGCAAGAAATTTTGGGACTTAATTGGAAACCAAATTTATTGAACCCTTGTAAACATTTTGCTCAATCTCCAAATTTAATAAACTGCCATAGAACAGAAAATGAATTTATTACATTTCCAAAATTGGAAGCAATTGATATAAATAGTTACCTAGATGTAAGCAAATTATCAGAATATTTAATTGACGAAAAAATTGATCTTAGCTCTTTGGTAAAAAGTACAAAATTTGACGATCATCCTTCAATTAGTTTTCTAAAGTAAGATACTTTATTTAGTATTTCAAGCATTCTAATTTAACTTATAAATTAATTAAACTAATTTGTTACAGAAATTATACGAGCAATAAACAAGATTTCCCTCAAATGAAAAGACTAGTCATGAGTCTAATGGCATCTACGTTAAACTCTTTGGTTTCAGACAACGTGTCAGCAAGTGTATTGGACTTTCAAAAGATTGTTTCAGAAGTGGTGGAAATTCTGCATGTGACACATGTAGTGCACAAGAACATTAAGAATATTGAAGATAAAGCAAACTTGAATTTAAGTTTAGATAAAGGAAATAAATTGGCCATTTTAATTGGCGATTTTTTATTAGCTGTATCCATGAAAATGTTGGCTAGTATGCACAATAATCGAGTGATCTCTTTGATGGCCGATGCGGTAAACAATATGTCAAAAGGACAATTTTCTCTTTCGCTTGTAAATGAAAATCTGGCTAAAAATATGAAAATTGAAAACTGGCTCCACTTGACTTATTTGATCCATGGATCAAATATGGAGAACGCATGTATTGCACTTACAGAATTGACTAATTTACCTAAAGCTATTCAGATTTTGAGTGGTGAGTTTGGTAAAAACTTTGCCATTGCTTGGCATTGTACAATGGAAATGAGACAATTTGTGCAATTTATGAACAAGTCCGGCCAGTTGTCGTGTGACAAAAGATTACATTTGTTGTCCGCGCCAATTTTGCTGGACGCAAGCAACTTACAAGACTTAATCACCCAAATGCAGCTGAACCAAAGCGAATATGTTGATTATATGACACTGAAAAAGCATTTTAACGATTTAAAATTGACGAATACTCGTAAATTAATCAACCATTATGCAAATCAAGCTTTACATAGCCTGAGTCAAATTTCTAGTTTAGAGTCAAACAAATTGTTGGTTAACATTGTGTGTCTGCTAATGTTAACCGTAGATAATTAAAGTGTATTTATTAAGTTATAGATTTGTTGTTGAAATTAATGTATATATAGATGATAATAAAAGTTGTTATAAGTGAATGGTGTATGAGAGTGAATTGTATACGAAAGTGAATTGTATACGAAGTGTGCAATGAAAGACAAGTTGGCGTAGACGGGTTTCAATGGATCAAAACAATTGAACAATCAGAGGACTGGATGACGGAAGAATGGTCTGGTGCGAACAGAAGCTGTTTTGGGCTGGTCATTTTGGTATCTAGACAATGTAACAAACGTTTTGTCCCGACAAAAGAACACAAAAATGTTGAGTGGTTACATTTTAGTTATAAAGATTAGGTGCAGTGAAGTGTCCAGTTTTGGCAGAACTGTTTTGAAAAAGGCGCTACACAGGTGGGCGGTGAGTTGGGCGCAGTCGCATTGCTGCCGAGCGCAATTTTTCCAGTATTTATTTTGCGTCTCTTTGTTGTAATACAAACATTGGGCTATTCGGCGACTTAGTCTACGCAGTCCTTAGTCAATGCTAGTTCCTGTGGTACGAAGACAGAAGATAAAAAAACGAGAAGATAAGAAAGTGCACAGATAAACAGATAGGTTTCGGTTAAAATGGACAAGTGTGGAAACCACCATTAGGGACCTGCTTCGATCAGCATCCATTTATGTCTGCCAGCGATCAGCTCCTATTTTAATTTTTTAGATTTGTTTTGCCTTATTTCGTTCACTATTTACAAAAATTAAATTTCCATTCATCCCTATTTTGATTTTACTCGTACCAATGTTATTATAGTTGTCTCCTGGCTTTCTTTATTATTATTTTGGCTCAGTTTTGTTCTATTACTTTTTTTCATAAAATGCAACGTTCATCTAGTTTTCACTTTTGTTTAAAAGTGCCATCATCTCATTATTCGGACACCAGCTTATTCGATAGTGCACCAACTACTTTACGCAAGGCCAAAAGTTTGTTTAATTTATTCAAGTTCAAAGTATCTGAATCATGGTTCAAAAGAAATAAGTTGTCAAGGAGTTCTAGTTTCACCGACCTAAGCTCAGCCAACAAAACTCGACCTGAGAATTGCATCGTTCAATCCAGTTCTGATTATAATCCAGTTCCAATGAAAATTCGCAAAATTCATCGAAGACATAGTGTAGCAGATGAGTCGGATTTAAGAGAGAAAAGTGTATGCAATTGGACCAGAAAAACGAGAATAGGCAGTAGTCAATTGTTTAATTTAATGAAAAGTGAGCAAGAAAGATTAAACTCTTTTTTGAATAATAATTGGCCATTAAACTTCATCAAACCTGAAGAGCTTGCCAAGGCAGGGTTGTTCTATTTGCTTAAAGATGATTGTGTACAGTGTGCATTTTGCAAGATCAGTATTTGGGGATGGACAACTGAAGACATTCCAATTGTAGAGCATTTGAATCATAATCCTCGTTGTCAATTTATCTCTGGATATAATGTTGGGAACATTCCGATTACCGAGGGACCAACCACTTTACTGAGAAAAATTGTAGGCAATCTTGACGTGTATGGAAGTAGGCCTATGTCAAATGAAAATGAAAATGGCAATGAAAATAGCGAATCAAACGAGCCAACATGTCAAAATAAGAGTCCTTGCTTGCCAGTCATTCAGTCAGTAAATTTAGATCAAAGCTCTTCTTATAGAATAACTTCAGAAGATTTGTTCACTTTGATGAAATCCGAAAGAGAACGATTACAATCATTTCTTCGCAATAATTGGCCTTTACCTTTCATCAGGCCACAAGATTTGGCCAAAGCTGGTTATTTTTACACGTTGCAAAGTGATAAAGTAATGTGTGCTTTTTGTAGATACCCAGCTTGGGATTGGGAGCCTGGCGACATTCCTTTACGGGAACATTTCAAACATAATAATCGATGTCCATTTTTGATTGGAGAAGACGTGGGCAACATAACCTTGATGAATGAGCCGTTTTTCCCGGATTTGGTGGTTGAAGAATTTGTGGGAGATGTGGTACCTAGCCAGGCTAGCTCTCCGGTCACATCAGCAGCAAATGAATATTTAAGTGAAAACAGTTATATTAATAATCAAACCAATTATTCTATTCACGAATGTGGTATAAATACACATCGATGCGAGAACCCTAATTTTTTTACTCTTGAGTCTCGTCTTAAAACATTTGAGGATTATGGTTGGTCCAACAATTCCAAACTAAGCTTTCAAGATGTGGCAGAAGCCGGTTTTTATTATCTGGGTAGGATTTAATTTGATCTGTTTAAAATTTGGTTTAAATTTCATATTTGTAATTAATATTCTGTTTTTTGTTCGACAATGTTAAATTGGATAAATTAGGAAATCAAGACAACGTAAAATGTTTTTCATGTGGAGGTTGTTTAGGCAGCTGGGAAGAAGGCGACAATCCTTGGGTAGAACATGCTCTTTGGTTCTCCGACTGCGAATACATTCGTTTGAATAAAGGGCATCATTTTGTGGAAAGCTGCAAGAAGATGAATGAAAGCAAAATGAATACCAAAAATATGTTAGTTTTCAAGTATTTATTTGTAATGATTTCTGATCACGAAATGTTTTATCGAATGTTTAATTTAGTTGAACAATCATTTGATTGTGCTTCTATGCAAACTTTATTTGGTTATTACGTGTGAGGCATGTAGGCTCATCTGTGTGCTCAATTCATCTGAAACAATTGCTCAAGGCTTTTGATTGTTTTAGCATCTGATGTTGTTGAGGTGGTTGTTTTGAATATTGTTTTAAAATATCGTTTTTAAATATGCTTTCAAATATGCTTTTTAAATATTTGTTTTTAATTGCTTGCATTTCTTAACTTGCCCTAACCCACGCTTATGTTTTTTAAGACCTCATTCGTTACTAATCACTGTTTTGTTTTATCTTGTTTACAGCCATCGAACATCTGATGTTTCAAACACCAACTTCATTGCCAGTGATTCAGAAGATGAAACATTAGGAACGCAATTGTTGAAATCAAGAAAGCGAATGCCGATAAATAATGTTTGCTCTGGTTCAACTGCTTCTACTTTATCTCCGCACACTTCTGATTCAGAAGCCGAACCGTTAAGTCCGATATCAAATCAATTTGAAAGTGAAGATCGATTACGATGCAAGATATGTCTACAAGAAGAAGTAGGAGTGGTTTTCTTACCTTGTGGTCACATGGCGGCTTGCACCTTTTGCGCCCCTGGTCTTAAAGATTGTCCTATTTGTAGAGAGAATATAGTAGGCACTGTGAAGGTGTATTTGTCTTGATTGACCAAGGCGATTTCCTGTCTTTAGTTCTACAGGTGTTTTTATCGCTGTTTGGTTAATCAGTTTTCTTTTTGATACATTTCATTTATTTTGGTATGCATTTATGTTTAGCACATTTATGTATAGTTATTATTTTGCACTGTCTTTAATACACTTTACACTAGATAGATTTAAATTTGCTTGATTATAGGCATTATTTTTGTATATATTTACAATTAATATTTGGCGAATTTTTGGTGCATGTAAGATATGTAAAAAAAGTTTTTTGTTTATTGCTCATTTAAAATTGTCTGATTTATCAGTTGTTTTTATTGAGCTTCAAACTATTGCATGAAATATTTTTATACACGGTTAGATAGGCGAGAAATAAAATTTGGTTAAATTTTCAATAAACGTTTAAATTTTATTTTTAACCCATTTGTTTTTTTATTTCTATATCACATGCCATTGGCGATTAAGATTGTTTTTTAAATTATTTTTGGTAATTGTTCTCTAAGTTCGTTTCAGCTGTTTAATTATAGGCTGTTTTTTAGTTATACGGTTTTTAATAGTTTTCAAAGTGATTTTTTCACAAAACTATAAAATGCTTTTTTAGGTTTCTCCAATATTTTTCACATTTGTTTTTCAAATTATTACTTAGGTTACTGGAGCTCGTTTAAGATTGTTTTTAGTCAGTTTAAAAATGCCGCTATCAATTAATTTTTGTCGAAACACGCAAGTCATGTTTGCCTATTTGAGTCGTTTAAAAGCCAGCTTTTTAAGCAAACTTCACTTCTTTACTTTATCTGGCTATCTGGTTTAGATTGGTAGTAAGGTGGTAGTAAATTAATATTTTATTATTAGTAAGTACTAATTTATTATAATTTTATACCTAAAATTATTCAGAGGAACCTTTTAGTTTTAAATCTTTTAAAGGAACAATTTAAAATGTCTTTGCAAAATGAACGTTCTTTCATTATGATCAAACCTGATGGCGTACAACGTGGTCTTGTTGGTTTGATTATTCAACGTTTTGAACAAAAAGGTTTCCAACTAGTTGGTTTGAAACAAGTCACACCAACTGTGGATTTGCTTAAAAAACATTATGAAGATTTGAAAAATTGCTGTTTTTTCAATGATTTGGTCACCTACATGGCTAGCGGACCTGTCGTAGCCATGGTTTGGCAAGGACTGGATGTGGTACGAACCTCAAGACAAATGTTGGGTGAAACAAACCCTGCCAATTCAAAGCCAGGTACAATTCGTGGCGATTTTTGTATTCAAGTATGTCGTAACATTTGCCATGGTTCAGACTCTGTGCCATCAGCTAACAAAGAAATCGATCTTTGGTTCCAGCCACATGAACTTAACGAATGGACTCCAGCCCAAAAAGTGTGGCTCTATGAATAGACTAAGCTTGTTTCAAACCAAATTCAAATTTGTTTTACTTAGTTAAGTAATTTACTTTGGCTTTGCCATTTTAAGTTAATAAAAAAAAAATTTAAGCTTTCATTTTAATTTGTTTTATTAAAACTTTTTTCAATAACTAAATCATGGCACCTTCCTTCATCTTTTGCAATTTTTGATTAATTTTTTTTTCAATTATTTTATTGTGTTCTTCGGCATTAAAATTATACGTTTTCAACTCCCCTGATTTTAACTCATATATTTTATCCACTGAAATTTTATTTTTATAAGCTAATTCGTGTGCTAATGAAATAAAATCAAATTAATTTTCAGACTTGATTTAACAAGCTGATTTTTACCTTTTGTTTCAAATATTTCTTCATCTTGTTCTTCCATGTAAACGTAGGTTTTGTATATGGCATAACCAAGAATATTCCAAGAAACAAAAACATACAGCATTATGGATTTTAGTTCATTTTTCCTGGCTCTAACTGGATCAATAGGTTTCATTAAAGGCCGAATGATTTTTGCTAAATGCCATTTTAACCACCACATGCTGGAGACTATTTGAAAAACAAGAAATTAAAATTGGAAATCAGGTTTGTCATGCAATAGCGAATTAGTCAGACTCTGTTGTGATTGTATTAGGCTTTTTCAAAACCGTTATTTGTTAGCTCAATTTAATTAAAGTTTAAATTGTTAATTTCCGTCTTTGATTAAACATTACCTGATGCTAATTGTCTGGCACATTTAACTCGCTATTCACTCTAAATGACTTGTTTTTGAAAAACGGCGGCGCGCCTTTTTCAGTTTAAACTTGTCAATTTCACTCTTCTATGTAAACAGATCTACTCGACAAAATAAGAAACAATGGGCGAAGCGAAAAGTGAATTTGCCAAAGAAATGGTCGCAGATGATCAGTTAAGACAATTACTGGTCAGTTATGTTGGTGAGCTTAAAAAAACTTTAGGCAATGAGGTGAAAGATAGGAAAATTGCCAAATTTATTACCCGTCTAGAAGAGTATTCTCAATCCTGCAGTTTGAAAGCTCAAAAAATGTTTGAGGTAAACATTTCTAAATTAAAATCTTTCTTATCTTTTCATCTTTTTATAGAATGAGTTAATTAACGAAATCAAATTAGAAAACCAGTTCTGTCAACAAATGCTAGATCCTTTAATAGAAGATGATCAAAAAACCGAACTTTTAATCCAATCTACAGCAAACTGTAACAAGGTAATTAATTTATTAAAACTAAACTTCTTTTTCTAAGTTTTTTTCTTCTTAGGATTTAATTCTTGTTAATGAAGAGTTGCAAGAGACAAAAAATCTGCATACACAAACTCATATTTACAATGAAAGTATTGAAAAGTTTCAAAATCTTGAACATTTTTTTAAAAAAATTGAACAACCGATTTTACAAATTGATGATAATATTAATAAATTGTTGGATGATTACAGGAAAATTATTCACTAATTTTTTTCCAAAACTTCAATGTTTAAAAATCATTTTTAGATTGTCAGACTAATCTAAATGCGTTTTTCTTTGTAAATTATTATAAATTTAAAAAAAAATTATTTTCATAATTTTAAAAAAATTTTAAACAATATTACAAAGGCAAACAAAAAATACACTGACTAATAAAAAATTTTAATTTGATTATATTGTTTTAAAACAGAAATAAATTAAAAAGTCAATGTCATTCAATTTTTTATCAGCAAATTATTATTGCACTTTTTGTTGATTATTTTTTTTATTAATAATAAGTAAAATTTTTTTGTAAATATTACTTAAAATGTAAATAATTTCATAAAAAATAATTAAGCAAAATAATATTAAATAATTATTTTAATAATTATAATAAATTTGTTTCATAAGACAGCTAAAAAAAATAACTATAATAATATATTTTGCATTTAATAATAAAATAAATCTATTTTTTAATAAGGTTTTAATTTTAAAATAAGTTTAAATAAGGTTTAAAAAGTAATTTAAAAAGTTTCTATATATTTTTATCTAAAAATAATACACATAAAAAATATTTAATAATAAATTCCAACTAATTAATCAAAAATGTTAAGTTATCAAATAATACTTGTAAATTAATTGTAATATATATAATTTAATGTAAAAAATAAATGATAAGAAATTAATATGCAAGTATTTTTTAAAATGTAATTCTTTACTATAATTTATAATTGTTAATAAACTTCTTAGGTTGAAATATTTATTGTAAATTTTATTGTTTATTTGTTTATTGTAAAACATATTGTAAATTTTAAATAAAATTTATTTAAAAAAAAAATTAATAATAATTAAATAATAAATTTGAAAAATTTGTTTGTTTATTGATTTATGCGTCTTTTATTAAAATTGTAAACAAAACAGTTTAACAGAAAATAAATTAATATAAAAATATACAAACTCTTAAAATAGATAATAAAATGAGCAAAGTACATATTAAAAAATCAAAAAAAAAAAATTAATGTAGAGATATAAAAAAAATTATAAAATATATTTAAAACATAGTTTTTAAATGTGTTTACAAGAATAAGACAATATATTTGGTCTTTGTCGAAACAGTGTAAATTAAGTCTATTTATACATATTAATGGTACTAGGCTTAAAAGTTAAAGAAATATTTTTTGTAATTAAAAATGTTTAAAATGGATTCAATTACTGTTATTGCATTTTTAATTACAATTTTTTTTGTCAAAAACGTTGTTCTAGACCAAAATAACAAAACATGTGTTTTTTCTCAAGTTAATGAAACAGTTTGTAATGGATCTCCTTGTGCCGATCAATTTGAACCGGAATTAGTAGAAAATGTCACATTATTCAATGAAATTTGTCCAGGTTTAAAAAACGGTAACTAAATTAATAATTTTTAATTAATTTTTTAATTATTTTATTGATTTTTCATTTTAAATAAAGATAATTATTCCTGTTGTTCAAAGTTTCAACTAGATCAAATTTTTTTACAAATTCAGCAAATTAAATCCATGGATTGTGCATCATGTGCTTATAATATTAGAAATCTGGCTTGCCAAATGACTTGCTCAAGTCACCAATCATCTTTTTTAAAAGTGGAAGAAAAAGATAAAAATAATGCTATGTTAAAGCTAAAGTTTGCAATTTCAGATGAAAATTATCAAAATATTTTTAATTCTTGTCAAAATGTTACATTAGGAGCAATTAAGTTTATTGACATATTAGCCTGTCAAAATCCATGTAATATAACTCAGTTTTTTGAATCTTACGCTCAATTTTCACCATTTGAAATAAATTGGTCGAATAACAGCACTGATTTAACTCCTTTAAACACAAAGTTTTATAAATGTGATGAAGTTGCTGAATCTTCAACTAAGAAATGTAATTGCATTGATTGTCCAATTCAAAATGATTGTACACAAAATTTAAGCCCATTTTCTTATAATCGATGTTTAATATATGGAGTAGATTGTGTTCCTATCTATTCCTTTATTGTTTTTCTGGCATCAATTGTGACATTTACACTTTTTTATATTTATTGTTATTACAATGTTTCTTCTGGTAAAGAGTTTTAATCAATACATTAAATAGATCATTTTTTAATTAATAACTTTTTTTTCAGAATCGTCTCTAAAATACAATCTAGGGCTTAAAATGGAAAGTTTTTTTGCTTGTTGCTTTCAACGATGGGCTTTGTTTTGCACCAAAAATCCTTATTACGTGATTGGCGCAGGAATTTTCATTGTCACTATTTTAAGTTTAGGAGTTCTTAAATTTCAAGTCATTTCAGATCCAATTGAACTATGGTCTTCTCCAAACAGTCAAATTAGAAAAGAAAAACAAGTTTTTGATGAAAACTTTCAACCATTCTTTAGAATCCAGCAAGTAATTGTTATTTTAAATAAAAATGAAAATGACACAATTTATAATAAAGAATTATTACAAGAAATCTTCGAATTAGAACAATCAATCTCTTCACTTAATGTTTTGTATAATAATGAAACAATTTTTTTGGAAGACGTTTGTTATTCTCCAATGGGAAATTCGAAATGTTTAATTCAAAGTCTTTTTGGTTGGTTTCAAAATAATTTAAATAATTTTAAATCAAATTTTAAGGAAAAAATTCAAAATTGTGAAAAAAATTATATTAATAATTTTGATTGTTTTGGTTCATATGGAGGTCCAATTTTTCCGAATACTATATTTGGTGGATATCCAAAAAAAGATTATAATAGCTCTACTTCATTAATTATAACTTATTTACTTAAAAATCATAATCAACCTGAGAAAAATCAAAAGACTTTACAGTGGGAAAAAGAATTTCTTAATTTTATGAAAAATTATTCAAGTAAAAGTAAAAATATTTTAAAATTATCATATTATTCAGAAAGATCATTAGAAGATGAAATAGAAAGACAAAGTTGGTCAGATGTTAAAATTATTTCCATTAGTTATTTAATTATGTTTTTATACGTATCAATTGCACTAGGACAATTTGTTAATTTTTATCGATTATTTATTGATTCTAAAATTGGAATTGGATTGATCGGATTAGTTATTGTTTTATTTTCAGTATTATCATCTGTTGGATTTTTAAGTTTTTGTCGAGTTAAAGGCACATTGATTATATTGGAAGTTATACCTTTTTTAGTTTTAGCTGTTGGTGTAGACAATATTTTTATTATTATACATGCTATTCAAAAAGATTATGTTGAAAGAAAAGAAGAAATAAGTGTAGAAAAACGTATTAGTTTAGTAATGGGTAAAGTTGGACCATCATTATTATTGGCTTTTATTTCAGAAGTAACTTGTTTTTTATTAGGATTATTATCTACAATGCCTTGTATTAAAATTTTTGCTTTAAATGCAGCTTTAGCATTAATTTTTGATTTTAGTTTACAAATGACTGTTTTTATAGCTTTTCTTGGTTTAGATTATAAAAGACAAGAACATAATAATTTTGATGTTTTTTGCTGTTTTTCTTCAAATAAAGAAAGTGATTTATTATGCAACAACTCTAGAGAAGCACCTTCATCTAGGCAATATTTTACAAAAAAATTGCACACTTTTATTTCGTCTATGTTTGAACATACTAGATATTATTTGGTAATTATTTATTTAGCCAGTTTATTTTTTCACATATCAATTTTACCAAAAATAAATTCTGGTTTGGACCAAGAATTAGCAATGCCAACAGATTCATACGTATATGATTATTTTAAAATTCAAAAAAGTGAATCTAGGATTGGACCACCTTTATATTTTGTAATAAAAAATAAATTTGATTACCATTTACCCAAAAATCGTGAAAAAATTTTACCCGATTCAATAAATTCAACAATTACATTGATTTCAATTCGTCAACACAATAAAGATTCGTATATTGAAAACGAAATTTTTGATTGGCTTAATTCATATAAATCATGGTTTACAAATAGAGATTGTTGTCAATTTAAAAACGGAAACTTTTGCCCACCAACTAATGATAATCCAGACAATTGCATCGAGTGTGAGTCAGAAAATTCAAATAATTTTTCAAATAGTACCATTTTCTATAAGTT
Source organism: Pyemotes zhonghuajia (assembly GCA_025170145.1). NCBI lineage: Eukaryota > Metazoa > Arthropoda > Arachnida > Trombidiformes > Pyemotidae > Pyemotes > Pyemotes zhonghuajia. The sequence goes on along the minus strand of CM045844.1, from coordinate 8,092,983 downwards.
TTTATTAAGTTTTATGAAAGATCCACCTACAGTAAAATGTAGTTCTGGTGGCAAAGCATCCTTTGCTAATAGCATCAATATACAACATGAAAAAAATAATTATTTTATAAATGCTACCAATTATATGACTTATCATATACCACTTGTAAATTCTAGTGAATATGTAAATGCTTTGATCGATTCCAAACATTTATCTAAATTAATCAAAGAAATCAATTTTAATGAAATTCCAGTAGAAATATTTCCATACAGTATTTTTTATGTTTATTATGAACAATTTCTTACTATTTGGACAGATACCATTATTAGTTTAATAATATCTATTTTATCCATAGCTGTTACTAGTTTTATATTTTTAGGATTTGATATGAGAAATTCTTTGGTTTTAGTTATTACTATAATATCAATTTTGATACATGTAATGGGTTTTATGTATTTTTGGGATATTAGTTTAAATGCAATTTCTCTTGTAAATTTAGTCATGTGTGCTGGAATATCAGTAGAATTTTGTTCTCATATTATGCACAATTATTGTACTAATTCAGAAAAAAACAAATTAACGAAAGCTAAAACCGCTCTTTTTGAGATGGGTCCTTCTGTATTTTCAGGAATAATTCTGACCAAATTTTTTGGTATTTTAGTTTTGGCTTATGCTAAATCTCAAATATTTCAAATATTTTATTTTAAAATGTATTTATTAATTGTATTGGTAGGAGCTGTACATGGTTTAATAATTTTGCCCATTTTACTTAGCTTTTTTGGGGGAGAATCTAAATTGGCAAAAATAAATAATTCTAATGAAAACATTTATTCATAAAAATACTATCTTATAATAATTAAATTATATTATTTTGTATAAAAAAATAAATAAAAATGAATAAAAAAATAATTTATAAATTATTATATTATATAAATAAGTGTATTTTTAGTTTATTAGTAATATTTAAAAGTTATTTTAAAAAATTACTAAATTTTTTTTTTTTTTTTTTTCCAAAAAACAATTTCTATCATTTTTTAATATTTCTTTTAAAAACTTCTTTAGTTTTTTATTTTTTTTCTTTAAGTTATAATTTAGTTGGAGTAACAATTTTTATTTTAATATGGTGTTTAAATTATCATTTAAAAAAAAAAAGTTTTGATTTAGAAATGTTTTACGAAAATAAAATTTTACATTCGACGTATAAAAAACAACTTTTAAAAATTTTAAATTCTAAATTTATATCTTATTTTGGAAATAAAACTTCATTAATATGGTTAAATTTTATTTTAAATTTAAATTGGAAAAATTATTACAATAAGGTAATTGAATTTTTATTTATGCTTTATTCAATTAAATTTATTTAAAAATATATTTAGTTATCATTTGATAAAAAAATTAAACAAGAAAATAATTTTTCAGAAATTATTTACACTAATGAATTTCAACATGTTAAAGATGAATGTAAAATTAATTTATTGAAATTATATTCTTTTAAATTATCAGAAAAAAAATGTCCAATAATTTTAAATGTTGAAAAAAGTAATTCGATTCAATCAGATAAAATTGAATTAATAATATTTTTAAAATTTTGGTAAATAAAAGAACATAAAAAAAAAATTAATTTTTACTAATTAAAATATATTTACTTATTAGGTGTGAAATAACTTTATTAGATGGTAAAAAAAAGAATTATTTATTTAAAGATATTGAAATATCAGGAATATGTTGTTTAGAATTGATTCATATTTTACCAATTTATCCATTTTGTTGTGAATTATGTTTTCAATTTGAAAAAAATATTATTATTAATGGAAATAAAGAATTACAAAATTTCATTCCAAACTCAAATTTTGCTTTTATTTTAAATCAACAAATTAGTAAAATTTTAAAAACTAAAAATAAGTTTGATTTAATTAATGATTATACTGTTTATAAAGTGTTAAAATATAAATTTTACAAAGGTAAACTATGAATAATTAAAATAAAAATTATATATATAAATTTTAATTAAAATACTTTAATTAGATCCTGTTGCGGTATGTTTGTTTCACTTGATTGAAATCAATAATTTACCAACTTTAAAAAATGTTCATTCAACGTATTTTTGTCAATTAAACACTGATTTAGAATCAATTCAAACCAAAATGATAAAAAATACATTTTCTCGCAAATTTGATGAGACGTTTGCACTAATCATATTAAATTTAGAGGAAAAAATTGAATTAGAAATTTTTTTGAAAAATGATGACGGGCAGATATTTAATGTATCAAAAATTCAATTTGCATTAAATGCAAATTTTTATTCAAATTGTGAATGCATCAAAAGCAAAAAAAAAGGTTTAGATTGGAAAAAGTTTTACTTAAATCAAACAAGTTTAACTAGAAATGATTTTTTAGACAATTTCAACGGCATAGACTTTTGGATGCCTTTGCCCGATTTAGAGCAAGGTGTTGCCCACTTGAAGTTGACAGTTTTTAAACTTGAAAAAAAGATGAATCTAGAGAATTTATTAGAAAGGAAGATAAACAAAAAAATAGATGGTTTACCTGAATTTGTGTTAACAGTAAAAGTACATAATTTACAGTTAAGAAATATTGAGCAAAGCAAAAATAGGCAAGAGCCTGTCAGTGATTTAGAAATACAGATTCAGTTGAAATATAAGACTTTTGTTGAGTGTAAGAAAGTGAGAACTTTTGATAACAGTGATGGAAAAATATTTTGTGAACAATGTGCATTCAATATTTTACAGTTTGAATATGATGAGCAAGCGGAAATGCAATTGGAAGTGCAACTATTGCATCAGAACCAAAGTTTGGAGACTATTGCAAAATATGCGCATAACTTGAAGAAACAGTTTCAAAGTAGGAAATGTGCTTTAAATCATATGATTAATTTTGCAAACAACGTTAGCACATGTGATCAAACAAATTGTTCAGTGGTTGACAGCGAACTGAGCATCACAGTACAGACTGTGATAAAGTGTGAGCATATAATGGGTCGGTATCTATTGCCGGTGAATGTGCGAGAGACCACAGACGAGCCTGCAGTGATCAACCTAATTAATCGAATGCCCGAATTTGAAAAAGAGCCTGAAAAACCAGCCAAAGACAAGAACCAGTCTGTGGACAGACGGCAACCAGTCACCATTGTCAAGATGGACACAAACAGGTCCAACTTGTCTGGGTCACTAGTTCGTGTCCAAGCTGGGACTGACTGCGAGTTGTTGCTAGTATTCCACTATCCAAACCAGCAATGCTTGCTGGTCGACTTGATTCGGATGATTAACGTACCCTGTTCCAGTAGCAACTGTTTGCCCAATCCTTATCCGCAACTGCAACTCTGGCATAAGCAGATTAAAGTGGACGAAAAACAATGTCCAGCCAAGTGGGCCATTTGTGATCCTTACTTTGGCTTGCAGGTCACCTTTAAATTAGACGGTCTTAAGCTAGCTGGATTATGGTTGCGAGTCTTAGTTTACAATATGAGTAAAACTTGTGGCATTAGTAGCAATGTTTTGCTGGCCGAATCGTTTATTCAAGTTCCTCAGTTGCAATTGGGCTCGAGTTCGCAGGCCGTTTGGTATACATTGCATAAAATAGGACTTTAAATAGGACTTTAAAAAAATATTATCATTGGCTTATGGTTTTTTGCTTAAGTTACTTTGCAAGATCAAAGCAACGGCGAACTAGATTGTGGAACAAGCTTTTTTTTAAAGTGAACAGGAAACAAGGTTGTCATTTAATAACTTAGCTAATCTGGTTGTATAGCTAATTAAAATAGCAATACAAAAGTTATTTTAAGTAATATCATAATGTACATCTGATCCTGCAGACTAAATGTTTGATAGGCTAGTCATTGTATGCTAGTCTAAGCATACCGATCTGTGCACACAGAGTTTTGGATACAGGTTTCTGCTTAACCGTCTTACATAATTAATTTGGATACCAATTTTTTTACTTTACCATCATACTTTTCTACTATATTCTTTCTATTGTAGCCTTTCTAGTATACCTTTTCTAGTGTACTTTTTCTAGTGTACCATTCTAGTGTACCTTTTCTAGGGTACCTTCTCTAGTGTGTCTTTTCTAGTGTACCTTTTCTAGTGTACCTTTTCTAGTGTACCATTCTAGTGTACCTTTTCTAGGGTACCTTCTCTAGTGTGCCTTTTCTAGTGTACCTTTTCTAGTGTACCTTTTCTACTGTATCCTTTCTACTGCACCTTTTCTATTGCACCCTTTTTACTGCACCCTTTCTACTGCACCCCTTCTACTGACCCTTTCTACTGACCCTTTCTACTGACCCTTTCTACTGACCCTTTCTACTGACCCTTTCTACTGACCCTTTCTACTGACCCTTTCTACTGACCCTTTCTACTGTGTCTTGTAAACCCTAAACTCTGTATACAAATCCCAAACACTTGAATAGCAAAACTTTTTAAAATAAATACAAACAATTTTAAGCAGCATCTAAATCTTAAACAATATCTTATAAGATAATCCTAGCATCTTAAGATCTTAAAGTAAACATTAATTCGCCAGTTGGCTCTGTCAGCCAAGTTTGCATTGAGCAAGTCGGCTGTTTGTCAGCTAAATATCGGCTTGCAGATTCGGCTTGCCCAGAGCAGGATTGTGTATATGGACAAATGTGGTGGCTATGCGTTGCTGTTCAACATTTCTCTCACAAGGTAAATCCGAATGCCCTGGCCTGGGCGCTGCTCTTAATCTTCTTAATCCCTTCAGTTGATCTGCTCTTAATCCTGTTAGATTGGGAAAATCCTAGTGAAACTCAGATGAGTTGAGGGACTGTTGCAAGCCAAAAACAGGCTGGTGATCACCTTGTCCACTTGAGCAAAAACGCTTTCTAAAAACGGTTTCCAAAACGGTTTCCAAAACAGTTTGCAAAACAGTTTCTAAAAACAGTTTCTAAACAGTTTCTTAGTCAATTGTTAATTGCCTTTCTTAAATGTGTTTTGTGTGTTTGGAATACGATCAGTCTGATGAACAGGCTGTGACCTTCAATCAGCCTGATACTGTTGCGAATCGTAAGCAAATTAGAAAACAATTGGCCATGTTCAGTTGCTGTTTACGCCAATGGTTGGTCGAGCTTTTTACAAACAGTTAGTGGGCAAAAGCAGATTTTTAATTTGATTTATGTTTAACTTGTGTGTATTTAATTGCATTTTAAATTTTTTAATTCTATTGTCAGATTAGACTGTGCAGCTAGAATATATTTTTAACTTGTGGCACTAAATTGAGACATTAAATTGTTAGATTGCAAGCTAAATTTAATCCATTTATAAACCTAACCAGCCCTGTTATTGGACGAGATTGTGGGACTGAAGCGTGCGACTGGACTGTAAGAAACTAAATTGTGCATTGTAAAATTAAACACATTCAAACTGGACAGTGCAACTAGGTGCTACAACTAGTTAAATTAAGTAAACTAGATGAACTAGATAAAAGAGCTAGATTGAAAGGCCAGATAAAACAAGCAAGTAGAAGAACCAGTTAGAAGAGTTAGATAGGAGAATCAGATAGAAGAATTAGACACGAAAACTAGATGGTAAAAATAGATAATAGAACCAGATGGTGGAACTAGATTACACAACTACATTGTGCAATTAGATCGAAAAACTAAATTTAAATTTTAAATTGTGGAATTAAGAATGAAATTTTAAACTAGAAGTAAACAAACAAATTTAATTGATCTAAATGTGATTAAATCTAAACCATGTTCTTGCCATTTTGCACCATATTCGTGCCATTAAATATGATTTTTTCAAATTGTGCTTTCAATCGTGTTTATAATTTTGTTTTCATTTGTGTCTTAGCCGAATATTAGGCAAAAGTTACCTTTAAACGGTAGGCAATTGAATCAAAAAAACGATGCTCGAGAAAAACTTGTTTTTGTTTACATGTTTGTTGTGTTTTTACTTTGTTTACTTTTGAATTTTCTTAAGCAAGAGATTAAGTGACTAGTGATGATGAATGGATTGTAAGAGCTTGGCCTTTAGATTTTTGAACGCCTAGAAAAGATAGGCAAGTGAAGTGCCGTTCAATTAAGTGAAGTGGAATAAACAAGTGTAATTGAATAAGTGGCTTTGAGTGCAATTGAACAAGGGCTAGTGCGTTGACAAGCATGGGCTAATCCTAATCCGGCTTTGTCAGCGAATCAGACAATGTTTTCACGAGTATATAGTGAAAATATAGCAAGTGTATATTGCAGCTCATTGTGCCGAGTTCTTAAAGAAACACCTGGATTAGTTTGGTAAAAAGTAGCAAAGCAAAGTGGCAAAGCAAAGTAGCAAAAGTGAATCTGATCGATGTTTGGACCCATTTGGACTTGTATTATATAGCAACATTTTTGTGGTACATTTAGCTCTGCTTATTGTGTGTAACTGTAGAGGGTGTGGCTGCGGATTTGACTGTCGGGTTCAGCTGGGGGTCCAATTGCAGAGTTTTAGTTGTGGAATCTTACGTGGGGCAAGTGTGAACAGCGGTGGGCTGGACAGCTGTGGGATGAACAACTGTGGGGTGATCAGTTTGGGGTGAACAGTTTAGAGTGAACAGTTTAGAGTGAACAGTTTTGAGTGAACAGTTTTGAGTGAACAGTTTTGGATAAACAGTTTGGGGTATTCACTTGTGGGTGCTCAGTTGTGGGTGCTTAGTTGTGGACCATTTAGTTGTTGGGCAAATTTGTGTAGTAACATGTTGTAGGAGTAGAAAGCCAAAGTGGATGCTTGGGGTGCAGTCAGACTAGGGTATAGATTATACTTGCAAGGCTAAAGCTACACAGGCTATACTTGTGTCCGTCCGAGAAGGGTGCAGTGCGAAAATCCCATACATCTAATGGGTCCGGTTGTAAAGAGAGTCTCCTCCAATGTAGAAGATCCAGCTGTAGAAGGTGTTTTTTTTGCTTGTCAGGGATTAATCTTAATCCAGCTGATTAAAATCATGCGAATCTACTGTGTTTGAACTGTTCAGACAAGCCGACACTTTTCTACAACTAAGCCTAAAATGTGTTAACAGCACGTTTGCGATTTGAATTTCATAATTGTGTACGCTTTGATTAATTGTTATTGTATTTGTGTTAAAACAGTGTTACAATTTTAAAATGAACTAAACATTGTCAAAATTAACTGAGTCAACTATTCTGTCGTCAAAAATGAAGTAAGTGTATCAATGTTTACTCTTCTATGCTTGAACCGCTCCTTCTAATAATTCAACATCTAAGATGTTTACCGCTCTAGCCACAAGAAAAGATGTGCTTGTAAATTATATGATTGCACTTTTTAAGACATGCATTTTTTTTATCTCTAGTGTTGGAAAAATGAGGGAAACGGAAGTTGGCCAACTGTTTGACAAAGATGATCCAGAGAAACTATTTACAGATCTTAGAGAAATTGGACATGGTAGTTTTGGAGCAGTTTACTATGCCAGACATGCTTTTACCAAATCAGTTGTTGCCATCAAAAAAATGTCTTTCACAGGCAAACAATCTGCTGAGGTAATGTATCTTAGTTTGCTCGCATGTCATTTTTTAATTTGTTTATCTTCAGAAATGGCAAGACATAATTAAAGAAGTCAAGTTCCTTATTAATTTGAGCCACAAAAACTGTATTGAGTACAAGGGATGCTACATTAAAGATCATACCGCTTGGCTTATTATGGAATATTGTCTTGGCTCTGCTTCGGACATTATCGAAGGTTTCATTTTCAAGTTCTAGTCAATCTCAAACTAATTCGGTTCTGAATTTTAGTGCATAAAAAACCACTCAAAGAGGAGGAGATTGCTGCCATTTGTTCAGATGCTCTTTGTGGGTTAGAATATTTGCATTCGTTAGGCCGAATCCATCGTGATGTAAAAGCTGGAAATATTTTGCTTACAGAAAACGGAACAGTTAAACTAGCTGATTTTGGATCTGCATCCATGTTATCTCCAGCCAATTCTTTTGTGGGCACTCCTTATTGTAAGCATTACTATTAATTTATTTTTTTTAATATTTTAATTTTCATTATTTTAGGGATGGCTCCAGAAGTGATTTTGGCAATGGATGAAGGGCAATATGATGGAAAAGTAGATGTTTGGTCACTTGGTATTACTTGCATTGAATTGGCCGAAAGAAAACCTCCATATTTTAATATGAATGCAATGAGTGCTTTATATCATATTGCCCAAAATGATGCTCCAACTCTAAATTCAAACAATACAGAATGGTCTGATTTATTCAGACATTTTGTTTCAAAATGTTTGCAAAAAAATCCATATGATAGACCTACTTCATCAAATATGTTACAAGTTTGTATCTAATATTTTTTTCTATTACACGTTCATATTGTATAATCAATGTTTAATTTGGATAGCATGGATTTATTACACGAGCTAGATCATCAAGTGCCATTCCAGAACTTATACACAGAACTAAAAATGCAGTTCGTGAACTTGATAATCTGAATTATAGGAAAATGAAAAAAATTCTTATGGTTGAAATTCAAGAGCCTGATAATTCTTCAAGTGAAATAACTGGTGATTCTACTGAAGATGAACATGCTGATGGTTCAAGCAGAGCTAATAGTTTGGCCAGTCAACAAAGTGGTGGTATTTCAATCGGAAGTCAAAGTTCAAGTAATAGTAGCCTTCCTCAAAATATAAATGATGATGGAACTTATAAATGTCCATTATCTTTAAGAAGGCAAAGTTCAAGTAATGTTAGTCGATTAAGTCCAACTAATTCCATAGCTAGCTTAAATAGTACTGAAGTTGGTGGTAATAATTTTGCCACATTAAGAACTACATCTATAGTAACTAGACAAATTAAAGAGCATGAAAAAGAAAATCAAATGTATGAACAACTAACTGGATATAAAAGAATGAGAAAACAACATTCAAAAGCGATTGTTCAATTAGAGGTAAAATGTAGACAAGAATTAGAAGAGCATAAACAAAAATTAGATAAAGAATATGAAGCTTTGATTGTTCAATTTAATAAGGAATTAGAAAAATTGCAACTTAAACATCAACAAGAATTAGAGCAAGAATCAAAAACTAATATCACTTGTGAAAAAAGACTTAGCAGGACAATACAGCAACAACAAGATGAAACATTAAAAAGATTTCTTCAAAATCAAAAAAATGAGTACAAATATATTAAAGAGCGACTTAAGAAGGAATTAAGTAATGATAGTGATACATTAAAATCACATAAAGAATCTTTGCAAAGAAATCAAAGTTCTGAACTTCAAAAAGTTCAACGAGATCATAGTGAAATGTTAAGATTAGAAATAAGAAAGTTTCAGCGCAGAAAGTTACTTCAATATCATCAACTTGAAACAGATCTATTATGTACAGAGCTGAATAAAAGAGAAAGCCAATTAGAGCAAGCCCATTCAGTTTTACTTCGTCATCATGACAATACACAAGCACTAGAATATAAGCAGCAAAGAATTGTTCATCAACTTCGGGACGATCAGATTAGAAAGCAACACTCTACTGAATTGACTAATCAAGTGGATTATAATTCTAGAAGAGAAATTGAATTAAAAAAAAAACATGCTCTTGAACTGAAACAACAGCCAAAAAGTTTAAAGCAAAAAGAATTACAAATTAGAAGACAATTTAGAGAGACCTGCAAAATTCAAACTAGACAATATAAAGCGTGGAAAGCTCAAATACTAAGTTCTACACCAAAAGATGATCAAAAAAATGTAATCAAAAAACTTAAGGAAGAGCAGAGAAGAAAACTTGCGCTTTTAGGCGAACAATATGAGCAGAGCATTGCAGACATGTTGCAAAAGCAATCTGTAAGATTAAATAAAGAAATTAATAGTTTTTTTTAAATTAAATTTTGATTTTCAGATACGGTTGGATGAATCTCAAGAGTTGGAAGCAAGACAATTAAAAGACCAATTGCAGCAAGAATTGGAACTATTGATTGCTTTCCAAAGTAAGATCAAGATGCAAAGTGAAGCTCAGAGAAATCGAGAAAGAAGAGAGTTAGATGAAAGAGTTCAGGCAAGAAAATCTTTACTTGAACAAAAAGTAAGCTTTTTAAAGTAAATAAGTTTAACAAAAATAATTAATTATGAATTTTTTTTAGATGAAAATGGAAAAACAACAATTTCAGGAAGAAAAAAATGAAAGGAAGAAATTGCTTCAGGAACGTCAAGCTCAAGAAATGCAGACTTTTGATCAGGAAAGCGTTCGTCTTGGCCTAAATGCCATGGCCATTAATGATACTTATGATTTGGTTGCAAATGACAACAATGGCTCAGTTTCTGGATCAATGTTAATTTTGGCACATAGTAATAGTTCTAATTCTTTTACTCATACGGCACTTTGATTTATCTGTTAGTTTGGTTGCTAAATCAGTTTACAAATTGTTACCTTAATTGAAAAGTATCTTTTTTATAAATAATTTATAAAGATTTTGTATATTTTATTTTGACTTTTGACTTTTTGGGTCAAAATTCCGGTTTGGCACTAATTGAAATATTAAGGTGGAATACATTAAATAATTGTAAATATTTTTTAATTACTTAGTAGTTTAAATTGTAAGAACTGAATGATAAAATAGTGACTGCATAGTCAATTTTTTTTTAATTTCTAGTTTATTTATTAACCTAGCTAATTAAAAACTTGTGTAAAAATTGTACAAATTTTTTTTTAACTATATGATTTGACTTTTATTCATGTACAAGTGTGTGAGGTACGCTGTTTGGAATGGACAGTGTCATGTACAGACGCATGGGTGTGTGTATTTGAATAATTGAATTTAGTTGTTGAATTAATACCGGAAATATGAATGCCAAAGAAAGAAAGGATTGCTAGTCAAATGCAAATTGAATAATAAGCCTAAATTTCTGTTAGCTGTTAGAAATTTGATTGGAATTACAGAGATATGGTGAATTAAATTTTGAAACATTAGTGAACAACTAGAAATGGTTGTAATTGAATTAGAAGGCTAAGGCATTTGCACATGAATGATTTGAGCAAAATGTACCATTTGACTTTTTCATGATTCTAGATAAATAAATGAAATTTTAGCTGATTGTTTTGTGTCGAATTGTATTTGAGTTTGTTTGGACCAGATGTAAAGAGGGTGCACAAACAGAGAGCAGGTGAGCCTGTTAAAAGTGAGTTTAAGACACGTTAACACGTTTAAGAATACAACAATGAAATCTCAGGCATTTCAGACTTGAGCCAAAGCATTTTAGGCTTGATTTAAAGCATTTAAGACTTGATCCAAAGGATTTAGGCTTTATCCAAAGGATTTTAGGCTTTATCCAAAGGATTTTAGGCTTGTTTGAAAATACTTCAAAGGCAGTACATATGACAGTCAATTAAAGCAATGTCTTTAAATTAATTGTAATGTTTATATGTAAGTTAACTAAATGGCAAAAGGTTGTTTTGAAATAGGCGCGGGAATTTGGTTTAAATTTGGTTTCAAAAGAGACAGCGCCATCTGCGGAGACAACTCTTGCTAGGCTAAAACTCCATTTTTGAAGCGCTAAAAAACAAAAGTTGAGGCGCTACAATCGCAGCAATCGATTTGGCATGAAATAAAATGATCGATAATCGAAGTATATATATAATTTTTTTGTTTATGTTTTTAACTTGTGTTTTCTTTAATTGTAATTAAATTTATACAAATAGTTTGCATTGCTTTACTAAAACAGAACAAACTATGGATATTTAGGGGGAAGATGTTAGAAAACCATAATGAGTGTAGATCAGAGAAGAAGAACATATTTGTTTTATGGTGAGAGAGAATCGCTTCGTATTTAAATTCAAGGTACCAAAGTGTGATGATGAATAAGAGAATTTAAACTTAAAAATTTTGAGGCAATTACACAATTTAGTAAATAAAAAAGTGCTAAACGTTGTTTAAATAGTGTTTTAAATGATTTTGGATACTAATCGTACAATTGAAAAAAGTAAAATAGTTTTTCAAAAAACGACAACATTGCAGAGAAAGTAGTGCTAGGATTATAGCTAATTAGCAGATCGACCAAAGCCAGTTGAATTGGCTCAGAAGCGGACCCGCTCAAACCAGGTGTGCGGAGACGACAGAAAGAGAGTGACACAGTACATCTAGCTACAGCGAAAACCAAAGGAAAAGGTTGAGAAAATTTAAGAGACAGAAAGAGTTTGGGACTGAACAAGAAGAAGTTAAAGAAGGAAGAGGACTAAAATGTGGCGAAAATGTGGTGCAAAACAGCCAAGCGATTTGTTTTGACTTATTGAATTATGTCTGTACCCTCGACCGTGGCGATATCTTCGCTAGCAAACACGTTGGTATCAGCGTCGCAATTGTCCAACTCTTCAGCAATCCAATTACCCGCGTCTTGTGTGTCCCTAGTGTCAAGTGGATCAGTTCCTCTTCCGTTTTCATTGAGAACAGCGTTGGCAAGCAGCAGTCAGCAGCCGACTACAATGTCCTGGACCCAGGGCTCCCCAATTCAATTCGCCACGGCCCAACGTAGCAATGGCCAGGCCACAATATCACTTATTCCTCAGCAGCTTTTGCAGATGCCGAATGGCACTATGTTGCAGATGCCAAATAGTGTACCTCAGACCATGTTGCTGGCTCAGCCCAGGCCTAATGGGCAACAGCCAGCCGGTGCCCAGACCACTCACCCGACATTTGCAGGTCAAACTCCTGCAGGATCCATAGTACAAATCATCCAGACTCCGAATGGACCAGCTCAGATCGTGTCCGCGGCCAACATGAAGCCGGCTATCAGCAGTGCATCAAACACTTCTGGTGCCAACTCTTCATCTGTCAGATCCAATAAGCAAATTCTGCCTAAACCGGCAACCAAGACTGGAGCCAACAGTTCTTCGGCCAACACGTGTTTGACCAGTTCTCTAAACAGTATACACAGTAATGGGGCCAAGTCAACCAGTTCCAATGGCAAGACCATCATTACTAGCATCCCCCAGCCATCGCTCAATCAGCAGATCACCGGCTCTCAGATCATGTTTAGCAACGGTCAGACTGGTTTTCTCACTTCGAATGGCACTATTCTACTTTCTAACCAGATTCAGTTGCCCACTATGAACCAGCAGCCCATTTTGATACAAGGCAATCTTTCTAATCAATTGTCTACCGGTAACGGCACCATGCAGTTGACTTTGGCCAAATCTCAAAATAATATCATCACTAGCAACAGCATCACCAACAGCAGCAATTTAACTGTGAATACTAGTAATGACAGCACTAGTGTGACATCTTCACAAAACCAAAAGACACAAACTAGCCAGACCATCATTATACCTGGCACAGGTAGTGCCAGTAGTCAGCTTAAAGGTCAAAACATTATCTTGACCAAAGCTCCAGACATTCAGCCTGTGATCCAGACTCAGACTAGCACTCCTCAACTTATTCAGATCCAAACGCCTAACGGACCCATGCTAGTTGCTCTTCAACCCACTGCAGCTACCACCAATTCTTCACATGACTCACAATCTACAATGTTACAATCATTGCAGTCAAATACGCAAACATTACAAATCATACAGCCCAACACTCAACATACTGATAGTAGTCAGGCGACTTATTCAACCAACAACATCATCATCACATCACAACCATCAATTGTTACATCCAACGTTTCGACATCTCTAGTTTCAACTGTTACAAACACTACAACCATTGCAACTACTTCGAAAACAAAAGCATCTAGAAAAAAGAGCGCAGGTAATTTATTGTTTTGCATTTGATGTAAATTTTTTTATTATTATATTTATTTAACTTCTTAACCTAATAATATGTTTTCTTCATTTCTCTCATTCAGTTAAAAAAGAAAAGTTAAAGGATGCAATTAGCATTCAAAAGACTCAATCAAAAGGTGTTAATTTAGCTGAGCTTTTAAAGGAAACCGGAATTATTGAGTCTTCACCTCCGAATTCACCTGTTCTTAATCAGCCAGCTCAAACGGAACTTATTGAAAACTCTGTAAATAATCAACTACCTAGTTTAGAATTAAACGATCAGCATTCCTTGCTTCCTTCGGCCAGCACTTTACAACAACCAACTGTTGTGATGATGCAAACCAATGCTAATTCGGCACCCAATTATTTTTTTAGTCCAAATAATCAACTTACTTGTTCATCAGCTTCGACTGTGTCAGCCACTAATGCTGGTCCACAACTTAAATTTGCTCTTGCACCGGATGGCAGTGTGATCTTGCAAACTGTTTCTAGTTTTCCATCTACAAATTCATCCACTAGCACTGTTCAATCATCGAATTCTAACAAGTTTATTGACACTTCAAAAGACAATTGTGGTCCAGGTTCATCTCAACCATCGCCTGATTCAACTACACCCACGCTTGATGCTGCCACAACTCCAACTTCATCCACTTCTGTATCAGCCACTACTTCAACAATTACGTTTACAACGAATTCAATCAGTAATAACACCGGAGGCAACACTGCTTTTCAACAAACTAAAAGCAGCACTTCTTCCATCAAGCTAACTGATTCCATCTCTCTGACTATTCAAAACACTAGCACTAAAGTTGAAGACAACAAATGTAATGTAACTATTTTACCAGTTAATTCTAAAATTGACAAAAAAATTAAAGCCAAAGAAAAGCCTGTTAAGAAAACAGTAAAAAAACCTCAAAAACCTGTTCAACAATTGATCACGATCCCTATTCAAACTGGTCCATCGATTAGTTCTACTATACCCAATTCAAATACACAGGTCATTCAAATTGGCGAATCAATAGCTAGCAATATATCTACCACTTCTACTTTACCAATTAAAAAAACTGAATCAAACATTGTTTTACTCAATACCCCAACTACGCCTCAACAAGTTGCAACATCACAATCTTCAACAACTACTAGTAACAATTTAGAACAGACCAATGTTCCTTTAGTACAAATTAGTCTTAACAACAACGAGTTTCTTGAAAGGCTGGAGACGCAGGTGAAAACTTTGTCAGCATTAAAGTGTCCTACTAATCATCAAAAGACTTTGCTACAAGAGCTCATAACTTTACAAAAAACAATGTTGGATGCTAAGAATCAATCAGGCGATAACAGCGATGCTAAAATAATTTTAACATCTCAACCTTTTTCTCATCAACAGGAAATTAAAACTCAACAAACAGTTTTAACACCGATTAAACATTTACCAAAAGAAAACAATTTAATTAATAACACTCAAAATACCCAAATCATTACTATAACTAGTAAACAAATGGATGCTATTCCAACTCAAAACAAATCAAATGATCAAAATAATAGTTCTACAATTATTCAAAATCAACCAGCACAATTAATTATTCAACCTAATGCTTCAACAGTGAAAACGGCTAATGAAAAATCAAATCAAAATTCAAGCACTAGCATTACACCTCAAATTCAGATAATTGGTCAAGATCACAATTCAAACACTAGTTTTGACCATCAGAAAATTAAAATTATTGCAAGTAATTCTAATATTACAAATAATGTTACAACTCAAGCAGGAACAACTACTTTTCAAGTAGGCAATCAAATAATTACATTTACTACACCCAGTAAAAATGGTACTACAAGTCAATTAACGAACGTATGTATCAAACAAAATATTTTTTATATAATTTATGTTTTAAAATTTTTTTTAATTAATTTTAGAATACTGATGGTACATCAACTCCCACTGTTTTTCAAGTTGTTCATTTACAATCAAATTTGTCTTCCTCTTCGGGAATCAAAGTTGATGTAGGAAATATTAACCAATTAAAAGTACAAGAAAAGTCACAAAATGCAATGACAGGCGAAAAAAGCAAGATTAAACAACAAAAGTGTAGTTTTCAACAACAATTGGTTGCAGATCAAACGGCAGCATTAAAACCTGATACTAAAACAGCATTTAAAAATAGATCTGATGCTTGTAAGAGATTATTAAGATATCATGTTTTTTATCAAAAAGATTTAGAAGAGTCTAAAATTAACAAATTTGATGAAGATTTTGAAATTTTGTCAAGACATTTGGTTTATAAAAAAGATCAACTTTTTAAACGGTTTCAACTTCAGATGTTAAAACTTTCAATGAAAAGCAATTCAGTTTCAGAGAACATTATGTTAGATAAATATTTTATTGATGAAGAAAATATTTCTTTGAAAGATGATAAAGATCAAGTTGCCAATGGGAAAATATTAGATTTGCCACAACCTCCTCATGCTTGGGGTGAAATGATTAGAGCAAGTATTGAAGAAGAAGAACAAAAATTTCAACAGTCAAGAAAAAGAAAATCTGATGATCTTGTCGAACAAAATTATTTACATATTAAAAAAACTGATCTTTTAGATGGAAATGAAAGTGAAGATGACGAAGATGATAGTGATGATGATCCTGAAGACGATACTAATGACATGCATGAAGATTTTTCAAAATATCTAGATAATATTAATGATATTGATGATTTAAGTGGTTTATATAATAATGCGAATAATTATAATTCAATGTTGCAAATGCCATCCAATTCTCAAACAACGCATCAAAATCATGCATCTGATTTTATTTTTAATCAAGATTGGAGATCAACTGATTCTTTTGCTTTGAATAATAATGGAGATTCATCAAAGTCAAATTGGGTTCAAGAAGATGCAGTAGCTGTTGAATCAATATTGGATAATGTTGAAAACGCTGGACCTAATATTGACTTGTCGAATTTATCAAGTTTACCAAATATTCCTAATTTGGTAGCCGGTGATGAAGAAGATGACGATGAAGATGATGATGATGATGATGAAGACGATGAAAGCACCCATAATAATGATATGGATACATTAGTTTTTAATCAAAAAGGCGAAAATCTAGACAATTTAGGAAATGAACTGACGAATGATATGCAAATGGAATCTGCAATTAACAGCATCCTAGATATTTTAGTACCTGATGCTGACAATGGCAATAGTTTGACCAATAATAACATTGTAAATAACAATCTCGTAAACAACCAGTCTATTGGGTCAAACGCTTTTGGTTTTTCCACTAACATGGCCGGAAATAATGTTGGATTTAGACAAAACAATTTTATAAACGCGCCCATGCAAAGCATGATGCAGAATAGGCAGGGTTTAATACCAGATTATGGAAGTGATTCTGTTTTAGATGAGGCTGTAAAAAGTATATTATCTTAATTTTAATTTTTATTTTATTAAGTCATTTTTAAAAACTCAAACTTAATAACGAATTTAATCTAAATTTGGCTGAAACAATTTCGATTGATGCAAATTTAAATTTATCACACAAATATTTAATTACAAATTTGATGTTGAGTTTTTATCATAAAAATCATACGCATGAATCATATTGTTCTTCATATATTTTATTGTTTTGTAAATATGTTTAAAAGCGATCATTTCTACCCCCTTTGTTTGGTTACACAGTTTGATTTTAACTAACATTTTATTTAGGTTTTCAATTGTGATATGTTACAATAATTGTTTTTTAACTATTATTTAAATGATGTTTTATTTGAACATCAGATATAAAAAACGATTATTAGGATGATTTTTATTATTACATTTTTAAACATGCTTTACATAGATGTGCTGTTTATTTAAAATTTAACTCATCTGCAGTTAAAGAGCATAAATGTGATAATTTAAATAATCAGTTTAATTTTAAAAATAATTCATAATAAAATTCATTCGTTTTTTTATGATCACAACAACCACAAAAGACAGACACCACTTACTTAAATTTTTCCAGCATATTTGGACGTAAATTGTATTATTTTAAATTGATAGAAGCAGAGATTGAAAGCATGTAAATATCACACATGAAAGATATATTTGGAAAAGTTATTTTTAAATGAAAAAGATAATATTTTTTCTGCTTTTATATTCGAAACTTTATTTTAAGCAAAAGAGATCTTAATTATATGTATAAAGTTTTGTATATTTTCATAAGCAGTTATCTTAAATACATATGTATATTATTACACAAAATACACCAATCGTTATTTGTAAATTAAATCCACACACATAGTTAATTTGTTTTATCAATATCAAAACTTACCATTTAATATAAAATTATTATGGCTTTAAAATCACTATATTTGTTTTATGCTCATCATTTTAAAGTGTTTAAAATTAACACAGGAATAGTGAATAAATGAATACTAATAAGTAAAAATTTTTATTTTTTTGTCAAATTTTATTAATATTAAAGTGAATATTAATTGATTAAACTGTAAGTGCTAAGATTATTTATTATACAAAGTTAATTTAGGCTTGTTTAAGAAATAAAATAAATTTTGATATAAGTTCTAATTTAAAGCGCATCTTTTACTTGGTAAAGTCCATATAATAATTTTTTCAAATGCCAAGCATTTTTTTTGCTTCTTTTTAGAGCATCCGCAGTTGAAAACTTCGTGTGCATCAGTTTTTCAGTTTTTCTATTGTGAAAATTTAACTTTAAATTTATATTTATAATTTTAATTTAATTTTATTTAAAAATTAAATTAAATTTTTTTTTTATCAACAAATTTGTGAAATCAGCTAAATAAAATGTTAATTTTAATGCATAAAAAAATTTAATAGCTATTTTTTATTTAATTTTGTGTCAAATTTTCAATTTAGATTAATAATTATTCGTTAAAATATAATATAAAAATAATAAAATGAATTAATTTGTGAATAAGTTATTTAAAAGTTTATAATTGGTTTAATAAAATTATTGTTTTTGGACTTATGGTTAATAATTTTGTTTTTTTTTATATTAAAATGGATAATTAAATTGTATAAAAAAAAAAATATTTTATCATAAATAATGAATTAAAAAAAATTTAGTTTTTATGCTAAAATTATTGCTTATATTATCAATAGTTATTAAAATTCTAATAATTTTTAAAATTTTAAAAATACAATGTCAAAAAGTTAAAATTAAGAAAATATTTTAATCATGTTAAAAAAAATATTAATTATTGATCGTCTTTTAATTTCATTTTTTAAATTAAGTTTTTTAAATTTAAAGTTTAAAAATACTTAAATTTTACTATGTAAAGTCTTGTAAAATTAAACTTACCATATCATGTCTTTCAAACTAAGTCTTTCAAATCAAGTCTTTCAAATTAAATTTTCCAAACTAAGTCTTCCAAACTAAGTTTACCAAACTAAGTCTTCCAAACTAAGTTTACCAAACTAAGTCTTCCAAATTAAGTTTAGTAAACTAAGTCTTTCAAATTAAGTTTAGTAAACTAAGTCTTTCAAATTAAGTCTTCCAAACTAAGTTTACTAAACTAAGTCTTTCAAATTAAGTCTTCCAAACTAAATCTTTCAAATTAAATTTTTCAAATTAAATCTTCCAAACTAAGTTTTTTAAATAAAATCTTCCAAACTGAATCTTCCAACACAAGTCTTCCAATCTAAGTTTTTTAAATAAAAGCTTTCAAACTTAAGCTTCCAAGACAAGTATTCTAAACTAAGTCTTTCAATCTTAATATACTAATTTAAATTTTCAACAAAATATTATGAATTAGTAATTTTTTAAATAATATAAATTCAATAAAAAATAAAAATAAGAAATAAAGTGAATTGTATTTGAAAATTAAAACTGAAATATTATTTAAATTAGAATAAACAAAATTTGCAAAAAAATTAAAAAGTATAATTATAGTAATAATTTAAAAATGGAGCAAATTTTGGGCCAATTAATTGATACATATTACAGGGTAAAAGAAGAAGTGGTAAAAAATTGTCCATGTTTAAATGGACAACCAGAAAATCAAATACCTACAGTTGGCCAAACAGAAATGAACCCTTATGAAGTTCAACAGCAATTTGAAGGAAGAGATGATCTAGAAATGGAAACAATGAATAATTATATTAATAAAGCTGAATATGAACAAACTAATTTGGGATGGACAGAAGAAGAAGAAATTAACGAATTTAAAAGTAATGAAAAGATTAATGAATGGCAAGCAGGATGGAATGTAACAAATGCTATTCAAGGAATGTTTATTGTCAGCTTACCCTATGCTGTTCTTCACGGAGGTTGGTGGGGTGTTTTAGTTTTAATGGCTTGTGCCTATATTTGTTGTTACACCGGTAAAATTCTAGTTTCATGTCTATACGAATGTGATGAACAAGGACAACTAGTCAGAGTACGAGATAGTTATGTATCTATTGCTAAAGTAGTAATGGGCGAACAGTATGGTGGTAAGCTAGTCAATATTGCTCAGAACATCGAACTTCTTATGACTTGTATCCTTTACATTGTTTTGTGTGGAGAATTAATGATTGGTTCATTTCCCGAGGCAGGCATTGATGAGGTAATCAAATTAAAATTATTTTTATAATTAAATTTAAAACTCACCTCAAACTCTTCCTTAATTTGTTACAGGCAAGTTGGATGATGATTTCAACGATTATATTATTACCCTGTGCGTTTCTTAAAGATCTTCATGCTGTATCTACGCTTAGTTTTTGGTGTGGCATTTCTCACATTGCTATTAACGTAATCATCCTGGGTTATTGTCTTTTGCAAATTGGAAGTTGGCATTATTCAGATATGTCATTTCATTTCAATTCACAAACTTTTCCTGTAACTCTGGGCATTGTAGTTTTTTCATACACATCACAAATCTTTTTACCTACTTTGGAAGGTAATCTTACTGATCGTACCAAATTTCACTGTATGTTAAACTGGAGCCATATCGCAGCCGCAATATTCAAAGCCTTGTTTGCTTTAGTGGGCTTTCTCACTTTTGGTCAATCCACTCAAGAAGTGATCACTAATAATTTGCCCACTAGAGGTTTCAAAGGATTTATAAACATAATACTTGCTTTAAAAGCTCTTTTGTCTTATCCATTACCTTACTTTGCTGCTGCTAATTTAATTGAAACAACACTTTTCAAACGCAAACCTCACGAAAATTCAGATCCTCATGGATATGGACCACAACCATTTCCTTCTTGTTGGCACCGTGATGGCGAATTCAGAGTTTGGGCCGTCGGGTTAAGAGTTTTATTAATTTTGTTTACTTTAGGCATGGCAGTTTCTATTCCTCATTTTGCTCTTTTAATGGGTTTAATTGGATCATTTACTGGTACAATGCTTTCGTTTGTTTGGCCATGTTATTTTTATATGAAGCTTAAATGGGATACTTTACCTTTACAGACCATCACATGGAATGTTTTTATTATTTGCATTGGTTTATTTTGTGGTTTTATAGGAATAATTACAAGTTTTAATGGTCTTATTGATAAATATCATTTACCTTTACCATATGCACCAGGACGTCATTCTTTACATGGATAAAATTATAGACATTTATGTAAATCATGTCTTTTAACAATCAATAATATTTTAAATAGTTGCAATTTAATGTCTTTCAATTTTTAAAAATTATAATTTAGTTAATAAAAACAAATGTTATTATTTTTTTAATTTTAACAAAAAAAAAGTTTTTTAAAAGATGTAAACAATTCAATTTAAAAAATGTTCTTAAATATTAAAGCTAGAAATCAATTTTTAGATTAGCAGTAAACATAAATTAGTAAAAAAATAGTTAAGAAAAATTATAAAAAATTATAAATTTTAGTTATTTATTATTCATTGCAGTTTTAAATTGTTAAAATATTTTTTTTTTTAACATTTGTTAACTGTTTTTTTATTGCAAAAGCAATCATCTATAGCAGTTGCTATATTATAATTAAAAATTAAAATTTACATCTAAAAAATTTTAATTTTTAAAATTTTTTGTGATTTATTAAAATAAGTGATCGCAATATCTAAATTCGTTTAAATTTACTTTTAATTATAATAAGAATACAAAAAAAAAAAATTCATTTTAAAATTACATATTTAAATTTAGTGTGAACAATTTAATTATTTTTATTTTTTTTAGTATTTTAAAAATTAATAAAAAAATTTTACAAAAATTAATTTTTTTCTCAATTATTTTATAAAAAATGTTTTGTTTTTTTTTAACTATTTGATAAATTTATATAAAAAAAACTTTTAAAAATTAAAGCCTGCTTTAATCCAATTTTTTTTTTATTATTTAAATTTTGTTATTTTTTAGTAACCATACATTCCATATACATGAGGATACCAATAAGGATAACGTTTTTTTGGTATTCGATAATAAGGAAAATAATATCCATAGAACGCATCACAAGATTGTAGCAAATAAAAAGTTAAACAAATTATAAGAAAAAATTTCTAGAAAAAAAAATAAAACTTTATAACTAATTAATTTATTATAAACATATTATACCTGAAGAAAAAAAATTAAATTCATTTTAAAAGAAATTTTTTTAAAATTCTAACACAATATCTTTGGTCTGAATGAACTGAAGTAACAATTGAAAATGAACATTTTAAAACAAATAGATTAATAAATATATTTAAATCTAGCTTAAAGTAGGAAATAAATATTTTTTAGTTTAAATTAATTAATTTTTCATTGAACTTAAAAAATAATTCCGGGCTTAAAATTTAACTATATTGTAATAAAGCTATTTAATTTAAATTACAAAATATTTTAGATTATATTATAAAATTAATATTGCAAACAAAAATATAATAGTGTCTAATTTTTAAAGTTTAAAGACTAAAGACTAAGTAATAATTAATTGCGCTCAGGTGACCGTTCATTTTTACTTTTTACGGTCCATATAAATTTTAAGCTTTCATGTATAACTATACATTTTTGGCTTGAATGTAATAATTTAAAATTTTTGAAATGGTAATTTAATTCATCTTTTAGAATATATAATCATCTTAAATTATAAATAATTTAAATTGATGTTTATCACGTACATAAATCAAATTGTAAGGATATTTATTGATTTTTTTAAACATAAGTTTTTGAAAATTAGACTTAAACAAACAAGCTTTGTAGTAATTAAGTATAATAAAATTAATTAAAATTTTTAAAGCATTTATTATTTTTGAATTAAAAAGTTTTAAAAATATTCTTTTTTTACATGCTTTAAAAAAAAATTCTTTTTTATATTTTGAAACAAAGTTATAATTATGTAAAAAAAAAATTATTTATAAATTATGAAGAAAAAGAATTTTTTTAGCAACTAACTAAAAAAACATTTTTTAGATGAAAATGTATCAATATTTTTTATATTTATCGTGCATTTAGTAGACAAGTTAAATATTATAAATTTTAAAATTAATTATTTTTTACAGTTATGTCTTTAATCAAAGTTTTATTATTAAGTTGTACGATTGTTTTGTCAATAATATTTTTGTGTATTGTAATGTGTACATTAATGTCAAATTTTCCATATAAAACATCTAATTTAATAGAGAAAACTGTTAAAAATAATGAAAATGAATTAATTGTTTCCACATTATCAGATAAATTTTCAAAAAATGACACTAATGATAATTTAAATGAATTTATAGATGAATTAAATAATTTAATTGATGAAAAAGAAAACTTAACTTTACTCGACATTGAAAAAAAATTAAATAAAACTGTGATTAAAGATGAAATTCAATTAAATAGTTCAAATTTAAATGATAGTGCCGCTCAAAAATTACAAATTCATTTAATAAGAACTGAGGAAGAAAATCAAGAAGAAGAACAATATCCCTTACAGAAAAATAAATACAAACCACTAGATATTCCTATTTATGGAAAACGTGATAATGATATTCGCATTTACAAGGATTTATCTAAAAAAAAAGAGTCAACCAATTTATTTTCGGATGAAAGTTTTATGGATAAGGATTCAGAAAAAATCTATGCGGATACAATAGATAGTAAAATAACGCAGTTTAATGATGAAGAAAAACCTGCAACTAAATACTACTTAATAAAAAAAGATTCAAACAACAGAATTAATTTAGCATCTTTAAATGAAATTCAAGGCTTAAGTGAATTAGTGAATGGAGAAACTAATTACTATTCAATGAAAAATGGCAATTACGATCCGGCAAAAAAAAATAATGCGTTAAAGGATTTGTTTTTTGCCAGTGAATCTAATCAAAATGCCCGTTATTCACCAAATTATGATAAAACTAAGAAAATCCCTTATTCAACTTTGAGTTTTAAACAAAGATTTAGAATTGGGCTTTGTGAAAAAATGCTTAAAAAAGCTGACCTTTATCCGTCAACATTTTTTTTACCTGTCTACAACGGACCTAAATCTCAAGATTTAAACCATTAATAATTAAAGTGTTTTATTTTTAGTTTATCAAATTTAATGATCATTGTAAAACAATAATTTTGTTTTTGATTAAATAAATTAAAAGATAAAAAACTTTTGAAACGTTTTATTCGTTGCAGTAACTAAATGAAGCTGCCAGATTTTATTAAAAGATTTTTTGATTATCTTAGTATATACGATGAATAATTGATTTTGGACGTTAACAACAATAATTAGCAATTCTAATAGATTTGATTTTTGAAAGCGTTCTATTTTGATGTTTCTTAACCTATCTAATTTAAATGATTATATTTTATAGGAATGAATATTTAGAGTTTAATAGTTTTATTTTTGAGCAAAAACTTTTAAAAACTTTTTCAAGGTGAATTGTCAAATGTGTGAACGAATGAAATGTAATTGAAATAATTATGTTGAGCACGCTTTTAATTGCTTTAAATGAATGTATAATCTTTGAATGTGGAAGTGGTGTTGGAAGCGTGAGCAGTTTAAGTGTTTGTTTAGAGCAAGTTTCTATACAGTTAGTAAAGGTGATGCGCTAGAATGTGAATAAATAAGTGCTGAAAAAATTTTAAGATAAGGATTAGTTATTTAAAATTAGAATGCAACTTAGATGACGAGCAGTTGAAAATCCTATATTATGAACAAAAGATTGTGGACAAGAGTTTGTGGACAGGAGTTTGTGCATAAAAGTTATTGTATGTGAAAATTATTATTAATAAAATTGCAATTTTAAAAGCTGTGCGATGAAAGTTTTTGAAAAGCGTTGTCAATTGCTTAGGTTAATGCTGTAACAGGTTATTGGAATATCGGGTATTTAGCCGTTGAGCAGGAGCATTCACCTTTAAGATGCTGTGCCTGCAATTCGTGTAATGTTGAAGTGAAGGTGAAAGATTTGCAGAAATTTGATTAAATTTGATGAAATGCAACTTGTGAAGAGAGACACAGTTTAGGGTAAATATGAAATTAATAAGAATTGCATTAGTGATTGCAGCAGCTGTTCTTGCAATTAGACATTTGATGAATAATCAGATGACTTGATGAAGCAAGTGCAGCAGGAATTAAAATAAGAGGGAAAAGTGGGCAAAAAATAAAGGGGTAAAAGAAGAGGGGGAACGAACGAAAGGATAAACAAAATGATAGAGGCAAGGATGAGGAGAAGAATAAGGAGAAGGTTTAGGGGGAGGATTAAAAGAATGATTAAAGGAAGGAATAGGGGAGGAATTGGGGGAGGAATCAGAGGAAGGATTATGAGCCGGTCTGGACCAGTGAAGGCCGTCAGCAATTCAAGTTCAACCAGTCTCTGACCAGTGCTTAAGATAATCCGCAAGAACTGGTTTGTGGGTGGCGCCACCGGTTTGTTTACATACGGCACACCAGCTTTAGTGGTCGATTAAGCGCATTCAAAGTTTTGAGCTTGCTTGCGATAGACGACAAGTGTCGCCTTCAATTCGTATTCTTCTAACTGTCACCAGCAATTGTCGACCTTGACAAACTTAATTAAGATCAAGTAAGAATTAAGAATAAGAAGATTCCTGTTCCCTGTTCCAGATTGGAGAACCCGTTGTCTAGCACCGGCATCTAGCACCCACCATCCTAGCACCCGCCATCCTAGACCCGCCATCCTAGCACCCGCCATCCTAGACCCGCCATCCTAGACCCGCCATCCTAGCACCCGCCATCCTAGCACCCGCCATCCTAGCACCCGCCATCCTATCACCCGCCATCCTAGCACCCGCCATCCTAGCACCCACCATCCTAGCACCCGCCACCCTAGCACCCGCCATCCTAGCACCCTCCATCTCTCAACTCTACTATCAATATGTATCAATTTTGCTAGAACTTGCTGTTTGCCACCAAAAGAATTGGCTAACTGTTCTATCTTTCGCTTCATGCTTAATTACCCTCTCACTTCTAGTTTTTTTAGTTGAAACTCGTTCACTTTCTTATTTCATGTCTTATTCCACTTCTCATTGCACCCCTTCTTTCGCAATTTCAATTGCCAAACTTTTCGCTGGAACACTGCCATTAACCAACTCTGTTTCTCTCTATATTATTCGGCTCTCTTCCAAATCAAGGTCATCAGTGTGCTCTAATAATTAGCTAAACTCTCTTACTTGATTCGGCGTTTGGCCAACTAATAGCGCTTGATCAATTCCTTTCTTTCAGGTCCAAACTTGTTCGCAACTACTGAAAATGCATGCTAAGAAAACAAACACAAACAGTAATGGACTGATTCTGGTTACTGGAGGAGCCGGATATGTAGGAAGTCATACGATTATTGAACTGTTTAAAGCCAATTATGAAGTGGTTTGTTTGGATAACTGCTGCAACGCAATTAAAAATCAACACTGTGATATGCCCGAAAGTTTACGTCGAGTTGAACAAATTTCCGGCAAAAAACTCACTCATTTCTATCAATTGGATCTGCTCGACGAGCTTGAATTAGACAACTTATTCAATAAACACATGTTCCATGCTGTCATTCATTTTGCTGGACTTAAAGCCGTAGGCGAGTCATGTCGAATTCCATTAAAATACTACAAATCTAATGTGAACGGAACTTTGAACTTGTTGCAAACCATGAAAAAGTATAATGTTAACAAAATCATTTTCAGTTCCAGTTGCACAGTTTACGGAAATCCAGAATATTTACCTGTTGACGAAAAACACAGTACAGGTAAAAACATTTTCAATCCTTACGGCAGAACCAAATACATGATCGAGGAAATTATGAAAGATTGTGCAAACGCTGATAAACAATTTGGAGCAACTAGTTTAAGGTTTGATTCATTTTTTTACACTTTTTCTTATTCATTTTGCCAATTTATTTCGGCTTTTTATTTTTCAGATATTTTAATCCGATCGGCGCCCATGAATCTGGCTTGATTGGAGAAGATCCACAAGGAATTCCTAATAATTTAATGCCTTACATTTCTCAGGTAAAACCAAAATAATATAAATTATAATTTACTTTCTTGATTGGTTATTTTAGGTTGCAGTAGGAAGGATGCCTTATTTAAATGTTTTTGGATCTGATTTTAAAACAACTGATGGCACTGGTGTTAGAGATTATATACATATAATGGATTTAGCAAGAGGTCATGTGCTAGCTTTGAACAAAATGCTAGAACACAATTGGACAGGCTTTCATCCAATTAATATTGGCACAGGAAAGGGATATTCAGTATTAGATGTAAGTTATAGGCTTATTGTTTTATTTATTTTAATTTGTTTTTTTTAAAAGCTTATTAATGCGTTTGAAGTTGCAAACAAAATTAAGGTGCCATACAAGGTAGTTGCTCGTCGAATCGGCGATATTGATTGTGTTTTTGCTGATTCAAGTAAAGCAAACAATATACTTGGCTGGAACGCCCATTATTCTATTATGGACATGTGTAAGCATGCTTGGAATTGGCAATCTCGTAATCCGTGGGGATTTAATTCAGAGCCGATTGAAGCTAATAACAATTTTGAAACTGGACCTTGTTGTAAAAATGAGAATAAATTAGATACTACAGAAACAAACAATAACAACAGTAATTTTATTGATAATAATCATTATTAAAAAACTTATTATAAATTAATTAAATTGTTTTAATTTTTAAACATATTTTAAATGTATTTTGTAAATTAATTTAACTACGCAAACTTTGCAATTTTATCTCAAATTTGAAATCTCATAGGTAAACTTGTTAATTCAAACAAAAAATTAGTGCCACAGTTTTTAACTTAAGTAAATTTGATTTGAGCTTTTAAAATGTAAAGAGAATGAATACAAATAATTAATAAATTATTAAAGTGCAATATTAAATTAAGTAAGATGTTCTTTTTAACAAGTTTGCTAGAGTTTACATTGTGGAGAACATTTGAAAAAATACATTCACAAGGACAAAGTTTACCTGGCAGGAATTTAAGAATCGATATAATTTAAAATCAAGAATCGACAAAAATCTAATCCGCCCCCGGGTGGGCTTGAACCACCAACCTTTCGGTTAACAGCCGAACGCGCTAACCAATTGCGCCACGGAGGCTTATTTGGATGACAACAAGATTAATAAATATGTCAAACACACAGAACAAGAAAGAAAAGTTGGATTTCATTTTCTTAAAAAGAAGAAACTCGAAGGCACGTAAAAGGTAAATACTGGCTGTTAGAGTAAATTTCATGGCTATTGAATTTGAATTGAAAAAAAAGCAAAAATAGACTAATCGCCCCCGGGTGGGCTTGAACCACCAACCTTTCGGTTAACAGCCGAACGCGCTAACCAATTGCGCCACGGAGGCCTTCTGTGGATGTGGATGCCTGAAAAGCATCTTGAAAATAATTAATATCTGGCAAACAATGTTTGAATAAAACAGCTTATTTTCAGCATAATTTATGTTAAACACTAGTTAACTATAAATAACATGTGGCAAAATTTTGTTTCTGATAAGTTAATTTAATTAAACTGATGCAAACGAATCTGTTGGGTTTGGATCAGATCGAAGCGGATCCGAGCCGATGATTTCAAGCCAACAGTGTAAATAAATTAGAGTGAATCAAATTTCGCCGTTGTTACGTCTTAAATGAAACAATTGTTTCGAGGCAAAGTCGAAACAAAGTAGGCAAGAACACTTCAAAAGTCAGTGCCGACAAGTGTATTGCAAGCAAAAATAAGACAAGATAGTGACTAAAGAAAGAAAAAATTACTAAAAAAGCAGACACTGAGTATCTTAGTGCACCCCTGCCGGGACTCGAACCCGGGACCCCTGGATTAGAAGTCCAGTGCGCTATCCACTGCGCTACAGGGGCTAGGCTTGGTGGATTAACGCGACAGGTTCTAAAAGTAATCCGACAATGGTCACATACCTTTGCAACTAAGCTCAACTGTTGCTGAAGTGTCCTGATAAAAACAACACTTGCCTATGTGTTCCTATTCATAAATACAGTCAATTAAACTCTTTCAATCCCTTCTGTTTTTTTGCCAACTTTTTCATCCACTTTCAACGTTAACATCTTCTTTCCAACAGTCACGTCTTTTTTTGGTCTTTCTTTTTTTGGTCTTTCTTTTTTTGGTCTTTCTTTTTTTGGTCTTTCTTTTTCAGCCTTTCATTTCTTATTACTTCGTTTTGCAGTCTTTCATTTCTTGGCCCCTCATTTTTCACCACTTCATTATCCAATTTTTCCTCTTTTGCCTTCCTCTTCAGACCTTTCTGTCTCATTTCTTTTTACTTAAAACACTCAATCTTCTGTCCATTTCTATGTAATTATTCCTATGTGATCATTTCTATGTGATCATTCTTATGTGATCATCTCTATGTGATCATCCTAATGTGATCATCCCTATATGATCATTCCTATGTGATCATTCCTATGTCACACACATCATCACCTCATGTACAATATTGAAACTTTTAATCTTTCTAACTAAATTACCCACCTTTTCTGTGTAGAGCACAGTCTAATTGTTGGTTCTTACGATTTTCACACGTTTTCACTCCAAGCAAACTATAAATAACCATTGCGAACATATTTGTAAATTAATTTGTCTCTATTGTGTTTTAAATTTAACTCTAATTCTCTGCTTTTACCTTATCTAATTATCTACAATCAACATTGCTTTCATAAGTCCAAGTCCAATCAAGATTCCCCAGCGTTTTATAATTAACTCCGTTTATTAATTTTAAAACAGATATTATTCTTCATTCAAAATAATTTATTATATAATATTCTCTTTTTATTGGCAACTTAATTCAAACCATAAATAAACCACTAAAATTTATTTTTATTTAAATGAATAAGTTTATTTTAATATATTTTATTGCTTAAGATTATAGTTGTAAAAATTAAGTATAATAAAATTAGGTTTGCATTTCATTTTTAAAATTGTACATTTTTTAAATAAATTTAAAATTCAAGTGGGATATCTTTCACACACAACACTTCGTAATGTCTGTAACTATGTTCGGATCCACCGAATGGAATGTAGATTGATTGATGAGATGGTTGCACTTTACCAATACAAAAAGTTCCTTCATGAGTAGCTCTTCCAATGTACAATTTGTCACCTGATTCTGTGACACCACCTTGGATTGCACCTGAGGGTACCTGTCCATTAGCTATAAAAAAAATATTACCATCGGTTATTATATATAAAAGTTAATTGTTTTGAAAGTTAAATTAAGTTAAATTAATAATTTGCAAAATTCGTTCCATCAATATATATTTACATATACTTTTATATATAAAAATATAATTTTATGGAAAAACTAATTCATATAAATTTATTCAAATTTATTCATATTAATTTATTAGAATTTGTATTCATTTATAATGTCTTAATTCTAATAATTTGACACTTAAATTTTTAAGTTACTTACATGCTGGAACCCAAATGAAATCGCAACCACTTGGAGCAACTAATGCTTGATAGTAACCGTGAGCATGCTCTTTACCTCCATAAGCTACATAACACACATTATGGCTGCAAACAATTTTACCTAAAAAATAATTTTTATTGTATTACAAAAAAAACATATTTATCTAATTTACCTGGAATCACATCTCCTTCATGACGAACTCTTCCAATGTAGATTGTTTCTCCATTAATATCATGACCTCCAGCTACTGCTTTGCCACATGGGACCCAACCGTTACCGGCTTCAACCCATTGGGCAATTGATCTGTAACCTTTGTCTGAATTTTTAAAATAATTAATAAACTTATAAAAATCACAAAAATTAAAAAGTTAAGCACAAATCAAACTTTGCGTACTAATAATGCACATAAATTGAACAACTTACTGCTTTCCCAGCTATAGTTCATTTTTATAAATTTAAATTAACTTTTAAAATTCAAATTTTTTTTTATTATAACTTCACTCTCAAAGTGACAAACGTCAACTATACTTTCAAAGTAATTTTTAACACAATTTATTTAAACTGATAGAAATATGTATTTTATTTGCAAAAGCGCTAGGATTGCAAAAGTAAGTCAAGCCAGATTTTATTTGATGTAATATGTTTAATTGCTTACAGCTTTAGCCTGAAACTAATGTAAGCTTCTCTTTTGATTAAAACTATTTTCTAATTATTGTAATTAGGTTTGTTTTTTTATATTGCAATATTTGTTTATACATTGTTAATATGTAATTTATATATTTGTTTAGTTTTGCAATGTTAGTTTTGAATTATAATTTATATGCAAATTTTTTTCTAATCTATCAGAAAAAGAATCAATTATTTGTTAAAATTATATTTATACCTGATAAGTTTAATTAATAAATCTTACCTTTTGAAGTATAATAAAAATATCTTAGAAATAAATTGCAACAATCCATTGCAAATTGCTAAATTTAAGCAATTCATTAAGAAAAATCTCCTATAATTAAAAATTATTCGCTGATTGCATATATGGATCATATACAAATGTGTTAAATTATTTTTAAACTGATTTTTTTTTTTTCAAAAAACTTAAAATAAATAAAAATTTAAGTTAATTTTTAGTAAATGAAGTGAAAAAATAGTTCAATTTATTTTGATTGTAATGACATTTAAATTTTAAGTAAACTTTAAATATTTGTGTTTATTAAGCGTAAAATTTTTTCTTTAATTACTTATTTAATTAATAATTTTGTAAATAAAAAAATTAATATTAAAATTTAATTTGAAAAACCTAATATAAAACATAAGAACAAATCTAAAAAAAAATTATTTATAAAATAAATTTAAAAATTTATTTAAATAATTTTGGTTATCTTAAATTTATATAATAATTTGAATTAAGTTGATATAAATTAAGCTAATAAAGATTAAAAAAAAGTTAAATAGTAATAAATTTTTATAAATTTATGAAATTTAAAATGAATTAAATTATATAATAAAAATAAATTAAAGAATGATAAAAAAAAATTCCATAAATTTTAATAATTATTAACTAAATTTTATAAATATAAAATCATGAACAAATAATCTAATAAATTAAAACACCTAACAATCCAAAAATAACATTTTTAAATGAATTTAATTTTATTATATAAATAAAAAATAATACCTTTAGTTTTAATTAATTTAACAATAAAAAATTAATTTTAATTTTCCAAGTTAATAAATTAAATACTAAAATAAACTTTAAAAATGAATTGTTATTTTTAATATTGGAACAATTTTATCAAATATTTTTTTTTATTAATTTGAATAATTATTATTATTAATTATTCTTATTGTTTATTTTTTTTATGATTAAAATTTTTAAAAAAACAAAATTATAATGTTAAATAAAAACAAAAATTAATATTTTTAAAATGTTGATGTAAAATCAAATCATATTTAGGTAAACCATTGATTAGTAATCAACAAATAAAATTGTTATTATATTTTAGTAAGTTTAAAAAAAAAAATAAATTAACTTTAATTAAAATAAATATTTTATTAAACAAATAAGATTTTAAATAGCAAAATGACTTAAAAACCAAAATAGTTTTAAAATTATCATTTTAGAATGTTCTAAAAGTATACAAGAAGTAAACGCCTTTAAAACTACATAGTAAGTATTTGTTACCGAACTGTATCAGATCGTCCTGTTTGTTTATATGAAGTAACGCTTGAAAGGTGATGTAAATGAATATTTGAGAAAAACCATTGAGCCAGAACTGGGATTAACTATTGAACGTCATCTGTTACATGTTACAAATCATTATGATATCCACGTCATTTTATAATCATTTTCTCTATTTACATTTATTTATTTCTATTTACCTCCATCTTTTTGGTCCTGATGATAACAGTTCAAGTGCAATCATGATCAGAAGATTTACCTGAATGCCACAATTAAGCTACCTTGAATTGACTTTATCTAGCAAGTTCAATAATATTTAACTTTTCTTTATCGACTGTCATTTTTGAAAGCGTAAAGCAATGTATCGATTTAAAAAGCGTTTTGTAGTTTTTATAATCAATTTTTTGTTAAAATATAAAAAATAATTTTTTTAACAAATTTTGTTTTAGTTATGATTATTGTTTGTTTTTTATTATAATAATTATATTTGTTTATGCAAATTTAATAAATTTTAGATAGTAAGTTTTATTCATTGATTATTTAATTTAATCAGTGTTTATTTTATGTGCTTTTATTTGATAAATTTTAAATAAGTTTTTTTTAATAAATTAACGGAATTTGTTTATTTAATTATAAAATTAAAAAACTTTTTTATTATAAACATAATGTTAAAACAAATAAATTGGATTTTATTTCTAGTTTTTTTGCTTATTATAAGCGTGAAATGTGCATACGAAAAAAATGAAAACCAAGCTTGCAGTGTTCAAGTAAACAATCTCTGTTATGATGATGAATTAGATGACAAACCTTTAAAAATTATACACGATAATCATGGAATGTCTGTAAAAGTACAAAACCATGAAAACAAATTACCAAGAAAAAAAATTTCAACAGATTTGATCCAATCCAAAGTGGGTTGGGATAAAAAGTTGATTAAATTTCCGTTTCTTAAGTCAAAATTTAATTCAAAAACATATTCAAACAATGTTGGCTTTCCAGTTTCATTTATAAAACATATTGCTGAACAATTACAAAATAATGCCATATCAGCTCTGACTTCTTCGATTGCTTCATTATCAGTTATACATCCAGATGTGAATCAGCAAAAACATTTTTTTAAACCCGTTTTAAATAATCAACATTTTGACATTGGTACGCACCTAACACATAACTTAGCTTTGTTGCATGAAAATCAAGTTAAAAATGTATTTGCAAACAATTTAGGAAATGTCAAAATTAATCCACTATACAATATACCCAAATCAGTGCAAAAAATGCCAACTCATTCGGATAATCGTAATCTTGCTGCTTTTGCAACTGTTGCACATCAACAATTTATATTACCTAAAAAAAATTTCCTTCTTGTTAATCATGAAAATAAGTTGCAAAATTCTTTAATGCAACCTAGTATTAAACACGACTCGAACCATCATTATCATCAAATTAAACCAATAATAAAAAATCAACAAGTAGGATCTCATGTAAATGTTCAAAATGTAAACAATAAAGAATTAATATTACCTGAAAATATATTTAAAAATCAGATAAAATCAATACCAGCAAGTTTGGAATCAAAGTCTTATTTAAAAAATAAAAATGTTTCTTTTGAAACAGATCTTCAATATAAAACAAACAAGTTGACTGAAAAAACGTTTGAAGATAACATTATGGCAGAATCTTCTATTTCTACAATTGTTAGTCAACCTACTTTAAATTTATCTCATTCAGACAACGATAAATTTATTTCAAGTAGACTAAATGAAAGTCATACATTTTCAAGAAAACAATCAAATTTTCCGATTGATATAATGAACGAGAATTTAAACGTAAATTTAAATTATTTAAATATTCAAAAATATCCAGTTTTTTATCCAGAAAATATTGATTCAAATTTAAAAATAAATTTGAACAAATCTAATTCAGAAATAATTATAAAAAATAATGATAAAAAAAATAATTTGTATGAGATTAGTAAACAATTTCAAAATTTAAAAAAAATCGCTATAAAAGAAGCTCAAAAAATTAGAAAACATGAATTAGATACTAATTTTTATAGAAAGAAACTTGTTGCAGAAAGATTAAAGCCAAATGATTATAAACAAAAGTCAATTGCTGGAAAATATGTAATGAAAAAAATTAAACAAGATATGACTGGAGTAATCGGATATCAAATTGCTAATTATTTAGGACCATTTTCATCTAAATTCTGGATAAGATATCCTAATGCACAAATAATTCAACCACTTCCACATTTGTCAAATTCTTATAATTTTTAAAACACATATAACAAACATTCAATAACAAAATTAAATTTTAAAATATTTTTATTTAGGTGTTCATTATAACCCAATTTTAAAATTTGATAAAAAAATTGTAATTATTTAAATTGCTTGTATATAAATAATAACCTAGATAATAATCAATATAAAGTTTATATTTAAAATTATGAAACTTTTTTATTGTGCCAGATATGTATTAAAAAGTAAAATTTAAGTTTCACTGTAAATAATTAAATTAAATATTATTGCTTGTAATTATTATTATATTTGTTTATTTTTCATAAAGAATTGGTTTCATTATTTGAAAAAATAGTTCTTTTTGAATAGGAGATAAATAAGGTTCGATTTCTGCAGAAAGTTCTAAATAAACGTTTCGATCATTTTCACTAGAACATAATAAAATTAATAAAGATTCAAATAAAATATTTAATACTATCAATTCATCTTTTTGACTGTGTACTTGTATAATAGGAGTTTGAAAATTATCAATTTTGAATTCTAATAACAATAATTTAAGAAAAAATACTGTTACAAAGTCGTCTGACTTTAAATCATTAGAATCACATTTTAAATAACAATTAAATGCTTGATCAAACATCCTTACATCTAATATTTAAAAAAAAGACAGGAATTAATCAATTAGTATGATTATTTTAAAATACCTACTTATATAACAAAGAGCAGCTTTTTTAAAAAAGTTAAACTCTTTATATGCTTCTGCAGCTTCAATAAATCGATTTTTAGATTCATAAAATTTTGCTAATTCAATAGCAATAGCACTTTTTTTAACTGAACTACAAACTTTTAATGCTTGTCTATAAGCATCAATACAAGCATTCACATTAGAAGCTTCTTTAAATAGACGGGCCGAATTTAATAAAGCCTGAAATTCATTAAATTCATTTCCAAGAGCATTTTCACATCGAGCTAAATATAAAGTAAAATTAAGTAATAAAAATAAATACCTAAAAAAATACTTTTATGTCTATTAGATTTACCTACTGCAAGGCAACACAAACCAGAATGTGATTTAAAATGTTTTAATTCTTTGCTTAATTCTGAAAATTGTTCACTTGTTTCATTTAAATTAGGCTTTCGAATGCCAAATTTTTTTTTTAACTTAGAATTAATTGTTCTAAATTGAGCAAATTCTTCCATTATAGTTTTTTTAATAAAATCATTAAACTTGGTTTTTAAGCTTTAAGCTAGTTTGTTCGTTAGTTTATAAACAAACATTTTTTTGTTACCATAGTTATATGCCTGGCAACAAATGCACACTGCGCATATATTAAGACGTTGTATTAAATATTAATAAGGATTTCCTGAACTTAAGATCATTCTTGCATAAATTTCAAGATACTTAAATTTTATTAAATGATTTAAAACAGATTAAAGCTAGATTTTTACAAATAACTTATCTTAAGCCAGTAACAAAAGCCCACACTCCAATATAAAAATTTGAAAATTTAATACTTCTGCTTTAAAAGTTATTTGTGTATATTTAAAAATATTGGCTGATTAATTTAAAGCACAATATAATTTAAAAAAATATTTAAATAAATAAATTAATCATAAATTAAAATTAATAAATTAACATAAACAAAAAAAAAATAAACAAAAAATACGGTGATTATTTTTTGTAAATAACGAGTTTATAATTAATGTATATTTAAAAATATATTGATACAAAATATAAAATGTAATATTAAACTTCAAATTTTGCTTTTTTTTTGACCAACTTTATAAATTTAACTAAATAAAAACTAAATTTAGATAATATTTTTTCAATTTTTGACAAAAAATAATTAAGCTTTAGAAAATGACAAATAAATTAAAAAAAAATCTTAAAAGTCGAAAACGTGTTCGAAAAAATTCTGACGAAAAAAAACAAGAAGTTCCGGAAAATAAGAAAAATGAAGGAGTAAGTGAAACCAAAAAAATAAGAAGTATCAACATTTTCAAAGATATAGATGATATAAATGGAATTCAAGCGGAATCTATAAATTTTACTAACTTTAAAATTTGTAACTGTGTAGTTTGTTTTAATTCATATGCCAATAATTTATTAAATTATTTAAAACAAGATAAAAATTCAAAAATACCTAATAATGAGTTTGATGTTTTTATTAACTCACAAGGCAAAACACAATCAGACAGTAATGACATTTCTTTATCAACAAAAAATCAAAAAAAAATTTCATTTAGTAAAGAATTAATGTGTGAATTTCTAAAATTAAAGCCAATCAAAATTAATTTAACATCTAAAAATTTATTTAAAACTGAATCCAATAATTGTAGTCATAATTTAAAAATATCAACTTTGGAAAAAAATAAAAAATCAGAAAAAAATGTTAAAATATTAAAACCAATACCAAATCATTTTTTAGGATTAGTTTATAGTGAACAAACAACTGACCATTTGAGTTCTTCAATGTTACATTTATTACGTTTAGGAACTAAATTAACTAAAAATATGAAAAACAAAATTAGAAATATTCAAGAGAACTTTACTAAGATGAATGCTGCACTAAACTATTTTTATTGCAATGAAAATTTAGGATTTAAAAATTTAGATATTTTGAAAAAATTACATGATTTTTATCTTAAAAATTTATCTAATCAAATGGAAATTGCAAGTGATTCTTATGATAGTAACAAAGCAATTAATTACCCTGAAAAAGCTGCATTTGAAAGTATTAACTTTAATACTATTAAATTTGAAAATCAAGTATTTAATTTTATGGCTGAAAATCAGTGTGATAAGATATTTAATTTATTTTTTGATGATGGATTTAAAAATGAAAATGAAAAATTTACAAATGATCAAAAAATTGAATTGATTGTATTAGAATTATATGGAAAAAACAAAAAAACTTTATATCAAAAAGTTATTAACGAATCAGATTCAGAAACTCCTCTTAATTTAGTAATTGAAAAAACTAAAATTGAATTAACCAAAAAAATGCTTGCATATTTAAAAAATTATAATAAAAAAAAGAGTGAAGCTATTATAGTTAATAATAATGAAATTAAAACTAATAAAAAAGTTATCGGTACTTTCAAAAAAGTTAATATCAAAATTCAAAATAAAGAAGAAAATAAAAATGAAAATGTTAACAAAAATATTATTAACAAAAATAATAATAGAAAAAAAAAAGCTAATTTCCCTAAAACTAATAACAAAAAACCTAATACTAGAAAAAAAAGAGATAAAAAAAAATCATAAAATAATAAATTAATATTAATATTAATATTAATTAAGTAACTCTATGAATATTAGTTTATTAATTAGTCATTAAATTGGCAAAATAAAATAATATTTTTGAATTTTATTTATATTTAAGATATTTTTCATAAATTATTTAAAAAAAAAAAATGATAAAAAAACAGTGAATAAATTCGATTTTAATATTAATTACGTTAATGTTATTTAGCAAAATTTTTAAATTATTAAAAAAAGTACAATTTGATAAATAAATTAATACATTAAAAATATAAAATTAATTAGTGTAAAAAATAAATAATTATATTTTGATTAAAATTTAAAATAAAAATGTTGAGGTTGAGGTAATAGACACTGACCATCACCCATGCCTCTCTCACCTTCTGAATTACCAATCATGGTCACATTATTATTCTCCATTTTATAATATTACTTTATTTTAAAGAATTACAAAAAAAATTATTCTACAAATTACTTTTAACCGAAATTACAATTTTAACTCAATAATAAATCTTGTGTCTCAATTCTTTAAAGTGAAAATTGCGAATGTTCAGAATTATTGATTTTATTCTAAAAATCAGTTTTTAAAGATAAAATCCGCTCTCCGCTGCAATACACAATTGCAGATGAGCATCATCAAATCCTAACAATTTAACTCCACATTGTTGAGTTATTTACCCAAACATTGTGTCCTCATTAGCTTTCCATCTAAGCTACTATTTAAATAAAAAATAAAATTTTATTAGAACATTGTTTACTTCAGTTTCTTTTCCTTCAGTACAATAATATGTTTGTCTATTTTACTACTCAAATAAGCAATTATTCTGACTTAAGTCTATGTTGAAAAACTTGAACTGTCCTAAGTAAGACAACTGAGCAAACACATCTGCTTTGTCTTTACTTTCAGTCCAGATATATTTCAACAAAAAATTTAATAATTTATTTAAATTTGATTAAACTATTTAAAAATAAATTATTAAAAAAAAATATATATATATAAAAATTAATAAAATTATAAATCAAACAAAATAAAATTAATTATCTAAAAATATAAATTGATAATTAAATTTGAAATTGATAAAAAAATAGATAAATAAAAAAAATTTATTCAAAAATTTAGCTTTATTATTAAAAAGATAATAAAAATGAAAACTAAATAAATGTAAAATTACTGAAATATAAGTAAACAAATGTAAATGTAAATAGATTTTTGTAATATGAAATATCATAATACAAAAAAATAAATAATAAAAAAATAAATGAACTAAAAAAAATTTAGAATATTTGAATTTAAAAAAATAAATGATTTTTCTGATTTTATAAAAAAATTAATTAAGAATTTAAATTATAATTTTAATAATATTTGTAATCAAAAATTTAAAATTGTTTTGTTATTGTAAATGCTAAATAAGTAAATAATTAATTTTTTTATATAATTTGTAATTGGCATATAAGTAAGTTTTTAATACTTAATTTAGTTAATTTAATATATGCCAGTTTATATTTGAAAAATTACAGTTTTTAAAATTTAGCTTCAAAAGAAAATAACAAATTTTTAAGTAAATAATAATTTTAAATAGCTTGTGATAATTTTTTATATAATTAAAATAAAATATTTATCAAAATTAAACAAATTAATTTTTTTTTATTTAGTTTTTTACTATTTTATTAGGTTTTAATAATGAAAAAAAATATATATAAAATATAAATATTTTATTTGTATTATATTAACTTAAGAAAATAAAAAAAATTTTATATTTTTATTCCAATTAAAAAATAAAAAATATAATTTAAACAATAAACAGATTTTTTTTAAAAACTATTAACATCTAGTATTAAGGGTATTCAGTTATATATTATTAAATGAGGCAAAAAATGGTAATGATATAAAAATTAAATAAATGAGATAAAACAAATCCATATTATTTGTAATATATTATGAGTCGACTCAGTAATTTTTTTTATCTTGATTCTATCAAATGTTGATTTTTTCTAAATTAAAGATCAGTATGGTTGCAACACTCGGCTTTGTGAAATAAATTCTTATTTTTTTTTAATGAATTTTTTTTAATTTTTTATTTTAAAATGTTCTTAATTAATATTGTATAATAAAATTTTTTATTTTAATCATTTTTTTATAAAATACAAAATTAAATTAGTAATTTTGAGTGTATTTATTTAATTTAATAATAAAAAAATTATTTTTATTTAGATTTTAACTTGTATAAAAATATTTAAATTTAAATTTACTAAATAAAATGTATTTTTAAGTGTTTTTTTTTATTGCTTATATATTACATTATTATTATTTTTTTTTAAATAGTGTTAATTTAATAAAAATATTTCATAATATAGTTTCAAAGTTTTTTACTTTTTTTATATTTTTTTAAATATATTTAAAATTTATATATTTTACAACAATCATATATTAAACTCATTTTTTCAACTTAAAAGGTTAAAATATTTCAATTAAAATATTTAATAATTTAAATTATTTTAAATTTTATTTTATTTTTTTTATCAAAAAGGGGTGTTTATCAAGTTTTTTACTTTTTTTATTTATTAATATTTGTTTTTAATATTGTTTTTTTTAAATATGTTTTACGTTTTAACTTTTATTCATTTATTTTAAATGCTTTTTGACTAAAATAAAAGTAAATTTTTTTCTTAACTAGTTTAATATTAAATTAAATATTAATATAAAATATGATATATATATAAAAGTAAATTAATTTAACATGTTTTAGTTTAAGCAATGAGTTTTATAAAAATGCTTATTTAAAAAAACATATTTTAAATCTAGCCTATATATATAGGACATTAAAATTAATGTAAATTTTTAACTTAAATAGTTTATTCAAAATTAAAATAAAAAATTGTTAATATTAAATATCTATTAAATTATTAATAAAATAATTAAATAAAAATTTATTTAAAGAAAATTTTTGAGTATAATTAATAAAAAAATTAAGTAAAGGTTATAAAATTCAAAGCACATATATGTGCATAGATATTATTTCACAAATATTTTTAATTCAAAATGTTTAACAAAAATTTTTTGATTATTTGTATAATTTTAATTCAATTTTTTTCAAATATAACTTATCAACTAATAGATAAACAGTGGTTTTCTTTAATTAAATCAAATTGTTTTAATCATAGTGATTGTGTTTATAATTTGACAATACCAGCAATAAACCAGCCTAAGCTACCTTTAATTAAACAAACAACGGATAATATAATTAATAGTTTATCATTATTTAAAACACCTTATATTTTACAGTACTTGTTATCAGATAATTTATATTTTAAATTTTATAAACAAATAAATAATGGCCAATCTGCTTTTAATCCAAAAAAAAATTATTCATTGATTTCTAAAAAAATAAATTTTATAACATTAAATAATTCAATAAATTTTTCTAACCTAAAAAATAAAAAAGTTTCAAAACGTTTAAATACTAAAAAACAGATACAAAGAAAAAAACAAATTGAATCATCAAATTTAGTTAATGTTTCAGTAAATAAATACACACATTTTAATTTAAGTAAAACATTCGATTTTTCTATACTTTGCTTATTAAATGATAGTGATATTGAAGTACTAGATAATACTGTACGTAACGTCAGATTTAATCATTGCAATAACAGTAAATCTTCAGATCGAATTGAGTACCATTATTCGCTTTGGTATCAAATTGTAGGGAGTGTTTTGCTTCTTACTATTGGAATATCAGGTATTTATAATTTTATTTATTATTTTTTTTTTATTATAAAACATTTAATTTTTAATTGTTAACACTTAATTAAATTAATCTGTTAAAAAAATATTTTTTTTATATTAATTATAAATTTAATCATAATCTAATTTTTTTATTAAATTTTGATATATATCATTTTGATAAATTTAAAAAATATTACTATTTATATGAGAATATTATAATATTTTTAGAAAATAGCACTAATACTCAAATGCCATTTTCTATTAATTTTTTCTCATACAATGTTTCAATATCTTTTAGGTTAAATTTTCCATATTTAATTATATTCATCATTTTCTTTTAAATACACTCTATATGTCCTATTAAGTGTTATCCATATGCCTATGTCATTAACTTTTAGTCAAAATTATATTTAAATGTTAATTTCATTATAAAATTGTTAAAATAACTAAAATTTCACTAAATAAATTTCCCTAAAATCTGATTACCTTTTATAAAAATTAAAATAAAAATTTTAAGTTTTTAATTTAATTTATATAGATGTTATTGTTAATTAAATTTAAAATAAACGTAAAAATGTATACTTATTTGCCCTTACACATGTTTCTCTTTATACAACCGGATGTGAAGATTGCTTTTTTAAATTTTTTTTTAAAAAGGAGATATTTATATTTTTCTTTTAAAACTTTTGTTTATGATAAAGAAGATCTTTTTGAAATTGAATAGAACAATATATGGTCTCAAGTAAACGAATAAGAAGTGGTATAGACATCTTAGCTCAATTGTAATATTAATAAAATTGATGTCATTTGCACAGGAGTGTTCCATTTATATTTCTCATAATGGACTGCTTGATGGTGATCAATTCAATCATTTAGACACAGAACTGATGAAACACTTTGATATAAATCCTTACCTTTGGGATATCATAAAGAACCGGACATTAAAGCAGAGTTAAATATTAACCTTGAAAAGACAGAGATTTTATTAATAAAAAAATCAAAGAGAAAAGGAATAACTAAAATTGACAACTTAAAAATAGAAAACTTTGAAAAAAAACCGGTAGAACATAGAAAATTCTTAGGAGTTTATATTGACAAAAAATTAAAATTTAAGTTTCATATTAATAATTTAAAAAATAAAGTGAACAAAACACTTTATAGAGTAAATAAATTAAATTGGATGAATAAAAATCTAAATATAAAACAGAAAATGAGAATCTATAAAAATATTTTCTACCCACTCTTTTCCTATGCTTTAGAAATCTGGTTTAAAGAAATAAAAAACAAAAAAACATTAATTAAAATATTAAGGAGTATACATCACAAAATTTTGACTACGCTTACAGGAGCGTATAAAACTACAAGTTATACTAAATTAAATGGACTACTTAAAACGATTCCCATTGAGGAAGAATTTAATTTAAGGGTTAATTTAAAATATCTAAATACTGACAATAAAACTAAAAAACTTATGTTTCTGACAAAAAAAGAAGAGATTTTTAATAATCTCCCCAAATATGAATTCGAATTGGACATAGAGAAAATTAAAAAAAAGATTATCTATGTGGTCCATAACCGAACATTGTCCTTTCAATTCATATTTATATAAAATAAAAAAATCCTTATACTCAAATTGTAGATATTGTGGTTTTGAAAAAGAAACTGCACACCACTTACTACAATTTTGTAATGAATTAAAACTAAACTTAAGTAATCTTTGTGTAAATAAAGAAAACTTTTATTATCTAACCAATTATATTATAAAAAAACTCAACAAAGATAAAGAGTTAATATTTTATAATAGTGTTCATATAAACTAACATTGAGCACTTAAAACTTATTAATACATATTAATTTTTACATTAATATTTTAAATTTAAATTTTGATTATCAGTAGATTAAATATATATACGCATGTATCCTTTTAGGATTGCGATATATAAATATACTTGAATAATGAGAGGAGGGAGGAGGGTATAAAAATCCTTATCTTTGATTTGATATTTTAGGGCGTTATTTCTGGGCGTTATACAAAAATTACTTTTAGACTTTGCTGATATTATGGATTTTGTACCAGAACATGGGTGTACTGTTCCAATAAACAAATACTACAGTTTTGATGATATTCACAGCAATCTTTTGAAGTAAACACAGATCACCGGCTATAGATGACTTATTGATAGATTGCGCTACATAATGAGATGTATAAGGTCAGATATTGTGTATGTCGCCAGTACACTTTCCAGTCCAAGATTTGTAAATCTAAGGTTGGTTACATCC
Source organism: Pyemotes zhonghuajia (assembly GCA_025170145.1). Classification (NCBI taxonomy): domain Eukaryota; kingdom Metazoa; phylum Arthropoda; class Arachnida; order Trombidiformes; family Pyemotidae; genus Pyemotes; species Pyemotes zhonghuajia. Next base: position 8,048,819 of record CM045844.1, on the reverse strand, counting down.
CTTTTGAAATACCTGAAGTCTACTTCATCTTTAGATCTTATTTATAGACAAACCAACCATGAAATCCAAACGCAATTGATAATTTTTTTTGAGACAAAATCACTTTTCACAATAGAAATAGAGGCTTGTTTTTTCATAGTCAAAAAATAATTTTTTAGAGTGAGACTTTAAAGAAGTATGTTATCTCAACTATGGAGGCAAAGCTTTATGTGATTTACACATGCTGTAAACAAATACCCTACTTTAAGAGACTTTTTGAAGAACTCTTTGGTCATTTTATTATCAATTTATGGTAATTTTCATTGACAATTAGCCTGCAATTAAGTTTACAACTGATTCAAATTTTGACATTAATGGCAGACATGAAGATTCATTACATTCTAGAACTCTTTGATCAAGTGCGATTCTCAAACCTTTGAAAATTTCCATGTTAAAATTTTTGTCAAGTTACTAGCTTGTTACCTTTTTGTAATTAACATATCGGTTAAAAGAGAGTATTGATAGAAAATTAGTGTTGTGTTATGACTTTGATATTTGAGCATAGTTATTTCTTTTCTTAACTTATGTAAAACTATACACATTTTCACTAGACTCTTTTCATTGCTTCTGACTGATACAATCAACAAATTTAAAATTTATTTAAAAAAAATTTGTTTATTGTTTTTAAATTTAAATTAATTAATTAATTAATTTATTAAAAAAATAATATAATTCCATAATAAAAATTTATTTAAAAAAAAACGGTTTTATTTTAAATTATCAATAAGCTGTTTAAAACATAAGTTTTATAAAATAAAATTGATTAAATAAATATTATATAAAGATAATAATGCATAAAAAAAGAAAAATTTGATTTTGATTTATTTTTATATTAACATTAGGTTTTGAAAATAAATAAAAGTTGTTTGATAAATATTGCTAGTTTTAAAAAAATAATAATAATTGTTAAGTTTGATGTTATAATAATAGTAAATGTATTTTTTTTTTTTAAATTAAATATATTAAAAAAAATTTATATAATCAACATATATATTTTAAACATAATTTATTATTAAAATATTAATTAAAATTTAATTTTAGATTAGATAAATCAAAATTATAATAAAATATTTTAGATATGGAAACAATGTATTTTAATTAAAAAAATATTTTATAATTTAAAATAATTTTTTAAAAAAATTGATATTTTGTTAATTTACATATTTAAATAATTAATAAAATATTTTTAAAAAAATATCAAGATCAAAGATACAAATATGGTTTTATGTTAATTTTTGTTTTTTTAATAAAAGTTAATAAATAATTTTTTTTTTTGAAGATTAAATTTCTTTTATTTATTGATTGCATTAAATAAATTTGAATAAGAAAAAGTATTTGAAAATTAAATTGTAACTAGTTTCTTAATTTATTTGTTATTTTTAACAAAACAATTTTATAAGTTTATTGAAATGTTTAAATAAATTTATTTTTATGTTTGATTAAATTAACATTATTAATTATCTACTAAGAGTATTAATAATACTAATAATTTTTTTAATATATAAAATATAATAATAAACTAATTGACATTAATATGTGAATATATTTTTTTAGCTAATTCAATAAAATATTAATTTTTTTTATTTTATTTTTAAAACAAATTTTTATATAAATAAAGTTAATGAAATAAAAATACATTTGTAGCGAATCTCGCAATACTCAACTTTTTAAATAAATTTTAACACAAGATGAAGGGTTTTAACCCTATCTTTATTAAATTAAGGAAAAGATATAAAAGCACTGGCGCTATCAAAGCCAAAATTCTCACTGAGCTTAAAAATCTATTGCGTCTCAGGAAAACTACGTCTTTATTTTTTGGACTTTCTTTGTGTTACCTTTACTAACAGGCTGTCTAACCGATTTTACCTCTACCCAAAGAGTATCAGGAATCTTGACTAGTTGATTTCTGATAGTGCATTTCTATCGTTGTCTCTTTATCGTTGTAATAGGTTTATGGAGACTTTCATCAGTTTTATACCTACTATTACTTTAGATATCTTAAGTGACGTCAACATCTCTTTCCTGATCTCCTCAGCGAGTACTCTATTTGCTTTATAACAGGTTTACAAGGTATTAGGATTACGGGGTAAGATCTGCAGTACCTGTACCCCTTCTATTCTTTACTGTCATTCTCGGCATTTAGATACGTTAGGGCTTGACTTAGGTCTTAGGAGTTAATGATATATTTTATGTTCTACATCACATTTTAAATTTGCATAATATTTATATATATATATAATATTTTTATTATTATTTCTTAAACAAATATACTATTCTAGGTGAATTATTTTCTTAATGTTAAGTTTAATGGTTTTGAAAATTAAGAAAAACAACTAATAAAATAAAAAAAATAAATAAATTGATTATTAAATTTGATAAAATAGATCACATGTAATATTGAAATACATTAATATAGTAATGTCAGTTTGTTTTTATATAATATTTTGAGAAAATTTTAGATAAAATATCTTTAAAGCATTTTAAAACTAAATATAATAGTTTTATCATAAAATCTAGTTATTTTATTTAAGCAATTTAAAATATTTATAATTTAGTTAATCTATTTTTTTTTTTTTTTTTTTGTTTTTCTATTAAAATATTATTTAAATTCAACAAATAAATGATTCAAAATAAAATATTTATATAATTAAATAAGATGTTTATTTCAAAAATTATAATTTTTTTTTTATAATAATAAAAACTTCATTTTCTTCAAAATTTTAAACATCTATTCATTATTACTTTTATTTAAACTATTTTTTTAATAAAAAATTTTATAAAAAAATAATTATTATTTATTATATGTTAAATATGTAATATACATATATTTTTATTTTTTAAATTTTGTTTATATATTTCGATGTTAAATATTATTTATATTTAATTTTTAATGTTTCAAAATTATATTTAATAATATTTTTAATAATTTTAACAACAATTACGTTTTTTTTAATCTTAATTAATGTTAAAGTATAAGTTTATACAATCAAATAAAAAAATGTATAGTGATTTTTTATGGTCCGCATATAAAAGTCTATGTCTCATTTACTTAGAAAGTCTTGAGAGAAGTTTTATAATTGAGTAGTGAAATTAGCCAAGAATTCTATTCCGAACAAGGGGTAAAGAAAAGTCTTGTAGGTAGATGCGTAAAGACCGAGTTGTACTTTCAACTGTAACGTCTGGCATGCAAACTTGTGTTAGCACTAGACTGTTAATCCTTACTTTGGCGGGAGATAGTTATGACTACTAGTTAAATCACTATCTAAAGATGTAACCTAAGGTCATATAACCAAATTACATTTATGTATGAAAACTTGATTTTTCTTAGTTAGTATCCTAACTGAACAAACTAACACATTTATAAGTGAAATATATAAAAGTATAAGAGATGATTGAACTTTACCCTTCTTATATGTACTAGAAGGGTAGAGAAGTCTGGAAATGAAATCGAGACGGATTTGAGAGCTTCCCTTGTAGAAAAAACTACATTTAAGAAGTATCTTAAAAAAAATTTTAAATTAAAAAGTCCGAATTTTGTTTTGTGTTAACGTGCGTGTATTTAAATTCTTAAATAAATTAAATATGCTGAATAGTATCATCGATCAGAGATCTGAAACATCATCTATGGCATCTCAACTAATTGAACAATTATTTTGAATTATTATATTTATACCTTAATTTTAATTATTTTTCAAAAAATACTTTTAATATTAGCAATTATAATTTTTAGCTTTTCATTTAATAAAATTTTTTTTTTGTATTCTGGTATGCATTATTAGGATACAGTAGCCACGGATATTATTTTTTTTTAATTCATTGTCAACTAAATATAAGAAAGCATAAATTTATAAATTCTTTTAGTAACTATAAATTAAAATGTAGAATAGAGTTTAGGTATAAATATAATAAAAAAAAGTTTTTAAATAGTTCAATTTTTTAAAATTTAATTATAAAAAATTTTTAGCTAAAGCAAAAATTTTGAGTCTTATATAAATTAAATTCATTTTAAATTACTACATTACTATAATTTATTACTTTATGTAAAACTAAATCTAAATTTTTAAAATTTTAATGAAAAAATTTATTTATTGCAAATAATTACAAAAAATATATGATTTTTTCTTAAAAGCGTTTAAAAGATAAAAAAATATTAAAAAAAAAAACGTTTCAAATTTTTTTATTATAAATGAAATGAAAAATAAGTTTTTTATGTGTAAATCACTAGTTTAGTAGTAAAATATATACAAAATATTTAAAAACATTTAAATATAAAACTATTAATGATTCAAGCATAATTATAAATGAGTAAATATATAAACTTAAAAAAATTATCTTTGATTTTGTAAATATTTTAGTAAATAAATAAAACTTTTAAAATTTAAATAATTATGTTGTGAATTGTAATTTTAAATGTACTAATTTTAAATATAAAAAACATTTCATTTTAATAAAAAGGTTTGACTTATGGTATAATATCCTTTGTAAATTTAAATAAATTTTAAGTGGTTCTTTATATAATTAAATTGAACATTTTATACAATGATCTATTTTATAAAAAAAATTTGGTGAAAAATATTTATAAATTTAGTAAACTTGATTTTAAATGTAAAAAACTTATTATTTTTCTATAAATAAATAAATGCAATTTATTCTATTATTTTTATTGCAAAATTAATACGTTTTAAGTAAATTAATAAAAATTAAACGTGAAAATTTTTTTGATAAAAAATAGATAAAAGCTGATTTTTTTACATTTGCAAGTAAGGCTTTGGACTTATTTAAATTATTTTAAAGATTTTTTTTTTGTTTAAAAATTTATATAAATTGAATAAATGAATTTTTAACTCAATTTTTTGCTTCATTATAAGCCATTAAATATATTAAAATCAAACTAAAATATATCTTAAGTAAACAAAAAAAGTTAATATAAATATTTTAGGAGGATTGTTTTGTTTTTTCTAAATTAATTTAAATAAATAAAATAAATAAAAAAAAAGAAGTTATAATGCTAAAGAATAGCATTAGATGTGATAAATTTGTTTTTGATATATCGTAAGCAAGCTTTGAAAAACTTATGTTTTTAGTACGCTAATCAAAAAATAAATTGAAATTATACATCAACAAAAATATGCAATGTCAAAATAAATTAATGTTATTGAGTCAAAATTAAATTCTAAATATACATTAATAAACTCTACACACCTAAAAACAAATTTTTATATCAAATTATTATTATATAAATAATTATTAAAACAATAAATTTTAAGTTAAATGAGGTAAAATTTACAAATTATTTACTAATAAATTATTTTACTTATTGAAATGGTAAGTTTGTTAAACTTTACGTTTTGTAAGCTTGGCAGTTAACATATACAAAATATATAACCACTAAATTGAAGTACTATAATTTTTATTAATTATAAAATATTAAAAGGAATTTCGAATGTTACAACTAAAATTTTTTAAAGGTAAATAAAGATGTCATGATGAATTCCAAAAAGTAATATTGAAATTTATAAAAAGACATTATGATTAGGATCATTTTTTTTTTAAATTTGCCGTTTTATCTGTTATAAAAAATAATTTAATAATAATTTGCTTTTTAAATAAACAATTTATTTATTATTAAATAATATCTAAAGTATACCAAAATGAAAATTATAAAACATATTTTTATAATAATTTTATAGTAACATATTGTATAAATTAAAACAGTAATAAAAATGCATTAAATTGAATTTATTTTATAATTTCAAAATTAAGTTTACGGTGTTTTATAAATTAATAAATTAAAGCATAAATATTAAATATCACATATTAAACTTAAACAATTAATCTTTTAAAAAACAAAAAAAAAATTTGAATTAGATAATAATTTTAATTTAAATAATTTACAATAAATTGATTGAAGAAAAAATAAGAAAATAATTTACAAAAATAAAAAAACAAAGTTATAAAAAAAAAATAAAATAAAAAGTTTTTATTAAAGGTTAGTTTAATAAAAAATTTATTTTTTTTTAAATCAAAGTAAATAAATGTTTTTATTGATTTTAGAAATAAATTACAAATTTTTTTAATCTGAAATTAATTTTAAAAAAGTTATATTTTTATAATTTGAAAATTATTTATTTTACTTTTTTAAACAATATTTTGATTTTAATTATATTATTTTGCTACAAACATAAAATAGGTATAATTGGAAATGCAATGGTTATATTTGTTGTTTGCCTCTATAAATCGATGCAAACTCCAACAAATTTTTATTTGGCTTCTTTAGCTGTAGCTGATTTATTGGTTTTAACATTTGCTGTTCCAGCTGAAATCGTTTCTTATTTTGTAATTGGTAAGCTAAATTAAAGATATTTAAAATTTTTATATTATATTAAAAAAAAAATTATTATTATAAAATTGTTTTTTATAATATCATAATATCATTTATTAGTTTATATAAATATAATTAAAATAATTATATAAATAAATTTTTTATAAATATTTTTATATTATTTTTAATTAATTTTTAATTTTATATAGTTTATTTAGAATTTAAAAATTTGAAAATAAAAAACAGTCTATTTGAATATATAATTAATATAAATAGTTGTCAAGATTATATACATGAAAAGAAATTATTTTAATTTTTAAATTTAATTAGCTGATAGAAATTATTAAATAAATAAAAATAAGATTTGTTTAAAAACTTAAAAATTTGTTATAAAAGTTACATAAAATATTAAAAAAGATTTAAAAAATTTTTTTTTTATTTGAATTTATAACATTATAAAGAACATTAAAACTAGATATTCAGTTTAATTTTTTTTTAAATATTTCTCGAATTACTAAGTTTTTTAAGGATATCTAAAATTCTATTTAAAATTTCAATTTTTTATATTTTAAATGTTGGTCATTGCTACCAAAAATCAATAAAATTTGATGTATCCTTAGATCATAATTCAAAAAGAATTTTTTTAATTAAATTTGTTTTAGTTAAAAAAAAAATTATTTTTTATAAATTTTTATTCAATATTTAATATTAAATTTACATTACTTTAAATATATTAGTTAATTTTTTTAAAAAGTCTTAAGTCATTATACATTTGTTTTAAACTTTAATTTTATTATTTTTAATTAATAATTAACTGTCATTTTATTTTAAATTTATTTACTTATATTATTATAGGTGATGATTGGCTTTTTGGAGAAATTGGATGCAAATTAAGTGTCTATTTTCAATATTTAGCTATAAATACATCAGCTTTAAACATTGCTTCATTTACTGTTGAACGTTATTATGCCATTTGTAAACCTTTAAAAACACATCTTCTAAATACAGCTCAACGAGCTAAACGTAATATTTTAATGTTGTGGGCTTTTACAATTATTTATGATATACCTTGGTTTTTTATAACTTCTGTTCAAACTGGTCATCTACATGGTACTTCACATTGCGGATATAAATGGCCTCGAAAAAAATATTTATTTGTATTTTTTGCAGACTTACTCATATTTTACATAATACCTTTATTATTGTCTGCTTATATGTATTATAAAATGGCACAAGTTTTATTTCAATCTGACCGTTTACAACAAAAAGTATGTAATTTGAATAATTCAGATTTTAACTTTGATAATTTTTCAACTTTTCAAAAATCGGTAATAAAAAATAAATTTTTTCAATATGAATATGAAAAAAATGTAAGTCAAATTAAGAATAATATATGTAATCAATGTGTATCAAATGTTATGTTTAATGTAAATCTAAAAAAAACAACTAATTTTGATAAATATAATACTATTCACGTAAAACTAATTAACTCAAAATCAAATTTAAAATCTTTATATAGTGATAAAAAAAAATATTTATACCTAAAAAGTTTAAATAAAAAAAAAATTAACATTAATTATTTAAATGAATTGCACAATAACTTATTTGAAAAAAAAATAAATAATTATTATTTAATAAATCAAAATAAACTAACTCAATCAGATAGTAAATTACAACAATTTTCATTTTGCACATTAGATTTTTATTTTAAAGAATCAAATTTAAATTGTGAAAAAAATTTTGATTCTAATGCAATTTTAAATTCATCAAAAATAATGCCGATTTGTTCAACGTCATTGTCTAGTTCAGCTCTATCTGCGCTTTTAAATGAAAAATGTATATCTGGAGTCCATCAATATAAATTACATTATTGGCTTACTAAAAAAACAAATATTAATTTTCAACAAAATTATTTAAATAACTCAAAATATGAAATTGAAAAAAATTCTCTTTCTTATTTAAATATTGATAATTGTTCAGATAGAATTTTTAAAAGCCTAGAAAATTCATCTTTAAATAATCCAATAAAAAATTTAATTACAGAAAACACAAACATAATTACAGAACGTAAAAATAAAGTAATTAAATTGAAAAAACAGGACAGCAAAAAAAAACAGGTAAATGCTTATTTAATTTAAAAAAAAATTATTTTAATTTTTATATAAAATACAATACATAATTTAATATAAATATAATAAATTAATAAAATTTTTAGTATATGGTTATAAAGCCAAATAGATAATTATTTAGCGTTCCTTTATGGTCGGTATATAAGAATCTATGTCTCATTTACTTAATAAGTCTTAAAAAAAGTTTTATAAGTGAGTAGTGAAATTAGCTGAGAATTCTAATTCGAACAAGGTGTAAAGGATAGTCTTGTAGGTAGACGCGTAAAGACTGAGTTGTATCTTCAACTGTAAAGTCTGGCATGTAAACCTGTACCGGCATTAGACTGTTAATCCTGACTTTGTCGATAGATAGCTATGACTACTAGTTATATCACTATCTAAAGATGTCAACTAAAGGTCATATAACCAAATTACTTTTATATATGAATATTTGATTTTGCACAGACTTAGCATCGTTACTGAAATAAGTTTACACATTTATATACGGATTATATATAAGTACTTAGACCTTTACTCTTCTAATTTATAATATTAGAGTAAAGAAGTCTGGAATTGATAGAGAGACTGAATTGAGGACTTCACTTGAGCTAAAGACCTCATTTAAGGAGTAATTTGAAACAGTTTCTCAAAATTAAATAAAATTAAAAATTGTGATTAAGTCAATCAAAGAAAATTTCTACTGATGCCTAACAGTCTCACAGATCAGAGATCCGAAACCTCGTTCGTGGCATCCCAGCCAGTTTATAACAATGTAATTATTTACATTACAAAATAATTTTACAAAAATAATTGATATATTAATTTTATATTTTTTTTTAAATTAAAAAATATAAAAAAAAACTAATAAACCTTAAAATTTAAACTTAAACTTAAACTTAAACTTAAAACTTATTACACTTTAAATTTATAATAATAATTATATTATTTTTAAAGGTTTCAAGACCATATTAAAAATATTGAATTAATATAATTTATTATTAACAAATAATAATTATTTTATAATGTATTGATGTATTGATATTTTATTTATATTAAGATAAAAATTGCTATAAGATGGCTTGAAAAAAAATAAAATATATTTGTTATTAAATTGCAAATTATATTATATTATTTAAGTAATAATTTTTTTAATTATGAATTAAAATAATAAAAAATAATGAAATTAAATATTTTTATTTAAAAAAAAAATATAAAAAAAAACGATGGGTTTATTTAATATTAGTTAACTAATATTTTTTTTATTTTTTATTTTGTTTTATGTTTAATTTATATTAATAAATATTCTTGCATAATAAAATAAATTAAACTAATGATTTTTTAATTTTAATATATTGTTTTTTATTTTAGGTTTATTTTTTTTGCAATTATCTTAATTTAATTTGAATTAAAATAAAATTTTGTTTTATGTAATCTCAAACATATTTAATAATTTTTTTTTATTTTTTAGCACAAAAATAATATAATACAAATATTTAAAATTTTTTGTTAATATAAAATTTATAATATTGTTTAATTTGAATAAAAACAAAAATAATTTTGTATATTTATAAAAAAATTATTATACTTTTATAATAAACTAAATATCTTTTAAGTTTAAATTACTTAGTTAATTTTAAATTTGTAAAAGTTAAAGCGCCAATAGCCATTAAATTAAAGCTGAGGTCATTAATAAGCAGTAGCATTAAGTTTTCAAATCTTATCGCATTTTGAGTAATATGATAACGTTAGAATTTTTATTTTTTTTTAAATTACTTATGTCAAAAATCAAATTAAAAAAAACTAAATAATAATTTAGCCGTAAAAAAAATTCACATTTTTAATAGTTATTTGATTATTAGTCATTATGTTATTTTGTTACTTAAAAAGAAAAAGACAATTGTCGATATTTAATTTGTTTAAATTTAACTTAAATAAATAAAAAATAGCAATTTTATAACTAAAAAAAAGAATGAATTATAATTTTGACAAATTTATTAATATTTTTAAAAATTAAATTTTAGTTTTAGTTTTTATTAGGATAAAAATATTTATAAATTTTAATTTATTAAATTTCAGATTATCAATTTTTTTTTTAATATACTTTTTATATATTTTTTAAAACATTATGATATATTATATTATGTAATAAATTAAATTTTTATTTTATAAATTAACAATAAAATTTTAAAAACTAATTTTTTAAAATTAATTAAAATTTATTATAAAAATTTTTTAATATAAAAAAAAGGTTTAGGTTATAAATTATAGGTTTTATTATAAAACAAATTAAAATTATTAACAATAGATAAATTTTAAAACAACATGAAACAATTATTTGCAAAGTTAATGTTTTTTAAGTTTAAAAAATAAAGTTACATAAAAAGTTTTAAAAATCTAATTTAAAATTTAAAGCATATATATATTGTATAAAATTACAAATTAATTTTTTTCAATTATTAATTTATAAATTTTTTCTTTTGATATAGGTAATTAAAATGTTAGCTTTGATTGTATTCTTATTTGCATTATTATGGTTACCTTATAGAGCGTTGTTAGTTTATAATTCATTTGTTACAGAACAATATTTAAATATTTGGTATATTTTGTTTTGTAAAAGTTTAGTATTTATAAATTCAGCAGTTAATCCAATTTTATATAATTTTATGAGTGAAAAATTTCGAAAACAATATCGTAAATTAATAATTTGTCGTTGGATGCATTGTAACAGGATACTAAAAAAAAATAAAATAAAAAATCAAATTATATAACAAAATTACAGTTCATTAATTAATTTTTTTCAAATATTATAAATATAATACACATATTAATAATTAGTTGAATGTATTATTAGCCAACTATAATTTTAAAATAGAAAAAATTTATATTAAAAATTTAATAATTGTTTTATAGTTAATTTAGCACTTTATTTTTTATTTTAATTTAAAAATATAAAATTTAGATAAGCTTGCATTTAACTATATTAATTGTATAAATTAAAATATAACATAAATTTGAAAATTTACAAATCATAGTAAAAAAATCATTGCAGCAAATATGATTAATAAATTAGATTAAATATAATTTCTAAAATTTATAGTTTTATTAATATATTAGCCTTAAATAATATATAAAAATATAGAAATCAAATAATTGAAATCATTTTTATGTAATGTTTTCATTTTTTAAATAGATTCTTTTTAAACAGAATATTTTCGATAAAAATAAGTGAAAAAAAATTATTATAAATATAAAGTGTTAAACTTTAAAAATATTTTTAATTGTTTTTGTTGAGGTAAATGACCAGGTGGTTGTACACCTTCACCACTACGATTACCTGATAGATCTCCTTCTGAAGAAAGTATCACGCCAGAATCATTTATATTTGTCATTATAATATTTATTAATCAAATATAGTAATATAAAACAAAATCAGAGATTACTTGTTTCGCCGGAATCTTCAGATCAACTAACTTAAACTCAAGAATCAACAACTTGAGTTCTAAGTCCACTCCCATGTAAAAATCCACAGATTTTACAACAGAGCCTCATCATATTCAACGGCTTAACCAGTTGGTGCTGTTCTGTAATCAACAATAACCTTCTGGTTTCTTTGTCATAACGCTCGATTGTTATTTCTTATCCTTCTAAGCTACTAATTAAATAAAATTTTATTAGAACAATAATATATTTGTCTATTTTACCACACAAATAAGCAATTATTCTGACTTAAGTCTATGTTGAAAAACTTGAACTGTCCTAAGTAAGACAACTGAGCAAACACATGTGCTTTGTTTTTACTTTCAGTCCAGATATATTTCAACAGTTTTTAATTAAAGAAAAGTTATTAATTATTTACATATTAAATAAAAAGATAAAATATAATTAAATTGACAATCAAATATAATAAACATAAAACAAATAAATAACCTAAATACAATTTTATTTGATAAATATTTAAATTAAAAAAAAAAAATAAATTTATTAAAAATTTTAATTTACATTAATTTTAAGAAAAATATTGATTAAATACATTGATAAAAATAAAAAAATTAATATTAAAATTACAAAAATTTATATTTATATATAGACATATGTTAATAAATAAAAATAGTTTAAATAAATATATTTTAAAGTTTTGGTTTAAAAAAATAAAACATTGTAACAGATAATTTTATTTGTAAAACTTTAATTACAACTGACTCTCGGATTGTTTGTCCGAATCTTTTTTATATTCTGTTTTTAGATTTTTCTTTTACAAAGGACTTAATATCCTTTGGTAACAAACCTTTAACCTTTACGTTACAACTCATTTATTTAGAAACTTCACGGTTGCTCATGGTGTCATTTTTTACTGACGACTGGAACATTTTACGGTCAATTACGAAAGGATATCAAGTCTCTTTTATCTCAAATGTCGTTTAAAACACGGGAATTAAAACTGTGGTCCACTTAAATCTATCTTTCAGGGATTAAGAGCATTGTCTCATTCTTTACCTTAGCGTTAAAGAAACGAGGATTCTTAACCATTTACATATAACTACTGTGTATATATATTCTATTAAAAAGGTTCACTACAACATAAAATATCAACATTTATTGTAAATAGGAATATTAAAATTTTTAAAATATGTTATTATGTAAATATTATTAATATAATCTTTATATAATAAATAAAAATTAAAATAAAACAGCTATTATAATTTAGTTAATTTTTATTTAAAAACTTAAAAAATAATAAAATTTTTAGAAAAATTGAAGAGAATTCTATTTTTTATTATTTTATACTTTCATTCACAATAACTTCTTTATTGCACTTTAATAATAATTATATTAATACCTAGTTATTTATAAATATTATTGTAAATTTATTAATGACATGCTAAGTTTAATTTGGTTATATATTTAAATCAGAAAATTTGTGAATATTATGACAAAATAATCAAAAATTATCTAAAAAGTTTTATTTTAAAATTTTATTCTGAAAATACTTGATTAAGAACTAAATTAATTTTTAATTTTTCAAAAATAATTTTTTTTATAAATTAAAAAAATTTATTTAGATTTTAAAGTGTATATTTCAAATTAATTTACATTAAATTAAATAACATTAAAATTTAAAGGGAAAAATTTATTTAATTTTTGTTTGAATTTTTTCCAAATTTTTTTATAATAAAGATTTTGTATAGAAAAATCATAAAAATTTAAACAAGCCATAATCCTGTTAAATTCTTTATATGTAAACTTAATTGTAACTCTATGTTCTTTAATACACTTAAATAAAATAAAAATTTAAATTTTTTAAAAAATCGTAATTGTCTTGAATTTTTTTGGCTTTTGTATTATTTATGAGTTTATTATTTATATTTAAAATATCTTTATAATCTGTATTTTTATCAAAAATTTTTATCTAATAAATTATTTTAGTTAGTTTAATAAATATTTTTCATATTTAAATTATAAGTATGAGTTATTCAATTTGTATTGTTTAATAAAAATTAATTAGTGGTATTAAAACTTAATTTTATTTTAATTAATATAATTTATGTATTTAAACATTGATCAATGCTTTAAAAATTACGATAAAAACAATAAAGTTAAATTTAAATTAAAGTAAAAATTTATTATCTATTAAATTTATTTCTTAACGTAAAACTTTAATTAGAATTAGAACTTAATAAGAATAATTTTTTTAAATAAAGTTACAATTGATAATATCTTTTAAAATAAATATTTATAAATTTTTTTAACTTTATTATACAAATTAACACAATGAAATCAAGATAATATAAAACATAAAGGAAAAAGATTATCATGTAATATTAACAATTAATAATTTGGTTATATTTTCTAAACTAGACATAAATAAATATAATAGCTAGTATAAGTAAAAATATTAAAATTAAATTGTTATATTTTTCAAAAAATGATAAAATGTTGGCTTTATTTACATCAATATGTTTTTTTTTTTATTATCATAATAATTTTAATAAAATAATATTGTAAATACAAAATTACAAAATAATTTTGTAATAAAAATTTATAAATTTAAAAAATTAAAATTTTTTTTAAATATTTAAATAAAAATTTTAAATAAAATATAAATAATTAAAATAAAATTAAATTTTACAATAAATAAAATGAATTAGTTTTCAACAAAAATATCTTTATTTTTTTTAAATTTAAATTTTAAATTAGTTATTAAAAATTATGTTTAGAGTTAAGTTTAAAGTCAGGTTAAAATAAATTGTAGATTAAAAAAAAAAATATATCTTAGTTGCATATGATTAAAATAAAATTATTTAAAATTATTATTAAAAATATAATAAAATATTATGATTCTTTACTCTGTATTTTAATTTTTTCATTCAAAATAGTAAAGTATGTAAAAAATATTTTTAGTAACTATTTATCTATAAATATCTAAATATATTTGCATACAGTTTAAGATTTACGATTATTATCCGCAATTTTTAAAATAAATTTTTTTTTTTTAATTTTTTATTTATTTATTATATAATAATCAAATTATCAAAAAAAATATTTGTCAAAATAAAATTATAACAAATTTTTTTATAGGAATTTATTAGAAATTTTTCGATCTTTAGAAAAATTAAAAAATTGAATCTTAAAGTAGACTAAAAAATAAATTTTGGTTTAGAGTTTAAGAAGTTATAAGAAATGTATTTTTATTATGTTACAATTAATCAAGAGTTTATCATTTAATTTTGTTTGAGAATATCAATTGATATTTTTATTTGCTTTAATTAATTAAGTTATAATATGTTACATTTTTTTAACTTTCTTAAATATAATTTTAACTTTTTTTTTAAGTAATCTAAATTTATATAGTTATATATTTTGTTATAAATTAACATTTATAATTATTAAAAAGTAGAGTAAGTTTCTCAGTAAAATCAAATTATGGAACAAGATTTAGTCTAGAAGAAGAATTGTTCAATTTGTTTAATTAATTAAAAAATTTTAATTAAATTTTTTTGTTTAAAATTTTTTTTTGTTTTTAAAGTTTTATTAAGTTTTTTAAATATAATAAATATTTTTGCTTGTTTATTAAACATAAAATTATTTATTGTAGTATTATTTATATTTTTAGTTTTTCTAGTATCACAATAAATTAATGTTGAAAATGTAAATTCTGTAGCCTAGTTTAAGCAACTAAAATTAATAGAAATACTAATGTTAAATGATTATATCATGAACATCTTAGATCTTAATAATTTGCTTCAGCAAAGAAAAACTATTTGGTTAAGAATTTACTAAATATTTTTAAAAAAAATTAATATTGAAAATCAATTTGTTAATAGAACTAGAATCTGTTGATATGTGGCTTTAAATACGAAAAATCAAACAATGAACGATTATCATAGACAAATTACATCAGATCTTTTTTTTTTAACATTTTATTGTATTAAATGTAAGAATCATAAAATATCTAATACATATACTCAACAATTAATTTGTTTAGTATTTAAAAAAGTTAAAAAAAAATTATTTTGATTATAAATAATTTTAATTGAAAAAAATTTAGATTAAAAATAATATCTAAAAATTGTTTAAAATTGAATTATTATTATTTTATTAAGTATGCAATTTGTAGTTTTTTAAAACTTAAAAAAAATTTTTTTTTTATATTTTTTAGAAATTTTTTTTTTATAATTATATGACAACATATAAATATTAATTTATTTAAATCTAACAAGTATTAAAAATAAAAATAAATAGACTGGAAATTTATTTTAAAGTATATAATAGATTTCTGATTAAATATATTACAATTTTAAAATATAAAAAATTTGAATATTTTAGTTTTACAAATAATTTTTGTATCACTAATCAAAGTACTTATATAGTATTATAAATAAGTTTTTGGAATTTTAATTTAAAAAAAAAAAATTTTAATAAAATAAAAATAAATAAAAAATATTTTATAGTTAATCAAAAACTTGATTATCATTAAAATAAACCTATATATATATGCACAATTTTAAGCAATATAAAAAAACAAAAAGAAAACAACTTTACAAACTCTAAGAGAAGCTCATTTTTTTATATAAATTATACTTATTCTTTATTCCTTCTTTATTTATACAGAAAAATTTGCTTAAAATTGGGCAATTATTTTGACAACATATAAAATTACATATGTCTCATACTTATCGTCTAAAACTAATATTATAATCAAATTAAGACAGATTTCATTCACAAAGTATAAGTCAACATTTTTACTTGAAGTTTAGTTCTTTCACTAAGGCCACAATTTTTTATTTTATCAGTATTTTTCTCACTGTTCATATTATGCTCACTGCATATCACATATTTTGATTAGTTCTAATTTTACTCAAAAAGTTTTAAAATCCGTCAAATTTAGACAATAAAGAATTTTACTAATCACTTTAATCATCTTATCATTAATTATTTTACTTAAATCCTTTTCTACATCAATGCATATTCCTGTATTTACCCTTATTTTGTGTGTCTAAATATTATAAATCAATTCGGAGTTTCCATTTTCAACAAACATTTTAAGTGTTGACAACTTGGCATTTTTTACTAGATATGAACAAAACTAATTTTACCAAATATCTTTAACTAATTCATTTTCAACTTTTCATTATGTCAATGGTTTAAGGTCTCATTTTTATGTTCGATATGCTCTAATATCTCTTTCTATCAAACCATTTTGATCGTGATTATATGCTGTCGAATACGCTGGTTGTAAATTTGGTTTCATTATCTAATTTTATGACTTTGATCACACAACTTCTTTTTTTTCCTATCCAATCACAAATAATTTGATTTTCTTTAGTAAATCACTTTTTTCTTTTTTCTTTTGGTCTTTGAATAGTATTGCATACATAAACCTAAGAGTCTCACTAAGTTCACACTAATTTTTTTTTCATTTTCACTAAAGTTTTATAAATTTTTCTACACATTTTTCTTTTTAAATAAAATTTATATTTATTGATACTTAGACCATCTTTGAATTTTTAGTTTGAAAACATTAATTTTTATTGTTTCAAAAATTGTTGCACCATTTGCGTATTAAAATCATTTATGCTACAAAAGCTTTATCATACAAGTCTCTATAGTTTTAGTTATTAATAAAGAAAAATTAAAAATTTTAATTTAATTTTTAAAACGTTAAAATGTAAGTATTATAAATATATTACAATATATAATAAATTTTATTTTTGAAAAAAAATTATGAATTAGAGAAATATTTTATTGTTTAAAAATATGAATTATTCAATTTTAAATTCCAAGGATTTTATTATAAATAAATTAGGAGTACAATTATAAATTCTGGTTAATATAAAAAATATACCTAAATAAAATAGAAATAAATAAGTTAAAATTTTTTAATTGTATATGAAACTTACGTGGAAAAGCTCCAATTAATAAATAAATGCGCATAAAATCAGGTAAATTAAAAGAAAAATTAAAATTATTAGGTAAAAAAAGAGTTAAAGTTTTTGTTTGTTTGAAATAAGATAAATTTTGAAAAATAATTATTATTTCGCAAGTAAAAGCTAAAATATTTAAAATAAAATTTAATAAACACTTAAAAAAAGTTAGAATAATTATATCTAATTCAAAAGTTTTTAATAAATAAAATGAATATTTAATTAATTCCATAATTATATAAAATAGTAACAAAAAAAATACAACAGGATTATATTGAATGCGTTTTTCTAAATCAATCATTATAAATATTATAAAATATTTAAATAGAAGATGTAATGTTAAAAAAATAGCATTTTTTGTATTTTTAGATTGCATAGTAATTAAAATTTCAAATATTTGAATTAAAAATAAAAATTTTATTACAATTCCAAGAGCTTTGTATATTTCGGCAGTAGAATCTAAATAAGAGATAAATATTGTTTATTTTAAATATTATTATAAGAAATATTTGAAATTATACCTGATCCATTTTTAGCATATCGTATGAGAAAAACAATAAAAAGAAAAATAAAACCAACTAATTGAAAAATATTATAGAAAAAAAGACAAGTTTTTTTTAAGTTTTCAGGATTAAATTTTTGTTTTCTGCCTCTTCCAAAATTTTTATTTATTTGATTAATTTTTTTAATTTTGGACACTTTAGGTAAGTTATAAGCCAAATCATTATTGAATTGATCGAATTCAGGATAATTAGCTTTAAATCGTTTAAAATCAATTCGAATGAAAGGATTGTATTTAGGATTGAGTTGTAATTGTGGCCAATGACCGTGGCTAAATTTTTTAAATTCAAACTGAATAGAATCTGATTGAATTTGAAAAGAGCTTTCCTGTATAAGGGAGTATGAAAAATAGATTAATAAAAAAAATGAATTAATTAACACTTGCATTTGAAACAACAGGTTCAAAGAATTCTAATTGAACAATGTATTGGCTTAGACCTTTATGTCCATTGCCTAAAGTGAAAACTTTTAAAATTTTTTCATTAAACTCAATTAACGGTTGTTTGCAGTCTGCAACATCCACACGAAGAGAAATGTTGGTATGATTTTGAGACCAGTATAAGTATGGAATATTGAACAAAGATTGGTCCATTTTTAATGAATCGAAATCAGATTTTTATGATTTAAATGGAAAAGCAGAAAAATAAATAGATATTTGTAAACATGGTTCAGACTTGGCCGCTCCTAGTAGAACATTTCGTGCAAGTAGCCAACTTGTGACATCTTTTGTTTGTTATAAATATGTAAAAAAGTTTATAACTTTCAAGATTAAACTTTTATTAAAATGAACTAAGTTTTATTTGTGTGAAGAGTTGTGAAGATGGTGAATGGGAGATGGAGGAAAGATGGTGAAGAAATGGAGGGAAGATGTTGGGAGATGTTGGAAGATGTGGGGAGATGTTGGAGAGATAATGACGGAGAGAAGGTGAAAGATGATGGAGGAATGGTGGAAAGAGTATAGACTATTGAAAGATAATGAAAAGGTGGTGAAAAGATGTGGAAGAGGCTGAAAAGATAGTCTAAAACTAGTGAAAAGATGGTGGACAGAGTGTGAAAGGAGGGTGGAAAGAGGGTGGAAGATGATAAAAAGATGATGCAAAAATAGGACAGAATTGCTGGGGAAAAAAGACGGTGCAAAGCGAAAGATTGTGCAGAATTAAGAAATCAAAAGAAAATCAAAGAAAATTAAGAAAACAAAAAGGTTAAGAAGATGCGAAAACAAAGATAATTGATAAGCCGAATGTGGACTTAGCCTTTTTTTCAGCTGGTTTAGCCAAGTCTGCACACTGAACAAAACAAAAGCGGACTTTGAGCCAAGCGTCGCCGCCGATTTTCCTGCAGCATAAACAAAGCATTTGGCTGAGCCGATTTTTAAAAATGCCGCGCAAACTCGACGCTCATTTTAGATAAGCTCGGCTGAAAAGTTTCGGCTGCAAATCGGTTTCTTGCATTGCCGTTCGTTTGAGATCAACGATTAATTAATCCATTCGGTGTGGTTGAAAGGTGTTTGGTTGTGCTCAGTATATTAATTATGGATTCTGAGCGACCTTTGAACTTGAGGACTGACGTGCTAGAGAAAATTAAGCTGTAAGTTGCTTTCCGACCCTGTACCTCGCCTCCCCTGTCTGCATCCTTTTGTTTGCTAGAGCACAACATCTTAATCGACTCTCTTCTTTCTTAGAGCTCTTAACGACAACTTTTACCAAGACGCCATCGAAAACTCTTCTTGCTATAACAACAGACTGGTCGTCGAACGCAAAACCAGGCTGCCATTCATTGATTCGCAAACAGGTATGATCTTTTTCTGTTCCAACTACCCACAATTGCGCATATTTACTCTTTCTTCTGCCATTAAGGAGTTGCACAAAACGATTGCTATCTATGGATGCAAAAGTGGGAACGCATGCCCGGACTCATAGAAGGACAACTCTACTCTTATCCTGTGAGAAGATGGAAAAAAAAAAGGAGAAGTCAGTACCTTCTTAACGACAACATCACCTCCACCATGAAAACCAGGGAAGTAAAGGAACACGAAGCTCTCAGTCTTGAATCCAACGGCTTCAACGGACATGAACACCTTATGGATTCTAACCACTCTGCTGTTAAAAATTCGGATAATTTACTGGACAACAATGATAAATATTTTGACAACGCTTCAAAAGATGGCTCAAGTTGGCTAACCGATTTAGATGATACAAATGATCTCCCTGATGCGGGCGAACTAGACGAACCTGAATCCGACTATGATGACTATGAAGAATACTCTTCCCGAAAAAAGAAAAGGAAAAAAACAGAAACTGCAAGCACAAGCAAACGCAAAAAAGCTGAAAACAATGCTGATAAACCTTTTAAATGTGATATTTGTGGCATGAAATACAAAACAAGACCTGGTTTATCATACCATTATTCGCATACTCACTCCGTTGACATTGGTGATAGAAAAACTATTACAGCTGATGAAGATGACTCTCAACAATCTAATAGTAATAGCACGATAAGCACAACAAACGGTCTCAATTCTAGAGTTTCACAACTTTCAAGTTCCACATCAAATTCTCCTTTGCCTCCTAATCCTTCAAGTAGCCAAGGAAATAATTTATATAATAATTCAAAACGAATGGCAAATCAAATTAATCAGCCTTCAAATTCTACTGCATTGATTCCACCTATATCTCCTTTGTCTCAACATTCTAATTTTAGTACAAACATTAAATCTAATGATACACCCAAAGAGGGATCTAAATATAAAAAAGGATCAGTTCCAAGTAATTACTGTGATTTTTGTCTTGGAAATTCTGAAATTAATAAAAAAACAAGATTTTCTGAAGAAATGATTTCATGTTCAGATTGTGGAAGATCAGCACATCCGTCTTGTTTAAGATTTACTGATAATATGCTTTTATCTGTTAAAAAATACCGTTGGCAGTGCATTGAATGTAAATCTTGTGGTTTATGTGGAACTTCGGATAATGATGTATGTATCAATTGAATAATTTTCTAGGAGGTTGGATTTTTTTTTTTTTACATATTTAAGTTAAACTTTTTTTTTTAACTTACTTAGGATCAACTTTTGTTTTGTGATGATTGTGACCGAGGAAACCACATGTATTGTTTAAAACCGCCTTTAACAGAACCTCCAGAAGGATCATGGAGTTGTCACCTTTGTGTAGAAGAATATCATAAGTCGAAATTAGAAATAAGCAGTACTTTAATTTCAAATACAAGCCATTCCAGTTCGAAACCACAAAACATTAATAGCAAAACAACAATAACTTCAACAACAATTATTACACCTGAGCCATTTAAAAAAACTAATTAATTTGTCAGTAAAGATACTTTAAATAAGAGTTATTTTAAAAAAAAAAGTCGAAATGCTCAAACTATAAAATCTTCATTTCTTTAATTACTCATACAACATTAGAGTAATTGCATATATTATTTTTATTTTCAAAATCAATTAGCCAATTTTTTAAGATTATACTCACTTGTATATACAATCATTGTTTAGTTATTTTTCTGAATTATTTCATCATTATAGTTTTGTATTTTGATTTTACTTTTTTTTGTACTTTGTTAAATTTTTTTTTTTGAAAATATTACAAAAAAAAAAATAAAAATTAAATAAAGGATAAAAATATTTAAACATAAATATCTTGTCAAATAAAAAATTTATATTTCTTGTCAACACTGGCAAAAAGAGCATTTTAAATGCCAATCAATTCTTTAGACCATTTAAATAAATATGTTATATGATAAATAATATATTTAGTGTAACTTTAAATCATGTATTTTAAATTGAAAAATTTAGAGTAAATTATCTATAAAATTAATATAAAAGAAATGTTATTTAAGATGCACTTAAAAAGCAAAAAATAATGCTCTGTGTGCATTTTTATTGAACAATTGTTTTGTTCAGGTAATGCAAAACTAAAATTTTATGTAATATTATTTTTTGAAATGCATAATTCAAATTTACTTAATTATTGAATTTTTTAAAAAAGATTTATATTAGTTGGAATGTATGTGATGCAAGCTCAGTTTATAAATATGAATACAAAGTAAAGTTTACATTAGGGTAATTTATCCATCTCTGTGTACAAATCATAGGCAAAATAAAATATGTTGGATAATTTTTTTTTTTGTGCCAAAATATAATTAATTAAATAAATTTAATTATTACTATTAAAATAAATAAAATATTTTGTCTTTAATCTATTTCACTGTTAATCCTTGAAAACCATGAGTAAACAATTGAGACTCTTCATATAATTGTCTTCCTTTAGCACCTGAAGCAAGTAAAGTTTGTCTGGCTTGTTGCCTTACACTAGATTCAGTATCTGCACAGCAAACAAAAGCCAATTGTTGTAAATATTCATCTCCATTTAGTAACATGATTACCATGCAGGCAGTTTGTCTTAAAGTAGCCGAATCATTTTCCAATGCCTCTAAAAATTGATTTAAAATCTAAATACAAATTGAAAAAAAAGTATTATAATAATTTTTTTTATTACTATAAGTATTTTTTATTTATTAACTTACCGCATTTCTCATCGATTTGTTTTTGGCAGCTTCCAAAAAATATGTTTCTGCAATACGAACTATTAAAGGATCATTATCTAATAGTAACAATGAAATATTAAGCAAAGGTTCTTTAGGTGGCAAAGTTTTCTTAAACTTGTTTAATGCTCTTTTCAACTCAATTGCATCATTTGAATTAATAGAATGTAATAGCTGCACTTCCTGAGCATAAGATTTAAACAAGTGTTCTAAACTTGAATTTTCATTTTGTAAAAAAATGCATAATTGAAATAGACTAACTACATAATCAGATTCGAATTGGGGTGCATCAATTACACGTTTAGTTATTAACTGAGCTATTTTGGTGGTCAAAGTACTAGTTTTCACTTGGTTTACACTCCCCACCGTCAAACTTGCTAAGCTGCTTACTGAGGCACTTAAATGACCAAGTGAACCAATGCAACCTGAAGCTGAATAAGGTCCGATACTGTTTTCAATCATAAATCTTTCTAAACATTGAGCAAAACCAGCCGAAGTGACACAAAGTAAAGTATCACCTAAAGTAATACCGGATCCTTGAACTCCACTTAAATCAAGTTGAGGTTCAGCCAGTAATTGCACTCCTTCGGCTGTATGCAAATAACAAACTAAGTTCCATAGTTGACCAATACGGGCATCAGTTCGATAACAAAGACTTAATTCATTATCTTCTTGTTGCTTAAATTGAACAGATAAACGTTCTAATTCTAAAGCTAAATCATTTGGAACTTTAGATAAAATAGGATCACGTATAAGCTCTAGTGATACTTGCAAATAATCTTTTAAGTGTAAACAAGTTTGCATTAGTTTAAAAATTGCTCCAGATTGAGCTTGGAGCTTATTCAATGAACTACTTTCTCGAGTTCTTAATGGCCCAAATGCTCCTAGGTTTTCAATTAAACGTTGACAATATGTTAAATGAGACATTAATGCAATATCAATTTGCTCACAACCTGCAGAAAGTTGTTGAGTATAATGTAAAGATGGAGAAGGTGTTGTGCAGGGTGTGCTAGAGCTACTTAAAGATTGACCATGATTAATATGATCACTTTGAGCTGGTGGCATTTGAACATTTAAAACGTTTTGTTGTTCTTGGCATTCGCTTTTTGTTTTTGGCACAATTTGACCTGTATGATTAGGTCTGGCACTTTTTCTAGCTCTAGATGCATGCTCAGGTGAACAAACTGAATCTACCTCGGAATCAGTGACTACTTGATTCAAAAAGTCAAAACATTCTAAAGCAGATTCTACAGAAACTGAAATTTCTGACCCAATAGAGGCTCTTCTTGTTCTGCGAATTGTTGCTATTCTGCCTGTATCGGATGAATTAAATTTAGATTGCTTAGTTGGTGTGTTATTTAAACTAGATACATTTGCCATGTTATTAAGTAATTTTAATCTAGATATTTGGCATAAAATTTTATATAAATCGTGCACATTTTGGTGTAAGCTGTGCAATTCTGAATATTGACCTTGAATATCTTCCAAAGCAGACATTAAGTTAATAAGTGTGTCTCCTACATTAAAATACATTTGTTGATCAGTATTATTTTCCGATGTAAGAGTATCTACACTTTTTGTTAAATGATTATCGTTACAAATTACTGTTTCATTTGCTTGATTTGGCATATTATCATTTTGAATTAAACCTTGATTATTAATTGTCTGTTCATCATCATCTTCTTCAAAAAGTTGGTTTTCCACCATTCTAGAAACCATTTGTTGTCTTAATTGAACTTGAGTATGCTGTCTTAATTGATCATGTTGTGATTGTTTAGGTAAAGAAATAGGCATAGAAATTGAACGAGGCATGTGAGGGCTATGTATATTCTGAGACTGATCTATTATATGATCTGTACGCGACGTTTGACTAGGTTGTTCTGGATTTTGGTGAACAATTGCTTTTACAGTAATTGTTTGGCGTTTGGGCACTTGAGGTGCAATTTTTTTCAAATCTTGTATTGATGCAGATTTTGAACGAATTATTTGAGAACTTTGATTTATTTGACGAGCACTACATTGATGGCAATCACATTCTTCATTGGATATTTGTGAAGGTAAATTTGTATGTGTATGATTTTTTAATTGGATGCAATCACTTCTTGCATTCATTCTATTTTGTTGACAAGGTGCACACTCACTGTCTGGACTTGTTAATGTAGAATTTGGTATTGAAGAACCACAATATGATGAATTAGACCCAGATGAACCAAATCCTGAGGATGTTGTAGTTCCTGTTAAATGTAATGAAGACCCCCTAGATCCAGTTGAAGTAGGTGTAACACCATCCGTAGCTTCATTAATATTCGTTACTTGATTTACACGTTGTGTTGAACATTCACATGTTGCACAAATTTTTCTTTGCGACATATTATGATGATTATTTAATTGTTCATTATGATTTGTTTTTACCAAATGATTTATTTCAGCAGTTGGTGAATGAATTGGTGATAAAGGGCTAGTATTGAATGCTGGATGATAAGAATGACGATAATTCATCGGACGATTATCTTCGTTTAAATGATTTGTAATACAATTCAAATTTAATTGACTTTGATGTAATCTTGCTTGAGATGCATTTAAATCTGAGCGTAAATTAATTGAATTTTTTGCTTGATTACTACCAGACATCAAATGTGGATGGTGAAAATAATCTGCATCTAATATTTCCACTACTCGATTACTAGGTGGCAAAGTTGATCGTTTGCTACTGTTACCATTAATTATAGCTGAATTCATTAAATTGTAACTACTTAAGCTATTGCTCATTCCACTATAATTATTGCTTAAATTTAAAGTTGAATATGTTGAATTGCTGTTACGTAAACGCCCAAAAAGAGATGCAGAAGATGCACTGAAACTTTTACTTTTGGTCAAAGTGGAACCTGAATTAACATTTGTATTAGTTGAACTTGTTGAAGGTTCATGTAAAGGATTCCACGTAACAACCAAATGTAACTTCAGTGTTCCTGTTGCATTCAAGCAAATAGACATCAATTGAGGTCTGGCTGAAAACAGATCTTTAATTTCACAATTTTTTGAACCTAAACAAAGTTTTTTTCCTAAGCCTTTTAGTTCTACTGCTTTAATACTTAGTTGTTCACTTAAACTTGGTCTAAATAATTGTTCACTACTATCCCAACTTTGAACATTATCTTTTAGGATTTTACCTTTACATTTCCATTTTTGTTTTTCACCACAACGAATTGTTATCTCAAAAACATCACCTGCACAAAGTCTTGCAAAACCTTGAATACCTTGCATTTGTAAAAGTAATGTACCCATACTTTGTTCTAATTCATTTTCAATATATCCCATTGTTTGCACATAATTTTGCAATTCAGTTCGAACAGAACTTAATGCTAAATCCTTCTCTTTACCGGGAGAAAATGCATATGCTAATGCCATACTTCGAACACCTGTTTAGATAAAAATTTAAACTTTTAGAAATAAATCATTTAAAAAAATAGTTTAAAAAAAAATATAGTTTTTAAAAATAATTTTAATAGTCATATATTTTATTTAACATTAAAGAAAAATTATTTTTATTTTATATAATGTTATAATTTTTCTATAATATTTATTAAGAAAAATATATTTTTATAAAATTACTAAATTTCAAGTAAATTTTTTCTTAAATTTAAATAAATAAATAATATAATTTTAATTTTTAATAATTACAATAAACATAAAATTTTTTTAAATTAATTTAAAAATTTTTTTTTTTTATTGTAATATTAAATTTTAAGTTATTAAATTTTATTATAAATTTTAAATTAATTTTATTTTTTTTAAAATGATATTTTATTGACAATATTCTATATAAAATAATTTTAAATTTTTATAATATGAAAATTATGCATGTAATTCATGATTAGATTAAATTATTAAATATAAATTATAAAAAAATTTATGTTTACATTTATTATATCATATTTATTAAAAAAATAATTTCTTAAATCAAAAATTAAATATTATTTATTATTTTGATTTATTTTTAAAATATAATTTTTAGTTTTTTTTACAAAGTTTTTTTTTTAGTAACTTATTTAATACAATTATAAAAAAAAAATACAATGCTTATATTATAAACAACGATAAATTTTTTTTTAATAATACATGTGTTATATATAATTTAATTTGATTTTAAGTACGTACAGTTTGAAGTTATGGCCTTGTTAATTATCAAACAAAAAGTTTAAAAAAGTTTAAAAATTTAAGAATCAATCATTTTATGTTTAATTAGTAATTGATTACTAAAAAGTATAATTAAAATAAATAATAAAAAAAATAATTTTTTTATTAAAATTAACTATTTTATTATAAATCAATAATTCAATAAACCTTGAGATATTTTAATTATTATTTAATTTTATTTTACAAGGATAAACCATGACAATTTTTAATGTGTTAATTATTTGTACTTTTTTATTTCAAATAAACTTTTAATTATAATTAGTTTTTAATTTTATTTAAAGTAAAAATAATTTATTGATAACTTAATTAAAATTTTGAATAAATTTACAAACGAAAAAATTTAAAAAATACAAATTATTTATTTGTTTTTTTTTTATATTATTTAATTTTTATAATAAATTTAAAAATATTTTTAATAAATTAAATCAATATCAATTAAATTAAAATTTGATTTGTCTATATAATTTATAAAAAAATAAATGAATATATATTTATTTAAAAACTAATAAATTGTAAAATTCAAGAATATTTATATTTTAATTTTAAAAAAAAATAATATATCTATTTAGATTCAAAAATTTTTTATATATTTGTACTTAAAAATTTTTACTAATTGTTCTTTTTCAAATAAATAAAATAAAATTTGACTTGATTATTTTTTTTTAAGTAATTTTATCATAAAAACTTTTTTTTATTATATTTAAACAAAATAGTTTAATTTCTAAAGAATATAAGATAAATAATGAAAAATTTAAGAATTCTTACTTTTAATTAATAATTGTAAATTAAAATTAAAAAAAAAATAACTATTTGATATAGTTAACTTTTTTTAAACTAAATAAATGAATAAATTTAAATTTATGTCAATTAGTATATCATAAAAATATTTAGACAAACGCATATTAAATTTTTGTTATTTATTATTCGTGTTAAATTTAAATTTTATTTATGAATTAAATAAATATAATAATAAAAACTTATTAGTTTTATAAATAAATGTAAAAGTATTCAATTGCATCTGTTTAGATACAACTAAAATTTATTTTAATTTTATAACAAAAAAATTTACCTTCACTCATTTTGATATGCATTTCATATTGGTCCCTTAGCTCCTCAACTTTAGCAAGTTGAAATTCTAATCTTTTTAAATATCGCTCAGCAGTTTTGTATTGCTAAAAAAAAGAAATAAATAAAAATAATTAATTTTACTCTTTTATTTTAATTTGATTTAAATGAATGTTTTTTTTTTTTAACTATCTTGATTAAATATATTATACCAAGTTGTTTATTATGAAATTTTAGTAATATGTTGTAAGAGTACAGACTATAATTAAGTTTATTTCAAATATTGTTCATTATAAACAATATATTTGCAAATTAATTAAAAAAGATTAAGAACAAGAATTAAGTAAAAAAATTAAAAAACAAAAATTAAAATAATATAATATGTGTTAATAAAAAAATTGATGCTTCAGTAAAATTTTTTAGTAATATAAAATTAGAAAATAAAAATTAATAACTATTTTAATTTCAAAAATTTAAAAACAAAATTAAATAAACTTAAAAATTTAAATTTAAATGAATTTTTTATTTAACGTGTTAAATATGACAATTAAAGGTTAAGTTATTAATTATTTTTTTTTTAAATAACACTGTAAATTTTATTTTGTTTTCATTTAACTTTTCATCAAATATAATAATTTAAAATTTGCTTTTTATTATTTTTATCTTGATATATTTTTTTTAAATTTAAAGTTTGTTAAAGTTAATTATAAAATATTTTAAAAATAAAATTATATCAAAAAATATTTTTAAAGATAAATTTGAGACAAAAAAATTAAAAAAAATATCAGAAATCAACCTTCAATTATTAAAATTTATATAAAAAAAAATTAATAATAAACTAATCAAAATTAATTTGTAATTATTTTTTTTCTCAATTATATTTCAATAGAATACATTCAAACAAGTCTTGATAAAAATGATGCGTGCTTTACTTGAACTTTGTCAATGTTAAAAAATATTTTTTAAATTTATTAAATAAATTAAGATTGATCTTTTTAAACTTGAAAAAATGTAACTTGTTTTAATAGTTAAGGTAGTATTTTTAAAACATAAAATTTTAAACTATTTTAAACATGCAAACTTGAAAATAATAAAATTTAGGTTAATTAGATTATGTTTTTTTTTTAAATTCTAGTATTATTTCTATATTAAAATAAAATTATATTAGATATAAATATTGCATATTTTTATAAAATATTCATTGTATAATTGAACCAAAATTCTAATAATTTTAAAAAATAATTTTTTTAGTTTATTTTAAATTAAAAAAAATGATGACTATAAAAATTATTTTTAAGTTAATCAACTTAAGAAAAAAAAATTTAAATGTAAAATTTTTTTTTAAAAAAATTAATGTTTTTAATGAAAATTCTATAAAAAGTGCATTTTGTACGCTTTATTTTTTTTAATAGGTAACTTACTTTTTCCAATTCATACAACTTGCCCTGAATATTGTCAAGTAAATAAATGTGTCAAGCAAAAGCAAAATATCCAATTATATAAAATTAATTATTGATTTACATAAATATAAATTTAAATCCGGTTAAAATTTTGTTTATTATTCAAATCAAAGTTTAGTTAAATTTATTTTTAAATTTAAAAAAAAAAATATTGAATTCAATTAAAATTAAGTATGTAATTAAAGCACCCAATAAATTGAATTCAAAATTCAAAACGGTTTGAATTGATAAAAATAAAAAACCAAAAATTGTTTTAAAAATCAATTTTTTTTTATCATTGATTTATATTAAGATTAACAAGAAGTCAAACGACGAATTTTGTTTGACAAAAACATAAATTATGCATTATATAAATTGTTAGTTATAATTGTCAATGTTGTTATAATTAGATTTTCATCAAAAATATCCAGTAGATTAGTCCAAAGTCAAATCAATTTAAATATTTATAATAAAATTATGTTATTTATTAATAAATGCAGAGATGATTTAAAGCGGGAACAGGATGAGGCAAGGAATTTAATTAGCAAAGGGTTAATAAAAATATCCAAGTTTTACGAAATTTGATATATATGTAATTTTTGTTGATATAAATAAAATAAATTGAATTTTAGTATTTATAATTTTAGTCAATATTTTTTAAGTGATAAAAAACAAATGATTCCAATGAAAAAAAAATAGTCATTTTGAAAAAATTTATAGATGAAAAAAAAGAAATAAAAAAAATAATTAGTTAAAAATAATATTTAGAAAAAAAACTAAATTATTCTAATTTTTTTAAAATATTTTGTAAAATTTTAATTTCAAAATTGCTTACCTGTGCAGAATTAAGAGAGATGCCGTTGTCAATAGAAGCTTTTAACAATGATATGTCATTTTGCGTTAAACAAATACATTCTCTAAAAAAAAAAAATTATTAATTTAATTTAAGTATAAATAATTATTTTTACTTATTTTACTATGTTATTAATAAAAAATTAAACAATTTATTAATTTAAGCTAATATATAATCTACATTAAAAAAAGTATATTTTTATAATTTTTATAATTTTTATTTGTCAACAATTTATTTGTTAAATTTTATCAAATATTTCTTTTTTTATAAATTATTAGGCATGAAAACATTCAAAAAAAAAAAAGTAAAAGTCCATTGAATTTTTTATTACATTACGTTTCCGTGTTCAATTTAAATTGTGTTTCTTTATTTTTTTTATATTATAACTTGAAAAATAAAAAAAAAATTATTTTTTTTTAGTTTTAAGTTTTAAAATAATTAAAAATTAAATTTTTTTTTTATTTTTTTTCTGCTTCATTTAAGATTTTTTAATCAAAAAAATAAAAGATAGTTTTTCATACTAAAAAAATAAACTAATAGTAAAATCTGATCAAGTTCAATTTAAAGCTTGAAAAATTTAAGTGGATTCGGATTACAAGTTAAAAATATAGCTTTGTTGATGCGATCAAAACATTTCTTAATCTTAAATTTGATTTGTTTTTTTTTAAAAAAAATTTTAAAGCTAAATTTTTTTTTTTTAAAATATTTTTAAAACAAGTCGTGCAAATAAGAACACAAGTATCAAACAATTTTAAGATACAAACAAGTCTGAATTTATCAAAACAAATGCAAAAAATCTAAAGATAAACAGACATAATTTAGACGGTCATCATTGCGTTTAAATATGGCAACTGTGACAGAAACAAGATCAAACAAAAAAGACTAAATTACAGTTTCGTTAAACCAAACTTTTTTGTCCAAATGGCGTGAAAAAATGCGATACAAAGCTAAACTGCAGACACGATGGTCAAAAAAGAATAGCTAACAGTCAAGTTAATTTAAGTTAATTCAATTGGAGCTTGGCTCATTGGATCCGGCCAATAGTTTTCATTGTATAAAACCACGCTGACTATGTATCAAATACAAAATGTAGCTAAACACTAGCTCAGCATCGTGACTGCATCATGTAAGCAAAAACTCATTAGTTCAACCAAAAGAATGATTGAACAATTCATCTTTTTTTTCCATTTTTATTACAATTGCTTTATATATTGTGCTCTCTTGTTTGTCAATTCCAACATACTTTAAATTTAACTTAGAGTATTTCCGGTTTTCAAGTCAAAAATCCTTTGCAAATAATTGTTTGCATTGTCGGATTTAGTAAAATTAAGAAAATACGATCAAAACAATAACAATTGTTAAGCATTAAAAAAAAAATTCTATGTTTAGTGTCGAATTTGATATGTAAAATTAATATAAGAACATTTACAATGTGACTTGAATATTGATTAAAACTTAACAATATTGAATCTGTTTTTTTATCACTTTTTTTTTTATCTCTTTTATCACTTGTATCATTTTAAGTCTACTAATAGAAATATAAAAAATATATATATTTTCTATAAATGTATAACTGGACAAAATTTCTTTTCAATCACAAATAAATCTATTACCTCATTTTCTATTAGTTCCAAACAGTTGAATAAATTAAAACAAAAAAAAATTTAATTATTTTTTTTTAAATTGTTTTTTTTTTTTAGAAAATAATTTTTTATTATGATATATAATTTCGCACATATTAATTTAAATAAAATTTAGTTTCTTTGAAAATATTATAAGTTCAAATTTTATTAATATATAAAATAAAATAAAAGTATTTATTTTTCAAAATTAACTTTTAGTTTTTAAATTTTAAGTTTCGTTTTAATCAATTAATGATAATAAATTAGCTTGTGGCTACTTAATTTTTTTTTTTTTGACAAAATTATGTCCAAGGTAAACTCAACTAAACAGCTGTTTACTTTTTGTTAAATTAGTGGCTCGTGTGTTCACACAAATCACGATTGATTACATTTTATAAAAAAGCATCAACGTATTTGATTAAATTATCAACACACCTGGAAAAACAAATAAAAATAAATAAAAGTCCATCAATATCCATCAAACAATATATCAAATATTAACAAAAAAAGGACATGTTGCGTTTCATTTTGTTTTAATTTCTCGTCATAATTTTTTCTAACATTTTTCATTTTAAGATTATTAATTAAAATATTTTAAAGCAATTCGTATATATTAAAAATTAATTGTTTAATTTAATAACTAATCATTGTAAATCATAAATTATGTACTTTAGTTAAACTCAAACGTAATTTATTTATTTATTTTTAATAAATAAAATGCATAATTAGCTTTTTTTATAACTAAAATTTCACAATATAATGCAATCAAAAAATAACTAATACAAAACATAAAATATAAAAAAAATAATAATATGATTAAATTAAACAGAATAAAATATATTTAATTTGTAGTTTATAACAATTTAAAAACTTAAAATAAAAAAAAATTTAATAAAAAACAATATATTATGTTTTTAAATAAATATTAAAAAACTAAATTAATTTTTTTAAGTCTAGTTTAGTAAAATTTAAAATTATTTTTACTTGATTAAAATATTAAACTAAAATTACATAACAGTAAATATAAGTCAACAGCTAAAAAATAAATAATTAAATTATTAAACACTTTGCTTTAGATTAAAAAATATCAAAAAATAAATAGATAAGAAACAAAATTTAATTGCATTTTAATAATTTACAATCAATTATTAATAAGCTATAAGTATTAATTTAAAAAAAAAAAACACTTATATTTTAATTTTTGATTTTAAAAAATAATTTTTAATCATTGAATTATTCAATTTTTGTGTTTTGGTTAATTAAAAAATGCAATTTAAATTTATTTGAAAAATAACAATTTAAAAGTATTTTTTAAGCAGACAAAATAAAAATAAAACCTGATTACAATTTTTAATGTCATGTGAAAAAAAAAACAAAAATGTATTTCAAATTGACAAATCAAATAAATATGGATATAATTTAAAGATAATTTAAAATTTTTTTAAAAAAATGATTAGTAATAAAATTCAACAAAATAAAATAAATTTGACCTGAGAAATATTCTAATTATAATATTAAAAAATTAAAGTTTTTTTTTAAGTTTTAAAATATTAAATTTTCACTTTTAAATTAATAATTACCTGTTTTAATTCAAATAATTATATTAAAAAATTAAATCATGCAATTAGATTCTTAAATAATTTTTATACTTAATTATTTTTATTTTAATATTTTTTTAAAAATTTATTTTAAATTATGTTATATTTATTATAAATTTTTAATCGTAATAAAATTGATGATTTTAATTTAAATTTAATAAGTTTTAACTATTATTTAACAAATTTTTAAACATTATAAAATTTGGAAAAATAATTGATTATAAAAATTATTATCTAAGAAATAAATAATTTAATTTTAAACAATTTAAAAAATTTATTAAAAATTTAAATAATTAATAATAAACAAAAAATTATTTTAGAAAAATATATATAAATCAAATATTATTTAACACTTCCAAATTATTCATTATTAAAATATGATGACTTTTTCAGTTTCATTGAAATACTTTACTAACCATTACAAAATATAATAATTAAAAATATAATAATATAATAATTAAAAAATTATGCGGAAGGACATAAAAAATTAATTTAATTTTGTAAATATATTTTTAAAAGTAAAACAATATTCGAGTTAAAACTTTGAGTAACTTATAAATTTAAAATAATCGTAAAAATTCTCTACAAAATTAGATATAATATTTTTACAGTAGTTTAGTAAAAATTTTTTCTAATTGTAATTATTATTTAATATATTTTATCATTTTAAAAATAAATAATAATTTTTAATATAAATTATTTTATTTTATTAAATTTTTTTATAAATAATTTAAAATTAAAAAAAAAATGATTGATAATTTAACTTATTATTTTTTTGTATTTTAAATTTAATAAAAAATCATAAAAATAATCTAGTAAAAATTTAAATTTTATAGAATTTTAAATTTTGTTTAAAATAAGATAAAAATTTAAACTTTAATATTTACATTTCTTTAAAAAAAAAATAATTTATTAAAATATTTTTAAATAATTAATATTAAAAAAAATAATTGTATATAAAAATACAACAAAATAATTACCTTAAACCTTTTTCTATGGAAGTAAAAATAATTAAACTACGTTCAGGTTGTGGAACTCGACCATTTTTTGCATTCAATGAAAGTGCAGCATAAAACTTTTTTGTACTTAGATTACTGAGTGAAGTATATTTATCATTGATTAAAGTTGAACCTAATTTGAAAAAAAAAATATAAATATAAAATTATTTTTTTTTTTATTTTTGTTATGTAAAATTAATTATTTTTATTAACAACTTAATAAACTTTTTAGTAATTTTAATTTTTTTTTAATTTATGATTTTGAGTTATAAATAAAAGCAATTAATTTTCAGTATAATCACAATATTTTGACAATAATTTAATAAAAGCAAATGTAACATCTTGTGATTTATGCTGATATAGTATTTAAGATAGATAAATTTGAGTAATTGATCAAGTTATTAAATAAAATATAAAAATAATACTAAATTTTTAAAAATAAGACATTGATAAATATTTATATTTAAAATATATTTTTTATTTAATACTAAAATAAATCTTTGAGGTTGTTATTAGTTTATAAAATTATTTCAGAGATAAATATAAATATTTTAAAATTTTTTATTGACATTAATATAATAAAAAAAGTAATTAAAAAAGTAATTACAAAAAAAAAAAGTAAATTTATTTTTATAATTTTGCAATTATTTAAGTATTATTGTAATACTTTTAAAAATATTAAAGCCATAGTTTAATTAATCAATGGTCTACTTATTAATTATAGCATTATTTATGATAAAATTCAAAAAGGTTATTTTTGTACTTTAAACTCAAAAATGACTAATTTGAAAATTATTTTTTTTTATTTCAATAGATAAAATATGCAAAAAAAAATTATATTAAAAATTAAAACATGCAAACTAAATTATTAAATAACTTAGTAAAAGCTTGTATTTAAATAAGAAACTATTCAATTTAAAATTTTTTACCTCTTGACAGACTTCCAGATCCCGAACTGCCAATGCTACTTAAACTAGTTGCATCCATTGCTGCGTGATATGTATTGTTTTGCAAATTAGTTGTATTATTAGTTATTCGATTTGATAAATAACTGTGGTGACTTTGAGAATGTCTCATTTGCACTTTGTCTGAATAACGTTGGCTAACTAAATTATTCACATTACTTAAATGATTGTTAGGCATTTGATTGGTTTTTGTGGCATAAGAAGTTTGGTTATAACTGATTAACATTGGTTGATTTTTATTTTCATTCACTACCATTGAAACAGGTCTGGCTTTGGTTTGATTTTTTGACCCATTATTCACATTAGCCATTGCATTAAAAGTTTGTAAATAATTGTTATTTGTTTCTAAACCACTAGCAAACGATTTGCTTCTCCACAAAAGAGAAGAATTGCACAATTGATGAGTTTGTTGATAATTTGTTTGCTGTGGATGATGAATTTGATGTTGATGAAACGATTGCTGATTTTGAACATGAGGTATCTGTGGTTGCTGGATTGATTCAGTATTGTGAACAACCGTTTCCTTAGAACTAGAATGTTGAACATTCATAAGTGATGGACATTGAGTGCAATTACATGAGGAAACGTTTGACTGTCCTGTTTGCTTATTCTTTGTTGTTAAATTATCGTTTATTTTTATGTTGTTAGTCATTTCATCTATAACTAAATCAAAAATAAAATATTTTTAATTATTATCTCTTAAATTATTTTTTGCAATGTTATGCTTAAATAAATTTTAATATAAAACATTTAATCAAATAAAATACGATGTTTTGTTAAGTACAAGATTATATTAAACTCTAAAGATTATATATCAATTAAAGTTTTTCTTTATAATTTATTAAAAAAGCAAAAGATAATTTGAATCAAATAAAAATGTTAAATCATATTCAAATCAATTAAATATTTTTACAAATTATTAATATAAATTATTAGATCCGCATTAAATTTATAATAAACAGTAAGTTGAAATTTTTAATGAAATATTAATTATAACCTCTTTTTAATTCAAAGTTCACTATAAATAAAAAAATATTCAATATTAAAAATTAATAATTTAAAAAAAAATTATAAGCAAATTTTATTTATAAAAGTCACCTTCAAAATTGCAATATATTTAAATTGTTCTATTCATTGATTGGCCATCAAGCAAAGTCATAAAAGTTAGTTATTTATTATTTTAAATAAAAAATTTAATTGAAGTATTTAAACATTATATTAAATTAAACAAAAATATAACTAATATAAATAAAATCTTAAAAATATCAAAAAGTTTTAAAAAAATTTTATTTTGAACAAATTGATTAACACGATTGACAAGGCTAAAAAATGGTCAATTATAAAAATTAAATAATTTTTTTTTTTGTTTTAATTTTAAATATAAGATTCAAATTTTTTTTTGTTTTTTATTATTTTTTTTCAACTCATAAGACAAAATCAGTTATTTAACTTAAATCAAACAATTTCATTGAAGAATATGTAAAATTCAAATACAATCAAATTTAAACAATTAAAAAAAAAAATTTAATAAAAATAATATTAATATAATAATATGATAATAAATTATATTTAAAATAAAAAAAATCAAATATTATAATAATAATTTAAAAAAAACTTACAATACATAGTAAAATGATGGTTACATGTTACTACTAGTAGTAGACACTTTATAAAAATATTGACTACGTAAAAAATCAAATACAACAAATATAACAAGTGAAGCTAAATACTAGAAACATCTAAAAAAAAAATACATTAATTGCCAGCGGTGATTTAATTTGAATTTAATTTCACTGACAATTTCAGCACTATGTTAATGATGTTAAACAAAAATTTAGATTGCGCATGTTTGATTGTCGACTTGCACAATTCATTTAAATTAGCACGCCTACAAATACAATTAAATTCATTCATTTCAATTTTATTTTTTTAATTAATTTTTTTTTATAATTGTTTTGCCGTGATCATCTTTGTCACAATGAATGCATCTGATCACCAGGTGTCGTCTTATGAAACTTAACACTTAAAATAAAACTACTTTACGTAGGTGTGTAAGAACAATTTATTTCGTAATAAAAAATTATTTAATCATGATTTGACGCGACAAACACGATTATCACTATTTATTTACCTAATGCATCTCTAATAAAAATTAATAAATAAATCACAAAAATTAAGATAAAATTAAAAATAAACTAAATTAATATTAAATAAAATTGTTAAACATTAAATTAATAAAACTAACAAATTGATAAAAAAAATGAATGAAAATAGATATAAAAATTAAAGTACATTTATATAATAAAATCAACCTAAATTTAATTAATTTTTTAATTAAAAAAAAATAATAAAAATTAAACAGTTTAATAAAAATATAACCTCGTATTTAAAAAAAACCAAAAATAGTGCTTAAAATTTATATATTAATTATTTTGTTCAAATGCATAAATAAATTTTAATTTTTAAAATGTTTTTTGTCAAAAAGATGTTTTCATATTTTTTTATTATTTATATTATTTTTTATTCATATTTTTAATAAAAAAAAAATTATTTTTTCAATATATGAATATATGCATATTATTTTAATAATTTTTTTAAATACACTTAATTTCTTTTCAACTAATTTTTATAATAATATAATAAATAAATATTTATAATATTAACTAACCTAGTTAAAAACTTATGTTTATCAAAAATAATACTTTTTACATTATTTTATTTCCGCAATTTATGTATATTTATTTAAATAATCATTAATTAATTTTATTTAAAAAAATAAATAAATAACAATTTGTACTAAATTTATAAAAATAATTTTTTCGAAAAATATGATTGAAAAAAACTTAAAAAAACAATTAATTTATAATTATTTGTTTTAATAAAATAATCAAAATATAATTTGTAAAATACTAAAAAAAAATTTATTCATTTTTTTTATTGACTATTAAATCAAAATATTTTTGTGATAAATATTTAGTAATTTATTTTTAAAATTTAACCACGCTATAATATTTAAATTTTTTTATTTAAATTTTATTTTTAATAATACAACTATTAAAAATGTCAATACAGAATTTTTTAATTTAAAAAAATAAACAGTAACTAATTAATTTGAATGATAAAAACATTTAAAAAAAAACAATAAAAATTGTATTTTAATTTTACTAAAAACCTCATTATTAAAATCAGTTTAAATTTTAATTTTAAAAATCTAATTAAAATTAAAATTTGAACCACAATATTATTTAAAAACTACGTTTAAATAATGGACAGTTTTAGAAAAAAATTAGTATTAATTGCTTTAATTTTGTTATGTTTTATATAAAATTACTATTTTTGTTTAGACTGAAAAAGTAAATTTATTATAATATATATTAATTATAATGAAATAGAATTTTCAATGATTTTAGTTTCATTGTTATTTTAATAATGTTTTTTAAATATTAAAACTAATCAGTAGCTTGGCCAATAAAAATAAAATAAAAAAAACCAAATATATCAATTTCGAAAACATATTTTTTTTAATATATAATTAAACTAGTAAATACTTAATTTAACTATAAATAATGTTATGTAATTTTAAATATATAATAAATAGAATTTTTTTTTAACTTCGTTACGTTAATAGATTTATATTTTTTATATTAAATTTTGATGAATCTAATTTTTGATATATAATTTAAACTAGTTATTTAAAATATTTTATTTTTAATATTTTTTTTTATTTTGTCTACTAATAATCAAAATAAATTCTTTTAAAAAATATTTATTAAAAACGTCTATTTCATTAATTTTAATTAATTAAACAAAAAAAAAAATTAAAAAAAAATAGAATGAAAAATAAAATAAATTTAAGTTTGACTGCTTATTCTATAATTTTTTTAATTATAAATTATTTAATATATATTCATCCTATAATTTTAATAATTATTCAAAATTTAATACAATCTCGTAACATTTTATAATTGCAGCATTTTTTAACTAAATGTTTAATTGTATTACTAATTTTAAAAAAAATTTTAAAATTAAATTTATTAATTTAAACTTTTATAGCTTTGATAAATATAATCTTTAATTTTTAAATTAATTTTTAAAAAATAATTTAATCAAAAATTAATTTTTTTTATAATGTAAATAATTTTTATAAAAAAAACAAATAAAAAAAAAGCATAAAAAAAAATTTAATTATTCTAAAATAAATTATTATAAATTATAAAAAAAAATTTTAATCAAAAAAAAAATGAATTTGTTAATAATAACATATTTCTTTTTCATAATTTATTACTATTTAAACATTAAATTATTTTTAACTCACGTGCCAAAAACGCGTGTTTAGTTTCTTATCAAACAAAATATTGAAAAAAATATTTTAAAAAAATATATAAAAACTATTTTTAAATTAAATAATACTAAAAAAATTATTTCAATTTATCTGTTAAATTTAAAAAAAAATTATAATAATAAAATATTTATATAATAATTAAAATCAATTTAATTTTATTTTGTTAAAATCTATTTCCGTTATAGATACAAATTTTAATTAAAAATGAAAAAAAAATAAATAAAAGCATTTATTGATTGTATTATTTAATTTGCTAAAATATGTTCTTAAACAATTTAACTATAAATAAATAGTTGATTAATTAATTTAAACTATAAACTTATTCATTTAACTTTTAATTATTTTATTTATCAAGTAGTTCAAGGATTAGTTATTTAAAAAATAATACCTAAAAAAATAAAAATAATCAATGTTTAATATTGTCTAAATTTAAATAATTAAGTTTTTAAGTTTATTTTTATTTTCATAACTATTTGTATATATGTTAAATGTATTTTATTATATTTTTTATTTAAAAAAATATTATTTTGGTTAATATCACTATATAAATATATAAAATAATATTTATTTTAACGTAATCAACCATTTTATTATTTATCTTTTTTAAATTATTTGTACAATTTTATAAAAAGTTTAATGCCCAAATAAAACAAATAATTATGTCAATTATAATTAATAATACTAAAATTAAATTAAATAAATTATTTTTATAACAAGACTTAACAAATATGAATACCAGAAAAAAAATAAAATAATTTTTTGACTTATTTTACAATTCAAACATCATTACTTATTTTAATTTTTCTTTTTAAATTCTATTTTTTATGTTTTTTTTTTTTTTAGTAAAATTTTGTTAAAATAAAATTGTTATTAATTTCAGTTTTCTAAATTATTAAAGGACAACTTTTTGATTTAAAAAATAAAAAAAATTATTTTTGATTTAATATTAAAAAAATCTGTTCATTAATCATAAATTGTTGATTATCAAGTATTATCAGATTTTTTTTTTAATATAAAAATTTAGAAAATTAAAATTGATGCACTCGCAATTGAATATACATTTAGGCCTAATACTTGACAACTGGATTGAAAATGATTTATGATTTGAAATGAAAAAATATTAATTGCATTTGTTAACATTGTATTTTAACATTGCATGCACACAAATCTTACGTAAAAGAAAAAAAATTTCATTTAAATGGGCATTTAGGTGTTGACAGTAAATTTCAAATGATAAACAGATATAAAAATATTAAAATAAAGTAAAAAAAAAGAAACAAAATCAAAATATATTAAATTGTGAGAAAATTTAACTAGACCGTATATAATTGAAAGTAACTTTGCTTGTAATTAAAATATTTGATTGGTAATTTTGTCAATTTAACATTCAATTAAAATTACATTTACACTAATTAAGCTGTTTGACACAATGGGTGCAAATCAGTAAAAAAAGAAAACATGCTATAATTATAGCAATGTAATTCAAAAAAAAAATGAAGCAAATAATTTTCCAAATTAATTTGCATTCATTCATGGATAAAATATATGCATCAAATTTTAAATTAAAAGTTTTTATATAATTTTGCATCATTTTGATCAAACATTTTATTTTGAATAAGTTGACAAAAAAATTTATAAAATCATCTTTATTTGTGAAATTTTTTCATATATTAAGTTAAAAAGAAAAAAGATTTTTTTTTTTGTTTTAATCTAATTTAAAAGTTATTTATATGTTATTTAGAAAACAAGTTGTAAATAAAATGTTCATTATAAACATCTGATAAAATTTTAAGTTTAAAAGAATACGCAAATGATGAAAATTTATTTATAAATCCAAATCACGTTCATATTGAAAAAAAAAAACGTCATGCAAAATTTTAAATGCTTTCATTGATTAGCTAACATAACTTCTGTCTATTTTTGACGGTTTCAATTTAGAATAATATAAAAAAAATATGTCATTAAATTCAGCCTATTTTTTTTAGATTATTTATTTTTTTTTTTTTAAATTTAAGTTAGTGTACCTACGTCATGATAAAAATCAATAATATATAAATAAACTTTCAGTTTTAAAATTTTAATTAATAAATTTCATATAAACAATATTTTAATATTTTAATTTAAAATTTCTAGATATTAATTATAAATTTTTAAAGTTTAAATAATTATTAAAAACTAACCTAAACTTAACCTAAACCTAACTAACTTAAATTAATTTTAAATATAAAAAATGTAAATATTATAATAATTTTAACTTATATTTCTAACATTCTAAATAAATGTTATTATAAAAAAAGCAATATAGTAAATAGTTTAAAAATCTTAGAAAAATTAAGGTATAGGTTTAAAGTATTTTGATAGTTGTTATAACAAAAAAACTTGAAATACAGATAGATGTGAATTCTGTTTGTATAACTTTTATTTTATCTTTTAGGCCATTAAAGATTTTTTTATTAATCATGTAAGATGAATGAGACTGTATTAACAGTATAGTTAAATATCAAATTAAGAAAATAGTTAGAAGCTTTTAAAAAAAAAAAAACTATCAAAGAGACAAACTTATGAATGCAAAGCTATATATGAAAACCAAAAAACTAAAGGTTAAGCAATCAAAAGGTCTGAAGTTATAAGTAAGCATAGTCGAAAAACAATCATCATTTTTTTTTTAGTTTATTTTGGTAATTTTAAAAATTAATGTATTTATTAATAAAAAGAGTTATAAATTTGTTGTTTTAACATATTATTTTTTTTAATAATTTTAAATACCATAAAAATTATATAAAAAGAAATTTGAGTTATAATTTTTCTTTTAAGTGTTAATTATAGTTTTTTTTTTTACAAATATTTTATTATAAAAAATATTACTTAAATTTATTAATACATCTATATTTTAATATTTAAGTTGAAAATTGTTATTTATTATTTTATTTAAAACAACTTTAAAATTTATTTATGTATACTTGTTAATCAAAAAAAAATAATTTAAAAAGCAATTTTTAATCACAAATTTATAAAATATTTAAAAAAATTTGGATTATTTTAGTTGTACTAAAATTATAAATATTAAATTAAAAAAATAAAGTCTGTCATCAAAAAATAAATTATCATCTTTAATCACTTATTTTTTATAATTAAAAGTCAAACCAAATATAAATGATATCTTGAAATAAATACATTATTGTTCAATAAAATATTTTTTTAAAAAATTTTGAAGAAAGTATGAGAAGTTTAGGTTAATAAATGAGAAGTTAATAATAAATTTAATTTGATTTAAATAAAAATAAATTAACATTTTTGTTATTTAAAAAAAAAAAAAAAATTATTAAATTTTTTTTTGATATAATACTAAAAAAAATAATAAAAAATAATTTTATTATAAGATATTAAATAAAAAAAAATATTAATAGTTGAAATTTATTAAAATTTTTGATTTTTTAAAAAAATTTAATTTATTATGACACCTGCAAATTACACTTTTATTAAAAAATTTTAATATGTGTTAATTAATCAATTGGTTTTTTATGAAAAATTTTAATTAAATTTCTTTATTTGTGGTAATCTTTTTACATTTAATAATTTCTTAATAAAAGAAAAACAGTTTTATAACAAAAAAAAAATAAAATATTTTAAAACTATTTAATACAAAAAAAAAACCAAAGAATAAAGGTTTATTCCATATTTGTATTAAATTTATACGGTAAAAATTTTAATGTTAATCTTTATTTATAAAACATCTTTTAGTACTAATATAACATTGATAGCATACAAATATATAACATTTATATTATTTGGTCAAAATTATAAAAAAAAAGTGACAGGATAAGTAAAAAAAAAAATGAAAAGGTTAAAAAAAATACTTTTAAAAAAAAAAAAACGTTTTGAGGCAGAACGAAAAACAATCAAAAGATAAAAATGGTTCAAATGGCAATTTAGTATTTCTGAATAGTCAAAAATATTTACTCATTGCTTTTCAAACTGATTCTATCAAATAAAAAATGTAAAAGATAAAAATAAATAAGTTGTGGTCTTATCTTATTTTTTAAAAAATTTTATATTCATATTTTTTAAATAATTTTTTTTTTTAAATTTAAAATTTGTACAACCAATTTGTTTTATTCCATTGGAAACATTTTTTTTTGTAAAAGATATATAATACAGTTTAATATTTAAAAACTTATAAAAATAGTATAAATGGACACATCTGAAAGTAAATAAAATTTTAAGTACCTTTTAATCTATTTAATCCGCTAGTCATTTAAATCTAATTTTTAGTTTTATGATCAAAGTGTGTGAAAAGTTGTTAAGTGAAAACAAACTTGATACAGTCAATCAAAATTCAAACAATTCAAATCTATTGAAAATCATAATAGATTTCAAAAGTAAATAAATGTGCGATTGATTTTCAAAATTTAACAATCGTGCGAATATTTGTATAATATTTGTTCAAATATTTTACAAAATTGTTTATTTTTTGTTTTTTTTTATCAATTTTTTAAACTTAAAACTTTTTTATTTTTCTTAAAAATTATAAACGGAATTCAAAATTATAAAAAAAAAATCTAATTTATAGCATTGCTAAAATATTTGGTGAAAATATTAAATTTGTTAATCATTAAAAAATAAAAAAGTAAAATTAATAGGATCAATATTATATAAATATAATTTTTAATATTTATAAATAATTATTTTTTATTAATTATTCTATTAATTTTATTTATTAATAAACTTAATTTTTATTATTTTAATTTTTTTAGTTAACTAGTATTTATTATACTATTTAATTTTTAATTT
Organism: Pyemotes zhonghuajia; assembly: GCA_025170145.1. NCBI lineage: Eukaryota > Metazoa > Arthropoda > Arachnida > Trombidiformes > Pyemotidae > Pyemotes > Pyemotes zhonghuajia. Next base: position 8,003,940 of record CM045844.1, on the reverse strand, counting down.
TAAATTTAAAATAAAAATTTTTTTTTACATATTTTATATTTATTTATATTAATGCTTTCTATAATTTAAAAATCTTAATCCTTATAATAAAAAATAAAAAATTTAAATTTTTTAATATATATTATTAATTATATAGATTTTTAAAATAAACTTTAAATTTAAGTAGTAAAAAAAACGCAACTAAATTTATTTATTCGTTAAAAATAAAATAATTAAATTATTTTATTATAAAATTTTATTATATTAAAAAAAAGTTTAATTTAATTTAAATCGATTTCATTATTATTATTAATTAATAAAAAAGTACTAACCTAAGTAATAACTTAAACATAAAAAATTACAAAAGTTAAAGTAAACATTTTTAATAAATGATAAATTAAAACAGTGATACAGTTTAAAAAAAAAAATAAATTTATTATTATTTAATATATTTTTAGTAATTAATAATGTTAAACATAATGATACTAAGTTCATAGTTAAATTTAAAAGACATACCAACAAAGCTTATAAAAAAAAACAAAACTATACAAATAAGTTATAAAAATTACAATATTTTAAAAATAATTTAAATTAAATTAAATAATCGAAAATATTTGTTTCAAATAATATAGAAAAATAAAAAATAAATTTACATTAACTTATTTCCTTTTTTAAATTTTTGATTGTTATTTTTTATATTTAAATACAAATTTATAACTAATCTTTTTATTAGTTTAATTTAATTAATTAATAAAAATTATTATAATAAAATTTTATTCACTAAATTTTTTATTTTTTTAAATATATTTTAAATAATTTATTGATTGTAAAATACTATTTATTCTTAAACACTTTATACAATAATAAACTATAAATTTGATAAAATTTTCCAAAAAACATATTACAAATTAAAATTAAATATAAAATAGATTTAAAAAAATTATGCAAAAAAATGTAAAGGCAAATTAAAATCATCACATATATAAGTTGATTGAAATAAAGACTTTAGGTAAATTTAATTGGTAAGCAATAATTTATAAATTGTATTACAAATCAAGTAACTATTTGTTGTTTTACCTGTTATGTATTTTAATTTTAATAATCTTCAAATCACTTAAAAACAAAGTAACAAAATATAAACAAGCCGACTTTTGAATAATGATCACGCACAAAGCGTGAATCAACTTACTAAAAAATATAGAAAATAGATATTAAAAAAAATCTTAAAATACTTTGACTATCAGATAGGAAATTAAAACTAATAGTAATATTTTTCCATTAATAACCAAAAGTAAAAAACAATCATTTTTCTTAGTCACTCAAACGAGGACAATTTCATGCATAAAAGCAGATATTTTTAATCATCATTTTTGTAGTTAAATATATTTACTTTGGACAGTCAAATAAGATTTACTTATATAATAAGACTAATTATTTGCAATAAAGCCAATTAATAATTTTATAATTAATAGAAAAAATATAAAAATAATACAATTAAAAATTATAAGACTGAAATAAATCACAAAAATTATATAAAATTAATATATTATAAAGCTAATATATTATAAATTAAAAATAAAAGAATATTTGTATTTATTTTTTTGTTGATTAAAAAATGATACATAATGATTCTAATAATTAAAATTTTTAATTTATTTCTCAATATTTACATTTTATTATAAAAATATTATAAGACAAAGTACAAATATTTATATATGAAAAAAAACAAATGAAAAATCATTTTTTCAACATAATATAGTATTTATCGCTTCAATAATTCTATTTTTTACACTGTTTTTACTCAAATTTTCTAAACTCAAAAATCAGATAAACTTAACTATATGTTAACAAAAATAATACTAATATACAAAAATAGTGATTAAACCAAAAAAATCATAGTTAAAAAATAATCACTTTTTTTACAGTTGAATAAAATAAATTAAAATCAAATCTAGATAAAAAATATAGTTACAATTAAAAATCTATTTTAAACAAAATAATAAATATTAGTTTTATTAAAATTCTTACTTATGTTGTGTAAATATTAAACTAAAATACTAAACCTAAAATAAAGTTAAATAAGAGGTATTAAAAAAATTGATTTTTTTTAAATATTAATTTTATACAATTAAAAACAAATTTTATTTAAATTTTATAATAATCTTATTCTAAAAAAAATTAAAAACACGTTTTTTTTTTTAAATAAGTGTTTCTTTAGTCAAATTTAAATTTATTCCGTTTTAGTTAGAAAGATCAAATGAGGTATTTAGCTATAAAAGTCTGTTTATGGCAAGTTGACATTCACAATTGCATTAAGTTTACCCAGTTTAATAATTTTAGTTCATTGTGATTGCGGTTTACTGTTACTAAGCATGTTGCTTTATTGTATGTTTCAATAAAAAAAAATCTTCATCATTTTAATTTTTTTTTTGAGTGCAAATTGAGCCGTGAAGAGTTGAATAAATAAGATATTTCATATTTAATTAATTTTCAAAGTTTGCCGTTCAATTTTTCTCATTGTGAGAACAGTAAGATTAAGTTAAATAATAATATAAATGTATGATGCAGGCTTTATATTAAATAATCAAAATAATCAAAAGATGCTAATTAGAACAAAGAATAGTTTAATACAAAATATAAAGTCAATGGTGTTAGTAGTTGATAGCTGGAAATAGGAGTGGTATAGTTAATAAACGTATTGTAAATTGCTTAAGCTTTTTGACACAATTTAATTTAAAAACGATTATAATTTAAACAAAGAAAGGCGTGGTTAGTAAAAAATTTTAAATTAAAAATCAATTAAAGTAAAACATCAACTAATTTGTTTACACAAGTTTGATTTTTAAGTTTAACAAATAATTAATTCAAATGTTAAGCCGATTTAAAAAATAGACAAATTGATTTGTATAAATAATTAAAAATCAAATATTTTTTTATAAAAAATATTAAAAAAAAAAAAAGTTCATTTAAGAAAAAATAATCTAATCATTTGAAAGTATTTTGAGAATATTAAAAGGCTAAAACAGATGCAAAAAAACAATTCAATTGCAATAAGATTAATTTGTATATTCGTTTATTTATCTTAAATTATATATAGTTTATAATTTTTGTTTTAATTGTAAAAATCAGAATATATTAATAATATATTAAAATTACACTTACAGTTTGCAGACAAAATAAAATCAGCTGGTTTGCAAAAAAAACATAATTGATTTGCAAAAGAATGTTCAATTTAACGAGAATTGTTTTTACAAAGCAATAAAGTTGTTTTAAATTATGGCTGTAAATAAATAAAACCAAAAATTAATATAAATTTTTTTTTAATTAATTATAATTAATATTAATTACATACAATAGAAAATTTAAAAAAAAATTAACTGCGTCACTAATTTAAATAAAAAAAAAAAATGTAAGAATGTGTTATAACTTGATTAACAAAGTAGCTTAAATTAAATAACAATTAATTAAGATTTTATTTAATTTTTTAAAAAAAAAATTGTATCTATGGATATAAATCACTAAAATCTATTTTCATTAATTTTCCAATTAAGCATTTAATCTAATACCAGAATGTTAATACTTATAAAAATGTATTTTTTATAATAATTTAATTAGTTTCATTAGTCTGGTAATTTTTTTAAATTTTAAATTAAATAATATATTTTTTTTAATTTAAACATATTAATTTTACTAATAATTTGATAGTTATATGATAGCTAAATGATAAAAATGTGAAAAAAAAGTTTATTTTTTAAAATTATTTAGGTTTTAACTGCTACAGATAAAATATAAAAAAAAATTATTAAAATTTACTAAACCAAAAGATTTATTAAAGAAAAACATAAATATTTTTTTTAATTAAATAAAAGTATCTTAAACTTTTAAATAAATTTTTTAAATTTAAAAATCAAAAAAAAAAAAACTTCCGCTAATTAAAAATTAAAAAAAAATTCTAAACATAATTTAATATATTTAAAATTATATTTAAATTTAATGTTTAATTATATGTTAATAGAATTTTTTTTTTTTATTTATAATTAAAATTTTTTTATATTAAGTTATATTAAAAAATGACATTTTTTTAAACTATATAAAATATTTTCTAATAACAGATGGTTTTAAGGGCATTTAATCAACTGAACAAAATAAAAAAAAAAATTGTAAATCAAGGTAATCAAGTTTAGCGCCATGGTTTGAAATTGACCTTCATAAAAAATTATTAATGATGACCGTTCATCAAATTAATCATCAAACTTATGTTGTTAAATTTATAAGGAAAATTTATTCAAATATATGCGTAATTTTTTTTTGGCCTAAAAAGTTTATATCAAATATTAAAATAAACTATAGGTATTTAAATTGAATTATTTTTTTTATATTATACAAGTAAAAATATTATTTTTTATATAAATTTAATTTTGATTTTTATATTGTTAAATTATTTTATTGATTAAAATAAAAAACAAATTTTTTTTTTAAGTTTTAAAAACAAGAAAATTAAATTATTAAATAAATATATTTAATTGATTTATTTTATTTTAAAAATAGTAATCAAATTTTTTTTTAAATAAAATTTAACTATTTTAAAAAAATTATTTATTCATTGTTTTTTTATAGAATTTTTAATATCAAATTTTTTTAATTAAGATATTTAAAATTAAAAAAATTTTTTTAAAAAATAAAAAATTATTTTATAAATTTTTTTACTAAATAATAATCAAAAAAATAATATTACATGATTTTATTTTACGATTAAATAAACTATAAATAATTTTTTAAGTAAAATATTAAAATAAACAGAAATGTATTTACATAAAAATTGACAACGTTTATTATTTTATATTTGTGGTTTAAAAATGTTTAATATTTATAAAAAGTATATAATAACAAAAACATTTATTTTAATAGAAGGTCAACTTAAAAGCATGATTTTTATGATAAAAGACAAAAATAGTTTGTGAATGGCCCAAAAAACTGGACAAAATTTTGCATACAACTTAAGCATCAAATCAGGCCTACTTCACAAAACATAAAATTAGATTTAAAAAAAAAAATCTTTAAGCAAAAATTTAAACTAAATAAAAACAATTTAAATTTTTTTTTAACACCTGTTAACAGACTATTTAAATTTTTTCATATTGGTACTGCAACAACTGATAAAAATAATATTTTTAATGATTACAATTTATTTTAAAAATCAAAGAAAGTGATTTTGGTACGCCTTTTAAAATTAACAGTAAAGATATTAAATTTAAAAAAAATGTTGAAACAGCTGAACTATACAAAATTAATTTGATTTAATCTAACTGATGTGCAATAAACAAGAAAATCAGACAAAACTACTATTAACTAAATTTATTAATTAAAAGCGAAGGTGCTTGGCCTGAAAAATAGCAATATATTCATAAAGAAGCCAAGTTTATGTTTTATAAAGGTAAAAGGATAAAATGATGTTCAAGGAAGACAAAGTTCACAAGGCAAGCTAATCCTGTTTTATAATTCAAAGTTAAATATTTTTTAAAACATTTTCTAGCTCTAAATACCTGAACCACGCCAATGACTTAGTCGTATTACTTTAGATGAACAGGTTAGGCAAGCTTTGCTCACTTTCTCCCTCTCCTTTTTTTTACATTTATCTTATTATCCTTTTTTTTAAAAAATAAAAATTTAGGCAAATAAATTTCACCTTTTTCTTATTTTATATTAAAACCAAATAATAAAAGATGTACAATTAAAGAAAAATTTAAAAATTATTCTCAAAATACATATAGAAACATGATCAACTATTGTTTAAAATACAAATGCAACATAACTCGTAATACACTTTTTTTTGTTCATAACTTCTAAATTCTAATTCATTTTACTTAAAGGGCAAAGTTCGAGTACAATTGCAATTGTTCATCAAGTTTTCACTTTAAGTCATCAATATGAATATATTTAATAATCTTTCTAAAATGAACACTAAAAACATACCAATCATTTCCAAACGTGTTTCAATCGATTGAAATAGTTTAGACATAAAAATTAATTAAAGTAAAATAAAAAAAAATTATTAATAAAAAACTTACTAATATTAAATATATCTAAGTAAATTTAAAATTAAACTATTTTAATCAATATTTTTAAAATCTTCTAAAATATTAAAATATTTATTAAGTTATATTAATAAAAAATAATTTCTAAATATTAAAATAGTTTTTAATACTTATTATTAATTAAATTTTATTTAAATTTAAAAAAAAATATTGAATTTAAAAAATTTAAAATATATATTTTAAAAAGATAATTATTTTTTTTTAAATATTTGCTAGTCATGCACTTTGATTACAATTACTGGTTGTAAAATTGTATTCACAAAAATTGCATCAACCAATTTACATAATCATCAATGTTAAGTTAGTGTATTTAGTTAAGTAAATGCAATAGGTCTGACCATTCACTAAAAAGTGTTTTTAATCATGCATAGTCAATGCACAATTAAGACCTTAATTTGGATTGGTTCAATGTCAATGGCAGTAATTTGTCTTTCTCAATTGACGCAATATAAACAATTGTATTCAAGATGATTCTATCATTTTCAAAAGAGGTTTAATTTTTAAATTACAATTTTCAAATTGTTTCAAATTGTTTATAACTAATTATTCAAGTTTATAAATTAAAATGAGTGTTAAGACTCATGCTTTGATTCATTTAACCAATGCCAAATTTAAAATAAAAAATTAACTACGATTGAACCATGTTTGGCTTGAATGATTTTAAATTTTTCAAAAAAACTTTATTTTATAAATGATTTAATTTTTGTTTCCTTTTATAGTTTTAAAAACTATGTAAAAAATAAAAAAGTTAAAATTAAATTTTATTTTTTTTATTGAATAATCTAAAAATGAAATAAAAATTTATAATAAAACCTTTTAAATTATTTTTTTTTTTTGTGTTGGTTGCTCAAAAAAAGTTTAAATATATAATTAAATAATTTAAAATTAAATAAAAACAATATACAAGAATTTTACTTTAATAAAAAAATTATATATTATAAATTTGTGATACTATATAAGTTAAAATTTACTAGATATTTTTTAACTCTTGAATTTTTTGATTTATTTAATAAATGAGTTTATTTTATTTTACTTTTTTTTTGTTAAGTAAAATATACATTTTTTTTTATTTAATTTTTATATTTTATAAAATATTAAAATCTTAAATATATATTGCAACTGTAATAAATCTGTTGGAAAGGTAGAAACCTTCCAGTTAAGACGCCGCTCACGGGTTCTAAGATATGCCCCCCAACTGAATTACCGTGGGTCGGGTTCAATTGAGACACGAGAAACGAGAGAGCAGGCGAATGAGTTAGCGAAAGAAGAATGCGACAAAACACGATGTATGAACGAGAAGGCAAAAACAGACAAATTTATTTTCTCAGTTAAATGTGAGTTAAGAAAAGGGTTACAGCTGACTGCTGACTGTGTATACAGTCAGTGTCTTTTATAATGGACGAAGCAAACACGTTGGAGCTGAAAAGAGAGAAACCGTTGGCTGAATGGCTACTGACTCCTCCCAACCGTTATACAATAGCGGATTGGCTGAGATCACCAAACCAACATCCTCACTTGATCTCAAGATTAGAGAGTTCAAGTAGCCTCTTAAAGACAGAATGTCCAATGGGTTTCGTAAGATAGTCCGCAATATTCTCGGCAGATTGGATGTATTCGAGCTTCACTGTTTGGTTCTTGACGTATCCCTTTATCCCGTGAAAACGTACGTCAATGTGCTTTGTTCTTTGGTGAACATTTTCTTTCTCCATTAGTTTCAATGCGGCTTGGTTGTCGCAGTAAATTGTTGTTGGCGAATGCTGGTGATATCCCAGGTCAGAAAGTAGCTGTCTCAGCCAGTAAGCAGACTTTATGGCCTCAACCAAAGCTACGTATTCCGCCTCAGTTGTAGAGAAAGACTGAAGTTTTTGAAGATTTGAGCTCCAATAGAGCGGTGCACCCATAAAAGTGAAGATCACTCCTGTTGTGGAAAGTCTGTTGTCTAAGTCTCCCGCGAAATCGGAATCCACGTATCCTATGAGGGTGGTGCTGCCCTTCTTGTAATATTTAATAGAAAGATCTGTATTGCCTCTTAAATATCTGACCAAATGCTTTAAAGCGTGGATATGTTGATCGGTGTAGCAATGGCCAAAACGGGACAGTTTGTTAACTGCGAAAGAAATGTCCGGTCTCGTGAATCTTGACGCGTAGAGGAGTGAGCCGACCAAGTTTCTGTAGGGAAAATCCTTGGTTCTGGGGCCGGACTTAAAGAGTTGGATGTCAGGAATCATGGGTACGTCTCTCTTTCCAGCATTCACCATGCCAAAATTCTCAATAATCCCGGAGATGAAACTAGTTTGGCTGATAGAAACAGAATCGTCACAAGTGTCTCGCTCAACCTCAAGACCAATGAAAAAGGATAAGCCAGTAATCTTTAGATCGTAAAAATCAGAGAGAGTTTGAATGACTTCGTCTCTGAGGTCAGTGTCTGTGGTGCACAAAAGACCATCGTCTACGTAAAGTCCAAGAATTATTCTCTTGGAGTCGTCAGGCTGATTAGTAAATATGCAAGGGTCGAAAATTGTTGGGGATAAGTTTAATTTATTTTTGAGTGTAGAAGTGATTTCCTGGTTCCAGGCGCGAGAAGCTTGTTTTAGGCCATAAAGACCTTTAAGAAGTCTACACACTTTGGAAGTTCCGTCTGAAAAACCCTCTGGTTGTTTCATATAAATTTCCTCTTTAATGGAGGCGTTAAGAAAAGCTGTCTTAATGTCAAAATGTGAAAGTACGAGGCCTTCGCGAGCAGCAACCGCAAGTATGGCTCTGACCGAGACCATCATCAAGGTGGGCGAAAAGGTTTCAGAGTAATCTAACCCATAGGATTGAGAGAAACCCTTTGCAACCAGTCTCGCTTTGAAAATTGGTGTGATGGAGTGCGGTTGATGCTTTAGTTTGAAAATCCACATGGAACCGATTGCTTTCTTTCCGATAGGAAGATCGCAAAGGGTCCAAGTGTGGGAATTAGTTAGAGAATTGAATTCATCCTGCATGGCGGATTGCCACTTGGATGAAAGGTCAGAATTCAAAGCAGCTTTGTAATTTGAGGGTGTGTCAAGAGTGAACAAAGCTCTCGGCCTTAAGGTTCTTTCAACTTTTTGGAAAGTTTTGTTTTTGGAACCAGGGGGACGTCCCACTTTTCCCTTAGTTGGTTGAGGAACAAAATCCTCACTGTTTTGGATATCATCCTGTGCGAGTGGATGGAAGTCGTTAAGGCATTGAGGAGAGGGTACGTCAATGAAATGATCTTCTCCCAGAAGAGGAGCGTCAGGAGGGTTAGAATTGGATGCACAATTGTCAGAAAGTAAGATGGCAGAAGGTGCAGAATTGTCGGAACGAGAATGGTCAGAATTTTGAAAAGCGGAGGAAGGCACAACAGAAGGCAGAGAAGTCGGAAGTACTGGTTGACTTTTGTCAGAATCCCCCCCCAAATTTATGGGCTCGTGTGAAGGTGAAGAGTAATAAATTTTGCCTGTGAAAGTCAGACCAGTATGCAAGGAGATTTTATTTGTTTTTGGATTAAAGAGTCTGTATATTTTGTCAGAATTACCATAACCAACGAGGATTCTCTCCTCTGCCTTTGGAGAGAATTTTGATCTTAAGTGAGAAGGTATATGTGTGAAGACACGTTCACCAAACAATCTGAGATGGGATATATTTGGTTTGTGTTCATACCAGGCTTCAAAAGGAGTTTTGGTTAAAGAGCCAGAGAGGGTACGATTAGAGACATTGACAAAGCAGGCGATGGCCTCTGCCCAGAAGTTTAATGGAAGGTTTGCATGTGCAAGGAGGGTTCTGGCACCCTCTACAACCGTGCGGACATCTCGCTCAATGAATCCATTTTGCTCGTGGTTATGGGGGGTCGAAGTTTGTAGGACGGCAGAATGTTGTAGAAGAATGTCTGAAACTTTGGAGTTTGTGAACTCCGTTCCGTTGTCGGATCTTAAGATTTTCAAGGTAGTTCCAGTTTCTGATCGCTGAAAGGCAATGAAAGAAGCCAGTGCGTCAGAGACCTGTGATTTGGACTTCAAAAAGACAACCTTACGGAAACGAGAGGAGTGATCTTTGAAGAGAATGAAGTATTTCGAACCTGAGAGGGAAGGTGTTGAGAAAGGTCCAACAGTGTCGGAGTGAATAAGTTCACCAGTTTTAAAGACTTGGTCAGAAAAGGAAGGTCGAAAAGAAGGCCGAGTCTTTTTGCCTTTTAGGCAATGTTCACAGAAGAAGTCCCTAGAATTGTCAGAAAAAGGTGCGCCCAAAACTGCACCTGAAGAAAGTGTTTGCTTGATCTTCAGTATAGAAGTATGTCCAAGCAAGTTGTGCCATTCAGTGAGGGGCCTTGGTTCGACAGGAGAGGAAGAGAGAAAAATGGAGGCATTGATGGGTTTTAAAAATAGTTCACAGCATCTATTGCTGTATGAACCGGCAACGACACAGGTGTCGTTTCTGAAAATTCCAACGTTAGTTGGGTCAATGGAGGGAATGAAACCCTTTTCAAAGAGAAGTCCAGTCGAAATGAGGTTTGTTTTAGAGTCGGCAAGATGAGGGTAGAATAAAACGTCCTCCAATCTTATTTTTGACCAATTTTGGCCATCAAAAGCGTCAAGTAGAACTTCACCCTGGAATTTGGCAGTCGTAGTTTCGTTATGGGCGATGGTTATGGTCACTGGAGAGGGGCAAGGCTCCAAGTGTTGAAATAGATTTTTATCATAACAAAAATGTCGAGAGGCGGCAGAGTCAAGTATCCAAGTTGGATTAGAAGATGAGTGAGAAATAGTCACGAATGCGATGTCATCTTTGTGTCTGGATTTGTCGGAATTTTTCTTTTGTTTTGAGTGATTGCCTTTAGATTTTAGTGTACGGCACTCGCTGATAGAGTGACCTGTACGCTTGCAGTATTTGCAAAAGGATTTTTCTTTAGATGGACGAATGGAAGTAGAGGGACGCGAAGAGGCGGTAGAAACAAAAGCCTGAGAAATAGGGTCTTGTAAAGAAGCTGCTTTGGGAAAAGAGGAGACGTCAAGTGCCTTCAAAGTAGATTCAATCTCTCTAATAGAGACTATCTCAGATTTGGAGAGTTGGATGTTAATCATTTTTCCATAAAGATCGAATTTTGTGGGCAACTTCTCTACGATTCTGTGGGCGAGGAAAGTGTCACTAAAACACTCACCAAGATTCCTCAGAATCTCAACATATTTGTTGAAGTCCTGGAAGAACAGCTGGGCAGGCATGTCCTCGGGCCAGGATAAGGCAGCGAATTTAGCACTCCAGGTATGTAAGTTGGAAGAATTGTTGACCGTCTTCATCTGTGTGAGGGAAGCCATAATGTCAGCAGCGGTCCTGCAAGCATAAATGCACTCTGCGTCTTTTTCAGATAGGGAGGAAAGGATAATGTTAGTGGCTAGGGCATCCTTTCTCCGCCAAGTTTGAAAATCAGGAGAGTCTAAAGCAGGAGGAGATTCAGTAACAATTTCTTCCACCTGAAGATGAATCAAGGAAGATTCGATTTGTCTTTTCCATATGTTAAAGTTGGTATCATTCAAGATGACAGTTCTTGGTTGATACATAGTGAACCTTCGAAAGAAAGAAAACGAAAAGGAAAAAGGACGAAGAAGAAACAGCAAAAGAAAACAAAAGAAAAGAAAAGTCGCAGTGGAACAGGCGTGAAATGGGCCGATAACCTGTTGGAAAGGTAGAAACCTTCCAGTTAAGACGCCGCTCACGGGTTCTAAGATATGCCCCCCAACTGAATTACCGTGGGTCGGGTTCAATTGAGACACGAGAAACGAGAGAGCAGGCGAATGAGTTAGCGAAAGAAGAATGCGACAAAACACGATGTATGAACGAGAAGGCAAAAACAGACAAATTTATTTTCTCAGTTAAATGTGAGTTAAGAAAAGGGTTACAGCTGACTGCTGACTGTGTATACAGTCAGTGTCTTTTATAATGGACGAAGCAAACACGTTGGAGCTGAAAAGAGAGAAACCGTTGGCTGAATGGCTACTGACTCCTCCCAACCGTTATACAATAGCGGATTGGCTGAGATCACCAAACCAACAAAATCATTTTCTTTTAATTAGTCTAATATCTAAGCGCAATTGAAATATTATAAATATTAATTTATTTAAAAGTGTAAAAAATTATAATGTTTTTTTTGTTACCATTAAAAAATTAAATTTTTAAAAAAAGTTATATTATTTAAAGTTTTTAATATAACATATTTTTTATAAGATTGACATAAATCAACATTTATAATAATCGCTAATTAAGAATACATAAATGGTATTTAAATAACTTTAAATGTGAAAAATATGATTATATTTAAAATTATTTTATAAATAGAATATAAATTATCTAATTCAAAAACTGTAAAATTTCTTACTTAGATTTCTTAATTATTTTAATATTTATTCATTTTAAAATAATATTTAAAAAAATAATTAATCACAAATAAAATTTGTAACAAAATATTTTTTTAAAATTCAATTTTTTAAAGTTATATAAAACAAATTTTATTTATTTAACTATTATAGATACTAAACAAATAAAAATATATATGTATATATAAAAAAAAAATGTTTATTTGTTATTAATTATTAATATTTTTTATTATAATAATACATAATATTTTATCATGATTTTATTTATATTATAAAAAATTTATTAAATTTAAAACTATTTTTAGTCTTAAATTTTTAAATAATAACTAAATTCAATAAAATGAAATTTTTAAAGATTTAAAATAAAAATTAACTTTCAATAAAAACGTTGTTTAATAATGATTGATCATAATCTAAATAACAAAATAATATATATTAGATATAATAGATTTAAAGTTAAAGAATATGAAAATATAATAATGATTAAATAAATAACATAAAAAAATTGTAAATATTATAAAAAATAATTAAATATTACACACCAAAAACTTAATTAAAAAATTACTTAAATAGTAATCTTAATTTGTCTAAATTTTTAATTTTTGGTAAATTATTTTATAAACAAATTTTTATATTTATTATTTATTCTTAAATTTAAATTTAATTATTTTTTAATTTTATTATATAATAATTGTAATTATATTATTAAAAAATTATTGACATATCTTTTTTTATAATTCTATATTAAAATTAAGCTATTAATTATTATTATCATAATAAAAATGTTATATAAAAAATATTCAATTTATTTATCAATATAAAAATTAAAAAAAAACTCAATAATATTAATTTTATTGAATAAATTAAACTAAAAAAAAATCAAAAAAAGTTAAATTCTTAATATTTATAATTTTGTTATATTAAGTATCTGTAAAAACATTTTAAAATATTGAAGAAATTTTTTATTTTATATAATACATCAAAATTATTATACGTTACTTAAATACTTAATAAAAAAAAAATACTTGAACATGTTATTCAATAATTAAATAAATAAAAAATGGTATAATTAATTAATTTATTTAACTAATGATTGATTGTTTATTTTAGAATTAATGTTATTTTAATAAATATAATATCAAAGTAAATAAAACATATTTTTTTTTACTTAAGTTTTAAAATTTAGGTTTAAAAACTTAACATTATAAGAAAAAGTTTTAAAGTATTATTATATAAAGTTCAATATCAATAAATAATTTAATTATATATTTAAAATTTGATGTAACTAAGTGTAATTGAATTTTGTAATTAATTGATAAAAACAGGTGTTTTTACATAATCTGCTATTTAAAATAATTTATTTTATAATTTTTTTGCAATTTGATTCTAAACATATTTTTCGACAACTAGACGAAATAAAAACTAAATATAAATTTAACCATTAATTAGTAAATAATAAAATAAAATTGACACTATTTTTTAATTATAACAGACTTTTATATAATAAATAATTCTAGTAATATTAAGTTTCATTTACATTTAAATAGAAAAACAAAATAAATTTATATGCAAAAGTTGACACATGTATCAGCTTTTGCACATGTGACATAATACTCATGATAAAAAGCTCAAATTACAATTATATTAAACACAAACAATCGGTAAATTAAATAAAAAAATTTATTTTTTAACAAATTTATATAGTTAAAGTTAAAATTTTAAAAATTATATCAACAAAATATAAAATTATAATATTTTTATAATATTTTTTTAATTATAAATATTTTAAAATGTTTTCAAAATAAAAAACTCAATGTTAATTTTATATTAAATCACGATTTATGTATATTAAATTTAAGTTCAATCAATAAACAAATTATTAAATTTATATCATGTTTAAATCTAAAAAATTAATTTTAAATATAAAAATTAAATAAGGAAAAATAAAAGAAAAAACAAAAAAAAAATAAATGAAATAAAAAAAATTAAAAATGATCAATATTATATAAATTTAATTAAACACGAATTACATAAATATAAATGTAAAAATTTATTACAACAACATTAGATTAATAAAAAAAATAACAAATTATATTAAACTAAATGAAAAATAAATTAAGGATTTTGCTCTGAATAGATACAAAATAACTTGTTGAAAAAAAAAACAAGAAAACAAAAATTTTAGCCTATGGCTAAACTTATAGAGGTAAATTAAGAGAATAAATTTGACTAAAATAAAAAAAGCTAATATCTTTGTTATATAAACATTATATCTAAATTTGATTAAAATAATCATGATAATAATTAATTTTTTTTTAATATATTATATAACTAATGCTAGAAAAATATGTAATAAATAAAAAAATGATTTATTTTGAAAATTTTAAAGAAAAAATGTATATTTTAATTATAAATGACTAATCATATAAACTAGTCTTAATATCTTCAACTATTAATATTTTTAAAATGACGTAAAAGAAAAAAAAGATAGAGTTAAGATATATATATATACAATTCAAATAATATTAATTCAAAAATTGTTTAAAAATAAACGATTACATTTTTTATTTTATTTATGCGAAAAACGCTTAATGTTTAATCATGAGTAATTTTAATTGCGCTATACTTTAGATTAATTTAAAGTTTTTTTAAATTTTTAATTTAAAAATATATTGTAAAAAGATGTAAAAAAATTGGCTAAAATTTTTAAATTTATTATTTAATCAAAAAAATTTAAATTTTCAATAAAATTATTTATTAATTGATATGATTAATTTATTTAAAAAATTTATTTAAAATATTAAAATAAGACGCAAAAAAAAATAATGAATCATTTTTAAATGATTATATAGAATTTAAATGAAAAAAAAAAAAGTTTAAATAAATTTTTATTTTAATTAATTAGACTAATTAAAATAAAAATTATATTTTATATAATTAAATAAATATGAAAAATATAAATTGTTTTAAGATAATTTAAATAAAATAAATATACGTATTAAAAAATATATAAATTGATGAATTAAAATTGAAAAAAAAAGTGAATTAAAAAATGTAAAAAAAAATTATCCACGTAAAAATCATTAATTTAAGTTAAATTTTATAAATTAAAAAATATGATATGATGACAAAAAAAAAATAATAAAACTTATAAAAATAAAATTTATTTACATGAAAAAAATATTAGTATTAAATGAGATTAAAATCCTAAATTGAAAAAAAAAAACTTACACTTTTAGAAATGCAGTACAATTGAAATGTATTGAGTTAAATTATTAAAGTAAAATAAAAAAATCATATAAGCAATAAAGCTATAAAGTGATTTTTGAATAAAAAATAGACTGGTGTTGTCTAAATTATGAAAGAAAGAGCTATGAATACACAAATGATGAAAAATTGCATATGCGTAGCAAAAATAAAAATAAAAAAATTGCAAATAAATAGAAAAATGAAAAACTAAAAAAAAAAATGAAAAACAAAGCAAAAAAAAATTAATATAACGTAATACTTATACATACAAACAGCTAAGCCTACTAAGTTGATTAGAAACAAAACAGAGAAATGGGCGTAAAAAGGGATTAAGAGTTTCATACTTGCTGTGCACTAAACTATTAAAATGATTCGTATTATCAAAAACTGATGTTAAACAGCTGATGAAACACAGTGATGCAAATGGTTTGACGGGCAGATATATGCTAGACATATGCTTAGGCTTTTTAATGTTCCATAATTAAAAATTATTAACTAAGCACAGTGCAAAAGAACAGTTTCATTAGCAAGATTATTGCAGTGAAAAGTTGGTTTTGTTCAGTGATTTCGCCTTCTCTCTAGTCTAATTGAGTAGCCGAACGTGGCCATCAAACTGTTGTGCTAAAGTGCTGGGTGTAAATGCAAACTTCTTTTCTTTGCTTTTCTTTAAGATACCTGTTCTACGCCCCAATAACACACCCCGAATTTACCACCACACCCCCACCATACACCCATCAGCACAATGCGGACATAAGAGACCCTAATATACACCTGGTCGGTGGCGCCAGCATCACCAACAGCAACCAGGGGTCACGAGCGTACAATGGCTAAAACACAGCTAATATGTCAGCCAATTTAAAATCAACTGCAGACAGCTGGGTGTCTTCCTGATCTGTGCAAGTGTCTTTGCAGTTGATCCTTTCACAGCCACCGACAACCGACAACACAGATTTTAACAGCAGGTGAATGTAGTCGACTCGAAAACTTGCCCAAATTAGCCACAGAACATCTAAGACAGAAAAACACATTTAAGAATGCGTATTATTATATAGACCATTGAAAGAATGCCACCAGATTGAAAGATAAGTTGAAAAGCAAAAGCGGTAAGCAAATCAGTTGCCACAACACACGCTTAGGCTTGGCAACCGGAATGCGAGCAACCAACAGCGGCCAGTTTGTCCATGAAACTGATCACAACCGACTGCACTGATTCGTGGCCAAGGTGAACAGCGGCCAAGCAAACCATTTCAGACATTTAAGTTGCGATTCAAATTCTGCAACAATCTTGCAATAATCTTAAACCATTTCAAGCAAAGCAAACACACCATTCACTTTGTTGCCAGCATTCAAATCGCAAACAGACAAACAATTATTCAAATCCGTTCATCATTCAGATCATACTTTTCGTCCAAAGTATAATTGCAATTAGTTTACGCTCTTGTTTATCCCCTTTTATCTCGTTTGTACAAAGAACATGAATTTCGCTATTATTGTGAACAGCACAAAAAATCATTTTACTATTTCTAATAGATAATTTATCTAACATAAATAAATTTACAATGCAAATTTACTGCATGCAACTGGTGCACAAATCAGTTTATTTAAACACTCAAGAGTATAAACTCAATTTTTTTGAATAAAACTAACACAAATGCAATATGAGTTTAATAACTATTTAATCAAATTATTTAAATAAATGTTTTAATTATCTAAAACTAAAATAAATTTTATTATTTTATTTTACTTTCTAAGATTTTTCTAATATTTATTACTAGTTGTGCATCAAAAATAAAAAAATATATATAAAAGTAAATGCTATTTCTTCAAATTTAATTTCACCAACTAATTTAAAAAAAAAACATAATTAATAATTATTGGAAATTTAAATAAATTATACTTATTTCAATAACTATATTATAAACTTTTTTAATTATCTTTTCAAAAAATTCATTTTCAAAAACAAAAAAATCAAAGTAATATAAACTAATTTAATTTAATTAACAAAAATAATAATAAAAAACAAAATTATAGTTGCAAGTATTCATAAAATGAATATTTAATAAAATAAATTTTATAATAGTAATTACTAGTAAGATGTTGATTATAATCTGACCCAATTAATTCATAAAAATAAATACTAAATATAATAAATCATTGAAAGTGTTTAATCAAAATTTAACTTGTAAAAAAATTAATCACAAATAATAGATATATATAAATATCTATTTTGATACTCTATTTATATATTGGTGCAAAAATATCTTAATTAAATTTTTTCTTTTTAATAATGTCTTATAAAAGTTTGAATTAACACTTAATCAGTGCAACATATAAATTGTTTAAATAGCGAACAAAATAATGACTTTAATAAATTGCTAAAAACAAATTTTCAAACGCGTCATCTTTGTTTGATCCCTTATGGCATTTGTGACGACAAATATAAAAGATTATAAAACAATTACTGTTTTTTTTTTTTTTTTTTTTTTTTTGTTTTTTTTTTTTTTCTTTTATATATTAATTATTTCAACTGTTTACCACAAAACAACCGTCTTAAAATTGATTGTTTACATTGATTACAACGGTCGTATATACAAATGATCATAAATTAATTGATCATACAGCAATTATCAATAACATGGTAAAAACTAATATATTTATTAATATTTAAACAATTATTATAAGTTACTTATTAAAACATTAAAAAAAAAAAAAAATAAATAAATAAAAAATCATTCAAGCTTGTATCATCATGTATTTTAAACACTTTTTCAAATATTAACATTAAATGCGCACCAAGCAATTTTTACAGTTAATTTTTGGTACTTTTTTTTAAACAAAAAAAATTGTTTAATACAATTTTTTAAGTACGTAAAATTACAATTAGTTAAAAAAAACACCTGCTGCGGTTTATTAATTAATGTTTAGTCAGATTAGTTACTTAATTAAAATAGTCATTGCTTTAAAGTAAAAAATAAAATAACTATATCACAATCAGCAATTGTCACTTTAAGATTATAAAAATTATTTATTAAATATTTTTACTTAAGCTAAATTAAAAAATAAAAAAAAAATTACACTTACATTGATGAAACTGTTTTAAAAAAAAGATGAGTTGCTAATCTTAATTTATTCCAATTTTTTCATGATTTAATAATAAAAAGAAATATTTGAAGCACTTATTAAACAAAAATTAATCACAAATATTTAGAAGCTTTGCAAAAAATGTTTAACAAAAAAAAAGAAAAGATTTTTTAATTAAATATAAAAGTTCGAAGGTTTTATTTTAAATTTAAGCAGAAAATAGTTTAAAAATTGCATTAAAAAAAGGAATAAACTAAAAATGTATTCAATAATGATGTAAACTTAAATGAATATGAACACTTTAAAACAAATATTCCAATTTAATTTTGAAGTAAAATAATTTAATGGATTATCCTTTTGTCAACACAAAAATAGAAAAGTTGCTTGTCATGTTTAATCCGTTACCAATCCAAATTTGTAAGTTGAAAATATTTTTTTGCTTGATTTTGACAAATGCAAAAGTTTGAAAATAGGAAATGTAAAGAAACGAGATATTAAACTAAATTAATTTAAAATGTTAAACTAGAGAAAATAATTATAAATTTTGTTTTTGGAAGATGAAGAAAATGAACAATTAATTTAAACTGTCCACTTTATGTGCCTAGAATGAGATGCAATTGAATGGAGCATTAGCTTGTAAACACATCAAATCGATTGTGAAAGAGTAACTTTGAGTAAATGAAATTCAATTGGATACACCTGTGTGAAGTAAAACAGAAGAAAATTTGAAAAAAAGAGAGCAATATTCCACAGTTGACATTGTGTGATTAATTTGCATAACTTAGTTAAGAAACAGTTTGTTGAGTTAAGAAAATGTCAGCAAGATAAGTTGCAACCGATTGACTTAAACACTGAAAACACAAGACCAAACAGACAGAGGCACCCACCCCCAGCAAGCGATTAAGTGAAACTAAAATGATTTCAATTTTTGCATGCATTCAAGTTTGTATGGCAAAAACCAGCATCGCCTTGCGCGCCATCTGGAAAATAGTTACGCTGCCATCTGACGACCATCAGCTTCCACTTGAGCTCATTAATCTTGCCCTGTTTAAAGCAAGATTAATTTAGGGCTAAACAAAATTGCCAAAATTACAAATTATGTAAAAAGCCAAAATAGTCTAATTAATAAACACTTTGCTGGTCCTCGTATTGATTCCAACATTAATTCTTATCCAATCTCTCACTGCCATACACCTTCCGCTAAATCCTCACTTCTGTTGCATGCACACTTTTACTTTGAGCTCTCTTGTAAATAATTATTAATTTAAACCAGTCTAAGCAAACACTTAAAAATAAATTTGCTAATTTTTATTTTCTACTCATTTTCTTTTCGACTAAATTAAGTGTAAGATTCTTTAGAGTTTGGGTCATATGCACAATCTGGCAAACTAGATTTCCATAATGGCAAAATATCTGGCGGTTGATGTAAAACACACAAATATGATTACTAATTTCATCAAACAAATTTAAAAAAAAAACAACTTATTTTCATTTAATTTTAAATAAAAATTAAAAAATCACAATTTGCAAATCGAAACAAAACAGAATATACTAAAATATTAGTTTTAATCAAATGAGAAAAATGCTTTTTAAATTATAAAATATTAAAAAAAAACTATTGAATTTATTTCACTTTTTTTTTATTTATGCATTTTTGATCGTTTTAGAAGAAAACAAAGAAAATAAATTTAGATTTCTTTTTTTAAATCTTTTTTTTTAAATATTTTAATGATGAATGAATTGCAAAATTCTATATAAAATAAACAAAAATATTTTTTCCACATAATTAAGAAAATGAAAATTAAAAAACTAAATAATAGAAAATTAAATATTGCATTTAAAAAATCATATAATACATTCAATTCTTATTAGAATATTTAGAAAAAATAACTAAACTTTTAATTAATTTAATTAAAAATAAATTTTCGAAAAACATTTCATTTTATAATTTTTTAAAATTTATATTTACTTTGAAAATATTATAATATTGTAATTTATATAAATTTAAAAATAATATGACTATATAAAAATAAATCATTTATAATTAGAATAATTAAACAACTTTATACAAAATTTTATTCCGTATTTTAATTATGTAAAAGTGTATATATTTATTAAATTATACTTTTTAATAAATATACATTAAAAATTGTTAATTTTTAATAAATAAAGATCGAACAGCCATTAAAAAAAACAAACAAAATAAATAGAAATAAACATATGTTTAATTTGCCTAAAGATAAACAACTTTTATAAAAAAAAAAAAAAAAAAATTCAGCTAATAAAACAAACAAGTAAATCTAAATCCTATTTTAATTAAAAAAGAGTAAAATTAAACTTTAGGTTTATAAATATTTTTAATTATTTAATTTATTTTGTATCAATGTAAAAAATCTTGACTATAAATATTAAAATGTAATAAAAAATGTCTAATTATTAACTACTTTATATTAATAATCGGATTGTTTAATCTTTTGACATATTCTTTGTATGATTAAATGTTTAATAAAAGAAATTTGAAGTTATTAATATAATTACAAAGAAACAAAATAAATATATTAAGATCAAAATTAATAAAAAAAAAAAATAAAAAATATAAAAAAAGCAAATGATTATAATTAGTTATTGAAAACAATATAAATACTTTAAATCGGTTAATATGCTATTTTTTTTTTTGGCCATTTAAACATTAAAAAAATCCACCCAAATCTTATACAAAAAGGAAATAAAAGACCACTACAAACACACATTTGTATCAAATGTCTAAAACAGGAGTTCAAACTGATTGTGAATTAATATGGGCGTATTGACATTGTAGAATTTAATGTAGAAATTGTTAAATTTCAATTAAGCCTAAAGATTATGTATTTTCTCTATTTACCAATAATTGATAAATACATTTTTAAATCTTTCTTTAATTTTCTTTCACTAAACGGATCGAATCGAATTGTTGAATTAGAAATTGTACTCCATATTGCGTCAATATAAACACCAGCTGGGTCATAACGATGAAGGTGTATGTAATCCCATTCCCAAATTTATTACTAAACTGAACAGTTCAAATCTCAAGCTCAAAATCGTTTTTAGCTTAAATCTACTGATAAACATATGAATGAAAAGCTTATTCTTTTTAATATTTTGTTTAAGCGTGATTGAAAGTGAATTGTGAATGAAAAATATCATTAAAAAATTTCATCACTAGTTTTACATTGAAAAGTCATTTTTCATCATTTTCTTTTTAAGTTGTTTGCTAATATTTTATTTTTATAAAAATTTTATACGTTAATATTTAGTATGCGTGTGTTTAAAATAATTTACAAAATATTTATATTGTTTTAGTTTTGATTTGGTAAAAATATAATTTAGTTGACATTTATAGGTTGCTTAAATAAAAAATATACGCAGGAATAATAAAATCTAAACATTTCAAATTAAATAGTATTTAAACTTATTAAAATTATTTATAAAATTTAAAATTTAATCAAAGACATTTTTTGATTAATTAATTTTTTTATTATAAGTGTCAACAATTATAACTATAAAATTTTACAATTAATTTTTTTTTAAATGTTTATAATATTTGTAGTTATAATATTTGAAAAAAAGCAAATTTTTTTATAGATTTTTAATACAATTTTTTTTTATTATTTGTAAATGAAAAATTTAAACACACTTGAATTAAAGGCATAAAAAAGTAAGTAATTTGAATGAAAAAAAAATTATTAGTTAAAAACTTGAGCAAATGATAGACAAGCAGCAACATTCAAAGCAGACAACAGCATTTAAAATTGATCTTTAGCAACTGGTAAACAGGAATAAAGATGAAAAAAGTTTTCAAGATAAGAAAAACACATTAAACAAGTGTTTAAGCTTTGTTTAATCAATAGTAAAACTAAATATAAAAAAAAAGGAAGACAAATATTCTCAGCCATTGAACCATCTTGTAAATCATTTATTTAAGAAAACAATAATTATTTTTAATTCTTATTTACAGTTTACTAATTTTTTTAAAATGTTGCTAACTTTACAAACTGTTCATATAATTGAAAATTTATAGCCAATGTAAACAAAAATTTTTTTAATCAACTTAAAAAAAAACGATTTGATTATTGATTGACAGACTTCTATGCAAAAGTTTGATGAATTCAAAATAAAATTTAAATTTTTAATAATAAAAAAACTATTAAAGGGTCTAAAAAATTATTTTACAGATTTTTAACATTTGTAAATTTAAAATTTGAATTTATGTTAATTACAATTAATAAACAGTAGCTAAATAATGAAAAGTATATGCTTGATTACAAAAATAAAAAAAAAGCATTTATCATAATTTGTTAATTTGTCTTTTTAATCATTTATTTTTTTATATTATATGTTTCTATTTTAATTTAACTTTTAAAAAAAAATTAAAATTTATATTTTTAAACATATTTTTATAAAAAAAAAATTATATAAAACTTGATAAACGAATTCAATTACTTTTTTTTTGTAAAAATTAAAAAATAAATTTAAGATGAAATTTTTAAGTTGAAAATTTAAAAAAAAAATTAATTTAGTTAGACATAAACAAGGTGTTTCTAATGGTCAATGCATTTCACGTTTGCTGACAGTATTTTATTTCAAAACCATTGGTTACAATAACCGTGTCTGGCATTCATCTGTATTTGATGAATGGGCTGCTGTTATTCTTAAGTAAAAAACAAATGAAACAAGTGATCATAATATTACTACCTTTATTTTTATTACAACTTGCATTTAAATAAAAATAAAAGCATCTAGTATGTATTTACTTGAATGCATTTGACATTTTATCTTACGTCACATCCGCAACTACCCATAGATTTTTCTTGTCACTTTTTGTGGTTTTTTCATTTAAATCTTGACTATTTTTTTTTTTATTTTTTTAGTTTATATTCTGCTTTTTATTTCTTTTTAACAAATTATCATCTTACTTAATTTTTGTAAAGTGTATATAATGTATCATTATTAAACAGCTAAAGTTTACAAAGTGAAAATGTTATTAAGTGCATATTTTTTCTTTTTAATAAAAAAAAAGATTAATAACTTTAATAATTATTTATTATTTTTTATATTTAAATTCAGTTACATTTTAAATTAATAAATATAACAATTTAAAATAAAATTTATAAATAAAAAATAAATAAATAACATTTTTTAAATAGTTGTTTTTTCTTTTAAAAAAAATTTATGTAAAAAAATTATAAGTTTATTAAAAAATAATTTTTTTTTAAAAATAAATTTTTATTTTTTAAATTTTGAAATATCAAATAACTTTTTAAACTCGTAAATTTTTAAATACTCAAATATTTCTAAATTAATTCATTATAAATTTGAGATATTTTATTTTTTTAATGGCTTATTTAAACTAATTGTTTCCTAATTTTATCTATTTTTTAGCAGCTTTTTTTCCTTATAATATTTTATATTATGCGTACTTATCTGTTATATTTTTTAAATAAACAGTCAAATTTTAAATATTTACATATAATTTTAAACTTTAATATAATTTGTATAAATAATAACATCTAATTTAATTAAAACATTAAAATATCAAATTTAGTATAATAAAAATAAAAAAAAAATTTTTTTTTTTAAAGGTATAAACAATGATATATTACTTAATTAATATTACTTGTTAATCATTAATAAACATGTTTCTTAAATTAAAAAATTAAATTTTTAAATTTGAACATGAATCTAAACGTGATATTTTCCTGCTAAAAATTTCCTTTCTTACTTATGTTATCCGATTATCATTTGATAGTGATTTTAATATCTAACACTGATTAAGCAATTTTTCACACTATTTTACTAAATTACGTATTTATATCTAGTTGATAATTTTCTAATGTGCATGTTTGTGTTAAAATTTTAATGATGAAAATAAATGCAGCATAAAAAAAAAACAAATAAAAAATAAACTTGTAAATTAAATTGAAAATTCATTATAAAATAAAGAAATCAATGAAAAAAAAAATTTATTTTATAAAAAAATCGTTTAGTTATATAAAAATGAATTTTACAGATAAAAAAAATTTCTAATATTTAATAGATGAAATACATTTAATGATATTTTCGATATTTAAAAATTTAATAATTGAACAAAAGCCTAAACTAATTGAACTAAAGTAAACATTAAACTTGAAATCTAAATTGTAAATTGTTACAGGTAAATGATATTATAGAAAGTAAAATAAGTATTAAAGTATTAATAAAAAAGTAAATGTCAATTTTAATACGATTTTATTATTTTTAATTCCATTTAAATATATTTATAGATTATTATAATTATGTTTTTCAGTCTTTAATTTTTACTAATCTATGTTATATTGATTAAATTTTTTTTTCATTGAAATTTTCTAATAAAATTACAAACTGTATCAAATAAAAATTGTTCAAAACAAACGATTAGATAAAAATACTGATTTCACAAGTTGTTCGAACAGGGATAAAAAACGACAACTTTTTTTGTCTAAAATGGACAAAGTTATAAATTTTATTAAAAGAAAAATCACAGCATGTAGTCAGAGTTAGTCTATTTGCAACTGATCTAAACAAAAACCAAGTTAAAGTGGATGACCCAAGCAATTCAAATAAAGTAGGGCCAACTGATCTAATGTGAAATCAAGCATCACATCATTAACAAGTGAGCCGTAATTGTTTAGCTTGTATGCTAACATTATCTGTCCAGTATATTTGACATTTGTCATGTTTAATGTACTTGCTTTTACACCCCACAGTCCAAAAGTGTTTTATTTGTTTTATTTGCACTTAAATCAATCTACATTTTTTGAAAAATTCTTAATTTAATCAAACTTAAATGTCAAAATAGGCCAAGTTGATTTGCAAGTTGTATTTTCTAAATTTTAAGATAAATTAAGCCATTAATTCTTAAATTTACTTAGCTATAAATAAGTATTAAAAATAGTATTAAAAAAATAGGTAAGAAACAGGAAAAAGAAAATAAGATTGAAATTCTAGGAGAAAATATAACTTATCAATAAAAGTAAAAGTTAAAAAAAACTTTGAAAAGCAAAAAATAAATGTGTGGTCGAATAAAGAAATTGAAAATGTCGAACATACGATTAAGTATTAAATCATTTTCTTAGGCTATTTAATACTTTTGGTCTACTTACCAGTCTTAATCCCAAGCTTTTACGATGACATTGTTTTTCAGACTTTCTACCAAAGAATTTAAATTTTGCAAGAAAAAATGACATAAAAAAAAAATTAATGCAAACTTATATCATAGAAAACAAAGAAAAAAGTTGTTGAGAAAATTGTCACTAACTTATTTTAGCATGTTTTTTTTGAGATTTAAAAACTAACTGTGATTAGTAAAAAAGGATTTAAAAAGCTTTATTGTTCTTTTGTAATTCTGAAAAAAATTTAAAATTAGAATTTTGTTCATAGTTTTTAAAATAAATTCAAAATTTACAAGTTTTTTAATAAACTTAAATATTTTAAATAAATGTAAAAATTTAAATTTAAAAACGTTATGAAAATAATATAATTCAAAAATAAAAGTAAAATAAACATGTTTTTTTTAAATAAACAAATATTTTAAATTTGTAAGACAATTAATGATTTTTTATCAAAAATTTTCTATTTTTTTTGAAACTATTTTTTTATTTTTGTATTTTTATTTACTATCATTCAATTTTATGTTTTTTATTTTTTATAAATTTTTGTTTTTTATTTGATTTTTTTTTTTTTGTTTGTATTATTTTATTTTATTCATTTACTGTTCTTTTTCATGCATTCAAAATTTAGATTGTAAGTTTGTAAACTAGCATTATTTATTATATTTAGATTTTTGCAACCGGAAACGGAATACAAAACTTAATACATGCTTCCGTTTACGTTAAGTATGGAATTTTAATACTTAATATTGATAAAATAAATGCAAAAAACACTATTCGGTTTAACTATATCAGTCAATTCAAACAACGACACACATCGACATATTTTTGACCAATTGCTATTATTATATATTTTTTATTTTTAAGCACGTGTTTGGAAAAACAAATTGTAAAATAAAACCAAAAAATATTTTTTTTAACTAGTAAGTTTGAAATATGAACATTGTAAAAAAAGGATTGGTCAATAGAATGAATGTGCTAATTATATCGTGAATAAATTCTAATACAATATAGCCTTTTTTGTTTATATAATTTTAGCAATTAAATATTTAAAAAAATATTTTTGCTAATACATCAAGAAATTTTTAATTTAAAATAAAAAAAATTTAAACTTGAGTTGAATTAAAAAAAAAAATTCAATAGAATGTTAAAATTAAATAAAAAAAAAGTTTGTTTGATTATAAATAAAATTGTATCTAACCGTTAGCACATGTTCAAAGAGTTAATAATTATAAAAAAAAAATTAATATAATTTTATACAAAGCAAAATTTTAACCATTCAATAAAACGTAAAACAAACATTATTTTATTTATAAATTAGTTATATTGACTATTTTATTATTAAAATATTGATGATGAGTTTATTGTAAAACAAAATTAAAAATTAAACATTTAACAGCTTGTGAAAATGTTTTAATATCAGCATGAAATATGCAAAACTTGAAATAAAGATTTTCATTTAATTTAAGTCTATAGAAAAATTTTAATTAATAATCATCAGTGAAATTACTCAAACGTAAAAAAATTGACCATAACTTATTGCCAATTTATTTAAAAAAAAGTAATGTATCATGTTTGTTAGAAATTAAATAACTAGATAACATGAAAAAATAAAATAAAAAAACCTGATTTTAGTTAAATTCGAACTGTTAAATTAAAATAATTTAACTAAATATACTTTGATAAACTATTTTTAAAAAAAAAATATAAGAAAAAAACTAATTTGTGAAAGTTCGAATCAATAGGAATAATAGGTTTAAAATTTTGCAAGCTGTTTAGGTGCAAAAATAAAATCTGAAAATCATTTGTCTTTTTAAGTCAAAGTTTTAAAAATTTTTTTTTTTATTACATAAAACATCATCAAATCATCTAAATATCGGTTAGTGTTAACTTCATGAAAACATAAGGCTTAACATGATTGAAGTGTAGGATTAAAATTGAAATTATTTACGCTATCAAAAACACTAGATTAAATAAATTTTAATGAAAAATCTTACGTAAATTTGTGTATCCTAAAATTTTTTTTTGATGAAATTCATGAGTCGACTGACCAGCCAAGTAAATAAACAAATTTTTTTTCAGATTACAACTGTTTCCTTTTTGTTAATGTTTTAACTAAAAAGTATTTTACTATTGATCCATTAATGTCGGCACTCATTGTAAATGTTAAATAACTCTACTGCTTTTTAAAGCTCATTTATTAATCGTCTAGTTAACTTGACTGGTGCAAAATTTAAGCAAAACAAACCAAACGTGATATAGTTTGATGGACATCAAATGAAAAATTTTTAAATAATATTTAAAAAAAAATTGCGGCAACTTTAAACTTTCTGCATTAATTTATCATTGAATACCAAATAATTTTTGTTATACTTGGAGACATCAATATCCAACCACAGTTCAATTGTTTACGAATTAAACACAAAATCAAAGCAAATGATGGTGTGCAAAACAGCTTGTGCATCAAATTGGGTATCCAAACATAAACCACGAAAAACAAAACCATTGTTAAATTGCCATTTAAATTAAGTAACACGTTTTTTTGTAATATTTTTAAGTAATTTCCATTATAGTTTGTTCGTTTTTGTAAACGCACATTAGTCCAGACAATCTATATTTGATATATTTATATATAGAATATTAAATATATTTTATATATTATAAATTTAAATCTGAAGTCGGCAATAGTTAATGGCAACATCAGTTGTGGTTTTGGTAAAAAAAAAGCCAATTTTAATATGGATGTAAAATATTAATATTGGCAAATCAGTGAAAGTACTTGTGAACTTTGAAGATGCTTTTTCATCTTTTAAACAATTCAATTGTGAAAGCTTATTGAGATTTTAACAGAAAAAATAAAAATTAAAGTTTAACTTTGCCTGTGCCGTTAGGTTTAGGTTTAACGTTGTTAAACAAGTACAATTTTTTTACATTTTTTTTTTAATTTTGTTATCAAAAATGTTTATAGTTAAAGATCACTGACTAGATATGATTGCTAGAACAAGGTAACTTTCTCAAACAAAACACACGAACCGGACGTGCTTACCTAGTGCCTTGTTTGACGCAATAAGTAAACTAAGCCTGTAAGTTCAAATGGCTTTGCCCAAAATGAAAAAAATAAAATGAAAATAAGTGGAAAAAAAGATGAAAATACTAAATGTGTAAATAGTAAAGAAAAATAAAACTCAATTTTAATACTATAAAAGCAACAGCAACTTTAGCAACACAAGTGAGCAAAATAAAAAAAAAACAAAAACAAATGAAAATACCTTTTTTGGTTTGTTGGATATTTAGCAAAAAACTTATTGAATTATGCCAACATCTTGTAGTTATCCAAAAAAATACATCTGATTTATTTTGGCCAAAAACTGGTCAAATCGGACGTCTAAATGCCTCTAAAGCGTGCTTAAACAAATACTTTATTTTGACCAAGTAATCGAAGCAGAATCAAAATTAACTTAAAATTAAATTAAATTTTTTCATAGTTAATACAATTCAAACAACCGCCAAAACAATTGAAGTGCTATATTTACTAAATAATGTGTCTTTATTTTGCCATTGTTTTTATTAAACTTTTACTAAAGTTGATCTAATTTGAAATTTATGAAAATTGGCATGTTTAAAAACACGCGTTACCAAACAATGTTCAATTTCAATGTTAACACGTGCAAGCTGTTTCAAATGTCTGTTAAGTTATTTTTTTTTTTCATCATCTTATTCTTGTTATTTCATGTTAATGTTTATTGCTAGCAAAATTTATAAAAAAAATTAGGCAATACTTTCTTTTCAAGCTTAAAAATTTTAAATTTTTAAATTTTGGCCAAATTTGAAATTAAATAAATATGAGTTAAATCAAAAAATAATGCTAACTACAAAAAAAAAAAAAAAAAATGTTTAATAAAACAAAAGCTACCAAATGCACTGGAACAGATGTAAGAAAATGATGTAGAAAAAAATCACCTTAATATGTAAAAATATCTACTAAAAAACAATGCAGAAATAAAAAGGAAGTTAGAATATTAATGAATATAAAAAAAAATTAATAAAATATATAAGAAAAAGTTTAAATTATAAATTTTTAGGAATCTAATTTTTTTTTGTTAAATCAAGGTAACTAAGCATTTTTTAAAAAAAAATTATTTCAAATTTGACAAAATTATAAAAAGTTTAATTTTAAAAAAAACAAACAACAAAAAATGCTCAGTTTTACCAAAATGGTTTTTTTTAAAAATAAAAATTGTTGTGATGAAAACAAAGCCAACCACGAGCACGATACAGTTGGTTGAAAAAAAAAAATTTAATGAAAAACTAAGAAGGCGACAATTTGTTTGATTGCAAACCAAGCAATCATTTTTAGTTTTTTAATAAACACACCCCTAACATTTGTAACAAATGCTTGGTTAAATCCATTTGGTTATAAAATGATCGTAACATGCATCACTAATCCTTTTTACATTGTAAATAAATGAAACGTGAACACAGTAACTAGAAAGTTATTCTAGTTTTTGATGTTTAAAACTTCTTTAAAGGATAGTTGAATAAGCTTATTTTTTAATTATAGGTTTGATAAAAAAATTTAATTATCAAAAATAATTTTTAGAATAATTAAATAAACAAAAAAATATTAATAAATATTTACAGTTCTAATAAATTCTAATAATAATTTTAAATTCAATTAATTTTTATTAAAATTCTACTTAATTTATTAAATTGAATACTAAAAAAAATATTAAATGCTATACAAAAATTTTAGATATGAATAAAATATACCAATTATAAAAATTTAATTTAAAAAGTAATATTTATATATATTTTTAAATGAACAAATTTTAAAATTTACTTTTTAATTAAATAATTTTTTAAAACAAGGTTTAATTAAAAATTTAATTTTTTTATTATTTTATATAAAATTTTTTATAAACATTATACTGAATTATATATTTTTGTAAATATATAAAAAAATGGATAAATAAATTTATGCAAAATCAAACAAAAGCTTTATTAATTTTAATTTAATAAAGTGAATTAAAATTTCTTTGAATAACAAAGATTAAAAGTTTATTAAAAGATTTTTATTTATAATCAGTGTATAATATGATATAAATTGACTTTTATCAACTAACGTGTAAAATCGGTATGATAAAAAAAAATGCAATTAAATTTAATTGAATTTTGTTGCATATTTTTACCTAAGTTTTAGTATAAATATTTTTATTTAACATTTATTATCTCTATAAAAAAAAAGATAAAGATATTCATTTGTTTTTTATTTAGACAAAGATAAATTATAATAAAAAAAAAAAAATTAATGTCCACTACATTATTGTATCTATTTCATTTTTTTTTTATAACATAGTTATTAATTTTTTATTAAAAAAAAAAATTATTATAATATCAATAGTAATTCTTTTTAAAGAATTTATATTTTTTTAAAATTTGAAGATGCAATTTTTAAAAATAAAAGTTATGCCAGTAAATGCTAAAAAAAATAATTAAACAAAAGCCATAAGTTTATTTAATTAAATATGGCTAAAATGAAAAACAAATTGCGAATCAATTAAGAAGAAGAAAAACAAACAAATAAAATGAGAAATAAGCAAAAAAAAAAAAGAAGAAGGCAAAAGTAATTTAAACAGGACAAAAGCATCTTGATGAGATGCTGACACAGTTTATCACATGCGTATCATTTTATGTTAGTTTGGTGAAGATTTATCACATCAAGAATAAATAATCAAAAACAAAACAATAAAACTGATAAAACTGGCCAAACAAATGTTTGTTTTGTAGCCTAAACTTTTGTTTGAAAAAATACTACTTTTAAAGTGTGTTAACCTAAAAATAAAAAAAAATCAATTGTTCAATCAGACAAAACCGCAATTAAAAAATTCAGCCAAACTGAGATTAAATTGTGCTTTTAATTGAATTAAAGCAGCTTTTGAATTGCAAATTATGCCAAAATTAGTAGTTAATATGACTAAATACCAAAAAAAAATTTAAATATAGTAAATACCATCTTAGCATAATAATCTGATCAATAAATTTTTTTATAAAAAAAAATTAGGTAATTAAAAATTAAAATAAAATAAAAAAAAGTTTATTATATTTTATAAATCTTTTAATATTGATTGAAAAATAATTTTTTTAATTTAAGTAAACTTTTAAACGATTCTAATTTATAAAGTTGCCAAATTAACAAAAAAGATAAAATCTAGATAAAACAAAATTATACGTACGTATTATTAAAATATAAACTAAAATAAAAATAAAATTATTTTTTTTTACTTTATTTTTTTTTTTAAGATTTTATTTAATTTAATCATATTTTGTTATTTTTTTTTATATTAAACTATGTTAATTACTTAAGAATTATAAAATAAAGTCAGAAACTATGTTTATAATCTTTGTTAAAATTATAAAAACAATGCAGACTAAAAAAAAACGTAAAAAAAAATATTTAAAAAATGAAAGGTGCATTGGTAATATAAAAAAAAATGCATTGTATATGATTAAATAAAAAATGAAAAGAAAACTTATAACTAGTTAAAAAAAACTCATAAGTAAAAAAATAAACTTTATTGAAACTTTTCTTGCTTTAATGTATTAAGCAAGTCAATTAAAATACAAACAACTGTGAGTAAATGAGTTAAATTTAAATGAAAAAAATATATAAAAAAACTCAAATTAACAGTTTAATCTGCAAAAAGTTAGTTTTATTCAAGAATAAAACGTAAATTAGAAAGATTTTTTAACTCGTTTCTCTTTGAATTTTAAGAAATTTGTCTTTGTCCCTTGTGACAAAATGGTTATAGCAACAAACGTTTGGAAGCAGGTGTTAAATTGATAGAGCAATTTGTTTATTTTTAAAACTAAATTTAAATGAAAATATCATCAATTTTTAAACGTTTGTTTTGAGTTTAATTGTTCTGCAAGTAGTTTTATCTGCACCCGCACTTTTTTTTATGCAAATGATAACTGTATATATTTTAAATAATTTTACTTTAAAGTTCACTTTTGAATAAACTTAATAACTTTTATAACTAAAAAAGATACCTTAATGAATACATATTATAAATGATTGGTATAGAAAAACTAAAAATAAATTCTTAATATTTTTCAATGCATCAATCAATGTTACCTACCATCTGGTAAACAGTCATTGGTTTTTAAATTTAAACACAATTTATCACTTTTCTATTTGATTAGTCACAGGATTGCAAAGCTTCTTTACTTGGTTAAAATAACTACAAATCCCACATTAGTATCAATAGTTATTATTAAAAAGTCTTGGGTGATCATCACACAAACTATCAGCAAATTGCTTTAGATAAAAATATAAAATTAACTGGAAATAAAATCTATTACCAGATTAAATGCATTACATTTTGACTAGTTGAATTGATGAAGGTTCATGTCGGATTAGGTTAATGATAGAAAACAGGTGTGCTAGCGATGAGTATTTTACTAATATATTATTAACAAGCTA
This sequence comes from Pyemotes zhonghuajia, assembly GCA_025170145.1. Lineage (NCBI taxonomy): Eukaryota > Metazoa > Arthropoda > Arachnida > Trombidiformes > Pyemotidae > Pyemotes > Pyemotes zhonghuajia. The sequence continues at coordinate 7,970,516 of CM045844.1, read as the reverse complement.
AAATTTATGTACCAACTATAAAACATTTTCTCAAGTTATTCAAACGACTTAATATTATTTCATTGTTTGCAAACAAAATTTGTTCTTTATGGATTCTTAGTTCTGTTTCCCTGCAAATGTTTGGCCAAGCAAATAAAGTCCTATTAAAATAGTTTTTAATTGCCTAATATAAATGCGTAGAAAAAAAAAACAAAAGTCAATTAAGATTTAATAAAGCTGTTTGAATTCATGTCGAAAATAAAAAATTATGAAACCAGTTAAAAATGCATAAATATATTATAGTATGATAGAAAAATTACTAAATTGAAAACAATTTGAGGTTGCAAATGAAAATTTTAGACAATTAAAACTATGATAATTTTTTTTAAAAATACATTATTTAATTAATTATATTAACGTATTATTACTGTTTTTAAAAATTGATTTTATAATTGATTACTAAAATTAAATTTAATTTAATTAAAAAAATTAAAAAATAAACTAATTTAATCATTCAAATTTAATTAGTTTTAAAATAACTATTTTTTAATAATAATATTTAAAAAAAATTTTCTTTTGTTTAATAATTGTCTAAAATCTCGATGGCGTCATAAAAAAAAAAAATAATACTAAAAAATATTAAATTAATGAAATAAATAGCAATAAATAATTTAATTAAAATAATTCTAGTTAAATTATTTTATTAGACAGAAACCAACTAAGTGCTAAGAATAATATTTTATAAATAAGCACCCTTATTTAAAAAAAAAATTAAAATAATGATTAAATTTAAATTTCAGGTCATTTTTTTTTAGTAAAAAATTATTTCTCTATTCTTAATCACTAAATCAATTTTTAACTAAAATATATATTTTTTTTTAAAACTAGTTATCTATAATAAAAAATAATTTTTAACAGCATTTAAAGCAATCAAATTACATTAAATTTGAATAAATTGTAAAACTTCTACCTAAACTTTATATATAGTTTAAAAAGAAATTGAAACGGAAAATTTAGATTTGTTAACATAAATTTAAAAAAAAAATCTAAACGTGTGATTATTTAGTTAAAACAATTGTGGTCAACTATTATATTTTGTGATTAAACAATAAAATAACGGTTAATATAACTGATAGTATTAATAAAACTACTTATCTATTATATTCAAATTAAAATCTATTCTTATTTTGATGCTTTAAAAATAATAAACTAAAATTAAAATTAAATTTTTTCAATTATAAAAAAATAATAGAAAAAGAAGAAAATTAGGTAAAATTTATCACAATATATATTTTAAAAAGTTAGAAAAAACTAAAAATTAATTTTTGTTTTTTTATATTTAAAAAAAATATTTTCAATAAAATAAAAAAAAATAATTCCATTTTACACGAATAATCTATTATGATTTTTAATAATTAAATTTTTTAATCTAAATTTGTTTGTTTTTTTTTAATGAACAATTATGTTTTATTATTATTTATCTAATTAAATAATTAAATAAAATAATTTTAAAAAAAATTATAAATTAAAATTTAAATAGAAAATTAAAAAAAGAAATAGTGATAATAAAAAAAAACTAAATGTTCATATTTAAAATTTTTTATAAATTTCTTTTTAATTAAATTATATATTAAAATATTTTTAATAATTATTTTGAATAATAAAAAATTGAAATTTTTTTTTTATAAGTTAAAAAATAAATTAAATTTAGATGAAAAATATTACTTATAAAACAAAATTAAATCTGAAATTTAAACCTGTTCAAACTTGTTGAATATAAAATCAAAAAAATAATAAAACTATTTTGAATAAAAACTTTAAAGCGTTTTTTTTTTTAAAATGATGTAGATAGCACAATTTAAAAATATAATGCAAGACTATTAAAATATTTAACAATCGAATAAAAAATTATTTAAATAATTTCGAATTTTCATGTTTAATATATTGACCGATCAGTTTTTTTTTTGTTAATTATGATTTATGGTGAAAGTTCAAATTATTCAAAGAACATTTTATTGTATACAAATATCTATTTTAAAAAATAGTTATTTAAATCAGATAAATTGTTAAATGATTTTAAAAAAATAAAAAAATATTTTTATGGGATAATAAAAATTATGAACTAAAATAAAATAAATGCAGGTTAAAATTTTAAATAATTTAGTATAAAAATATCATTATATTAAATAGAACTAAAAAATAAATTTTAATTATTAAATTATCAAAAATTTTATGTTATAAAAAATTTATTGAATAAATTCAACAAACAATATATAATTCAATGTTAATATAATTTATATTATAAATTAAGCTTTTATTTAATAAATTGATTTTTTTTCTATAATAATTATACATTTTAAACAAAAATACACGTATTTATATTTTATTCATATTTTATTTTTTGTTTTAGTCTATATAAAATTTGAATAAAATTAAAATTATATGTAAAAATATAACGGAATAAAATGAAACAAATAGATTGAATATAATAAAACAATACATTTAAAAAATACTACAAAAAAAAATTTACATAGCATTTATAAAATTACTTATATTTAAATTTATTTTTTAGGATTGTTTTAAATTTTACAAAATTTTATTTTTTTTACTTATATGTAAACAATCTAAAAATAAATTTGTTTGTTACACTAACATTTACAAATCTATTCTTACCTAAATCAACCTATTATTTTATATTCAAAAATTGTAAATCCATGGGAACATATCTATAGAAAGGCAATCGAACATAAATTAAACTGTTTTACAAAAAATCTATAATTCTCAAATACGTTCACGCTTTAGTTTGTTGAATGTATTCGGTTTTAAATCAAACACGTTTATTTTTTTATTTTATGTTATGGTAAAATGTGTTTAAAGTATTTTTGGATTAACAGAGATTTAAATCTGTTATTTATATTATCATTTTTTACTATGTAAATATTTAAATGGTTTCTAGTTTATTATTTTACTAATATTTAACTAATATTATACTAATATTTATCAATATTATACTAATATACAATGTAAGACAAACACTTATAAAGTTTTATTTTAATTTTTAAAAATATTTTTACGAAATATTTATTTAATATTTTACTTTTTTTATTTTTATTTTTTAATCATATAAAACAAATCAAAACCCATGTTTCGTTTAAATCATTAAATTCGAATTTGATTCTACAAAAAAAAATAAATAAATAAATAAAAATTAAAGATCATTGGTTATATCAAAGTTTTGATAGCAAATATAAAGTATTCTTTTTTTTAAGCTTTAGAAATATCAATTTAAAACATTCTAAGAACTTAGTCTAACTTAACTTCTTTTTTATAGTTGACGCCCTTTTCTAGGCTATTATCTTTTTTTAGACCGTTTACACATTGCGGCCTGTTTTAAAAACATGTTCAAGTCCATTTTTGTAGTAACTAAACGTTATCATGTATTTGGATGCCAAGTGTTCACTTTTTTCAATCAATTTTTTACAATCGTATAGAATAAATATAATTTTAATGTAACGTTATTATTGTTACGTGTGATGATATATTATTAGTAATCGTTACATATTTTTATTAATATTTGAATTTCATAAATAAAAATATAAAATTCCAATGTATCATATGTAGAAAGTAAATAAAGGTAAACAAATCAAGTTTTATATTATTTTTTCATCAAAAATTTAATAAATTTAAAAAAAAAAAATAATAAATGTCTTAAATAAACGAACCGTTAGTAAATAAAAACAAACAAAACTTAGAAACCGGCAAATTGTTATTACTATTAAGATTGTAACCAAACTTTCAATCTATATGATGATAGTTTAAAATAAAAATAAACTTTTAACCGCCAAATTAAGCAATCGAAAAAAAAAAGTTATTTACGATTTAGTTTAGTTCAATTATAACAAAAATTATCTAAGTTTTAAAATTAAATTGTAAAAAACTTTTCTATTAAATTAAATGTTATATTAAAGATTCAACAAGATAACAGTTTATAATACGATTTATTTAGTTTATTTGTTCAAAATTTAAACAAAGATTATAGTTCAAATTAATTTTATAATTTAGAATTATTAAAAAAATATTTATTTTTTATTTAAGTAGCTTAAAGGTTTATTAAAATAAAATTTATTTGATAAGATTAAATAAACTAGTTAATTTAAAAAATTTGTAATTTAATATAATTAAAATTAATTAAATAAAAAATATTTTTTATTTTATATTTATTTTAAATATTTAAATTAATTTTAAAATAATTATTAAAACTTATTATATGAAATTTATTTTAATTAAAACAAAAATTAGTATTTTATAAAAGTTTTAAAAATATTTAAGTTATTTTTTTTTGTTTTTTAATAATTATTTTTTTTAAATATAAAATTTCAGACTAAAATTAAACAAAAATAAACAGTTTATTTAAATGAATAGATTTATTTACATAAAAGATAAGATTTGCATAATGCTAATTCTAAAATAAAAAGTTTTTTTATAGTGAATAAAGTTTAAATTAAAATAAAAAGTATAAAAAAAGATTTGAATATTATAGTGCAAAGCTCATTTTCAACCTTGAATTTAACCTTTTAACTTATTTTTAAATAAATATTAAACTTTTTTTTAATCAAGCTTAAAATTGATCAATTTACTAGATCTATTATCAAGCAGATTTTAACTTGTTTGAAATTTAAGAAACAAATAAAAATTTATTGTATCTAAATAAAAAATATTTAATTTAAAATTTTTTAACGGATGTGATTATAAAACAACTCTAAACTAAATTAGCTGTCTAGGCAAAAAAAGTCGTTTATTTTTGTTAAACTTGGAATTTTAAAAATTAGATATTTATTTAAAATACTTTTAAATTTAAAATAAAAAACTTAAATTTAAAAAATATTAACTGTTAAAAAATTAGATGTCTTAAAAAAAATGTTGAATTAAAGCAAGATCGATATCTAACATATAAAAAAAAATTTAATAAAAAAAACAATTGTAAAACAACAAAATATTTTACTTAAATTTTTAACATTGTTTAAAAAAATAAATAAAAACCTAAATAAATTTGAAAATCAAATTTTAATGTTTTTTATAAAATATTTTAATGATTATTTTTTTAAAATATATAAATACATATTGTAAATACACTATATAACTATATACACTATATTAACAATTAAAAAATTAATTATTTTTGTCTTTTTTTTAGATATAACTTTAAAAATTTGCTATATTTTTTAAAAAACTATTTGATGTTAACTAATATTTATCTATTAATTTGTAAATATTGAATTTTTAAATAATCCGTATTTTTTAAATAAAAAATTTTAACGATGACATGTTTGAAAAAATTATTAAAAATTTTGTTCAAACAGCTGGCCTAAATGTTTCAAAATATTTTTATGTAAATTATTGACTAAAGAAATATTGTAAAATATTTAAATATCAAAGGATTTAAATATTTATAAATTTTTTTTTTACATAGAAATTTTTAAATTTTCAAATTTTCAAACGTGATTTTAAGAAATATTCTTTGATTTTTGTTTTTTATAACATTTGAATTGCAATCAGCATCAATGCGTAAATAAATTTGTAGAAATTTTATTTAAAATTTTTCTTTACATTTTTTTTTATAATAAAAAGTTATGTAAACATATTAATTTTTATAATAGTAAAAAATTAAAAATTAAGCAAAATAAAATTTTAATTGAGATTAATTTTAAAAAAAAGAGCTAATATATTTAAATTTATAACATAAATGATGATTTAACATAAGCAATAGTATGAACTGTTTAGATAAAAATATTCAAGCAAATATTATCAAAGCAAATTTTTATAAATTTTGAAAAAGTCAATGTTAGATTATTAAAATGTTAAACAAAAATAGTAAATATAATTAATATAATACAAGTAACACTATAAATTTAAAGTACACATGTAAAATAAATCTAAAATACGATTGATAATATCTAACTTTATCAAAAAATATTTTAATGTCAAAAAATCTATTAAGAATATAAAATATAAATAAATAAAAATTTAAAGATTTTTTGTAATTTCAATTAAAAATTAAATTAGAAAATACTAACAAAAATATAGAAATGTATTATAAATATTAAGTAACTAAGAAAAAAAAAATATTATTATATTGAAATTTTAAGTTTATTATTTAAATTAAATAATAACATTTTTTAATATTTTAAGAAATTAAATAATAATTATTTTTATGTTTTTTATTTATTTGATGTTAAGAATCACTTTGTTTGAGAGAAGAGTTTCTTCTGACCAGACTTTAACGGAGATATTTGCCCTCCATTCAGCCAGCAGGCTCTCGGTAAATCTTGGCGGTTTCTGCATGGTTTCTTCCTCTTTTATTACATTTTTAAGAAATTTTTCCTTTAAATAAAGAGGAAAGTCTTAAAGATTAGACACTCCAAAATATACACCTAACTTATATTTTTTATTAATTTAATTCTTTGTTAAAAGATTGTTTTTGTATCTAAATAATAAAGCTATGTATTCTAAGGAAGATAATGTTCTAAAATCTAACTCATCTAAAGCTAAAGCACAACATTTGATCTTTTATAAGTTTTATAATGTATTAATATAAATTTAATATCAACAAATAAACTTTGGTGTATTGCTAAATGAATATAATAACTTAAAATATCTTGTATATAATTTTAATTGCATTTAAAATATGTAATGAAGTAATACACAAAAACAATGGATTTATAACTCTTACTTTATTATTATTTAAATTTAACAAAAGGTATAAAAACACAATACAGAATGACTGCTATTTGCTGATACTTTTTCACTTTTTGAGCTTACTTGCCTGTTTTCTTGACAGCTTTTAACTTATTTGTTAATTTTTTATTTCTGAAATTTCTAACTATTTCCTTAGACTAGTCTTTAAAAATACTATTAGTAGTATATAAAAAAATCTCGTCCATTTTATATAAAAAACCTTCCATAGCCTAATGAGACATTATCACAATGCTTGAGTTTATAATAATAACTATTAAGATTCTTTCTTTCTAATCTCAAAATTAGCTTTACCTTAGAATTTTTTCAAAGTCTTCAAATTATTTACAACATCTTATAAAACTACATTTGTCTAAAATATATTAAATTTAAGTAAAGATATTACAAATTTTATTTAAAAATAAAAAATAAAAAAATAAAATAAATGTTATAATGAAGTTTAAAAATAAACTGCAAAATTAAATAAATAGAATAAAATTTTTGAAAATAAACTAAAAGATTTATGCATTAATCAAAAAATTAAACAAAAAATAAAATACTGAAATAAATTTTATTTAAAATTTATGTTTCAAAAAAATATACTTTAATTATAAACTTTATTTACAATTAAAATTTATTAAAATATTATTAAATAATATTATCCGTAAAATAAATTTAAATAAAAAATAAGTTGTGTTTAATTGTTAAATCTAACATAAGTAAAGCCTAAAAAAGCTCTTTCAAAATGTTGAAAGAGAGAACTTAGTAGCAGATATGTAACAATTATAACTAATTCAATAACATTACAACATTCATATAACTTAATAATTTGATAAGAAATCTCAATTTACTTACTGAAAGCAAAAATTTAAGTTACGACCATTTAAGTGATTACAAAAGTAAATAAAAAAAACTGAAATAAACTTATATCACTTAACTTTAAAACTCAGTTAATAAAATATATTTTTAAATTTTAAAATTCTCAAAATTTTATTTTCACGTTTTTAGAATTTTAGATTTAAATTAAAATTTTTTAAAAATCCTAAATTATTATTACAATATATTTATTAAAAAATAAAATACATATGTATTGATAATTTATACTTTTTTTATCAGATTTCTTTATTTTTAATTATATATTAAATTTAATTTTATGTATAAATTAGATTAAAAAATTTAAATATTCTTAAACTAATTAAAACTTATTAAAAATTAATTAATATTCAAAAAAATTAAAGAAATAATTTTTTATTAATAATTTTATTATATATATTAAATGATTTATATTAAAATTTTTAAGCCATAAAAAATTTAAAAATTATTTTTATAAAAAAATTAATTTGATTTATCTTTAAATATTTTTTTTTTTTCTTTTAATCAATATAAATATATTATATAGAATAAAAAAAAACTAAAATTAATATTATCATTATAAAAAACTAAAACTTGTTACTTGCAAAACAAAAAGTTAAAAAAGATAAATACTAATAGAACAATTATTCATTATAATAATTATTTTTATATATATTTTTTGTTCGCTAACATTTTAATTTGTTAAAAGGAAAAATTAAAATAAATGGACATTTTTTATACAATTAATGGTGCAAATCCAATATGTCGAATAATAATGTAAATTGCTAGTATAATTATATAAAAATTTATTTGATACAAAGCACTAAAATTAAAATGTACTTTTTAAGAAGCATTTAATAAATTGTATAAATATTGTTCTATATATTGTTGTAAAAAATATATATATATATTTAAACAAAAGTTAATCAATTATTGGTAAAAATAAAAAAAAAATAATATAAATTAAATAAAATAAAACTTATATATTTAAATATATATTTGATTAAATAAATTAAAACTAAAAGTGTAGCTCGATTACTATGGCTAGTAGTTTAATTTAGCAAAAAAATTTTTTGAAAATTAATCGCGTTAACTTAAGAGCACAATTAAGGTGCTATAAAATAAAGCTAAACAAACTAGACATATTAAATTTATACTAATTGAAAGTTTCTAATACATGTTATTGACTTTTTTTGATGATTATTAATTTTTTTTATGTTTAATACTTGTTTTGTATTGAACACATAAAAATAATAAAATTATTTTTAATAATCAATATAATTGACTTAAATTAAACATTCATATAAATAAAAATAATTATTTGTATTTTGAACTATTTTGAAAATTCTAAATTTATTGTTTCTATTTTTATTATAAAAAATAATTAAAAATTAAATTTTATAAATGCACATTTAAATTTTATTTTTTAAATATATTTTTTTAAAATACTTTTTTATTTAAATATTTTTTTTTTAAATAATTTTTCTAAAATTAAAAAAATTTATAAAAACAATATAGAAAACTAATTGGATCTAAATTTTTTTAATAAAATAACAATTTATCAATGTAAGCATATGTAAGCAAGAATTTGTTTATTTGAAATAAAAAAAAAACTTTAAGTAAATATTTGAAACTTTTAAAATTTAAATATATGAGAATATAATTGTGTTAAATTTTAGTTGAAAAACGGATGTAGTTTTTTTTTGAAAGCGGTGTTTTTTTTTTATTTATAAAACAGTAAAAGACTGATCATGTTTTAAATAAACATTTGTGACGTCTAGTGCTAATATTAATGCTAATCATTCATTTTTAAAAAAAAAAAAAAAAACTTAAAATAAGTTAAATCAAAGTCCATGAGTTTATAGTTTATGAGTAAAAAATTTATCCATTTAAACTAAGTTAAAATTAACTTAGGTAAATAAAAAATATAATAAAAAATTTATAAAATGTTTAATCGATTAAAACTTAAAAAATGTCAAAAAAAATATAAAAAAAAAATAAATTTTTTATAATGAATTACTAACTTATACTTAATAGAATTATTAAATTATTAAAAATTAATAATTAATTTTATAAATAAAAAAATAAATTTAAAAATTATATATAATAATTCCATTACTTTTGATTGTTTAATTAACAACAAAATTATTCCAATTAATCTAATCTAAATCATAATATAATTTAATAATTTTCTGTTTTTCTTTATAATGTTATATTAAATTATAATTATAAATTTGATTAAATATTTAAACTAAATTTATATTTAACCTTATCCTAATTTTCGAAATTGTAAAGATCTATTGTAGATTCTACTATTAATTTTTGATATTATTTCAATAATATAAATTTAAAGTTATTTGTATTTTAAAAGATATGTTTTAATAGTTTAATAAAAAAAAAAATATAATTATTGCAAAAACTTAACAAATTCATTGAAAATCATAAGAGGTATATTTGTTGAACAAAAAGTTTTAATAAATCATTCAAATAAATATAATTATTCAATATTTTTAAACATCAAAGTCTTTGATGTTTTCATTTTTAATATTAATTTCATTTTTAAATATTAATTAAAATGCATTCGTCTTATTAAACTTAAAATTATTAGTACGCAAAATATTAAATTTTTAAGTAATTTTTTAGTGTTTTTATATATTCTATTAAATAAGTGTTCATTTAAAGAAAAAATTAATTTAATATAAAGTTTATTTAAAATTATAATATAATTAATTAAAAAACAGTAATAATATTTTCATCAAATAATATATAAAATAAAATTGTTCAATTAATAATTATGATTAAAAAAAATGCTTACCAAAAAGAACAAAATATTAGCTAATTTGTTTTATTATGAGAAAACGGAAATAAAAAAAAAAAATTAAAAAAAATTTAGTGATAAAAGTTAAATTTTAAAAAAAGATAAAGTTTAAGTAAACGTATAAATCCTAACTCAATTGATAGTTGTTTAATGTTTAATCATGTTTAAAAATAAAAACAATCTTATTATTTTTAAATAAAAAAAAAATTATATATCATTAAATAAAAAATAATATTAATTTTATAATATTAATTTTACAGTATAGAAAAATTAATTATTTTATATTTTATTTTAAATTATTTAATTTAATTTAAATTATTTATTATTTATTAATTTTTTGCTTTGCAAAAAAAAAAAAAATAGTTATAAAAACATAATAAAAATAAAAAATTAACGGAAATAAAAAAAATTGTCAATACATTGATTGTGACAATCAAAAAAATTTAATAATTTCAAAATAAAAAAAAATTATTTTTTTAAATAAATAACTTAAAAATTAATTAAAATATAATTAATTAGCTTAAAAATTAATCAAATTTTGATATAAAATAAAATTTTTTAATTTTTACATCTATTAATTTATATATTTTTGTATAAAAATTTTTTTATAATTTAATTGCTTTTGTTTTAATTTATTTTTTTATTTTAATTAATTTTTAAATTCAAAATATTTATTTGAACTCAAAAATTTTGAAACATTTAAATACAAAAAAAATTTTTTTAATTAACTTTAATATTATATTTATTTTAGAAATTTACTTTGTTATTAATTAATAATTTATAATTTAATTTAAATATATAAGTTATTTTAATCTAAGATAAATATTTAAAAAAATTAGTTAAATCATTTGGAACATTATTTTTTCCTAAAAATAATTAGCTAAATTAAAAAAAAAATACGATCAATCGAGTCTAATTGGTTAAAGATCCATCTATAAAATGTACCTGATTTTATTATAATAAATAATTTGAAATTGAAAAAAAAAATTTTGTTATAATTTTAACAAAATGCTTTTTGAATTTTAATTCAAATAACCATCAAATGTATTGTAAATAAAAAACAAGAAATTGTTAGGAATCAAAAAATTATTGAAAAAAATAAGTTTTTTTTTTTATTTAACGATAAATAAACAACTCACTTATTGACCACTATGTGGTCGCTTAAGTAATTTATTTTTTCTGTTCAAAAAAATCTAATTGATTAATCATTAAAAAAATTAACTAAAAAACAACAAAATGTAACAAAATTTGGATATTAATAAATTTAATCAAGTTTACAATAAATTGTATTTTATTTAAATATAAAAGTTAAATATAATCTTTTATAATATAAGTACTGGTTTAAATTTCATTCTATTAATGTAAAAATAGCAAATATAATAAAAGCTTTAAGTCAATTAAAATAAGTAATACCGTGAAAACAACAATAAGGCTAATCAGCTAGACAGAACTGAATACTGAAAGAAGGAAAAGTTTATTAAATATTTAAAAAGTAATTTCCGTATTTTGAAAATATATTATAAACCAGTTTAAACTATTCAATTGACAGTGAAAAACAATATCTTAACCTAGAAAAATTATAAAAATAAAGTAAATTAAATGTTAAATAAGAAAATGATCAAGGTTAAAATTAAATAATTTAATCCAAAATGCTTACTCATAAACCTGATAAAAACATTAACTAGAAAACATCTTTTGTATAAAACCATTATCTACTAGCATTATTTTTTTAAAAAGTCATTATTAAAGTAATTATTAAATTTATTTTATGTAGTAAATATGACAAAAATAAAGTAATTAACAATTAAATTAAATTTATTTAAATTAATAATTTCAAATTTAATCTCAAAAATTTGATTTTTTCTCATATTTAAGAAAAATATAAATTTCAAAAATAATAATTTCGAAGTTAGTTATATATTTTAAATAATTTTTAATTATATTATTTTAATTCTATTTATATTATTATATTTAATAAATAATTATTTATTCAAATTTTTGTAATAATAAAAATAATTTATTTTTTATATCTAATAAATATAAATAGTTACAAAAATAAAATAAAAAATAAAAATCAAGGTCAAATAATTTTATTTTTATAATAAAAAAATAATTAAATTTTTGTTAATAAATCATTTTTAATGAAATTACATATTAAGAAAATAACTTAAAATTTTAAAAATCTGTAAGATATTTAAAAATAAATTTTATATATAATTATACTAGTTTACATTAGAATTATTTAGACAAAAAAAAAAATAAAAAAATTACAAGTGGACTTGATTTAACTCTAGAAATATACCCTGTAGCTAATAAAAACTAAAAATGAACATTTGATATTTAAAAAAATCCTTAAGGCTTTTTGTGGTAAAAATAAATTTTTTATTAGAATACAAACGTATGTTGCTTTTTAATTTTATAACACCCGCTAGACAAATTGCAAAACTAAATTTATAGTTAAATTCATTTAATTATTCTTTGATTTTTTTTTCTATTTTATAGATGTTTAATTTTAATATATAAAGTAAAAAAATTACCTAAAAAAGATAATTTTTTTATTTGAGATTAATTATAAAGAAAATATAATTTTATATAATTATTAAAATAGTATTACTCTTAAAATATATATTTTTTTATTAATAAATTAAATTTAATTTAAAATAAAAATGAAAATTAATTTATTGTAAAAAAATTTAATAAAAATTTTATTAAAAATAAAAAAAAATTATTAAAAATTTAAAATAATTTTAATTTTATATTTTTAAAAATTGTGTCAATCAAGATAAAATAACGCAGTTGCTTAAATTTAAATTTAGTTTAGAAAACATTTAATCAATTGAACACGCATGTATAATTAATTTCAATTATATGATTAAAGTGTTTAAATCTACAATTGAAATTATTAAAAAAAATAAATGAGATTGAAATAAAAAAAACATTATTTTTTTTTTAAAAAAATTAATAAAAAAGATTTAACTATAATAATACGAATTTTATCAATTGACATTTACAATATTAAGAAAATACATTCAAATTATCAAGTGGTCATGAATTTTGAGTAAATTGATTAAGACTAATTTGTAAACATAATTTACAAATGTAAAAAATGATGGTGATTATATTTGTTCAATTTTTTAAACTTATAGTAAAAATAAAATAGGGGTTTAAACAGTAGAAAAAACAAAAACCATTGACATTGAGTTTTGACATTATAAAATTAGTTTATTTCAAAAAGGTGAAAAAATTTTAGTGAAAGCGTTAGATCAGTTTAAAGTGTCAATCGGTCACTAACAATTTTTTCTTTAAAAACTAAATTCTAAAATTAAAAAAAAAAAACAAATAAAAGTTTAGTTAAAATAAAGTTAAATCAAAAATGATAGAAAAAAGAAGACAAAACTAGAAAGAAGAAAAGAAGATAAATAGAAATGTCAAGTGAATAGTGTGACAGTTTGACTAACTTGATATAAGTTCACTGGCCTGACATTTGTTTTTCCAATAGCTTGAAACGAAAGTACTCAGACTTTGAATTTACAAAACAAACCTTGTAACAAACATAAAAATAGATGTTTAAATAAATGAAAAAAAGAACAAACTGGATGAAAAATTGGATGAAAAAATGAATGAAAAAATGAATGAAAAAATTGATGAAAAAATGGATGAAAAACTAGTTGAAAAAATAGATGAAAAAATGAATGAAAAAATAGATGAAAAAATAAATGAAAAAATTATGAAATAAAAAAAATAATTGTTTAATAAAAATGTTGGAAAACGAAAATTATGTCCAAAAAAAGCAAAATGAATTAAATATGTAAAATCTAATTCACAAATGAGCTACTTGAATGTTAGCCAAATGCTGCAAGTTCATAAATGTTTGATGCTTACCAGTAATGAAAAGTTATAGTTTGTTAGACTAACTGTTTTTAGTGTTTCACATTATCCATAGCACTTTTGTCCTCAGCCTTATCAAACATTTGTTTTAATTCTACCTATATTTATTATTAAACAATAAGTGAACAAATAATAATAAATTTTATAATTTTATACAATAATAACACTAAAAAATCTTATTTCATAATAATTTTTATAGCAAAATAAAAAATATATTTATTACATTTCGTAAAATTTATTAAAGAAATATGAAGTTAAAAAATTAATAAAAGTTGTATTTTTTTTAAACTAAAATTTTTAATTTAGTAAAATATATATATTTCAACACATTAATAATAACTAACCTAAAAAATTTATTTTTATAGATACAATAATAATATAAAAGAAATTGATTTAAATAAATGAAAAAAAAACAAATGCTTTGCTTTAAAATAAAAAAATATGAAAGAAAAAATTTGTATAATATAATAAGTAAAAAAATATGGAAATAAGTGAAAAAAGAATAAAATTTTTATATACAAACGTAAAAGCAAAGATAAAAAAATCATTAAAAAAAGATGCAGGCATAAAACAAGTTGTGTATAACATTTTGAGCTAATAATGATATTAAACTGCATTCAGCAAATAGATATAGATGGACATTTTATTTATGAATACATTACACTAGCAATGATAAGCTTGCGATGAATATTTTTTATTTTATAAAATAACAAACATTCTTACATCAGTCAATCTCTCCATACTATAGATACTGATTTTAGTTTCAAAAATCAAAATAATCAATTTGCTGTTTCATCTAAATATTAAACTTAAAATATTTTTTGAAGCCATTTGATCAAGCAATTTTTGGATATACTTAATTTCACATAGACAAAAACTACAGCCAAACCTCAACTTAATTCAATCGTATCTTACTGAATATAAAGACTAAATATTTGTCTGATTATGATGATGATCAAGTGAAATAATCAAATTATTTGCTATTAAGTTAGTTGAAATTCAATGATGCAAGAACATCACACATCATGACACAACAAAAAAGTATGTCCAAGATTATAAGTCTCATTTTTTTACTGTTTTTTACATAGTATTTACTCTATCTTGTTTTTTTTTTATGAAAACTGACATAAATAAAAGATACAAAATTGTTTCTATTATGTGCCCAATTTTCATCGATATTTAGCTAGCTAAATTTGATGGGTTATATTTTCATCAGTTTTTTTCTAACTTGACCTTTTTATAAAAAAGTTTTAAATTTACTTATCAGTTTCAAAACTATGCATTTTTTATTGCATCTTGAAATTCTATAAAATCTAAATTATTAATTTTGATAAAATACTGAAAAAACACATAATAAATTTAATTTCAAAACTTTATAAGAAAAATTTAACTGATAAAAAGTATTAAAAATTGATAAGCTAGAATTTTGAAATTAAACTAATTATATATTTAGAAATTAAAAAAAAAATTAAAAAAACAAAAATATACAATTATTAATTAATTTAAAACAAAACAAAAAGAAAATTTGCAATGCTGAAAATAAATATTTTATATTAAAATTTAATATAAATATATAAGAAAAATACATAAAATAAAACTATTTTTTTTAACACCTTATAAAAATTATAAAAAAATAAAAATTGTTTATGTATTTTTTAATTTAATTATTTTAAAATCTTTAATATACATTGTAAATTTTTTATATATATAATATGATAATTTTAAGATTAAAGGATAATGTGACATCTTTTGCAAAAATAATAAACTAAAAGATAAAAGCAATTAAAATATAAATAGTTAAATTTGATTTAACAATTGATTAAATCACGCACAATAAAACAGTCACAATTTGTACAGAAAATAACGCTTTTTAAAAATATATAATAATATTTAATTTATAGATATTCAACTTCCTAGAAACTAAATTAATATATAAAAATACTAAACAAGGAAGCTAAAACTTTATGAAAGGGGACTTTCAACTTTCAAATGCCATTTACAATTGTTATTTTTTATTTATTCTTGATGATGTTGGTTTAAATTTAGTTTATTATTTTTTTTCTGTAAGAATTCACTATTGGTTTTAATAAGAATACTCAATTCGACTTTGAACTTTGTAAACAAATAAAAACAAATTTCTTTAACAATTGTTTTTAAAAATTCTAAAAATAACCAATTTTTGTATTTAAAAAATAAAAATACTTTTTATGAAAACCGAATTAAATACAATTTGTATAAAATATAACTCTAATTAAAAATATAATGAAATTGTATATTAACAGATTAATCAAAATTAAAAATTTACACATTATAAGATAATTTAACAATCCATAAAACAAACACATAATATTTTTTTTTAATTTTGACCATGAAAGTATTATTATAATTAGGTTGATTATTTAAATTGCTTAGTGTTATTGAAATAATTAAAATTTAAAAATTAAAAATATTACAAATTTTATCTATTGAAATGTTCCTGAAAATAAATTTAATTCTCATTTATATTTTTTAATGATAAAATGCAAAATTATTAAAATTTTAAAATAAAAAAAATATTAAGATTGCAATTATTATTAATATAATTTTAAAAAGTAATAATTGATTCAATAAAACTTTTTATTGATTATTTTACATATTAATAATTAATTACTTTTATTTTAAATTTTTATTTTTTAAAATTATTTATATAAAATGAACAAAATGTAATGTTTTCCTGTGTGTTGAAATTGTGTATAAATTTCTAAGATAACTCAAACCAGTATTCAATTTAAATCAATTTAAAACGCAACATTTGCCATTTATACCAACCTCATATTTGAAGACAAAGTGGGATTGAATGGAGAATAACTGAGTAAAACTAAAAGAAAAGTCAGACAAGCAAACAATTTAGCAATAGTTAACAGATATAGAAATATTATTGAGCTAAAATAAACAAGAGACTTGTCTTCAAAACCAGAAAGTTTTTATTCACAAATTAGCAAACAATCATTAAACACTATCAATTTATTCAAAGTAATGTGATTTAAAAATTTAGTTTTTTATGTTTTATGTTTTAAATTGTTAATTAAGTAAAAAATTAATTTTATCCAATTTTATAGAACATTCAATAATTACTTTACTCTCGTCTCAACAAAAAAAAAAAAATATTTTTTTAGTGTTTAAAATTATATAAAAAAGTTTTTTAATTATAAGTTAATATGGATATTAAGGTGAATCAAGATTTAGATTCTACTTGGTCATGGGTTGTAGCAATAGGTTCTTGTTGGGTAAATTTTTCTATTTATGGTCTATGGCGTTCTTATGGAATATTATACGTTGGTTTTATGGACCAACCTCACCATGTAAATCACAAAATGGCAAGTTGGCCTTTTACACTTTGCTGTTCTGTATATCATTTAATAGGTAAAAAATTACAAGTTATGTTAATTAAAATAAATTTAAAATTTTTATATTATATTAGGACCCATTGTGGGCCTATTAAGTCAAAAATATACTCTTAGATTTTTGCAAACATGGGGAGGTATAATGGCTTCACTAGGAGTACTAATGGTATATTTTGCTCAAAATTTTTTAACAGTAATCATTTGCATTGGCATTATACAAGGTAAGTCTAAATAATGATAATATATAAATATTTATAAAATATATGTAGTATAAGTTATAAAATAATTTTTTTATCTAATTAATAATTTAAAGTTTGATTCAAAATATTTTTAAAAAATATTTTAATTAATTAAATATTTATAATTTTGTAAAAGGATTGGGATTAGGAATAATACGTACTCTAGGAAATGTTGTGATTCAACAGTATTTTCTCAAATATAGAGCTACAGCAACTGGCATTTCAATGGCAGGAGGAACAATATCTTCATTTTTTTTTCCAGATCTAGCTCAATATTTATTGTCTAAATATGGAGTAAAAGTTAGTTTTTTAATTTTTGGACTTATAATGTCTCTTTCTTTAATTGGTATTGCTGTACAAAGAGCGCCTAATTATGTATCTATTGGTAACTTAACAAAAGATAAAGCTGAATTAATTATTAACAGTCAAATTAACTCAAATCCAACTTATATTAAAAATTGCATTACGGAAGATAACCATTCAAATTGCTCAATGCCTAATAAAAATAATTTAAATATTTGTTTAACTTGTTCTGCCAATTATTCATCAAATTTCACAGATCAAGATAATCATCAATATGATTCAAAAAAAAGTATGTTGAAAAACTTTGATTGTAACACATTCACTTGTGGCGTTTGCTCAGAATGTGGAAATTGTTTACCTAATGAAAAAGATGACACAATCGTTTGTTTAATGAAAAACTCCGATAATACCAATAAATTAGTTATTAAACATACTAAAACAGAAGGTCCATTTATAAATTTATTACTCGTCATCAAAAAACCAATGTTCTATGTAATTTCTTGTACTTTCGTGACTTATAACATTTGCTTACAAGTTTTTTTAATGTGTATTGTGGATATGACAATTAAAAGCAGAATTAGCCATAAAGAAAATGCAATTAAATTAATTTCACTTTTCTCATTGGCAGATTTAATAGGT
This sequence comes from Pyemotes zhonghuajia, assembly GCA_025170145.1. NCBI lineage: Eukaryota > Metazoa > Arthropoda > Arachnida > Trombidiformes > Pyemotidae > Pyemotes > Pyemotes zhonghuajia. The sequence goes on along the minus strand of CM045844.1, from coordinate 7,951,683 downwards.
AGATTATCATTTGGATGGATATCAGATAAAAAATATGTTTCTCCTAAAAATATAGCAATTATTTGTGAAACACTTTTAGTTGGCTTACTTATTATTTTACCCAATTTAGAGGATTTATTAAAAGTTCAATTAGTAACAATTGCTACTGGTTTAATGATTGGAATAATCACAATATTATGGCCAATTTTAAATGTGAATTATTTTGGCACTGATAAACTTGCAATTTTATTAGGTTTGAATTGTTTCTTTAGCGGATTTGAATCTTTACTTAGACCATTTTTAATAGGTAATACTCTTATTTAATAATAAATAAATAGATTAATTAAAAAAAAAAAATTTTTTAGGTTATTATTTAGATTATTTAAAAAGATATGATTTTTTATTTTACAACGTTGCTGGATTTACTGCAATAACGGCATTACTTTGGATTTTTGAACCAATAATTAATAAAAAAAAAGATAAAATTTCATTGCCTAACTAGTTTGAAATAAATATTAAAAATTGGGCTTAAGTGGCATCGTCTTATTTTGCTACAACCCTTTTAAAGCTTAAAAAACTAGTTTACAATGTAACAAATGTAAATATAAACTATTGTAAGTATGTTGTTTTTATTAAATTAACAATTAAATAAGAATTAGATTTGTTATATGTTTATCTATAAATTTTTTTTAAAATCATTATAAATTTTTCCATAAATTTCTTTTGATTCTTTGCCTGAATAATCAACTAAAAGATTGTATTTCCTAAAATGAATAAAGTAATTTTAAATTATTTTTTTAATCCAAAATATTTTTATATTTACATGAAATAGCTTTTAATATCTTTCATTTCCTGTTTATATTGTTTTAATCGATTCCTAACAGCATCTTCCTTATCGTCGTCCCTTTGAATTAAAGGTTCTCCGGTAACGTCATCTGTATTAGGAACTTTCGGAGGTTTATATAAAGTGTTATAAACTCGATCACTACCAGGATGTATAAGACGATTTTTGATTCTATTAACTATTTCATTTTCTTCTACGTTTAAATTAATTACTTTATCAACATTTGTTTTTTGAAATAAACTAAAGGTTTGTTCAAGTGTTCTTGGATAGCCATCAAGAAGCCAAGATTTTTTACCGACAAACTTAGATAGTTCAGTTAAAGTGATTTCAGTAACCACATCGTTAGGCACTAATAGTCCTTTTTTGATATAATTTTTGGCAATGAGTCCAATTTCTAGAAAAAGAAGTTTAATTCCAAACCAGTTCAATTAAATCTACCTGATTTTTTATTAATTTCTTTCCTTAGCAAATTGCCTGTGCAAATATATTCTAGCTGAAAATCGCGGCACAACCATTTAGAGACAGTTCCTTTGCCTGAACCAGGAGGTCCAAGTATAACAAGTTTAAGCAGCTTATTTAAACTCATTAGGCCGACAGAATCTTAGATGCTTCCAATAAGTAAATATGACTATATTTAATAATATTCATTACTAGGTGCTTGATTTAAAAAAGATTAACCTGTAAGTAAAAATAGACAAACTATTATTCGCACTTCGATTGCAAAACAGCGCTATCTGCAGGCACTAAAAAACCAAAGATACAAGAAAAGGTGAAATTGTTTACATTTCACTGAAATCTTTTTTATCATTCTCTTCAAAGCTCTGCACCGACTTTGAATTAGATTTTTAAGATTGTGCCACTTTTCTTAACTCAAAAAAACCAAAATGCTTTTCAGTCGTGTCTTAAGAAATCTTAATCAGCGAGCTATAAGACGTTATTCATCTTCTGGTCATGATGAACACCACAACCCAGAACTCTGGCACAAAATTACTTTTTACATTTGTATTCCAGCCATCATTTTGTCTGGTATCAATGCCTATCTTTTAGAACAAGAAGAACACAAACATCCTAGACCAGAATTCAAAAAATATGAATATCTTGCCATTCGTAACAAACCATTCCCTTGGGGAGACGGAAACCACAGCTTGTTACACAACCCGAAATACAATGCCCTTCCAACAGGCTATGAAACCGAAGATGAACACCACTAATTTAGTCACATAGGATTACATGTATTTGCTTGATTAAGCAGTCAAAGTGGACAGTTAGCTTATGTAATTGGTGAAACTTTGTACATGCGGTCGCTCAAATTATACATATATATGTAGAATATTTGAAATATTTAAATAAAAATTGAATTTAACTTACTTATAAATATTTGCCATTACTAACGTAATAGTAGGCTTTTACTGTACATCTTCACTTATTTGATTGTCTCAACTTTAGCTTAAAACCAATTTTAGTAGCTAAACTTTTAAATATTAGTTTTTATTCAATCAATTTTCTATCTAAAATTAACACGGCTACTTTACTTCACGAGTTTAAGTTTAGGTGTTAAATGTTCATTTTTAGAAATGCATGTACAAAAAGCATAAATAAATATATATTTAAGTAAACATTAAATGATTATATATGAAACTATAAAGTTGTCTCTAAGAATCGACTTTTAAAATACCAGGTTACAATTCAAGTCTGAAACTGGTTTTATAAGCGGTACAGTTTAGTGAATAAATTATTTAAAATGTTGCGCGAAAAATTAATTTCTGTTTACGTTTGAATTTTGGCATCAAATGTGATCTATTTTCTTATTTAATTAAAATACATTAGTCGATGGTCAAAAAATTTATGACTTTTTAAAATCTAAAACAAAATTTAACTCGTACAATTAATACTTGGATATTATTGTTCTGGCAGAAAAAGTTGCATTATTAACTGCAAAGCCCATCTTTAGCACTATCTAAAGAAAAACTTGATTTTGCTTTAAAGTATTTTAGTTGTCTTGTATAATGTCATCGTTTTAGCCAAAAGACTTGTTTTCCAGAAAGCAAATACAGAAAGATATTCCAAGTGGTTCAGGTGTAAATGAGTTTTCTGATCTGTGTAAAATAAAGTTACTTTTACGAATTATAATTACAGACCACAATGAAACTCATTGCTCAGACAAGTTGGTTTAGAGTAGGTTTACGACTGTGCAAATTTAGGACCCAATTGGACAGGAACAGTTTAGAGTCAACTACTTGTCTGGCCAAACACTTGTATTCCACCAGCACCGAACAGAGGGACGAAGTCATAAATCCATTCAAATTAGTGGAAAATGACCTAAAAAACTTATACATCGACATAAAGAAGGAATTATGGACTGACAAACCAGAATTGCAAGAAATAGCCAGCTATTATTTTGACGCACAAGGCAAAGCATTTCGACCAATGGTGGTGGTTTTAATTGCCCGGGCTTTAAACTTCCATGCAACCGGTCAGGGAAAATTACTGGATTCACAAAAAACTGTAGCCATGGTCACAGAAATGATCCACACAGCCTCTTTGGTACATGATGATGTGATAGATATGGCTGATACTCGTAGAGGTAAACCTAGCGTAAATATCATTTGGGGTCCCAAAAAAGCCATTTTAGCAGGAGATTACATATTGTCTCGTTCTTCCCAGCTTTTAGCCAAACTTAGAAATGATCAAGTAGTATATACAATTTGTCAGGTAAATCATTATTTCAATTTAAAATATAATTAAAAAAAAGTCGATAAAACAATATAAACCGATTTACTTTTTATACAGGTTTTACTTGATTTGGTTCAAGGAGAGTTTATGCAAATGGGATCTAAAGAGCAGGAAAGTGAAAGATTTTCTCATTATATTCACAAAAGTTTCAAAAAAACTGCCAGTCTTATTGCTTATACTTGCAAAGCCGTGGCTCAACTTTCTGGAACTGGCAAGGAACTAGAAGAAGCGGCTTATGAATATGGCAAAAATTTAGGAATCGCATTTCAACTTGTTGATGACTTGTTAGATTTTGTTTCAAATCAAACTGAATTGGGCAAACCAGCTGCAGCTGATCTTAAACTTGGTTTAGCTACTGCTCCCGTTTTATTTGCCAGCGAAAAATATCCAGAACTCAATCTTATGATTTTGAGACGATTTTCAGAGCCAGGTGATGTTGAAAAAGCCTATGAAGCTGTTTTAAAAGTAAGTTATGTTTTTCCTATTTATATTTTTCAATTAAAATTTTTTATATTCAATTGATTAGAGTGATGGTCTTGAACATACAAGAATATTAGCTCGGAAACATGTTAATGAAGCTTTAAAATATATTGAACCTATTCATGATTCTTTAGAAAAACAGTCTTTAGTCAAACTAGCTGAAATCACTCTTAGCAGAAACAAATAAATATAAATTTAATGTATGAAAAATTTAATTTGTGCCAATTAAAAAAAATTAATTTAATACATATTACATTTAATTTCATAAACTCTTACTTGTAAAATGATTTATTTAATTTACATTAAATAATTTTTGAATCAATATACAATACACTGTACATCAAAAATAAAATTAAATAAGCTATTTAAAATATGAATTAATTACTTATATTTATTGACTATAAACACATTTTTTGTTATAAAGGTTTTTTTTTTTAAATTGCATCTAGATTTAAAAAATTATTTTATCTCATTTTGAGAAATAACTAATTTCTAAATAAAAATATATCTTTATAAGAACAATTTAATTATTTACAATATTAGGTTCTTTTCCTTCTATAACTTGTTTAATTTGCTCCGCGTCTAAAGTCTCGTATTTTAATAATGCTTGAGCTAACTGATGGTGTTCTTTACTATGTGTTTTCAAAATTCGCTTTGCTCTTTCATAAGAATCCTAAACAAAAAAAAAAATAGTTCATTATTTAATATATAACTAGAAAGAATAATTTAAATTACCTGTAATATCTTTTGAATCTCTAAATCAATAGCTTCAATTGTGGCGTTAGAAATATCTTCTCCATGGAATTCAGACACTCTTTCAAATGTTCTTACACCAACTTTTTCAGACATTCCAAGACTTTTAACCATTCTAGTTGCGATCTCTGTTGCACTTTTTAAATCTGAAAAAGAACCAGATGTAACATTTTCTTCACCAAAAATCATTTCTTCGGCAACACGTCCACCCATTGCTGAGTCTAAAGTGGCTAACATTTGAGCTTTTGTTTTATGATAATCATCTTTTTCAGGAATATAAGCAGTATGACCAAGTGAATTACCTCTAGAAATAATTGTAACTTTGTGTAACGGCAAAGAATTTTGTGTAAAATATGCCACTAAAGCATGTCCTGCTTCATGATAAGCTGTTATGCGGTTCGCTTCTTCGTCAGGAATACGTTTTTTTCGTTCAGGACCCATTATAACTTTATCTCTTGCTTTTTCTAAATGTTTCATATAAACTCCTATTTCATTGTCGATAGCAGCTCTTAGAGCAGCTTGATTAATTAGATTTTCAATTTCTGCACCAGTAAAACCTGTTGTCAATCTTGCTAAAACATCTATGTCAACGTTTTCAGCTAATTTTATTTTGTTTAAGTATAAGTCAAGAATATCTTTTCTACCGGCAACATCTGGAACCGGAACATGTACCTCTACATCAAATCGTCCAGGTCTTATTAAAGCTTTGTCTAAATCTTCTCTTCTATTTGTGGCTCCTAAAACAATAACACCTTCATTTTGTCTAAATCCGTCCATTTCAGCTAATAATTGATTAATAGTTTGATTCGCATATGGATGTATCACAGAATTAGTTCTTTTACTGCCAACTGAATCTATTTCATCAATAAAAATTACACAAGGTGCTTTTTGTTTAGCTGTTGCAAATAAATCTCTAACTCTTCTTGCTCCTTGTCCAACAAGTACTTCATCAAATTCAGGTCCGGCAACATGAAAAAACGGCACACCAGCTTCACCAGCAACTGCTCTTGCAAGTAAAGTTTTTCCTGTTCCAGGTGGACCTACTAAAAGTACACCTTTTGGCAATTTTCCTCCTAATCTTGAAAATTTTTCTGGGTCTTTTAAAAATTCCACAACTTCTTTTAATTCATCTTTGGCTTCTTCAGCACCTCTAACGTCATTAAAATTTACATCAGTTTCTTCAGGAGAAACAATATTGCCAGTTCCTATTAAAATTTTTTTAAATGAAAAACCTAAAAATTGATTTAGTGATATTTTAGAATTATACCAACAATATACCTGATAATTGAAATATAACAAAAGAAAAAACACCAAAAGCAATTAATAAACGAAATAAATCAAAAAAGAAGTTGATTAATTTTTGTTTTAATGGAAGTCTATCTTTTCCAAAAGCTGTGAAGTAACCCTCGGCAAAAGCGATCTAAGATTAAAATAAAATTAATCAAATTGTTTTAAAATTGCATTTTCGTTCATACTTTTACTCTTAGCTTATCTTCTTCTTTGACATTGTTATCATTTAAAATGTTTTTTATTTTTTCTGCTTCAGTAACTTCATTTTTAGATTTTTTCAAAGTTACAAATTTTGAATCTTTGTTTTTTGAATCTAAATTAAAATAACCTTTTGCTGAGATTGTTGAGCCAACAGAGTTGGTTTTAGTTTTGAACTCTCTAAAAACAGTTTTAAAATGAATGTTGTTTAAAGTGCATTGTGAGGCTCTTTTGCCAACATGATGAAACGACCGATATGGCACAATACGTATATACAATTCCAAGATCTTTCTACTTTGGATCATAATATGTACCTTGTAAGATGAATAATTATATTTGGTAACAAACTAGATTATTTACAACTATGAATTTATTGATAATTATCTTAACATTGGGTAAAAATTGAGTAAATATAATTATACTAAAAGAAAAAAAAGAAAAATGTAAGACACTGGATCACTAAATATGTAAAAAATGACCGTCAACTTCGGAAATATAAAAAACTTAAGTAAATCTAAATTGACAATGTAAATGAAACTAAATTAAAACTTGCAATATTACCATGTTAGTTTTTCAAAAGTAAACTAAATGCTTTATGTGAGAATAATTTTATATTATTTTCACGCTGAAGTTAAATAATTTACAAAAGTGGTTAGAGATCGAAGTGGTATTTTTGAAGAGTGAAATCTTTATTTTCAATAATTAATGAAAAAGGATTTATTTACAAAATTGCATAGAATGTAGGTAGTAAATCAATTTTTAAATTTATTTTGTAGTTCTGTGGAATTGCTTTTGTCGTTTCGCCTCTTGAGCTTGGCGATTTCTTCATGCACCAAATAGACCTCGGCTGCCAGTGCAATCAAAGCTTCATGCTGCTTCTTCATCATCATGATTAACTCGTCGGGTGTGTAAGGCTTATTTAAATTATTCAAATGCAACTCCAGATCCTTGATGTGTTTGGAATAGGTTTCCATTTGTTTTTCGAACTGTTCAACCACATTGACAAAGTATTTTTTGGCACTAGGGTTGGCCACTTGGTTTTCAGAGATGGTGAAGGAAGACAAACTGAAGGGAATTTCTGTTTTAAGTAGCCTGTGAGCCAATTCGGCGTCTTTAAGCAGATTGCTGGTGTTAGTTTTCAAAGACTCGACTACTTTGTTTTTCTGTTGTAGTTCCAAATCGATTTTGTGTAAATTGCTTTTCACACTGTTTTCTAATTCATTTTCAATTTGTAGAATAGGAGCCATCGAAAAGCGTTGACTGTAGTTCTCTTCCCTAAGAGCTTTTTGAGTCTTGACAAAATTCTTGAAGTCTTGGACAAGAGTCAGAATTTCGTTCGGTATGACAGACATTTTTGCTGGCTATGATTCTGGACTTATGGACCACGAATGTATGATGAAACCGGATTTAGTGAATTGCAGCAAATAGGATAAATCCGAGTTGATCAGTTGAAGTTCTGCAATTAACAATAACCGTATTAAAACAGCCAATTTAGCCTCTGACAAAAAGAAACAAACCTTTTGGAGCCACTGTTTTTAAAACTGTGATGGCGGCGCTGTCCACGTTTGCCTGTTGTAAAACATGTGTTGTGATTGTTTACATTCTTAAAACGATCCAATAGCTTGTCGAAAATCACTTAAACAACTTCTTAATTTGTGACTACGAATCTTAAGCAAATGATGTTCGTTTTCTTCAGTTTCAAAAGTCTCACTACCCACAACGTCGGCATGTTAGTGGCTAATCAGGTTCGCTTCAGGAGAAGAATGCCTTGTCGGAAACCCATTTGGTATCCAACTGCTCCTTCCAAAATATATGATATCAAGCCTAGTCCAAAATATTCTAAAGAAGAAGTCGAAAAGTTACAAATCTTAGAGAAACGCTATGCTTTAGAATACAGATCTATTCAGCAATATTTAAAAGACAATTTTTACAATGTAGCTACTCAAGGTGGATTGACTTTGACCGAATTGCATGAAGAACTTGAAAATCAAAAAAAACTGTTCGAAGAAAATGATCAGGAAAATCGCAGGCTGGCTGCAATTAGACAAAAATATTATGAGCAAGAAAAGAGCGAAGAGAACAAACAACTATTGCTTAAAAAACTGCAAGAAAACGAACAATATATAATTCAAAAAGAAGAAATTAAGCAAAAACTTTTAATTGAACAAAAGAGATATGAAACGTATATTACGCAAGAAAAATTAGTTTCAGCAATAGAAAAAGCTTTAGAGAATCCCACTTCATATGAATTTGCTATTGATCTTAAAGGAAAAGTAGTATTTGACAAAAAACTACATCCTTACGCATTGAAACCTTCTGATGTCCCGGAAACCAGTGATATTTTACAGGAATATTCAGTTTTTGAAGATACAATTTATCAACTAGAAGAAAATAAGATATTAGTTTAATTTTCATTCACTTTTCATGTATATTATGTTTTATTAATTCCAAATGTAAATTTTTTCTAGTTTTTTGCAAATAATAAAAATTAAAAAAAAAACATAACTATAGCTATAAGTGAAAATAATTATTTCATTTTTTTTTTCATCTTTTTTTTTAAATAATTTTCTTCTATTTTTATATTTAAGATGATAAATTTTATAAAAAAAATAAATAAAATTAATTATCATTTAAACATAAAAATACATCAAATATAGATTTTGACAAGGTTAAAGTATAGTTTTAAAATTTTTATTTTATATAACCATAATTAAAAATAAAAAGTTTGACAAAAATTCAGACCACACACATATATATATGTTTATATATATATATATACATAAGATAACTTAACAGTTGAATGCAAAGAGTTAAATAGTTTTTAAGTCTGGAAATAGTCACAGTAAATCAGCCCATTTAATTGAAAACATTATACTCAAACAGTAGACCACATAATTAGTCTTAACAAGAAACAAGTAATAAGACAATTATCAGTGGACAAAACTGATAATCTTTAGAATTAATAAACTTTAAAAGAACCGACTTTGTCCAACACAGTGCATAAAGTTATTTTATTTTATTTTTTTAACATTTTGTTTTACATTTAAGTAGCAACTTCACGCATTTCTGAATAAATTAATTTCTATAAGTTAAAAGAAAACTTAAAAAAAAAATTTAATAAAGTTTAAAAAAACAGGACACATAAAACTTATGCTAAACCAAGTGAAAATGGTAAAAATGAAGAAAAATGAAACAAAAAAAATAAAATGATTGTTTAATAAGCTTAGTGAACAAATGAATAAGAGTACAAATAAAGCTTTACTAGTGATATTCATGGTAAAGCTTAAATTTGCAATTTATCGTAATTGTAATTCTTCTATTACCACTATCATTATTATCATTAAATTTTACTAGTACAGAGTAAATTCAAACGACCATTTATAGATATACATGTGGGTAAACGGTTAAAGTTGTTTCATCAATATTTAAAATGATTTTATCTTGAAAAAAGATGAACTTAATTCAGGCGTATAATAACCATAATCAGAAATTTTATCAATTTCACCTTTGTACTACTCAAAAATAGTCAAATATTTAACATTTACTATAGTTTTATCTAACAAATGAATTATATATAATTTTAGCATTATTTTACAATATAGAACACTTGGTTAACAATTTATTTCAAAATTTAAAAAAAATGTCTAGTAATTAAAATTAAAGCATTATTTTAAATGCCTTAAAAATAACAAAAATAAATTGTACAAAACTGAAAAACAAAAAAAAAAGGAAAAACTAAAATAATGGATTAATGATTTATGATTATAGATTAAAAATGGAATTTAAAATTTTAAAATTGTAATTTAAGATTTTCGAAGAGTCGTGACAAAAGATAAGAAAAAGTTAAAAAATAAATACTCAAAGGTGTTTGATCTATTGTAGAGCAAAGAGCAATCGAAAGTGTTTGTTTAATTAAGGCACCTACACAAATGATCGACTACAAAAGCAAACAAAATTTTGTTCGTGAATACGTTCTTGAATTAAATTGGTTGGATCGAGGCCAATGTTCATGTAGTGATTAATCATAATCATCTTTAAGACAAATTTTAAATGGCACGATTTTGACGGACACAAATTCGTGTCTAAACAGAAATTGTTTGTCCAACTCGAATCTCAGGTCATCAGTGAAATGTTGTTCAAGTGCATCTTCTATATTATTTTCTAAATAAATCCTTTTTGTGTGATTTATATTAAAAATTTACAAATGTTTAATTTAGTAAAGATGTGCTTAGCATCTTAAACGCATTTTTAGATAAAATAAAATATTATTATTTATATTGCATTTACTTAAAATGAATAGATTTTTTTTTTTATTATTTATTTATTGATTACAATATATTGTGTTTTTAAACATATTTCGTTGTTTGTCCACGTTTTCTTTAAACTTGCGATTTTAGATTCTTCTTCTTGGGAATTCCATGAGAGTTATTTTCGCTTTGTGTTCTTCATTTAGCTTGTTTGCTTCTTAATTTTTCTATTAAATTTTTTTCAAGTTATTAAGACACATGTTTATACATATACAAATATAAATGAATATTTTAGCTTTTTTTCTTTCTTCTTTATTGTTTTGCTTTGCTTCTCTTTCTTGATTTTTACCTTGTTTAGCCTTGTTTTGTTCACTTGTTTAGACTAATCACATCTCTTCTGTACATACGTTGAACTGAATTAGTCTTTTTAAATTTTCTTTGACTTGCTTTTGCTTTGACTTATTTTTACAGTAAAACATTTATTATTTTATATATTTTTTCATTTTTTTTTTTTAGAAGAATGTTATTATATATATATATATACATTTTTTTGACGAAATTTATTCTTAACTAGAAACCATATATTGTTATTGTAGCGGATATGAAAGCAGGAAGAATAAACATATAGCTTGATTTTGGTATGAGAAAAAGGTGTCTACAAAATCATATTAAAAAGAGGAAAAGAAGAGAAGAAAAGATTAAAAGAAAAAAGAAGAAAAGAAAAAAAATAAGGAAAAAAAGAAAAAAAAAAAGTAGAAAAAAGAAAGAAGAAAAAAAGAAGATAGATCCAAAATTAAATAAGAACTTAATTGAAGGCTTTCTTTTGCATAAAAGAGATCAAAGCGGGCGGTAACTTCGTGACATCGGCTTTTGCATTAGTGGTTTTGTAAAAAACTTAAATTTAGTTCTAAGATAAATTTAAAATTAGTGTGAAGGCGTCAATCTTAATTTTATTAGTAAAATTACTTTATTTTTAATTTGTTCAATTTAATAATAATAGGTAAAAAATTCAAAACAATACTCATAAACATAAATTATGAAATATATTTTTTTGATAAATTAATTAAAATAATTTATTTTTTTAATAAAAAGATTTAATGCTTTTATTTTTAAAAAATTACAATAGATTTAATTGTAAAAAAAATGATAAATTTAAGTAATTATTGATATTTAATTAAAATTACAAAAATTAAAAAAAAACAGCGTAATAATTATAATTGTAATCGAAAAATCAAATACAAATTTGAATATATTTTTTAATTTTAAAATTTAAAAAAAATATTGCTAATAAAAGTAAAAAATATAATAACCAATTAATTATTACTTTTTATAATCGTAGGCTGATTTTCAATAAAAAAATTATATTAATAAGTACTTAAACCAGTAAAATATAAAACCTAAAAAAGCTTTATTATTAATATAATTAAATAAAAATTTATATAATTTTTTAATAAAAAAAATATATACATAATTTTAAAATATAGTCATTACTTTAACCACAAAATTTCATATTAATAGTAATCTTTTAATCAATTTTGAAATTATAAAATTATAAAATTATAAACTAGAAATTAAATACTTATAATTGGGCTAAAATAAAAGCTTGTTAAATACTGATTAATTTTATTTTTATTGCTCAACTTACTAAACATCCTCATTAATTAAATGGTCAACATTTAACCACTTGTTGTTGATCAGTTGCTTTTTTTGTTTTTTTTTCCTACAGCTATTTTCATTTGCACAATTTATTTGTTTTTGTAAAGATGCTGTTTTTGGTGTTAAAACTAGTTTATGTTTATAAACAAAAGGTGTAAACTATATGAAAAGCAATTAATTATGCAATTAATTATGATGATTTACTTAAATTTATGATATTCGAAATTGTTTTTTTTTACGCTTTTACTGGTAATTTAAGTGCAAATGCCACAAGCTAATTACAGAGCAAGTCTGTAATTAATAAACTAATTGTATGGCCGGTGTTAAACAATAGCAGACTTAAAAATTTGATTTAATTAAAAATAAGCGCTTATATTTAAAAAAAATAAATAAATAAAATTAATATTTTTATTTTTTATTTAAATGATTTTTAATGTTTATCAATTTAAAAAAAAATTTAAATAAAATTTAATTATATCAAAAAAAAAAAATTTGAATTGGTAAAAAGTTTTTTTTTTTTTATATTTAGAAATTAAAAAAAAAATGTTAATAAACCATCTAAAACAATTGAACGGATTAAACAATTGAAATTAAAATTAAAAAAGGACAAGTTGTTTATAACAAATTGCACAAACATTAAAAGATGAAAAAATAACCGATTTATTTTTTTTTTTTATTTTAAACTTATTCTAAAACATTTAAACTTGTTTTTATTTTTTTATTTTACTGAAAAACTTGTGAACACTTGCCAAACTATCTCATCAACTTGTTCCAAGGTTAAATTTAAACAAATTGAACTGTACATGATCAAATATACGATGTTAAAAAGACAGATAGAGATACTTAAAAGACAAAAAAAGAATTTAAGTCAGAACAAAAAAAGAAACTAAATAAATAAAGTGGATATAATAACAGTGATAAAAGTGAAAAATAAGTTGAATCTAAACAAATGCAAAAATTTAATACAGTTAAAATTAGCAAACAAAATTTAAATAAACAAGTTTAATAAAAAAATGAAGATAAAACAAAATCAGATTAAAAAAAGAAAAATTGATGTTTAATTTTTTTCTTATAAATTATATTGAAAAATGTAGAAGATTTTTTTTTAATTTTTTGAATCTTAGTTTTAGTCTATTAAAACTAAAAAAAGCAATAAATAAAGTGCATATTTAGAGTAAAATCAAATGAAAGCATAAAAAATAAATAATTGAGTTAAATGTAAAAAGCATTTTTTAAAAGTTTTCTTACAAAAAAGTTGAATAACGGAAAACAGAATTTAACTCAAAAATTGTTTCTCTATAAGAGTTATAAGAATTTTGACCAATAAAATGTTAAAATTAGCTTAGCTTTTTGTTTTACCTATTTAAATAAATCGTACGTATTAGAATAGAGATTAAAAAATACATAAAATATTAGAAACTAGTTACAAAAATGAAAATAAACATAAAACTAATAAATATGGTAAAATATACCCGAAAATTTATTGTAAAATAATTTGGAAGATAGAAAACGACAATTGAGTAAATTTTATTACAAAGACCATAAAACGTTTGATGGGCGTTTAGAAAAGATGCAGCAAAAAAAGAAGCACAATTCACTGGCGCACGATTTATTTGGCCCAGTGACATAAGGTCTGGTTTGATAGTAACAACGCCTGTCACACCTCGCTGACAGACTAAACACAACCCACTAATACAAACTCACGCTAGCCAATTAATTGTCCTTGATACAGATTTAGTTGGAACAAACATCGACAACATTTACGGTACAAACTGATAGTGGTAAGCATGGTGCTGACCACTAATATCAAGTCGCACTACTAATTAGTAAATTTGCAAGATTGAAATCCAACTTTTTAAATAATGTTACATATTTTAAACTAAGATTTATTAATTATTCACAAATTTCAATTATTTAGACTTATTAGGCGATTATGCAAGCAGAGGGCGCCAGTCATTTTGTGAGTGCCAGTCGAGCACAGCCAGCAGAGAAACACACGCCTATAAAGAATTTCATCTAAATAAAATTCCATTCAATTTTCTTAAACAAAAAATGTAGAAAAGGTCAATCTCAAAATGTACACACTCATATACTATTGTATTAATATAGTCATATGGACACGGTCTTATGGATACAGCTTCATGGAAACAGTTTCATGGATACAGCGATGCAAAATAAAAACGACACTGAAAACGTCATGTCTGCTAGTAAATCAGCAGATTGTTCAGGTGCTTTCAACTTTTTAAACATAAAAAGGTTTACACTATTTTAAGATATTTTTAATCTTTTCAAATCTATTACAATATTTGATGAGCAATGTTTTCAAGATGTCTAGCAAATGTTTAGAAAACTTTTTGAAAAGCTTTGCTACGATGGCTAAACTAAAACCAAATATCAGCCAAGGCGTGGGCTGGAACAGTTCGAACTGACAGTAGATGACGTAAAGGCCAGAGAACGGGCGGGAAAAGGTAGATAAATTTGATGTAGCTTGCAAAACAGCCCCTGCGGCCCAGTGATTATTGTAATTATGTGCGGCAGGTGACTGTGATTAGGCTTTGAAAGAGATGCTGTTCTAGACCAATTCTAGCGGGACTACTCCCACAAGCTGGCAATAAAAAAAAAACACAAACAAAGATCTGAACAAGGTCAGATAAAGGTGCAGATCAAACTTGAAAAATAAATCTAGAAAAAGTCTTGAAAAATTATACAAAGAATATTGCAGTCAAATCTGCACCTGATTTTTTGCATTGTACTTTTTTTTATACCAAATACATACATATAATCAAATGCACAATAATTTTACTTGACCTAGCTGATTTAACTTGTATTAACGCTTTTCAACTTTTCAACTAAAACTCTAAATACAAAGTCAAGAAATTTTTCTCATTTATAATTTTTATATTATTCAATTTTGTTAAGTTTTTTTTTTAACATTTATAGTGGAAAAAATAAAATAAATATGTATATAAAAAAAATAAAACTAGAGAAATAAGTTTACATTTTTTTAAATCAATGCTTTAAATTAAAAAACTTAAAATAAAAGAAAAAATATTATAATTTAAACATATTGTCGCAATTTTTGATTTATATTTAAAAATTGTGCAAAAAATGTTAAGCAATTAAAATTAATTGTTTTAACATTAAAAACAAAATGTATCAAATATGGAATAAAACAGACAAATACGATTATAAAAGTTGACACACGTTTACTATTAAATCGATTGGCTTAATTAAATTGCAAATTAAATTAACGCACTAGTAGAATTTTATACATAAGTTTTAGTTTGATCTTGTTAAAAAACGCCTTTGTCAAAACAACTTTCATAAAGTGGTTACTGGAGACCAGACATCCATACAATAATTCAATTATTTTCAAAACATTTTGTAAAATTTTATATACTTTAGGTTTAATCATTTTTGAATACTTTTTCAACCAATTGCTACGATTTGAAATTAATAGATCCTCCTACTATAATTTGCTTTTAGTTCTGACCTTTGCTTCAAATTGCTTGCTACAAATCCACAAAAATAAAAATTTTAAAAAATAAGGACAATAGAAGTACCAAAACAAGAACAGATATATGAATAGACAATGAGACAATTGAATAAGTGAGAAAGTTTCAAGTTTTTTACTTGAATGCTTTCAACGCTGTGTCAGTTGATGGAACTTTGCAATGTCGGTGTCCACAATCACTACCGGTTAATTGAATTTCAAACTTGAGTCCAGTTGAAACACTGTTTGCATACTTAATTTACTTGATATTTAACTAAATTTTAGCTCTAATTTGACCACCTGGCGTAATGCCTAAACTAACCAAAGATTATTCGTTAGGCATCAGAACAAGAAAAATAAGTATAAAAATCGTTTAAAGACAAAAATCATAAAAAGGTGATCAAATGAATAATTTATTCCTACAGTTTAACTAAAAATTAAATTGAAAAATAATTTGTTAGTTAAAAACAATCGTAACAAACGATTGTCTGCATACAAATTGTCAAAATTGGAAAATATAATCTAAAAAATAAAAATTATAAAAATAATAAAAAAATCAAAAAAACTACTCAAAACAAATGAAAAACCAAAGTTTGACTAAATTTATTTTTATTTTAAAAAGTATGCCCATAAACCAAAGTTGATCATTCTGCATTCATTTAAAAGTTGATCAAAATTATTTAACGATTAAATAAAATTAAAGCAATGATTATAATTAATGGCCTAAACTATGGACATTTTATTTTGAAGCAAAATTCTAAAATTAAAAAAAAGATAATAAAGATAAAAATTTAGGCTTAACCGATACAAGAACCGTTATGCTCTTTTTCACCTTTGACCTGTTTTTTTTAAGTATCAAAATTAAAAATAAAAAAAAAATTAAAGGCGGATTTAGTTGAATGCTTTAACTGATCAACCAGAGACATGCGATGAACGACTTCCGTTAAAAAAAATTTAGATTTTTTTATTATAAAATAAACATCATTGGAATAATAATAAACAGAAATTTCAAAATATATATAATAAAATATTTATATATATATAATAAAATCTTAGAAAATTAAAAAAAATCAAACATCGTTTATTAATTATTATTATCACATTAAGTTAATTTAAAAATAAACAGTTTTACATAAGCATTTCAAAAAATTAAACTATTTTTTATATTAACCGTTTTTCTTTAATCACGTTTTACTTATTTTTTCTGCATTATTTCTTTTGTACAATTTAAAAATAAAAATGTTTATAATGCCAATTTTGTTTTAGATAAACTTATTTCAGGCAAAATAGCTTAAAATTTTTTTACACCTGTATTGAGTCGGTAAAATTTTAGCCTAAGATTAAGAAAAATTGTGTCCAGGACAAATGTAAGTAACTGATTAAGAAAAAGCAACAAGTGTTGAAAATTACATGCAATGTTGTGTGCAGTATTTGAACTGAAAAAAAATAAGAAGAAAAAAGTAAAATTTAAAAAAAAAATTTAAAAACTGTAAAAAAAGAAAAACAACAGGCACAAAAAGCAATCAACTGTAAACAAGTTAAATTATCAATTACACGCGATCTTAACTAAATGCATTGTGTTTATATTTCTGCCCACTTTTTTAAAATCAGTCATATTGAACCAAAGAAGAAAACAAAGCACGAATTTAATGCAAATGTAAAAAAAAAAATATAGTAAACAAAAAGGAAACAAATAAAATTAAACTAAATAAAATAAAAGGTTGAAAAAATGAAATAAAAAAAAACAATGTTATTTTAATTTAAATATACTAAAAAAAAAAAAAAAAATAAAAAAAATCAATCAATTAAAATATTTGATAAATTTATTAAAATGTTTAATAAATTAAATAAATTGCACGTGTAAAACATAATTTTAATTTGAAAATTATCCATATAATTAAATTATTTATTTATAGAAAAATTGTATAAAAAAAATTGTTTTTTCATTTTTAAGTAAATAATACTATTTTATTTAATATTAAAAATACTAAGAATAGATTAAAAAAAAAATTAATGATTTATATAGACAATTTTTTTAGAATTTATTAATTATACATTTTAAATGACCTGTTGAGAATTAAAAATTTGTTAAAAAAAAATTAACCAAACATTGTAAACAAGAAAACATCATTAATCTGGCTTAATCACAATTTTGACACTTAATTCATCAACTCCCGCAAGCACACTTCAGAAAATCTGTCCATAGTAAGTGTCAAACAAAGTACCAAAAAAAAAATAAAAAAATAAATGCTGTCAAACTTTAATGGATTTAGCCAAGGTTAAACTAACAAAATGCCCAATAAACAAAATGTATGAAAAATTAATTACAATTTGACAAATGCTAATATTAACATAAGTAAATTTAGAAATAATAAAGTTACACATTTACAAGCATGTATAAGAACAAATAATAAATGTTTTATAGATATGTTACGTATGAATGAATATTGTGTGAACACTTCAAAATCTTACCCTTCTTGCTATTATTATTAGTTTTAAGATTTTGTAAAAATATATCTAGTAAAATTAACTAGTAATTACATTGAAAAGATATAGATTAAAAAATAATCTTGACAATTTAAAAGTTTTAATCAATAGTAAACATTGATTAGCTTCAACAGTTGTTTTAAACGATTTGATAACACGCCTTGTTAAAAGAATTTTTATAATTAACTTTGATGACAGTCACAGGAAAAAAATGATGAACTGAAGATAAATATTAATGTTGTTTCAACCTTAAACTATTTGCATGGTAAAGCATGTAAATGTTTATTTTAGTTGCTTAAATACCTTAGAAAGATATTTTATAAAATGGCGCCAATTTCATTAACGATAATGATCCGCTTGAAAAAATATGAAAGCAAAATCGTCAATCATTTCACCTATCACTTTTTATATATTTTTTTTATTTTTTTTTAAGACAAATTGATAATTCATTTAATTTTTTAGACTAGTCTAATTAAATTGCATTAAATTCAAATAGGGGACATTAGTTGTAAAAGGAAAATGTAAAAATATTTTTAAAAAAAATTTAAGTTTTTTTTTGCAATGATTGCAGCTTACTAATAATCAACAAATATAATATATCTGCTGACTTACAAAACTGGATTGAAATTAAATTTTAAACGTTAAAAAATAAAATATTGTAAAAAATACCTCTATATTAGGTAAATAGTTAATAAATTGCTTAAATTTATGTACTTTCTAGTATGAACACTTAAAAAATTGCTTGATATAATTTTTAAAAAATTATTATTGTCTACCGGCCTTGGTTAAAATCATAATTTACAAGCTCTAGTTTAAAAAATATCCAGTGCATGCTCAATAAGAATAATTGAGTTTTAGTTTTATATGTATCAATGCAAGACACTCTATGCTTACTTGATATAATATATGTGCAAAAAATAAATGATTCAACGTTTAAAAAAAAGCCAAAACAAATGAAAATATTCGTGTAAAGTTAAAAAAAAATTATAATAAAAAAAAGACAAAAAGAAAAATAATTTTAACAAGATTTGAATTCATCAAATTTAGAAAAATGAAATTAAGTGGAGATAGAGAAAAAAGTCGTTTCAACTAATTTAAGTGGATAAAATTAATTGTTTAAACTTTAAATACAGCGGCGACAAGCTCAGACAAAAATTAAAAAAATTGAAAATTAATTTTTCATACTATTTCCGCCTGCAGACAACAGGTGAAGAGTTAAATATCTGATTCAACTTGCACGCAAATGTCTGGGAAACATTCATCTGACAAGCTGCCGATGAATAATGAATTTTAAATCCAGACTTGGACAATAAAATTAAGAAAGTACAGCTGTTTGTTTTTTTTTTGTCTATCGAACATTGAACATCGCTTGTAAAATTGATTAATTGAAGTTTAAATATTTCAGGGTAACCCGTTAACTAGACAATAGTCAATTGCAATTGCAACTTTAAAAAAATTCAGATTTGTTTGACCCTGATGAATGTTTGTAAAGATTCTGTAAATTTTTTTATAAATTAATATATCTTCTATATATATATATATTCTATTATAAAAAAAAATTTTTTTCATATTATTTAATTTATTTGAATTAGATACAAAACATAAAACGATTAATATAAAAAATTTTCTGTTTCAATATTAAATTTATATTTAAATTAAACTATAATCATTATTATTATTAATCTAGTTTTATTTTTTTATCGATACTAAAACAATTGTTTATTTACATTAACAATTTATTTTTACATCTTATTTTAAAAAAAATATTTGTAATTATTAATTGAATTTAAAATTTAAATTTAATCATTTTTTTTAATAGGTTGGGTACAACAATAGTTTATTAGAATAGACAGCTTAAAACAATAAAATAAATTTATTTTAAAATAATTTTTTAAAAACAAAGTATATTAATTTTAAATATTATAATTTTTTCACATAAATTAGAAAACATTAAAATTTGATTAATTCATTTATTTCTTATATGTAAATTAATTTTTTTTAAGTAATATTTATCATTTATTATTAAATTTTAAAAAAAATTTTTATATAAATTCTAATATTTAATTTTCAGTAATTTACTTATTAATTTGTATATTATTTTACTATAAAAATTTTAAAATTTCTTTTTAAAAAATATTTTATAAACAAAAATTATTAAAATAATAATTAATTTATGATAGATATTTCATCACTATATGTAATATTTATTTACATTAATAAATATATGTTTATAATTTTAGAACCATTTTAGTTAGTAATTTTACAAACTAATAAATTAATAATTTAATAAAATTTAAATTAAAAAATAAAAATTTATATATATTTTCGTTATTTTATATTATAATTTTTTTTTTTCAATTTACGTTTTGATTTTTTTATTCAATTGAATTAATAATATTGAATCAAAAGAATTAAATAAATTATCATTATTTAAATTTTTTAATAGTTTTTAATTTTTTTTTTAATAAATAATAATAAAAAACCTATTGGTAATACTTGTTTACTAATGTTTAAATAAGAATTTTTTTTAACGGTTTTAATTAAAATTAAATGTTACATTTGATTTATTTTAAAAATATTGAAAAATAATCAATTTATAAAATTTTATCTTAAAATTAAATTATATAAAATTAATATTCAATGAATTAAAAAAATACAACCCATAAAAAATTTATCAAAGTAAATCAATCAAACTTTTATATTATAATTTAATAAAAATTCTTTAGACAAAAAATTTTAATGATACTTTTACATTGAAAAATTTTAATATTTGTGGTAAACCTATGCAATCTAGTTTAGTTTTTATAAAAATCTACTTGTTAGAATTTCGATTTTGTTTTCATCTCTATAATTTTTTTTTTAATTTAAAAAATAAAAATCAAATAGATTAAAAAAAAATCTTATATAAATTTGTTCAATAATATTTACAAATAACTTATATATGTTTGGCTCAATTTTAAAATATATTGCCTAAACAAGCGTCAATCAAAAATTAAAGGTATTTTAGGTATTTTTTTAAAACAAAAAATATAAAATAAATTTAATATATTTGTTTTTTAAAATAATTTTAACGAATTTTTTATAATTTTAATAATTAAATAATTTATATAATAAACGTATATAAACATTTAGTTTATAATCAAATTATTTTCAAATTAATAATAATTGTGATAAAAAATACATTTTTAAATTAAATATTTTAATAGAAATAGTAATCAGTTAATAAGTTTTATTTTATATTATATTAAAAAAAATTATTTTTTTATTTAAACAAATAATTAGCATTTTTTTTACAGACTAGTTAATAATTTAATTAAATTAAAGGATGAATGCTAAACAGTTATAGTGAGACACGGTTCACACATGTAATTTGATCAACGATTGCAGCATTAACTTAATAAAAGAATAGCTAAATTTTGATCCGTCAACACTTTTGATTTTAGAAATTCGAACTAGATTTAGTAATCAATTAATCATTCAGCTTCTTTAACTTGGTTTTGAAATCTTAAGCTTTCAAGCATAAACTGATCAAATTACTTTAATGTTTTGATTTTATCTAAAAAAAATAGAAATTTATTTTTATATAATATTTAAGAACATTTTTTGCATGAATTAAAATGACACACGTGTTAAAAAATCAATATTGGCTTAAATAAAATTTGCAGGTGATTATCGTTTTTAAATATTAAATTGATTATATTTAAATTTTAAAATAAATGTTTTATAAAAATTAAATAAAATTTTTGATAAAAAAAAAAAATAAAGTAAAAAGTTAAAAAAAAAAAAATTTGACATTAAACGAGTAATGTAACGTTTTTTAATAAGCTCTGACACGTATACAGTGCTTTGTAATCTAATCAGTTTTTGTGTCTTCTTATTTAATGTTGTTGGGCTGCGGTGTAAGATACCCAGTGTCTTCTTCACCTCATCCATTTGAGATGCCGGTTCTCAACTGTTTTCCTTATTTTGTTTTTTATTTTGTTTTATTTTCCTTATTTTGTTAGCGTCTTTAATGTCTTCGAATTTTGCCATTTTGTTTCATTGAAATTTGTTTGCCTTTTGTCTGTTGTCTCATTTAAGAAAAAGAAAATTGTCTTGTGCTGCATTTTTGCAAGTGTAATGATAAATGATGATTAATTGCTTGTGATTGAAATGCCAGAATGCATTTACATTTCATTAAATACACGTTCCTAGTAAATTTGTGCTATTTTCTTTTTTTTTTAATTTTTTTAAATTTTTATTTATTTAATCTTATTTACATGTTTTTAGCTAATATTAATTATTAACTATATTTTAAAAATTATTAATTTTAATTTTTTTAAAAAAAACATATAAAAAAAATTTTTTTTTTTAAACTTTTATTAATTATTGATAAATTTAAAACTATTTTTTTTTTATAAATTTAACTTGATTTAATTTACTTTGTCTAGTGTTTAGCACTATTTTAATACAATAGTATTTTACATAATGAAATTGATATTGTGACTTCATTTAAACGTTTTTTATTTTAGGCCACTAACTACCAATAGTCACGACAACGTCTCCAACCAACTGTTCATTATTACATTGTTTTTGACTTTCATTTTTTTTATCTTATATTGTTTAATCTATTGTTTTAGATGTTGTTTTTTCTTTTTAATTTTTTTTCTTAACTTTATTATATGACAATTATAGCATATGCAAAATTTAAAATTTAACTTTTTAATTATTACATTTTTTTCTCTTTACCGATAACTAATCATAACATCAGTTTAATTTTTTTAAATTTAAATAGTTTATAATTTAAATGATTAAAAAAAATTAATTATGCATGTTTTTTTATAAGTAAAATAAGTATTTTGACAAAAATAAAAAAAAAAATATGTTTTGTTGAAAATGTATAAAAAAAATTTTATAAAGTAAAATTATTTAACCAAAAATTTTAATTTAATTTTTAAAATTTTTATAGTTATTTAAAAATTTTAGTTTTTATAATATAAATTTAAAAAAAAATGATTATATAAATTTTATAAATATATTTTTAAGATTAAATAATTTATTTTAAATTTTTTTTATTTATAATAAAAATTAAAAAGATAAAAAAATGATAAAATAAGAGATAGTTAAATTGCAATTGGTTACACGTCTTGTTGAGCATTGGAACAGCCTACTGATACTTCTTTGAAGTCAATTACTTTAGCAGTAATTTGCTACAACTGAGCAAACATAAATGAACGAATAGAACAAATGAAAAGAAAAATCACTTGAACTGAACATATTAAACCACTGGATAGTGTATTGGACTTAGATAATGTATTAAGTGTGGGTGAATGCATACCAGTCAAATAGATGAATGTAACAAGCTCTCTAATTTGCGTCTAAACAGTATCTTAAACGCATTAACAAAAATATTTAAAAAATAAAACGAACATTTCTTAAGTTCAAAAAGACAAAACAAAAATAACCACGGATACAGACAAAAGTAAAAATAAAATGATAAACAAATTCAACATTTAGAAGCATACTAAAATACATTTCAAGACATGTGTGAGTTTAAAAAAATCAGTTTAAGAAAATTTCTGAAGAAAAGAAATTTAAAAGAAATTTTAAAGGTATAAAAAAAAGTAATATATTCACAAAAAAAAAAAAACAAATCAAACGTGTATGAAGAAGATGAAGCAACGCATCTAAAATAAACGAGCGTGCCAAGTTAATGGAGATTTTGATCACTAGTGCAACAAAGTAACAATTTCAACACAAATGTCTTTAATATTATCTGCATATAAAAAAGCAGAAGAGCCAGTAAAGAGATTTAAAGTGGCGGGGGCGGATACAAGTTGAACAAGGTGGTCAGGGCGGCCAAATAGGAGAGAGAATTGAACCAAGCACCCTGATCTTTGTGTCATTATGGGCCCAGATTACAATCATTAAAAATTAAACTTAAGATTTTGCTTTATGATTCATAGACAGCTACTAAAAATACTGGCGCAATGTGCTGTTGAATGACCCGCCGTCATCATCACTATTGCTGCCGCAAAAACCGATTGACCCGCCAATAACTAAGCACGCCATGCATGTCAGATCAGTTAATGGGCTGCCCGTCTAGTAAACCCCATTTGCATGCACAAAACAGCATCCTGGACACTTTGCTTATATTTGATTTCATGTCAATTGGCTAAAACGATGTTAAAACTTAAGAACAACTTAAGAAAATTAGATGTATTATTTTTTAACTTTTTTTTTACTAAGAATTATACAAACAATAAAAAGAATATTTTGCACTAAGTAGATTTTTTTTTGTATAAAAATATTACAAAAAAATATTATGTTGAATATTAATTTTTGCAAACATTCATATGGTTATACATGAATCGCGTTTTGGATAACATAAAGAAAGCAGTGATAAAACTTTTGATAAAAATAGGTATTGGTTTTTATATTTGATATTATTTCTAATGATAATTGCACAAGCTAAAAAGTTGGAATTAAAATAATGTAATCGTATAAATCAACAGATAAAAATTAATATAGATAAATATTTAAAAAAAAAGACATAATAAAAGGATAAAAAATAAAAAGACAAAAAAAGAAAGCGTCAAAAAATTAAGATTAAAAAAAAGAACAGAGAATTTATAAAAAAATAAAATCAAAAAATCCATTTGTACAAGCAAAACATCCGCTAACATAACCATCTTAACTGCATTCGTTTCCTTCAATTACTTTGAATAGCCGAATGTAAGCGCTTATTCGCACAAAGGCGCGCCCCTTACTTAAATTGTTACTTTTTAAGTTGATGCACAAGGGCGGGGTTGGACAAAATCTAGATTGCAAGAAATGAGAACAAAAAAAAAATTAAGAAAATTGAGAAAAAATAATACAAAAAAGTTAATATAAAGCAAATAACGAAACAAATGTATTAAATAACTGAACATGTGAAAAATGCCATTGATGAGAAAAAATTGTGAAAGCCAAAATTTATATAAAAACATCATTGTAAACTCAGTTTTGTCAAATAGAAAAAAATAAAAAATAATTAAAAAAAAAATATTAAATATTTAAAAATTTTAATTTTAATAAAGTAAAAAAGCAATCCACACCAATTTTATTTTTAAATAAATTGCTCTTTAAATAAAAATTTTTTTATTGGTTTTTTTAAATATTATAAATTTAAAATAGAAAAATTTTAAAACGCAAGAAAAAATTAAAATAAAGCATTATAAAACAATAAATGAGTTAATTTTTCTTAACAAAACAAATGAAACAATTGTGTAAATGTGTCTAAATGTTTTTTTCTTTTCAAGTAGAACAACCTAAGCTGATTAAATTGAATTCATTGGTTGGGTCTAATATAGAGCGTAAATACATTAATGGCATCGCTTGCACCATACTGGTTTGACGGTTATAGGCGCTGTTTGAATTGACCTTGTAGTGTTTAGCAAGCTTAATAAAAGGTTAGGCTAAAATAAACAAGTAAAAGGTCAAACTAAAAATTTTTGTGGCCAATGGTGGCTGACCAATAGTAATCAAACATTTTCATAATTAATAATACATATAAGAAAACAAAGAAAAAAATAGTTTTATATTTTATCTTATCATTGATAATTGGGTATTAAATAATACAATGTCAAATATTGATCACAATAATCATCATAATGTTCAATTAATAATTGGTTATTAAAATTGTATTTTATTTAATAATTTATTATAAAGACTTTTTAGTAAAATTTTTTCCCAGGTGCTAATAATTGATATAAAATGATAAAAATAAAAACATTTATATTATCAATTTAATTTATATTAATAATATCCTATTTGACCATATCTAAAATAAATTTTAAATTGCTTATCACTATTTATGTATATAAAATTAAAAATAGTAAAACTTACTCAATAATAAATTGAACATATTTCTTATAATATTTATTATATTAAAAGCAATATTCTACTTTATTTTTAATCAATGTGATAAATGAAATGTAATAAATAAATATTTTTGCATTAATAAATTTAAATGTAAAAATATTTTTATATATTATCTTAATTTTATTTTTTAAAAAAAATAATTTACTAATATTAAATTTGTTTAATTAATGTCGACAGTTTTATTAATAAAAACAAATATTTCATTTATTTTAAATAAGTTGTTTAATTTAACAAACATTTAATTATTAGATTAAATATTTAAATACTTTGCCGCAACAAGTTTAACAATAACCAAAAAAGTGCAATGACGGCGGTAAAAACAATTAAATTTAATTGCAATAGCGGCGATCAAGTAATATATAAACAGTCATGTTTACGGAATGTAAATAAAATAAAAAGCAACGTCTAAAATAATTTAAAAAAATATACAAAAAAAAGATTACATTGTCACTGTTAGCAATTTAATTAAAAATTCATATGAATAAATTATTACCACAGCTTACTCCATAGTTGCAATAATGATTTAAGATGTAAAGATTTTGAAGACGTTGATTGCAAAAAAAGTTAAGAGAACAACCAGAAGAAATATACCAACATCAAACTGATAATTAATTTGCATATTTAAATGATCATGAATTGCCTGCTGTCGGTCTTACTTTATATTACAAATTTTTTCTTTCATTTGATTCTATACTTCTCGCTCTAATGCATACGCAAAAAGATATACATTTGTTTAGAACTTTTGCTACAATGACCAAAGTGAAATCGGTGAAATGTGATAGTAGCAAAACAAATGCGATTCCAACTTGTTATAACATGAATATGCAAATCAACTGTTTTAGAACTGTTCAGGCGCAAAAACAATCTGCAAACTCACCTGTGACCACCGGCCTTGCCAGGTTTTTTTTTTGTATTAAATCAATTGAGATGTGTTTATAAACTAAAACACTGGCATCTTAGTAATAATATTTTTTGCAATTATTTAAAAATTTTATTTTAGTTTCAAAAACATTTATTTGGTTCAGTGCTTTTTTCTTTCAGTATTCAAAGATTACTCTTTCATTTGATTAAACTATTAACCAATTATCATGTTAATTTTATAATAAATTAGAAAACAATTTCATATAATAATTATTATTATGATTTAATATTGTACAAAAATATTTATTAATTTTCTAGCTAATTTTTAATACTGGTTTTTAAATATTTTTTAAATTGAACTAAATTGAAATATAATAATTAATCAGCTTATTCGAGAAATCAATAAGTTTAAAAATTAGATATAACCTATTTTTTGTTCAAACTTATTTATTAGTTTTTATGATCAATGTTTTAAACTTTTGAGAAAACACCAAAAAAAAAAAAAAACAATAGAAGTATTTTATTAAAGAAAAGTGTTAAATGATTTAGTAAATAAATAACGAACAAATATATAAATAAAATGGATAAAAGAATTGATGCTGTTTTTATAGATTAAAATTAGAAAAGAAGCTTGTTCTAATGTTCCATAAATTATGTCTCACGTTTTTGAGCTGATTTTGCGTGTAGGAGGCGTGGTGTGTCAGCTTTGACCGTGCAATACGTGTGTTGGATGCATTGCGCAGGCTGAAACGTGCTTAGCCCAACTTATTCATTGGCTACATCTTTACAAGATATTTTTTTTTTTTAAGAAATGCATGAACATGCATGTCTAATGAACTGGACGTGAACACAACGTTTATATTAATCTTAACTTAAGTTTGTATTGCTCTTATTCTGCCAAAATATAGATTGACCTATATGCCCACGGATTTCATATTTTAGCCCACAGGTCATAAAAGACATTTGGCGCGATGGCTGCCAATGGCTTCAAAACTCATTGGGCTAAATGGTTAAATGAATGACCAGATTGAATGGTCAGGCAAAATGTTCAGGTTAAATAGTTAGGTTAGAAGTCGTAAAATTCAAATAGCACACCAAAATTGAACAAAATTGAAATTAAACTAAATACATGTCTATCATTGTGAGTATAGCAAACTTGGTGCAGTTTAACTACAATAGTGTACAATTTAAGATCATAAAACCGAAAACGCATAAATCAAACTGTTGATGCACCAAGCCGTGATTAGACTGTTATGGAAAACTTGATCTGACACCTGAGCCAAAGCACGAATTTACAATGCCGTTTATTTGTGTTTGCCTGTAGCTTCATCTAAACAAATTGAAACTCTGTCTTTTTTTAAATGTATCAAGCTAGCTTTATTGCCAAATCAAATGCAATATTTTTTTTCTTATTTTACTTAAAAACAAAAACTCATTTTTAAATTAAAAAAATTTAACATTACAAAGGGTTTTGCACCAATTTAAATTATACTAGTAAGATTCAGTTGCCATTTGACCTTTTTGATATTCACTTTTTATTCATATCAGGTCATTAGTACGGATTAGTTATTAGTAAGTCGTCGATCGTTCTTGCAAAACCATTCTGACACGCCTTTTATGGGCAAGTCAGTAGAATGGACAACGATTCGACGCCCAATAGTCAAGTTCGTGTGAATTTTACATAGAAACGGTGTGTAAAAATTAATCACTACAAAAAAAAATAATATCATCACGTGTAACACGCGTTGATGAGAAAAATAAGAAAAATATCTGAATTAAGAAAAACAAGAAAAAAAAAAATAACAAAAAACAGTTATAATAAAGTTAAAATTGATTTAGATAAATTTTTCACGTAAACTAAAACTTTATTGTAATAAAAGATCAGAAGTCATCAGTTGCAAAAAGGGCGGAAATTTTGAAACATCGTTTTATACTGAACAGACCAATATCTGTTTACAACATTTATGGATTAAGATTGAACTCAAACTACTTCTTCCATAATTTTTTATTTTATTTTTTTTCTTCACCCTTTTACTTTCTTTTATTTTTGCCATTTTTTGCAAAAAAATCGCTTCTTTTTTTGCTAGCCGTCAACTTGATGACAGTGGGTGTAAATCAAATGATACAGACCAACCCCCAATTTTGCTTTTTTAGTCAAGCGTAATCAACAGTAGTTATTCTCAAACTAAGCATCATCAGATTGTCTTTAACTTGTCACTTACTAGTCACTGATTTTCCAAGACTAAATCGATTTCTAAACATTAATTCGTTAAAAAAGTTTTCAATTTTGATCTACAATTGGTCAAACATGACGATACACGTGTGTTTAATATTTTTTAGTTAAGCTGCTTGTGGGCAGTAAAAAATCAGCTTAGTTTTAGTGACTTTTCAAAGTCAAAATGATGATTTTTTAGATAAATTTTTGTTTTATTAATTTTATTTTTTTTAGTCATTTGTTCATAGTTGATTTTTTGTGACGTGAGAAAGGGGATGTTTAAAGTTATACAAGTTACTTCTAATGAATATTTTTTTTATAAAAGTTGTAATTTTAATTTGGTCACATGCCAGCTTAGAAAAAAAATAAAATTTTTCTTAACAAATACAGATTAAAATATGAATATTTTAATCTTATGGATAAGATTATATAAATTTTTTTTAATCATTTTTAGCCACACTTATCATTGGCAATTTGTCAACCAAATCATTATTTAAATAATCGACACTATAATATCAACTCGGATCGCTGCACTTAAAAGTAAATTTGCATCTTTTGTTAAATTTGATTAATTTGCCACAACCATTTAGAAAAGTTTTTTTACCATTTGTACGAATGCCGGCAGCATATAATTTACATTTAACCAAACAAATTATCTTGTTTAACAAAGTTGTTTTACATTAACTTAAACAAATTAAATTAATTTTAATTTTAAAATATTTAAATAAAAATGTTATAATTGCTATAATAGTTAATAAACAAAAATAAATTAATTATTTGATTTAAACATATTAAAATTGTGATAGAAAAATAAAAATACAAAAAAAAAATTAATTTTTTATTAAATAAATAATGATGATTAACAAATTATAAAAAAAATAATTTAACCTTTGGCTATTTATTTTTTCCTCTAATAAAAATAGTTTCCTAGTGTGCTAAATAATTATTTATACTTATCTTTGTCTTTAAAATTTAAGAGTTTGCACAACTTCCGTCAATTAAATTAGACTTCAAATCTTAATGATGTTGTACATAGTTCTAGCCACAGTTTTAATTTGTTTGTTCTTCATTGAATTGTAAATGCAAGGTTAGTTTCAAAAATTTTGCCTTAAGACAAAATATAGATTTTGATGTTAATAATTGCATAATTAATTATGTGTTTAAATAAAGTTTTATCTAAAAATAGACAAAACAAAAATGACTTAAAATTAAAAAAATTAAAAAAACAAAAATTTGAAAAAATATTTATATTAATAATGAATTATGGAGACCTACGGCGGTAAAATATCTGGTGTAAGTATAAAAAAAAAATTTAAAAATAAAATAATCACAGCAGCCATCAATTGTCAAAATTTTACTTGCCAAAAGCTGGCAATAATTGTTCCGGCCGCTAGCAATAAATCCATATACATCTGACTCAAGTTAAACCAGATTAGTAATAATAGATAAATTTGACCAAGCCTCTCAGTATAACCACATATAATGTTTCAAACTGTACCAAATAGATTGGATAATAATCAAGATAATAATTATTATTATTATCAGCTTGCACTTGTCAGACTATTGACTTTTAAAAGAATAACTAATTGGCAAAAAATCGGTTGATAACCGACTTGCAGCTGGTCAACTTTAAACCGGCAAACCGATCATCAGGTAACCAGATGAAAATCTTCCAGCAAGTTGAAATCGGCAGTGTTTGATTAGGCTATTTGTTCAATTTTATGCCGGCGTGTGAAAAGCATCGTGTTCAATGATTTTGAAAAGTTGTTGCAGAACTCAATCACCTACCACATCCTCTTCACCAATCTTCTAATCAGCTGAGCGTCCGCCGGCCAGTTTTCCATCTTAAAATCGACCTGTTTTGACTGACCATTCTTCAAACAAACATACGTAATTACATTTAATTTGCTTTGCAATTTGCTTTACTTTAATTTGATTTTTTCACAATTTGGCCGAGCTAATTTTTGTTTCATTCCCTCAACTTCTTTTTTTTAGGATTTTTCATCTGTTTTATTTTTACTTGATTTTTTATTTTAGAGCTTAAAAAAACAATTTTAAGATTATTTTTAAGAAAAACTTCAACATTTTACTTCATTTCTTATTGACATAGCACGCTGCATCGTCGTTTTATATATTGACCTGGGTTGTTTTATTTTTCTTTTTTATTTTTGAATTTTTGTAGTTGAATTAGTCGAGTCTATTGTGCTAAATCAAACCTCTTCGTTGTTACAAAGCCGTTTGTCGGTCAACTAAGCACCTTCAAATTTAAATCCGGTAGCAATTAGATTTAGTAGAAAAATGCTTATTATGAAAAATCAACCAATTTCTGTTTTGTTTGATTTTTTTTCTTTGTTTAAAATATTTTTTTTGTTTTTTCGAACAAACTTTAATAAATTTTTACTAAAATTACAAAAAACTCTTTAAATACATATTTAATATGAATTTATTTAAATGTGCATTTAAAAAAATATTTTAAATTTTTTATTTAGCTTTCTTTTTTTTTAAATTGAATACTTTGAGTAATAAAAAAAACAATGCACAGTGTATACAGTATTTGACATAAAAATTAAATGAATAAAAAATGTGTAATAAATTTATAAATATTTGTTTTAAAGCTTTTATAAATCTATATTAAAATATAGTAAAATGTAGTATAGTGAAAACAAAATTAGTATAGTTTAGACAAAAATTTTTTTTTGAAAAAATTTTTTAAATAAAAATAAACAACTTTATTTTACCTCTCAATTGAGTTGACAGCATGACACCTATGAAACTAAATTAACGTTCAATAATCATTTAAATGGTTCATTGGTTTACAATAGTTTCGCAATTGTTTCAAGCCACAACAAATAATCGTAAAAAAAAAATTTTTCTGGTTGTTTTTTATTTTGTTTATTTTTATAGTTTTATTGCTTACTATTTTTTTTAGAAAAAAAAATAAAAAAATAAATTAAAAAATTGTAAAAAAGTTTAAATTAGGCAAATAATAAGATACTTTGAAACAAAACTAGTTAGTTATGAGTTTTTCTATTGCAATCACAATAATTAAAATATTGTTTTATTAACTGAATCAAAACTTTTTTTATTAAAATTTTAATTAACTTATTTAATGTTTTTGCTTATAATTAAAAAATTTATATTAGGATAAACAATTATGAATTCATCAATTTAACGATTCTTTAAGTTTAATTCTATTTTAGTTTAATATTTAGTTTAATTTTTAAAAAAATATATCTTAAGAACTTGTAGAATATGAAATAAGACCACACATTTTGAAAAAAAAAAGTTTATTTTACAAAACAACATACAGCGGTCTTGTTTGTATCTTTTTTATTAATTTGTTAAATTTTGAAAGTGACTATTTTAATGTGTCTAAATAAGCTTGAAATAAACACAATTATTAGTTTAACTTAATTTATAACTTTTAAATTTTAGAAATTTGTTTATTTTGCCTATATTTTTAAGTCAAGTGTTGCGTTTATTTAAACATAAGAATATTCACTGCTTGTCAATCACACGTGTAATTAGCAAATGTCATTTTTTTAGTTATTCAACTTTTAAATGAAAATAAAAAAATATTTTTGCCTAAATTGTACTCAAAAAAATAAGGCTTTTACAATTGAAGACAAGATATTTAACTACAAGAAAAGTTCCAATTGCTACAAATAGTTTAAAATAAAATGTCACTGCACTGGATAAACACATGTAAACAGTTCTTGGAGTTTTGTGGTGTTTAAACTAAAATTTACACTAATTATAGGTAAGAGTAAGTTTTTCAACTTATTTAATTTTTTTAAACTTTATTTAGTTTTATTTTGATACATTAAATGCAGGTCAATATGATGGTAGATGCGCACCACAAACCATTGGGGAACATAAAAAAGCATCAAAAAAACAATACGATGCGGAAATAGGCGGATTCAACTAAAAGTGACAAAGACAATCTTAAGTTAATTTGTTAACTTAAGATAGAAAAGGTTTAAAACCTACATTTTAAAAGTAACACGGACTCTACTAACTAATTATTTGTCTTTTTGTCTAACCAGTGCTTAACTTGCTTAATTTCTTTACTTTGTAAGATTGTTTATTTTACATTTAGTGTATAATTTCTATTTTTTCCACACTTTTCTAATTTTTTTTTACTCATTAAATTTTTAAAATTACCATTAAATTTTTTTTTTTTAAATACTTTTTATCTTAATCTTTTTTTCACAATATTTCACAAATAAGTTGCTCTTGATTTTGAAAAGTTATTAAAAGGTAAAATTAAAGCAAAAATATTATGATTATTATAATATCTTTATTAAAAATTAAAATTTATTATCAATTAAATTAAATATATTTTTTTAAAGATTTAATAAAAATAATAATTTTTATTTTTTAATTAAATAGTTGATAATTTTTTTTATTGTTTTTATTTATTATTTTATTCAAAAATAGATAAATACAATTTTTTTAAAGAAAATTTAAATAAAACCATACAATTATAGGCTCATTGATTACATTTTATTTTATTATTATATTTTTTTTAAAATTATTTATTTATAGGTTAAAAATGTCACAAACAACAATTAAACTTTTTTAAAAATTATTTAGTAAAAATTTGATTGGTTGAAAATTTGCTAAAAACAAACAAGTAAAGTTAAAATATTTGAAAAAAATATAAAAACCAAAAAAGCAAAAATAGTTAAGAAATAAAACAATTTGTCGTAGATAACAGGCAATTCTGTTCAGGTGCATTGTGAACCGTAAAACTTTTTTTATATAAGATAAGTTTAAAAATTTAGTTTTTGTTTCTTGAAAAAACCCAATATTTTTTTTTTTTAGTTTTTTATTTTCTCACTACATTTGCAATAATTTTCAACTGTCTTCATTCTATAATTCAAAAAAATAAATAAATAAAATAATTTCTGATCAACTGTCTATAAAAAAAAGTAACAAGCAGAAAACAAATTGCCCTCCATAAAATAAATGTTAAAAAATAAATTAAGAAAGAACTGAATGAAATAAAGAAAAAGAGATGGGAAAAGCGGCAACTGGAACAAGTGTGACTATTGACAGCCGCCGGATGCAAAGAGTGATGATCGGTTCTAGTACAGACTGAACAGTAAGCAAACAATGGCCCAATCAGCTTGAAGACAAGAAGGATGAAAGAAAAAGGATAAACGAAAATAAAAATAAGAAAAATGAAAAGTCTTGGCGGTCATAATAAGCAGTCACAAAAGCAATAATAATTTGATTTCAAGTCTGTTTCGCTCATTCACAACATTTGCAAAATCATTTCATAACCATTGAGCAAGTCCTCTTTTCTTTTTACTTGATCACTTAAACAAGTTGTGTACTAGTCAGTGGTCAGTTGAATAAGCTGCCAATCTTCTATTGTTTAAGCTAGCTAATCATCAGCTGCTTCTTCTATTTTTTATATTAAAGAAGGTTGAACATTATTTAAAATTTGTTCAACACTTAACCCCCGACCCCCGTTTTATTTGATTTTTTTTTTCCATTTTTTTTATTCTCATTTTTTTAACTTATTTTTTTAATTTTTATCCTTAATTTTTTTATTTTACTCTTGATTCTTGTTTTGAATTTTTTTTTTTTAATTTGCTATTCACTTGATCAAGATGCCATTCATTATTTATTATATAAAAAATGGTTATTCATGTATCAAATAAAATAAGATCATCTTTTTATCCATTTATTTCTTATTTTTTTAATATAATTCTAATCAATAGAGCAAATAAAATGATATAAAAAAATTAATTAACTAAAATACTATATTATATAAAACAAATCAAAATTTATTTTTTTAAAAATATTTAAAAAAAATTTCATCATATTATCTCTATCAATTTATAATTCAAAAGACAAAAAAATAATAAATTTTATTAATATTTATTAACAAGTTTATTCTCAAAATTTTAATAATTAATTGCTAATATATTTAATTAAGTTTCAATTATAAGTTTATTAACCGTATTTTTTTGGTTTAATATAAAAATTATATTTTTTTAAAAATATAAAAAATAAAAACATAGACCAATAAATATTATTTTAAAAAAACTATATAAAATTTTTTAAATTTAAAAAAATAAACCTTAAGTAGATTTAAAAATTGCTATAGCTTAAAAAAGTTTAAAGGATTGCATGTCAATTATACTTAAAAAGCAAACAAAAATAGGTTTGAATAGATGCAAAATAATCTGGTAGCAATCATACTATAATTTCTGTCACTTTACGTATATAAGTTTTATGTTAAAATGGATTTTTCAAACTTTACAATCGATAATATTCATCTTAAAATAAGGCGGAAAAACAAAAACTTAGCTTATTTAAGTTAGCCGTCAGTTAATTTTAATCCTTTTGATTAGATCAGCGGGATACAACAAGTATACTAATAAACAAGTATCAAACAGTTCTTCAAAAATGATTTTTTTCATCTGTCACTAAATCACCAAAAAAAATTTTTAATTAGTTTACTAATAATTTCAATTAGTTATTATTTTCGGTTTTATTTTACATCTTTTATTTTAAATTTATTATTAATTTCATATTTTTTCAACTTAATTTGAATTATAAAATTATTTGAAAAAACAATAAATCATGACTTTAAATTGTGGTCATACCTGCTTACAATAGTGGGCAAAAACAGTTTTTAGTGTTTAAAACAATGTTTTTTTTGTTTTCTTTTTTAACTTAAAAACTTTTGTTATAATGTGAAACAAGCTGTTATTTTTTTGTTAATCTATATAATGATGATTTTTTAATTCAATTAACATCTGTAACTAAAATAACAAGGAAAAGAGTAAGAAAAACCAGCATGCAAATATGTTGAACATGTACGTGTCCGGCAAATTAGACTAGGGAATAAAGATAAAAACGAGATAAGACGCAGATAAGTGTGTAGCGTAAAAGTATAATAGAAGGTCAAATAATCAGTTGTTAATACATCAAGAAGGCGCTTTGTTTTTTTTTTGTTTTTTATTTATATTTTTTGTTTTTGAACCCTTTTTTAGTAAAGCCAAATGAGTTTTTGCTTTCTTTGTCTTATTGAGACTTGTAGATGTCTATGAAACGCAGCTTTAGTAAAGCCGGCAGTGCAAACTTACTTGTTTGACCTCTTTTTAAATTTGTAAATTCAACTTATGAATGGTAAATTTAAACAAAGCTGATATGGGCTCATCTAAAACCGTGAAGTTAAAGACTATCAAGTTAAGTTAAAATAGAATAACTAGAGTCAAACATATTTAAACAATGTTTTACTTACTGCTTACTAATTTTGAATTTAATTCCAAGTCAGTCTTTACCTGTGAAGTAAATCTGTAAACCTCTTGTTTTTTCAATGCTTTAAAAAAAAAAAATAAAGTCAAAAAAAAAACATAAACAATTAGACATATTGTATCGCTGTAGAATTGTTTAATGATAATCACCACGCAGGTCTAACAAGATATGTTCAATATGGCTTTTCCACACCTTGCTACTTGTAAATATTATATACTACATTTTACTCGTATAATAAATAAACTGATAAAAATTTATATATTTAATCAAAATTCAAAATGAATTATATTTTTATCAAATTTAAATGATTGCTATTACTATTATATTTAAAGCTTAAATTTTATAATCAAATTTAAATGTAAATTTAAAAATTATACAGATATAAAATCAATATTTAAGTATATATATTTTTATAATTTAGATTTTATTAAAATTATAGAAATGACAGTAATCCAAATAAAAAAGTTCAAAAAATTATTAATAATACTAATTTTTAGGTTTACCCTAAAATAGATTAAAATCTAAATTGAAAAATATGAATAAAATTTAAAATATATATATTTAGAAATTTTAAAAAATCAGTGGTTTGGTGCACATTAATTTATGAAATGGTCACTCGGGGCTTACATCTAGTTGTTTAAACTATAAGTCAAAATGATTTTTCAAAAAAGCCAATTTGAAAACAAACAAAATCTAAAAACGAACTTACAAACAAACTCAGTATGTCACCACAGGAACAAACAAATGGGAGTGAACCGAATTCAAGGTGAAAGAAGCTAAATAGGATAGCTCATACTGGTTACAGGTTAATCAATTGTAGTATTGAAAAAGTTAAACACTAATGAGTAAAGTGAAAAAGCATCCACAAATAGTTAGTGTGACCAATTGGGGGCTTTGGTTAAACTTGGAATGTAACCACTCCTTAAACTTTACATTTCCGGTATCCTTATACTTTTTCTAAACTTTTAATTTTTAAGATAGGAAAAACATCGAAAATTAGTTTAACTATTTAATCGAACAGTTTGTATATATAAAATATTTATTATGCTCGAAAAAACATCTTTTGATAAATTAGCCAGAAAACTTTAAAGTTCATAATTAAAGATAAACTTAATAGATGACTGCTACAATAAATATTTGAACATTGTAGCAGCTAATTTATGTATTTTATTGTAAAAGAACAACTAAGGTGAGATTAGTAATGGAGATCCCAAGTCATAAGACTGATGGTGGCCTGTCAATAAACCAAAAATAGTATAGCCTCTGTTTTACTTTTATTCAACTATTCGTATAACAAAAAGTACAATGAACAATAAACAGGTAAATAATGATACAGAACTAGTAAAGGGCCGGCAAATCAATGAAAATCTTTTTAAAAATTTATAAACACATACTGTGGCCAAAACAACTGTCAAATATTGAACTAAAAATCCGCAAGTGCAATCTTGGAAGGAGTTAAGCAAAGCAAATAAATTAGAACTAGCAAAGCATAATTATACCGAATATGTTATGAAAATTTTTGATTTGTACACTTGTTGGCCTAATAACCAGCTCTTAATAACCACCAACGCAGTTAATGATCTGTTATAAAATTAAATCTGTAAACACTATGATAATATTTATTAATTACTAGGCAAGTTTGCTTGCTTTAAATTCTCAACAATTTAGTTTTGGTGATTATTTTGAACAATTTGCCGGTGAATCAAGTTTTGTTTAAGCTGTAATAGAAGTTGCATTTTAGAGTTGCGTTTGAAGCCTTTATTTCAACTTATACAAACCAAGCATTAAGCATAGCATTCATATTAAGAAATAAGCGAATTATTTTTCGTTAAAAGACAAGTTTAAAAAAACAGTTCTTCAACATTTGATCTATTGTTTTTTTTTTAACTCATTTTTTTAACTAATTTTTTCATTTATTTTAATTTTTTTTTTTCAATTTTTTTCATTAAAACAATTGCAACGTGTGTGGTTTGCATGCAAACACAATGCAAAAAAACTTAAGAGATAATAAGATTACGGCAAAAAAAACTAACAGCCTTCGCAATTAGACCTTCTTATTTGTTTTAAAAAAAAACAAACTTAAATTGAGCATCTTAATTTTGTGTTAAAAAATAATCATTGTTTTTCATTTGTATTACATATGTTCAATGTTTAATACACTTGTTCATCTTTATTATATTAATTATAAAAAAATTAAGTTTAAGAAATATTAGAATTTAAAAATGTGCAATTAAAATATGAAAAAAAAAACTTAACTATCTTATTGACATTTGTCATTTATAGTTATTTATTATGAGATTATCTTATTTTTCTATTGATCAAATTTTTGCTTATTTTGTTACATTTTTAGTGTATCATGATTATAATAATTTTTTTTTAAACTTTGAAAATGTTGAAATTCAGACGCGGGAAAAATGCGGAAATGAAATAAAAAACATTGGAGCGTAACCGAAACGAAAAAAGAAAACCAAAATAAACTTTTTTAAAACAACTTGAGGAAATAGATAAAAAGTAAAAAAATTAAAAAAAAATAAATAAAAAAAAATATAAAAAAAATTTAAAAAATAAATTTAAAAAAATTAAACTAAATTAAAAAAAAATGAAGCAAATGAAATTTGGAAATTTGATCAGATTTGTTAAAATCGAGGCAAAAATTACAATTGATGTAAACTTATGCCTTTCATGTTGCATAGAATGTTGCATGACTCTATAGTTGTCAACTATGATGACAGCAATGGCAGTTTGTTGCCACACTTTTTCCAAAGTCATTTGAAAGGTTTCTCTGTTTAGAGAAAAACAAGTGTGTCTCCTAAAAAAATTTTGGTAATTATCATCTTCACTACAAACAAAGCAAGTCATCCTTAACCAGACTAATAAAAAGCCCTCTTCTTCACAATTTAGTGAATAAAAGCTAAAACGTTGAATAGGAATAATTGAAGGGAAAGTTGCACGCACTTGGAAAGTGTTCACTTGTTGTTTTCACTGTTATTTCAAACAGTACTATCTTGTCATTGTTTTGTTTTATTCTTTTCCATCGTTTTCTTATTTTACTTTTTTTTCATTCTTTTCCTCATTGTTTTGTTGCATTTTTCCGCGCCCAGTTTTTTTCTCCTTATTCGTCCTTTTCTTATATGTTCAGGTCTGTAAAACCGCAATCGCTCGAACGAAACCCGAACAACAAAGTTCTTATTTCAAAAAAGTTTTCCTTGGCTAAAGTAAAAGCTAACGTTTGTAAAAATAATTCAAACTGACCGGCCCAATTTCTAGATTTACTTCCGCGAGATATTTGAGAAAAAAAACAACTGAAAAAAATTGTGAATGATCAAAAAATGAAAGAAGATAGAAAAGTTTGAAGAAAAAACAATTATAATTAGTTTAAATGAATTAGATGATTTGGGCTGGGTGTTTTTAAAAAGAAAATTCAATTGATATAAACAACGGCCACAACTATTGCTGCAAATGTCATTCATGCTTAAGACACTTGCTTGGTCCGTTTTCATCTTAATTTAAAATAACAATTCTAAGTGCAACAATAATAACTGTGTCTTAATTTTAGGTCGCAATCACTTTTCTATTCTTTCTTTTTACTCTTGTTATTTATTTCTTTATTTGTATATTGGTCTTGCAAGGTGTTTACAATAAATAAAGTTGGTTAATTGTGTGTTGGCCAAGCAAAAGCATAGATTGTTTATGTATAGTTTATGTTTGCAAAAGTGCACAGAAGCTGAGTATTAAGTAAAAATAAAAACAAAAATGAAGACAAGAAAGAATGTAGCAAAAATGACAAGATAAAAGACAAGATATAAAACGAGATAGAAGACAAGATAGAATATAAGATAAAGGATAAAGTAGAGGACAAATAAAACAGAAAAAATAAGCAATAGGTAGATTTCAGGGTTTTTTGTTTTTAGTTTTTTGTTTTTACGTTGTACCAGATCTGTTCTCAATTGACTAGACCCTGTATTCAACCTTGGCCCTACTTTGGCCCAAGTCCAAAATGGCTCGATCTGATTGTGTTAAGATTTCGTGTCGACTATTCGTTTGCAAAAAGTTTACTAGGGACCCAATTGACCCTCTTTTATGATTGCGTGTATACCCTTTATTAATCGCGCATCATTAGATTGTATCGTTCGGCCCCAAAGTTCTTTTTGCTTTTTTTGCTTGCCAAGTGGGGGTGGATCAAAATGAACTAAATTCAAAAAGGCGTGATTAATCTTGAGAAAGTGGGCGTGCAAAAAACATCTAGTAAACTTGATCTTTTTAATACCATACATGTTTCATAGATACTAGAACCATTCAAGATTAATTAAATAATTTTTTCATTGTAATAAAATGTACATATTATTTTTATTTAAACTTACATACGGTTGAGCATTTAGAAATGATTTTATTTATAATGTTTATTTAGTACAAAATTATTTTTATTTATATATTTGTGTTAATTATGTTAATAATAGTAAAATTAAAACAAATCTGCACCATTTTAAAATAATGTACATATATTTTTTATATTATTCACCAATTTGCTAAAATCAAAAAAAAAACTAAAGTTATTTTTAATTGCGATGAGCAAACTATAAATGCAATCACTTTGTTACTAAGCTAAAAAACAATTGATTAGCATTTTTATGCTAATCAATAATATTTTTTAGTGGTGTTCATCTAAAAAAATATACTTTCATTTTCCAATATTTTCTTAATTTTTAATATTCTTCTTAATTTTGTCGCGCTGAATTTTACATTTTATTTGCACCAAGCACAATAGTTTAAATTTTTTTCTTTTGTTTGCCTTGTTTGAACTGCAATCACAAACAAGAAAACAAGAAAACAAAATAAATAATACACTTTAATAATATGAAAAAAATAATGAAAAAGCAAAACAAGAGGAGAAAAAACAAAATAGAAAAACAAATCTGGCATTGGACACTTTTCTCAATATATAAATGAATTTTTCTTACTTTTTTTTTCTTATTTTATTTTTTGGTTGACAGCTTTTGTCAGCTGTTCTACTCAGTGTCAAATTACTTTAGTGAACTTGTGCCAGTAAATTTCAAGCATTGAAAAGCGCTAGAATAGAATAAATTGGAACAGTATCGATAAATTATTGGCAAAATATTGGTAAGTCATCGAAAATATCGACAAGTATCGAAAAAATATTGTAAAATTATTTAGAAAGTATTGAAATAACATTAGCTGGTGCAATGTTGATCATAGACTAAAAATTGAAAATAAAGCCATAACTTAGCCAATTTCAAAAGGAGTGAAAGAAACACGAGAATCTTGAAATTTGGGTGCGGGCACCCGTCGAGATATAACACTGACCTGATGGACATTACGGAGTACGAACTAAATCAAGTCATTGAAAGGCTACACTTGGTCTGTTGGTGAAAGGTGGCCTACCTACTGAGCTCGTTTCAGTATATTGAAATAAACCAATAACACACATACGTTATTTTGAAATATTACACCGTCAATACTGCTCGAAGCAAACTCGAATTGGTTTGAAACGGATTCGAACTGGCCTAACATTGGTTAAAAAGCAGGGCGGAAAACAAATGAAAATCAAAATTAAAAACAAGATGAGAAGTAAAAGAAAACGGATTAGTTAGACAAAGCTTCAGATTTCATCGGTTCAAGTGACTGGACACAGTTGGTCTGACTTTTAACCAAACAAGATAAAAAGCAAACAGAACTTATTATCAAATTATTTGTTGTTTGTAAGTTGAATTTAAAGTCTAGTTAGAGTTTTGTCTTTTTTAATTATTGAGTGTCAATTTGAAGAGAAACAAATGTTTCAAATGGTTTGCGTAATTTACCAGTGCAAAACGGTTTCTTTTAGCTTGCCTTATTTTGTAATCTTATAAGTAATCTGAAAATCTTAAATTTCAAAAGCCATGCTCTGAAAAGATATGTGCATAACAACATCACGTTAGCACATTTTGAATGTTATTAATCCAGTGCATCCAATGGTAATTTGAATTTGTTCTCATTGCTTAAAATACAATTTTCATCTTTTTAACAGCTGCTAAACTCTCTTTTGCTATTCTTGCTTGTGGGCATTTTTAATTTCTCTGTTTTTGTTAATTTTCTTTTAAACCTTTAGCAAATTTTTTCGTAACTTTTCATCCAAATATTTATCTTTATTTTAAAAAAGTGAATGTTTTAGCTATTTTATTTGTTGAAGTTAACATTTTCAAGTAAATTCGTGTGATTCAATTGTTTCACGCATTCGCCGATTCAATCGGTATCAAATGATGCTTACTGAGTCTTTATTAAGTTGCTATTGAGCTTTTACTAGTGCCCTTTTACCCATAATTAATATTCAGCATTTTACAAATTTGATAGTTTGCAAATGGTGTTTGCAACAAATTCATTGCTCACGCAGTTTGTTTGGCCAGCGGCAGATCTGTGCAATGGTGCTTGAAAACAGAGTCAAACAAAACGGCTTGAAATGACTAGTTGGAACGGCTGTGATCATTTACAGGATCACTAAAGATGAGCTTCTATAAACGACATTAGTCCAAGCCATGAATTTGGTCTGTGCTTTGCTTGATAGACAACATGGAGATGCAATCCAAAATTTGAAGTTGCACAATTTTGTATCTAAATTAGCCAGCCTTCATTTCAATCAATTTGTTTCATTTAAAATCGCCTGAAAAGCATTTCACAACAAAATATAAAATTATTGGCAAATCATACTAACAGTTAAACCATTAATTGTACAGTGAATTCGTAAGCAATTTTAATAATTTTAAAATTTGTTCACATCATCACATCTTTTTTCACACTAATCAAATCAGAGACAGGTGAATTGATCTTTGGAAGGATGGGACTTACAAGTTTATTTATATACTTGATTTCGGTATAAACGGATTAGGAATTGAAAGATCAATGAAATTGTGCGTAACTTTAAAGATTAAATTAAACAATTAAGCAGTTGAAATGGACTGCAATTTTTCGATTGTGTTTGTAAAAGTAAATGCGACAATGTTCAATTGATTGCTCACTCTATTTGTGTTTCTATTTCATTGGTGTACTTTAAGATTTTCTTCCGCCCACTTTATACGCAATATTTAATGGAAGAATCTTTTCTTGAGGAGTTTTTCTTGAGGAGTTTTTTTTTCACAAGTTTTTTTCAAGAGTTTTTTTTGTGGGTTTCTTTAGCATTTTTTTTTAGTAGGTTTTTTCAGTAGTTTTTGGCGTAAACTTTTGCAGCAAACTTTTTTAGAGAACTGTTCAAGCAAACTTATTTAGCAAACTTGTTCAGCCAACTCTTTCAGTTATTCTGTTGATTAGGTCTCTTGAGTGATTTTTGTGATCAGTTTTCATCCTTTAATGTTTATCATAAGTTTTGATCGAAGGCTTTTGGGCCTCAGGTTGCCATTCCGACATGAACTCTAAGCATCTTTGCGACCGCACGCGTTCGACACTTTTTTCAACAGCGCGTATAGACAGTTGATAGCAAATAAGATGTTATATAGCGTTTAAAGAAATGTCTAAGAAATGGATTAAGAAAGTCTAGCTGGGCAAAGCGAACAGGGTTGGACAATTTGTATGTGCTATATATGAGTTGCAGGCCGACAACAAGCAGACCTGTACTAGAGATGTTAGTGCGCGTGCAAGGAAAACAATTGGAGGCGGAACGAATGAGTGGAAAAAGAGAATAACTGGAAGCAGGGAGGAGAAAAGAGCAATGGAAGTGGTTATGGCAGGCGTGAACTAAACAAAGAAGGCGGTGTTTATGACTGAGTCTTGCTGCCGTTGGCTATGGCCAGCCTGCGCACTAAAAACGGGCGTGTCCTAGCAAATGAGATGTGATGGCTTTTGCACCTCTC
The DNA here is from genome assembly GCA_025170145.1 of Pyemotes zhonghuajia. Classification (NCBI taxonomy): domain Eukaryota; kingdom Metazoa; phylum Arthropoda; class Arachnida; order Trombidiformes; family Pyemotidae; genus Pyemotes; species Pyemotes zhonghuajia. Next base: position 7,907,432 of record CM045844.1, on the reverse strand, counting down.
TCAGCCAAAAGCAGCAGTTGCATTTTGCTCGGCAAACCAGTCGAACTGAGTTTAAGTGTGTTTCCCTGGAGTCGAGTGCAAATGAGCCGAGAAAGAACAGCTTAAGATTCGGCTTAAGAAAGCTGTGCACAGTTCAGAGATAAATGATTCGTCATTCACCTGTGATAAGGTTCAAGTACCCAATTGTAAAACTGTTAGCACTTGCTGCTAATCCGTTTTGCCCACTGTGTTGATCCAGTTGTTTGTTCTTGACGCAAAGTGACCTTTTCGTCAGTAAATCGGTGTCAGTTATCTGGACTTTGTTCGCACCAAGTGCGCTTACCTGTCACCTGTTCCTTGCAAGCCCTTCTGGTGCCGTGAATCAGTTGTGTTGCCAGTTTGTGTGCTTTCAGGCTCTTGTGGCCACCCATGTGATTCTGAGTGCTAACATATGATTTTACTAGTTTAAAAGTGAATCCCTGTTTAAGAAAGTTTCATTTTCTCTTCATCTGATCCCTTGTCTCGATCTGATCCTCATTTCGATCGCCTTTTGTGCCAGAGTAAGCACTACGTTTATTCAAACGTAGACTAGGCCAGCATCCTGTTTCAGCCAAGTGTTCTTTTCAATCGGGAGAACAGCTCTCCGCAGCCGTTTCGATCTTCTCCCATAGAAGCGGATCTTCGCTATTCTACAATGGACAGTTTACTAGAGCACCAACAAGCTCAACAGCAAGCTCAACAACAGCAACAAGCTCAGCAACAACAAGCTCAGCAACAACAAGCTCAGCAGCAGCAGGCTCAGCAACAGGCTCATCACCAGCAACACAATTCCCAGCATCCTGCCGACTTGCAACACCAGCAACAGTTACATATGGCCGCTGCCGCTCTGGGTATCGGTCAACACGCTCATTCTGCATATGGTGCTAATGGGTTGTGTAGTCAGCCACCCGACACTAAGCCCAACTTAAATCATATCAACACTTTAGCCGGTGGTCACACGGCACCATCTGGCTCACCGTACGGATCCCATAATGGCAATCTTTGCTCTCTTCCCTACGCTAATGGAGATCAGTTCAACGCTGCTGCGGCTGCTGCTGCCAGAGTCTACTCCAATGAGTACGAAACTCATCTGAACAACAATTTGAACAATTTAAACACCTTACGCAGTAACATTGGTGATTTAGGAGGACTCGGTGCTTATGGCCAACAATTGAATCAATTCGGAGCTGGTGCCCAATTAGCCAACGTTGCTCAAGCTAATTTGGCCGCTCCTAACTACTTAACCGGTTCCGGTTATCCGTCCAGCAATCTTAGTAATTGTTCTCCAATGGGAGGAATGATGAGCAATGGTCCAATGTCACCTAGTGCAACGCGAGACAGTTCCGGCACCATGGAGCCCAAAGATGGTCAGTATCTTTTGTTATTATCTTCTCTTAATCTTTTTATAACATTCTTCTTTCTTTCATTTTTTTCTTCATTTTATATCAACCTCCACCGTTTACTTGTCACATTCTTTTATTATTTTAATCCTAATTTTATCATTTTGATCGTTTTTCAATTGTGTGTATGTATTTTTGTGTGTTTTTTGTGTATGTATGTGTATGTATGTATATGTATGTATGTGTATGTGTGTATATGCATTTATGTTTTAATTTATATATGTATATGTATGTATGTATGTATAAATGTATATGTGTGTTTGTGTGTATACATTGTGCATTTATCTTAATCAACGTTTTCACTTCACGCAAACCGTCGCATCTTGGATCGTTTCATCTCGTGTGAATTTTCTTCTTTTGTTTTTATTCTATCAAATTATTTTTTTTATTAATAATTTGGAAACAAATTTTTTCTGTGCATTGTCTGTGCATTTTTTTATTAAAATTTTTCTACATTATTTTTATTTGTGTGTCTCAATTGTGGATTCTACATTAAACAGACGATATTGAAGATGAGAAACCAAATGTAGATGAAAACGGTGCTCCAAGAACCAAATCGGGCAAAAAAGGCCGAAAACCACGTACAATATATTCTTCGCTCCAATTACAACAATTGAATAGACGTTTTCAAAGGACACAATATTTGGCTCTTCCAGAACGAGCAGAATTGGCCCATTCCCTAGGTCTTTCGCAAACACATGTAAGTTATTACCTGAAACATTTTTTAAACTTTTTCTCAAAACTAATTAAATATTACTTCTCTAAACTTTCTTTGCTTTCGCACCCACAATTCACATGTTTAAAACAATTTCAGAACAAATTGAAGTTCAAACCAACTTATCTTGGTCCGATCTTAATACCAATTTAACTGATTTAAATTAATTTTTTATTTGTTTATTTTTGGTTGAAATGCTGCTTTTTTTCCTTTGGCACTTGCTAGCTATTGTTTAAGCCTTTTGCCGTCTGCCGCATCTCAAACAATGAAAACTTAAACAAACACCGGCAAGTAATAAAAATCTTAAGTAAGAAAAAACAGAGATAGAGAAGAAAGAAGGCAAAAGAAAGAAAGGGAGAGGGAAAAAAAAAGAGAGAGAGAGAGAGAGTAAAGAGAAAATAAGAGATGCAAGAATGGGCACTATTCACCTGATAGGCATCGTATCCTGCTGAGACTTGTCAGCTGATGTTTATCAGACAACCACCACCGTTTAAGGTCAAGTGTTAAACCAGAGACCAAGTGGTAATCTTTTACCTGCGCCCATCTCTTTGCAACTCCTTTAGTTGTTTAAAAGCGCCTACTGTTTTAGTCGTCAAACTCTTTATTTAAGTCTCTCTAAACTTGACCTCAGTTGTTGCTCAATTTATTTATTGTTTATTGATTGTCTAATGTAAACAACCTCTGCTTTTTCGACTATTCTCTTCAGGTGTGTTCTACCGGTCTTCTAGTCTGATCTGATTCTTGGCCAAAGATTGTGTCTTTGGCTGTGTAGTTGGTCTGATTAATTTGTCACCAAAACATATGTGTGATTTGCTTGCCTTACATACGCATGACAGACCAACAGTAAATTTGAATTGAATTGCCAGCAAATTGCAATGGAAACAGTGAAAAGTGCAAAAAAGTAAACAAATGCACAATTGACTAGCCCAGCGTGACTCTCTCCACCATAAACAAACAAACAGTGCATAGACATGGCCATTGTGTCCAAAGCAAACAAGGCTAGAACAAGTGGCCTTAAATGCTGTCTCAACTGAAAAAAATAAGACATCAGAGAAACCTTTTCTTAAAAAGGAACACTTTTTCTATTTTCTTCTATTTTTGCTCAAGACAAAAGAAGCAAGGGGAAGAGGGAATAGAAACCTAACCAATGGTCTGTGTTAAAGCAATTGCATGGCTATTGATTTTCGACATGCTTTTTGCGTTTGTTCATCACCTTTACACAATTAATCTGCACTTTTTCTCTTTATTTCTTGTTTATTTGTTTGTTTTTTTTTCTCAACCACACAATAGAGTCCTGACGCCCACCAGATTTCTTAAAAATTGTGAACAACGTTCAAGTTGACCAAAACCAATGCGTGTGAGTTGTTTTTGAAACAGGTTCAAACTTGGTGGCAAAGTTGTAAACAATTTTCAACAATTTGAGAAAGTTGGCTTGAAATTAAGAAGAAAAGCTTTAAATAAGCTAAAGACAAACTAAAGACATTTTTAAAACAATATTAAACTAAGTTTAAGACAAGTTTACTAAAGTATCAACTTTGAATTGCGACACTTGTTACACTAGTTGATACATTGATTTTGAGGCCAATTCGCATGCAGTGAACTGTGTAGAAACAGTTTTCTTACAATTGTTTAGTTTTATACAGTTAATCGCTGATTTGATTAGTTGCAGACCTGGCCCGAGTTTATTGCCAGCCGCCACTAATTTCAAGCCGATGCTTAAAAATTTCACCATTTCTTAATCGTACAGTGGCGACAATTATACGTCAGAAAAAATGTTGATTTCTTTGTCAAGCTTTTTACGACCACACTTGTAAACCTTCACATTCCATTCAGTTTGTCGTTGTGGACGTGAATCAACTAGAAAGAAATCTTTTAAGTTTAAAAGAATTTTTTCTTCAAAGTTTCAAAACCGCAAACTTTCAGAATCAAATTAGAAAACTTAAGAGTTGTTTGGACAGTGAAATAGAGAGAATAGACCTTGGTTGAAGACGAAATGATTGCGGTTTTTTAAAAAAAAAATTTCATTGTATCTTTTGACTGACTGTTTTTAGATGTTAAGACTGTTTAAGTCTTAGATGCCTTTGCAATGTGTGTTCTAACTTTGGCTAGTCAAAAGTTTTTACAATTCACCATTGCTGTATGCTTCTCATCCATATTATGTTTCTCTCACTTTTCTTTTTTGCAGTTTTTTGTAAACTAGTTTGGTGAAGCAATTTTTCACTTTTCTCGACCTATAAAGACGCTTCTGCTTTGCTTATAAGTAAAACAAAACTGGCAAAACTATAGAGTGCATATATTAATACGTCCTTGTTTGCTTAAATTAACTAGTCTGAATTAGAGGCTGGATTAGGGAGCGGATCTGAAAGATGGATTAGTGCTGGGATTAGAAATGTTAGATTAAAATTTGAACAACAAGGTTTTGAGTGATTGAAGCAATGTCTGAATTGCTGCAAATGAGCTAAAAAGTAAACTGGTCTGCACTTGTCGTGAATCTGAGCAATTATTTTGTGCTAGTGGGACATTACTTAAGCAACAGGTGACAATAGATCTTTTTCAAGGTTATTTAGCAAACTTTATTTTGAATAGCGGTGACTGGTTCAATATGCAAAGTGTTGCGAAAATATATTTAAAAAGAACAAGTCGAATACGTCTGAACGGATGGTGCTGATTTTTGGCGCCATTTAGCCAGTCAAACTCAGCCAAGCAATCGACGAAGCTGGGCGCAGCGCAGCATATGTTAGCAAGGCAAACTTGCGCCTATTTCTAAGTTAATCAAGGCTGTGCCATTGGTGGTAACAACAAATGAATAAGAAGCTGCTGTGATCGTCGATTGACTACTAAGACATTTGTCTTAGCATGCGCAAAGTTATTTTGAACACGACATCTACTGGAAAAAATGCTTTCTTATGAGCTGTGCATATCAAGCAAATAATGGTTAAGTGGATGTGGAAACTGATACTAAATTTGTTGCGGTTAAATTAGTCAGAGAAATTGGACAACTAAACAAGTTGATTTGGGCTTAAGTTTCTGACTTTGACCAATGTGCAATCATAATGGATGTTTGAACATGCTTTAATCAACATGGTACGCTGTTCAAATCACTTGGTTGCGGTTGATCAATCAGACAACATTAGGTTTAGTGTGCCTTAAGCAGTTGGATTAAAAATGCATTTATAATAGACTTGATCCATGTGCAGTTTTAGGCTGGTCAGGGAATTTTAAGTGCAACAGCGCCTATGTAAAGGCTAGGCCTATGCCCAGCCCTAGTGGGCCCGGCTTTTTGCCGCCGGCTTTCTAGTCAGTTGTTTTGGGTTTGCAGAAATGGTTTGCTGCAGTTTGAAAACACCGACATTGTCTTAGTATAGTCATTGCGATCAACATGAATTCGCTTTTCAGATGAGTTTAGTGCGCTTTCAAGCCTATAACAACATTGGTCTAGCTTTTTGTGTTTATTTCTGCAAGATTGATGTGTATTTTGTCTAATACTGAACTGGGTCAAAAGCTGCAGTACTAACCAACAACAAGCCTAGTTTGGACTTGGTATTTGAATTTTAATCAATCCACATTCAGCTGAATTGCATTATGGCATATATGCACAGCACGTTTATAGGTTGGCGTAAATTTAACACTCTAGACTTTTGCAAGCTTTATGTTCTATATGAGAACAATCTATTTTGAATTGGTCTGCTTTGATCAAGACGTTCAAACACAGTTGATGACAGTCAGTTGAATGACAAATCTATCAAACGGATTGTGCAAGACTGCAGTAAATTTGCCGGCCAAAGCAGCTTTAATAAGGTGACAAAAGTCAACAGCTAATTGACTGTTTACACGCCAATTTGTCAAATAATTGGTGGCTAATTAAGCACCACTTGTATAAACAGTGCTGAGCTGTTGCTGCCACTGCTAGTTTTGTTTGGAGCCTGACGTTTGACGGCTTTGACAGCTGACAAACCTGCATCTACTGATGAGCTTAACAGCAGGCTTACAACTTATCCAGAGAGCTGCAACTAAAGACCAGATTCAGACTAGAAGCAAAATAGTTGGACTAGGTTGGTGACAAACTGTTGTCACACACGGGCAAACAATGGCAATGCTCAAATTGGAACTGCGTTTGCGTTGGCCCCTGTAACCTGCAATTAGCATGTGAGAACGGGCACATCTTGACGCGCTGTTTGGCCCATTGACGCCTTCAGTCTTTACAAAGCTGAAATACTGAAGTGCTCCAACCTGCAATTAGTCGAAAGCCGAGCACACGCGAATCACCTTCATCTTTCAAAACACGTCCAAACATGTTCTTTTAGACCTCATCTTATTTTGACCTGTTTTGCCCCGATTGAATCCCTTGCCTAATCTAACCTGGTCTACATACCTGGCTAAACGCAAACCGATAGCCACACCTGATCACAATTAATCATGCAAACTCGCTTTTGTTCCTAGCCTTGGCTGCAGCCCTAAATAATCACAACAAATTAGCTCAGGTTGTCTATTTTTGTTTTTCAGGTAAAAATCTGGTTTCAGAACCGACGATCCAAGTACAAGAAGATGTTGAAATGTAACGGTAACACTCCAAACCCGGCCGGACAAAGCGGAAATCCCAATAGTTCCAGTCAACAGTCCGGACAACCAGGAGCTCCTTCACCAGGTTCTGCACCACCGCACACACCTATTCAACATCCGCCCACGTCAGCCACGCCCCAAACGCCTCCAGAGACTCCAGAAAATCATACACCACCATCAGCTCTGCCTGGAAATGCTTTGCTGAGCAATGGCTTGATTATGGGCTTACAGCCTCATCATCCACATCAGCTCAGTCCTCCGCAACAACATGCTCATGCCAGTTTGCAACAACCGCAACATTTGCTCCACCAAGCCTCTCAATTGGGGCAGCAATTGAGCCAGTCTCAAGCACAATTAGGCTCGGCTCAGTCTGCTGGCGGTCAGGGCCCTTTGTCGCAACATATACAGCAACAAAGCCAACAACACCATTCGGCTCAGCAACATCACCTCAAACAGCAAATGTCTATGAGTCCCCCTATTACTAGTTGGGACGTAGGAACCGCCGCCAAAGCGGCTGCAATGGGCAACTCTTTCGTCCCCCAATATCCTAATCCTTGGTATCATCATACTGGACATGATTCCCAACTGCTCACGTAAACGGCTTCATTGTCGGCTCCACTAAGCTGGACCGTCTGTGTTTAAGTCGTCCCAACTCCTTTACCTTCATCTTTTAAAAAAACGCTTCATTTTGCTCATCGATCCCTTCATCTTCACACATCTTAATTCTCAAATATTTTTGCCGCTATCTTCCATTCAAAATGTTTTATTTTATTTTTTTTATTCTTCAACTTACACATTCGTAAGTCTTGTTTGCTTATTTTTTTTATATATATATTTTTTTTGTTGGCTTCTTTGTCGTTTTTATTGTATATCGTCTCTCATCATCATCATCGTCAAGCTTTATTTTCATTCATCTAAACCCAATATATATATATATATAAATATCATCTTAAATATAATTATAAATATATAAATAGCAAAAAATAAAAAAATTGAATAAAAATCATACATACAAATATAGAAAATATGAAAAATAATTAAATACAATAGAAAGAAAGTAAAACAATAATTGATGAAAAAAAAATCAAAAAATTTGACAATAAAAATCCTCTAATGTTACATATATTTCGTTTATTTCGATTTGCAAAAGTAAGAAATTTTTAAAAATGGTTTTAAAAAATGAAATTTTAAAAATTTTAAATGACAAAAAAACAGTAGCAAAACATAAAAAAACTTGTAATTTAAATACACCACATTTAGATACATTCTTTTAAAGATGATTAAATGTTAAAAAGTTAAAAAGAATTAACTCTTTTTTACTTTTTTTCATAAAACTTTATAAACAGGAAACCAGATCAAAATGAAACTTAGCGATTGTTGGCTTATTTGAGGCTTGACAGCTCATTTCCGTTAAAAAGCTTTGTCACAACTAAATATAAAACAAGAGTACAATTTACTCAGTTTTAATTGGTTAGGTTTAGGTCTGTTTAGATATATTCAGACTAAAAACAGTCTAATAATTTTTGAGTTAGTTGATCTATCAGGTTTGTGCTTATGATAGCTACTGAATTTATTTTTAATATACCGGTAACAAGTTTTTCACTGTTATTTTTTTTATTTTTTCATTTTTATTCATTTTTTTTTTTAATTGAAATTATTTTAATTTTGTATACTATATTATAAATTTTATATTAAAAAAAATACTTTTGTTCAAAATTATTTTATTACTATCTAATTTTTTTTTTAATTTTAATTTAAAATTAATGTACATTAAAATAGAATATGTTAGCTAGAATATGTGTTAGCATGCTTTTAATTATAAAAACAATTTAATTTAAAATTTCGATTTTTTTATTGTCCATTTACATCATGTAAAACATTTTGTTTATTTTATTTATTTCCGGTTTCTGTATAAGTAAACAACGCACACTCAGTTTGATACAAATAAAAACAACATCATGATTCAAATCATTTATTGCATCTGTTATAATGGCCACACAATTTAATGTAAATACATGTACATGTATATGTATATTTATATGTATATATATATGTATATTTACATATATATTTTTATTGAAAAATTTAAATATATATGCACAAATACATACAATTATATATGCATATAAATATATATACCAATAATTTTAATTATAAGAGTTAATTAATCTGTCGATTGATTTAAATGTTAATTTTAACCAGTATTTTAATGATTCAATTTTTGTTCAGTTTTTATTTGAATTTTTTTCCATTTGTAAAAAAATACCAAACTAATTATTAGAACAAAATACAAATGCAATCCATGTATAAAAATATAAAATAATGATACAAAATTTGCATGGTCATCTGCAAGAAATTACAAATTCTTCACAATAAAAAATGCGCATATAAAAAAGTATTACAAATAAAAACAAAATAATTAAATTTTGCTCATTTAAATGCATAATTTCTAGTTAATTTTATAAAATTTATTTAAATAATTTTTATTTTACCAATGAATTAAGATCAAATAAAACTGAAGTGATACTGAAATTGATTAAACACTGCTCAGAAGCCTTTGTTAGCTTCCTCAACCGCCCCCATACATTAAAACGCACACACAGGCCAGAGACTAATATCTCTTCTTGTATAAAGAAAAGCCGTAAAAATTGACTGCATAAAAAAATACGAAAATAAAAATAAAAAATAAAAAAAAATTTAAAATTTAAATATATATATGTTAATTATTAACATTATAAGAATGAAACAAAGCAAAATTTTAAATTTAATAAATTTATTAGATTAAATAGGTAAGAATTTCTATACTCAAAATAAGAATGATAAATAAATGAAATCAAGACCCTTGAAGATATTTCCGGCATTGCGTTAGCTCAAATGTTCAAATTAAAACTGACCGAGACTAGAGACGTATTAGAGTATAAACAATAAAAAGATAGCCAAAAAAAAAAGGCGATTTTGGCAAATAAAGAATAAATACATATATATATAATCGCATATATGTTTTAAACAAATTTATTAAAAAAATAAAAATAAATAAGAGTGGGCAAAAAAAAGGCAACTTAAAATAATAAAAAAAAAGATGAGAACAGAACAAGAAAAAAAATAAGAAAAACAATAAATAAAAACGTAGAATAAATTTAGCTAAAAATCCAAAAAAATAGCAACCTAAGAAAGAAAAGAAATGGCAACAGTTGGCTGACGAAGCGTCCAGCTTACTTGGCCAGAGGTTTGTTCACGTTTACCGACAAAAAAGCTATTGTGTATGTTCAATGGTGCTTTACACTTTGCACCGGACACTTTGTTTATTGCAACAACCAGCTGATGCTTTTCTTTTATAATTATTAACGATTATCAATAATCATCAATGATCTGTAAACGATTATCAATATAAAAAGTATCCAATAATTTTTAATATATTCAATTGTAATTTATTACAATTTGACCATTTTTTTTTATTGTTTTTTATATTTTAAAACAAATAAATAAATAAATAAATTACTGTTTAAGACTTAATTAAAAAATTACAAGTAGCGTTATATCTTTAATTAATTAGCAAATTTAATTAATTTATTAAACAATTTATTTAAAACAAAAGAATAGAAACGTTACATTAATTTGCAAATGGGTTGAGAGAACAAGTAAAAAAAAAAATCAGAATTGTCCACCCACCAATAAAATTATCATTAAGTAATTTTGCTTCTGTTCATTATTTTAAATATGAAAATAAAACATTTTTAAATTTTTACAAAAAATAAAATTAAAAAATAGTTTTACCATTAAAAGTACTAAAAAAAAGGATGTAATTTAAAAAAAAAATTATTTAAAAATAAAAGAAAACCATATGCAAGTAATAAAATTAAAATTTATAATTTAATTTTATAGTTTTGGATTAAGATAAATTTGATGGTTACATTTACATATTAAAACCCAGTGACCTGCTGCACAATTAATTAATTTCAAAATGTTGCTGATTGCCTCAAGTGATTTCTTTAGAAATAATTAAGCTTTTGGTGTGTGGCCAGTAGTAAGTAGTTTTTCTTCTTTTTACTATTTTTTTAATTTTCCCATAAGATAGTTATAATAACTTGCTAGTCTGTTTACTTTAAGCATTGTAAAACATTTTTTTAAAAATAAGATTTCAAAAAATTATTACGCAAGAAATTATTGAGTGGGTTAAAAAACATGTGAATTTTAAAATAATTAAACATAGAAGATAATTTAAAATTTTTTTTTTAGTAAATTGGATATGTTAGTCAAGGAAAAATATTTGAAAATAGTTAAATGAATAATCAAAAAAATATGAAAAACTATTATGGACAGGTCTGTAAAACAATTGTAGGAAACTGTGTAGTTTATGAAAGGTTCTAATTAAAAAATCTTACAACGATATTTTGTATTATAAGCTGATTTAAGAATAAATCACTAAGAGTTTCAATTGCAAAGTAGTAATGAAAATATTATTTATGTATTTAGTCATAAAAACAGTGATTCAAACATTGATCATTATTTACATCAATATATAGTGTGTTATACTGTATTTGATCTATAAAAAATTAAACGATTTTGCAATGAGAAAAACAGCTCTACAATTAAATTATGTTTGTTATGCAGCTGCGCATTCTTATAAACACCTGTAGTTCACGTGTAAATAAGTGTGACAGGTGCCTATCAAAAGCAAGACCTTTGTCTGACAAAAACAGCTGGTTCAAAAGATGAATTTCAACAAAATAGGCGTGAAAAAATGAGGCAATTGCCACCGTTATCATTGTCAAGCAATTGTGGTTCTTTCACACAGGTCATAAAAATCAAATCTATTATATCAAAAATAACCTGAGCTTAACATTGCTAAAAACAAAAAAAAAGTAGATAATATTCAAATAAGTAACAAATATGCAACTACTTATATCTATGTAAAAATAAATATATGAAAAAAATTCAGTTGTATTATAATCAATAATTGATAAAAAAAAAATATAAATAAAAAAATAAAATGGTGAAATTGTATAAAAATATTATTGAAAAAAGTGTGAAAAAATATTAAATAAATGTGAAGTGTGTATTCAATTCTTTAATTGAAAAACTGTTTGTCTTTGTTGATTTATCTAAATAATTACTTTATTTAACTAGAAATTAAGATTTAGATTTTTTTTGAAAACTGTACAATGTATTTCTATTTATTTATTTTTATCTTTTTATTTATTTTTAAACTTGGTTACTTTTAACATTGCTAGTCAAACTACCTTGCCCATTCTTAGCTTACATTTAATTCAGTTGAAAACTGCAATATTGACGCCGCTTTACATCACTTGCCGCAAAGTTCATGCGATTTTGTTAAAAAATTTTGTTATAATTCGTAAACTTAGGTTGTTTTCTTGAGAATCGTTCTGTTTGAAGCCTGTTCTAAAGATAAAAATACTAACTTTGGTCTGGTTTTTCTCTTTCAATGGCGGTGTTTCGCTGTTTTCTAAAAATTTACAAAAAAAAAATAAAAACCAAAACTAAAAGAAAAAGTGAAATAAAGGCCGAAAATATCAACATACAAAGCAAAACCAGTCAGAAAAAAATGGAAAAAGAAAAAAAATGTAAAATAAGCAAAACAAGCAACATTTCTTTCTCTTAATTCATGCTTTCACATTGAACTAGAATTATTTTTCTTAATACTGAACCAATGTCTGCAAAAAAGTAAATTTCCTAAGACTAAAATAAAAAAAAAAAAGGTGAAAAAATTAAGTAAATTTTTTTTTAAGAAAAATGATATTAAGCAAACAATTGGTGAAAAAAAGAATAACATCAAACGCTTGATTACCTTAATTGATTAATTGAAACAAATAGTACTAAGTGTTTAAAACACAAAAACGTTCATGTGTCACATTTAATTTGCTTTCCCTGAACACATTATAAAAAGGTGAAAACATTTGGTACTTTCAAATAATATGAAATAATACGAATAAAAAAATTAAATTTACCTTAAAAACTTAAAAAAAAACGATGAGCTTGAAAGGATACGCAAATTCAAAAAGATTGATTTTTTATGATAAGTTGTTTTTATCTTTTGCCATTTGACTTTTGACTTGCCAATCAGATTAGTTTATAAAATACTTAAACCATTTTTTCAAATTCTTCAAGTAGGTGTATGTCAACCTTTTTTTAAATTTTTTGAAATCACAAAAAATATTAATTAATATTAATGTTTATTAATCAAACAAATAAAATTTAAAATGTTAAATATTTTAAATTATTTATTTAGGTAGTGATTTTAAAAACATTTATGTAACAATTTTTAAAAAATATATATTTAAAATTAGTACCAAATAAAAATATGTTTTGACAAGGATCAATTTCAAACTGCCCCCACATCAAATGTTTATAGATAATAGCTACTAAGGGGAAAATTGGAAGCAAAAAAAGGCAAGTGCCGGTAAGCAGCAGCCAACCAACGGCGTCTTAAAACGTCTTAAATTACAGTATAAACAATGGCCAGGCCAAGTACAAGGCGAAAAAAGCAATCAAAAACTAATTGATTAAATATGCTTTTGATTTATTTGTTTTTTTTCTTGAACAAGTTTTTTTTTTATTATTTTTGAATTGTTTTTTTATTTCTTATTCATCATTATCTTCATTATCATCATTAGTATCATCATTATAATTATTATTATTATTTCCATCATCATCTTCTTCATACTTACTATTATTTTTTTTATTTTTTTCATCATCTTTATTATATTTTTTTTCACTTGTATTTTTCTTTTACTTTATTTTTGCTTACTTAAATTTATTTTCTTTTGCCTTTTCTATCTTGTGGCATTCACCTGGATCAATTGCGTGTTTTGGTCTAATATTCGCGAGAAATTCGAGAATGTTGCACATTCCATACACTAGTCGTGAAGATTCCGTAAGTTTTCGCGCTTCAGCTTTGATTGATACACAGCTTATGATTAACATGTTATAAACGTTCTTGCAATGTTACTGCATTTGTTAAACATACATTTTTTATTGTATTCTTTTTATTTGTTTGTTTATTTGTTTATTTATTTTATTATTATATTATTTTTTTTTCATATCTACTTGCATGCCAGCTTTTCTTTTTTCTTCTTTCTTTAGATTTTTTTAAGATCACTGCAGATGCATTCATTCACACCGTTGCGTCAAGCACGAAAAATGAAAAACTAAAATATAAGCAAAAATTATTTTTAAAATATTTATATTAGTCTAAATAAATTATAATAAATAAAAATAAATAATTATAATAAAGTGTAAATTTTGTATACAGTGTATAAGTTTAGTAAATCGTTTTGTTAAAAAATGCTTTTCACTTGCTTTAACAATAATCGGTAAACAAACCAAGCAAAACAATCAAATACCAATAAAGATAAGATACTAGACAAGATAATCCAAAATTTACTAGCGGTAGAAATATTTGCACAATTGGATCTATTTTTGCATCTATAAACTTGTTTACAATCAAATATTGTTACCCATTGGCTCCAATTTCATTAAATAATAAAATTTTAAATTTAAATTATTAATATCAAGTATATAAGCACGTGTCGACTTTAAGTTAGTTTCATGTCAATGTATGTAATATTTAAAATATTTAGTTCTAATTCAACAGGTTAAAAGTACTAAAAAGTAAACAACAATTGTCAGTTTTGCAAATGTATATTAAAACGGTCGATTTCGGATTGGTACATTTAATCTATCTTTTCAGGCATCAAATTCAATTGCACACAACTGATCCATCAGCACACATTGTCAGCCATGCTTTAACGCGTTCATTGACTGTCAGCTGTCAAATCGATTTAACTTTTCAATTGTCTTAAATTAAGTCCCGCCTTGCAACTGTTCATCTTTTACCAGCTGATCTAAACATTGACAAATTTTCTTTGCATCATTTTTACACCTTTTTATATATAACATGCCGTTTTCAAAAATAAAAATCTCTTTTAAATTGAAAACGTCCTTGAATATTTATTTTTAGATTAACATTAAAATAAACTATCTTTATTATTTAAATTTGTTACATTTTTTTTTTTTAATTTAAATTTACCTTTTTACTGGACTTAGTCCAAAAAATAAAAAATTACCGGCCGCAATAGCCCTTAGCAAAATGTATTGAAACAAGCTATGAATAAAAGAAAAAAAAAATGTGCGAAAATAAGTAGAAGAATTGAAAACAAAAAGTCTTTTAAAAACAAAAACACGCAAATGAAATAAAATAAAGAAAAAACAATAACAGAAGAAGAAAAATGATAAAAACAAAAACTGCCAGCAAGTTGATTAATTATGTGCATTTGATTAGCAACAGCTGAAGCGGGTGGGTTTACACACTTAACCGACGCCGCTACACAAGTATTTACACTGTCTTGCAAAAGCTCCGGTTTTTAGTTTCTTAACTACTCTTTCCTTTCTTTAATTTTTTTTTTTATATTACATCTTTCATTTTTTATTTTCCATAAGTAGCTTCCAAACACTCACTCTAACCAATTTAGGATCATCATAGTTAATTTTTTTTCATGTCACCAGTTAGTCTGTGTTGGGATAGTTATTGAGCGTGGCCGCTTCGCTTCTGTCACCACCGCCACTAAAATACTAAAGCATTTTGAAACATCTTCTTAAACTTTTTTTCTCTTAAGAATTTTTTTTCTATTTAAATTTTTAAATTTTTTTTTCTTCGGTTCGAATCTTTTTTAAATATGCTATAGTCTATTTGCTTCAAACACTTGACAAGAGACATTTTTTGAATTTTGGGCGTGATCAATGTACAGGAAAGCTACATCCAAAATATTTGAATTTGTTTGATTGCAATTGGCAACAAATGCAAAACTAGTTGACTGACATAAATTGAAAACAATGACTAAACCTGTCTTTTATTTCAAATGCCAATCGTACTTGTCTTCACTCATCGTATTTGAAAGATACTTTTTGAAATTATATTTTCGATTTAGACTCACAGTCACCAGTTCATCAGTAACCTGAACATAATGACCTGTTTCTCATCCGATTAAGCAAACCAATAAGATTATTGTTTTGGCACACGTAGTTTGAACACTTACTGTCAAATTAGTTTTAAATATTTGTAAACGCCTACACACATTACAAATTTTCATTTCCGTTTATCTTGATTTGACTTGAATAGCAAAAGTCTTGACAGTTTACTATTTTGATTTAATTGAATCTAGTTTTTAAATGGCTTTTTTTAAACTTATTTTAAACCTTAATTTCAATCGTTTTCTTATTAAACATATCAACCCTGTTTACAATTTTTCGAACTTGATACTCCCTGACGTAAAGTTAAAACTTAAGTTAAATGCAATGTTGCATTGCGAAACTTGCCATAGCTTAGTTGTTTAAAAGAAAAATTTAGCAAGAACTGTTGAATATATGAAGCAATAAAGAAATATATAAGAAAAGTTTAAAAAAAAATAAAAAATTCAAAGAAAATATAATGATAAAAGCTATTTTTACTCCTTTTTTGCTTTCCATTTCAATTGTTTGACTGTATCATTTTTGTGCAACATAAACACCATTACCACATTTTGAAAAGCAAAGAAAATCTCTGACAAAATTATTTTTTAATTATTTTGATTATTTTCTTCCTTTACTCGGTAAGGTTGAAATTGTTCACCTGACTTTGCACAACGACAGAATGGGCTTTGCTTAATTGATATTTAATGTGATTTTAAAAATGAAAAACAACAAATCGCTTGTTCACCTTAAAAAAATGCGCTGTGAACTTGTTCATTTTGAAATCAGAATCAGTTTATTTTATCTGAATAGATTAACTTTCAATCTTAAACTGATTGTTCACGCCTTCAGCTTGTTATGTCTGATCCACTTGTTGATGATCAAATTACTTTCCATTAATTTGTTGTATTTGTCATTTAGACAATAGTTAAGAGCAAATTATTGCCAATGTAGGACGTATTTAATTAAAATGAAAAAATAATCAAATTAAATTCGGAATGGTCATTTGGAAAATGTTTATTATCTCGAACGATAACTTTGTCTTTTTGCTTTTTTAAGTGTTAACTTGATTTAAGTTGAACATCTGTTAAAGCCAAAAGGCTTTTGGAGGATAGCCTCTAAAGTTTGGACTTTAGTTAAATTAGTCAAGTAATAGATAAAAGAAATCAAGTAAACCAATTGTGTCAATCGATTAAGACGATTGCTGGACATCTTTTCACGCTGGATACAGTGGTCAACATTGCATTGTGTGAATGTGCAATCAGTCGAAGTATTTGATTGGAATGCCTTCTTAATTGAATAGATGCCGCTGATGCAGATACAATGGCAAGAATGATTTCGAACAACAAATAAGAAAAGGCAAAATGAGAAAACAGACAGGGAAAGGTGGAGGATAAGGCAGGTAAGCAAGGTAGGTAAAAGAAAGCAAAAGGAAAGCTAAGTAAAAAGTTGGAGAAAAACAAAACTAAAGCCAGTCTCTAATTACAGGTATGGTGACGAGTAAATGGCGGCGTCTGCGCAAACACTGTTCAAAGGCATCTCAAAGGTCTTTCAAAGGCCGTTCAAAAGTCTTAACTACGGAAATAGACGTCAAATGCCAGTTCTTGTGTAATGGAATGGCATTGTATGCTTGATTGTGTATTTACCTGTTTGCAAAGCTGACCACTGACCGGCTTTTGGTTTCGTTTCATTTGATACAACCAGTCAGCCGGCCTGCAAGGTGCACAAAAGCTTGGCATCCGCTGCCGACACAAAGCCATTCAACTGTTCAAAATTTTAAGCTTCCAAAATACCTATTGGTTCAAGTTAGTCTGGCCTCAGGATTATCAATTTCACTTGTGCTATGAAAATGGCAGTCAAAACTAAAACGATGACAAAGTAAGCGACAAAAATGATGGAAAACAATAAATAAGTTTTAACCGACTCCTATTATCAATTTCATGGCTTGCAATATTTTTACACAAATCATTTTCATAGATTTAAATCGTTTTCTTTCTTCATAATTCAGGCTCATTTGTTTTCTTGAAATTCGCTTTCTCACTACTTGCATAATCAACTGCAAAACTGGTCTTATTTCAATTATGCTTTGTAAAATACTTGTTTTAGACAATGCTTCACACTGGAACATTGTTCAATAAAAGGGTTTCAAAATCTCTATCTTTTCTAGTTTTTAGTCTTTTTATCTCTGAGAAAGAGTGCTTATTCAAACATAGACACACTCAAAATGCATTTAAATCTTTTCTTGTAATTGTGTTTTTTTTAGTTAGTTAAAAAGCAAACTGCAAACTTGAAATGATGCGAGTTAATAAAATAAAAAAAATGTTTTTTGCATCTGCTTTAACCTTTTCTTATACTTACATCAAAAAACCAAGTGGCCTCTGTTTTCTGTTTTTTTTTTTAAACCTTATTTTATTATCAACCAAATAACTTAGCTCATGAATAAAACATAATTTAAAAAAATTTTTAAAATAGTTTAAACTATGGATTTAATTACAAGCCGCTACTCTGCATAGCCCACCTTGAACCTTGCTTGAAAAAAAAACTGACCTGCGTTGATCGAATAGCTAAAGTAGAATTAGCAACTGAAAAATGTCTTAAATAGAGTAAGAAACAGGTTAAAAAACAGAGAAATGTATAGATAAATAAAAAAAAAAACGGATCCATGTAAAAAGTAAACTAGAACAAGCATTAAAATAAAGATTGAAAAATTTACCTTGCACAAGCCTATTTTAAGCAATAACAAGAGAAAACTATTAGCGGAAAATGTTTATCTTAAAACAATGGCATTTTTAATTATTATGCTGCAGCAATTGCTTTTACTCAAGTCCATTTCGCACATGACTCAGATCTATTAGATTTGTTGCCAATTTCAAAAGGTTCATCCATTGACCATCTACTGTTTTGATCCGGCATTCAATTAACTTAGACCCGTTTTTCAACAACGGGGTAGAAGCAGCTGTTTTAGGTTTGTTTTAAGCCCGTTTTAGCTTCTAATTGAACACCATTTGCAAAATAAGAAAATAAATCAATTCAAATTCAACAAAACTTAAGACAAAAAAATTAAAACAACAAAAAAATAAACTTATAAAAAATAAGCTAAAACAATAGAAAACATTTTAGTAGCTGTTTTTGTGAATATGCCGCTTAAAACCACTGAAATGGCGCAATATGCGAATAATATTTCATCAGTTGCTTAATGCTCCAATCATCTAACCCATCAATAGCAAAAACAATCAAAATTCGACTTAACTTATTTATTGAACTGATGTAAAAGAAAAAGCATAAAATTAAACATTTGAAAATTGCATATAAAATTAGATTAGTTGAAATAGACAAGGCCACAAAAAGATGAAATTTAAATTGATGACGAAAACTAGTACAAACAAGAAAAGGAAAAAAACGAAAGTAAAAAAAGCACATTTAAGACGGTTAAAGAACTAATAATGAAAATCCCACTTGTACTGACAACCGGTAATCTGGTTATTAAACTAATAATTTACGATTAATTTGATTTGATGCTTTTGTGTAAACATAAGATAATTAGTTGCGCAAACAAACCAAATAATAGTAAGTCGATGATTAGTTAATTTACAATTTATAGACTTGAGCAATTTTATGGAGTTTTTTTATGTTTACAATCGCTTACTTCAGTCAAATTAGTCAACATTTCACCTTTGTTTACTTCACATCCTAACTTACCAATACTTGGCCTACCTCTTCTTCAATTTTCAAACTAAATAAAAGTTTTATTTTTTTTCTCATGGTGATTTAAATATAAAGCTTGTGAGCCTATGCTAAGATATGCTACCCTAAAAACTTCTTAATTCACACCTTTCTTTATTGTTTGCTTAATTTTGAACCAATTTCAAACCTAGTTTAATTTTCAATTTATGCTCATTAAGCCTATTTTAAAATTTGAATAAATAAAACACAAGATGTGGTTATATTTTGTCTAGTTTCGATTGTACAATACCGTGTTTTGCGCTAGATATACAGTTAGCAATTTGAGCACACTTTTGGGGTTCGGAGTGTGTTGACTTATTTTAAGACATGTTGTGGTTTGTAATCTTGTTCCGTAAAAGTTATAAAGGAAAAAATTTACTTAATGACAACACTCCCATCGACTTTTGCTTTTAAAACTGACTTTGTTCTTAGTAAGGGGCTTGTTTTTAAATTGAATGAAACAGTGAGGACGAAGCGGAGAGGAAAAAGTTGATCTTAAATAGTATTTAAAACAATGTAAAATCAGTATGTAAAGGATAGATTTTTTAATCTGCTCTACTAGGACAGCAGGTTTCTTTGTTTCTTTACTTTTATTCATCAAAAACACACAACACAGTTTGCAAGTGAAACTTTTCAGGCAAGTAAGATAGCGGGCTGAAAATTGGTTTGATCAGAATGAGCATCCCACTGAGAATACACACACTGGCTCTATGTATCTCATTTGAGTTCCATGTTCAAGGGTGCTTTTACAGGCTATTCTGCCCACTTTGGGTACATAAGTTTTGCATGTATTTTGCTTGTTGTTGACTTGGCCGGTCTTTTTAAGATATCTTCTTATTCATTGCTTGGCTTCTTCTCAACCCTTGCTTGTTCACATTAGGTTGATCTTAAGGACCTGCTGACACGATGCGTGTGGTTTGCTAATTTGAACATTGGCGTTAAAACAAAACCAAAATATATTGGTAAATATGAGCCACACATATTTATGTGAATAATGAAGACCTGTACAATGCAATTGGCGTGCAATGTTTGCCAACGACTGAGCGCCATCTACCGAACCCTCGCTTTTCTAATTGATTCAAATCAAAGTGCTCAACACTTTGACAACCACTGTGGTGATCACATCAATTAATCTAGCCTTAAGTAAACCCAAATTAAGTGCAATGTCTTAAAATACTTACAACCTATTCTTAAAACCTAAACATGCCTTAATCAAGCAAACTCAAAAGTGTGTAAATTTGTGAAATAAAGTCTTCGATTTGCAACTGGTCTCGAATATGTGCAACAAGCTCTCTCTTTCATTTCTCGCCGCACCACGTAACAGCTTCTCATGGTCGCAAATTTATTTGCACCCACATTTCCGGTCACATTTGAATTCAGTTTGAAATTAAAGAGACTCGATCTTACTTTTCACAGTGAACCTGCAAAACAGTGGCGGAAGTGTAACGGCATGGTAGCTACACGTTTCAGCTTTTCTTATTTCTACATTTCCTTTCTTGTTTTTCAATTGCTTCCATTTGTTTGCCTTGTTTTTTATTATATTCTGATCAAATCTATTCTCTTTTGATTACTTGTTTTGTTCAATCTTGTCTTTGATTCTTTGCCAAACATGATTACTTTGTTGTTCGGCTTGAGTTGCTATTATTTTTTGCTTTTAATTTTCTTATTTTATTCATTTGTATTGATTGCCTCTTGTTTTTAAACAGTTGAAAAAGGAAATTTCTTTGCGAAAACAAAGTTTGATTTCCATTAGATTTGTTTGATTGAGCATGGACATGTGATAATAATGCAATTAATGTATGACCTTTACCAGCCAATTAACGATGTTTCAAGTGTTTAATTTATTTATTGCACATCATTTGCATGAATTTATGTTTTAAAAATAAAAATCTTCAACCATTTTGTACATAATATTTTCATTAGTTTATTTATTATTTTTAGCTTTAATTTTAATATAATTTTTCTCAAAAGGTTTTCCGCCCAACAACATCAGCCCGAACACACAGGCGAAAATGTTAGACCATAATCTGACAAAATTTAAATGCGAATTTTGCGTGTCAAACATTTCTGAAAACAAGATTAGCTAATTATAATAGGAGAAATAATATAATTATAATAGCAGCGACTGCAAAAAATAGCAAAACAAATGCATGTGATTTAAACGTTTTACTTTAGGTTAGACCAACAGACCTGTTTACTTATTTAAAAATCATTGATCGAGTTTAAATTTGATGTACAGCAATCAGTTGTTGCTCTCTAAAGCACCTGTGGCTGTTTGGGGGCGTGAACACACATGTAGTAGTTTGCTCCTTTCATAATCGACTATAACGGCTTCAGTCGATTAATCCAGTTTTGGCTATTTGGCAGTGGTTGTCGAAGAAAGGTAAAAAATACAATACAGGTGTGCAATTTCACTTTCACCTCTCGTAAGCTTGTTTCGTACTGCCGGTTCTTACATTTCACGGCTGGTCGCTTTCAGAAACAAAAAATGAAAAACAAAAAATGAAAAACAAAACAAGAAAACAAGGTGAAAACGTTTGATTGATTTCGGCAGCCAATGGGTCGAACAAAAGGGCGCTATTTTTACCTGGTTTGGTTGCGCTCTAAATCAGGCCAATAACAAGTGACAGCGACTAAGTTGCAGTCGAATGGCCGCTGATAAAGTTTAAGCCGTCAAATTGCTTTAGTCGTCCAAAAGAAGCCAATCGCATGAAAACACGGAACAATTGAGTAAAGTTGATACGTTTCCGGTTTGTATCAACTGCCCACTTTACAACTACTTTGAACTACTTTTTTGGTTTTGATGCTCTGGATTTCCGGCAAAACTTAAATCCACCATTTTTAAGCTTGCCTTAACTTAAAACTTGGCACAGATGCTATTCATAAATTTTGCTTTTGACAATTTTCTTTTTTTGTTTAATTTTGTTTATATTTTTCATTAAATAGCTAAAAACAAAGATTGTCTTATTTTATATTTTAAAATTGCATTTTTTAAAAACACAACACTTTAACTTCACTGTTCTTACATTATCTTTTTTGGCTTGTCTAGTTTTTTTTCGCTTTTTTCTCTTTAAGTTATTGTTGCTACTTCTTGCCTGAGTAAACTGCACAATGAAACTCAATACATGAAGAGTTTAAAAAAAAAAATTATATACATTTCAACCAGCAATAACTATTAAATGAAAATAAGTTAAAAAAATTGTAATAATATAAAAATGAAAAAAAAAATAATAATAAAAACTTAAATAGAAGATAAAAAACAATTTACAATTACATTTTGATGGCTGAGCACACGTGAAATTTTAAATTTATTAATCAAAAAAATTATTTTTTTTATTTAAATTTAACAATTTTAATAACTAACATTAAGATAAATTTTTTAAGTAAATAAATTTTTAATATACAGATAAAATCAAGTTAGTCAAAAAAAAAGAAGATAAATTACATATAAATTTTAATGTTTTTATTTATGAAACGTATATATCATGAATGAACATAAATTTGAAAATTGATTTACGATTGCTAAATAAAGTTAAAGTTAAATTTAAAGACATTTCAAAATGATTTAAACAAATGTCGAAAATCCGATGGGATTATCAACAACAATGAATTATTTCTTGTTTAATTTATTGCATTTATTTGAACAGGTAAAAGGTAAAGTGTGAACAAAGATATTAAAAATAATGAACGTACTGAAAACAAGTGATTAAATTAAGACAAGAGTTTGTTTTCTTTTTTGATTTAAGACATCATTACAGCATTGTTCAGCGCATAGAAGCGAAACAATGATATGGAGTGATAAAATAAGCTCATCTTGGGCATAAATTAAGTTTAAGTTTAGCGTAGACTATATTAAATACTTAAAATAGTTGATTATATTAAAATCATATTTACTCAACAAACTCCAGTCATTCCAAAGATAAAATTATTATTTTTAAAACAGGTGATTTATTTCATTACTATTTAATTATTTGTTTTCATTGTTTGGAAAAAGAATTGCACAATTTCATAATGAATGTAAGATTTATGCATATTAAATAAAGAAAAGTTTTTATTATTTATTAAACAAACGGCTTTATTAAAAACGCAGAAAACAATTGAAGATGTCAATCTGCTCATGTTGATCAATAAATAAAGCGTAAAAGTGAATTAATTAGAGAGAAGAGCTTTTAGGTTTAATTAATGCGATTTGATTAGTTTGAAGCAGGCCGAAAAAATCAATTTATTAATACATTAATTTGTCAATTAATCAACACTATGCATTTTAAGTAAATCATAGTACTTAAACTTTTGTCTAAAAAAATAAAAAAACTGTGTAAATCTTGAAATGTTTAAATTGTTTAACTTGTTTTCAACATTAAAATGACTGTATTTAACATTCAATTAAACACAGTTAAACAAAATTTATCCAAGAGTGTGTAGTAAAGCTGGCAAAACTTGTTGAAGCTGAAATTTGTATCAAACTTATTGAAAATGATTGGCAAAAGCGTTTCCATCAATTCACAGTTGGATGAACAGTTTCGGCTTTCTTGGCTGACAAATGGCTGGTCGTTAAGCAAAAGACAACCGTGCCCAAGCTGGACAGACGTCGAATATTGGGCTTGCTGGCAGTGGCTTGTCTTCCAAGCGTACCAAACATCGTTTTGACATTGTGTCATTTGGCGCAATAAAGGGGCAAAACAAGTGCAAGATAAGAAACAAATGAAACACAATAAAATGCAAACAATCTTCGTGCCCATCTAAGCTTGTTCAGCTTGGCTTTAGTAATTAAACGAAAAGCAAGCATGCGCATCTTGTGTGCGTCACTGGCCAGCACATTGCATCTTAAGGCTAACATCTTACATTTTTATCTTTAGTTGCAGTCGGCAAGTTGATGAAAAATCAGTTCTGGATAAGACCAAGCAATACTGGAATAGGCCGGGGTCAAGTGACAAGTGGCGTTCTGGTTCGAAGTTCACAATCTTGTCTTGATTTGCCATATTAAGAATTTTTGCCTTTTTTATTTTATTATCGTTTTTAATTTTTCAGTTTTTGTTTTGTTGTTCGAAAATTGCTACATTTAAACTGTGTTTCAAACATTTCAACTTTGGTTGCATAAAAATGAACTTTTGGCCAAATCGAGCTTTTTTCTCAGTTGGCACACGGTTTGCAATTTCAACAGCAGTGCACGACAAATTTAAAGTTTCGCGCGCTTTTCTCTTACCTGTCACCTGTTCAGCGTGCAAGAGTCACTCCCACACATGACTATGCTCACAAGTGGGATGAAAATGATGTTTTGGAAGCGTGTGAAACGTGCAATGGCTTCAAGTGGCTGGTTCCTGTTTAAACAGGTGGCCATTCATTTAGTTTACTATACAAATCAAAACAAATAATATAATTAAAGTTAGTGAATTTATAATTCAATAAAAGCTAAATAGTTTTCGGCAACTTTGATTCTGGCATATTTTTTAAGTTTTGTTCCATGTTCAATTAACACAAGCCTATTTAATCAAACATTTCTAAATAGCTGGCAAATGCTGGTAACGCTAGCAATAATTAATTATTAATTCTTAATTAATTCTTAGTGCAATAAATAAAATTCAATTTCCAAACTTTTAATTTTTACTCCAAAAAATACGACTAATAATGTCCAAAAAAATTCATGCTTGTTAGTGTGAATCTAAATTGACTGAATTTAAATGAGTTGAGAAAATAAAGTGAAAATGTTTTTACATATATATTCAATTTTCTTTTTCAAAAATTCATTCTATTTAAATTAAAAACGTATAAATTGCATCAAGTTGAATAATAGATATTTAAAAATCAACACTATAGTAATTACCAAAATAAATTTAAATAATATAAATTTATATAGATTTTATTTTCTATACAGCAATTATTTATTATTTTTAACAAATAAATTTACATAAACTTATTATATATTTGTTAATTAAAAATTTATTTTTCAAGATCAAGTTCAAGCAAAAAGCAATTTATACTATTTTATTATAATCACAATAAATTTTGCGACAAAAAAAAATTTAACTAAAAAAAAATTTAAATAAAATTATTTAAGTAAATTATGAATAAAAATGTTTATATTTAATAAATTAAAATGTTTTTAATTATCTAACTGCGCATGTGTTTGCACATTGCTGGAAAGTGCTATTTGCGGGGCTTAAAAAACATCAAAGTAGTAAACTTTTTTTATAATAATAAAAAAAAAAATAAAAAAAAAGAGTAATTTTATTTCAAAATCTATTTCAAATTAATTTGTCAAATTAAATTACGTTTAATTAAAACCATAATATAAAATTAATTCATCTTTTCTCAAATAGTTACTTTTATAGCTAATCAAGCATGCCCAACCAAATAGATGTACACAATTGCAACATTAATAAAAAAAGAACAAGTAAAATAGCGGGTGCTTTAGATTTTTTGCATCATTAAATTTTTTTATTTAATAAATAAATACAACCTGAAACTAAAGATGATCATTAGATAATAGAGTGAAAAAAAAATTATTTTTTAAATATTAACAAAATGATTTAGCAGCAAAGGTAATCAAGTAAACCAATGGCTAAATGATCGTGCAAATGAAATTTATTCATTTCATCAACAGCTTCTATTTTTGACAGCTTTTAAATGATTCAGATAAAAATTACTTGATGTGTGATCAATAAAAATGAATTTGTTTATCAAGTTCAAAAATTTCAAACTAGTCTTCCATCATTGTATTATGGTATACGCCATCCATCGGACATTTGTTTTAAGAAATCATTAAAAACAGAAGCACAAACAACGATTCAATTGATCAAATGCGTAACTGGTGGCCTCAATGACGATCTTTAGATTTCAATTGAAACATTTCAATAGAAACTTAAATGCAAACTTTAATGTAAAGTCTGAACACGAATTTTATCAGCCCACTATGGTTGAACCGAATGATCAAAAGAAAGGGCAAGTGAAGGTGACCTCATGCTGGGCAAGTCGGACACGATTGTATGCAAGGCGATGCGTTGTAATTAAGATAAATCGACATTTGAGCCACTAACTAGCTTTGATACAAACCGTGATCATATCCGCAGTAAGTAGCTCTGCAGGGCCACTTTTAGTATAGCTACAGTTAGTCTTTTATTTTTTTGCAGCTCTTTAACGGTTTTACCCGAATTTTCTAACTTCTTGTCTACTGAATTACTCTATTTAAAATGTTTAAGAAAGAAATTAATAATTTTAGGCAAATTTACTTTTTTAATTTGATTTCTGTTCAATCAAGTGTGACATTAGCTTGATCAGTCGAATTGTTCACTTAAGCAAACTGACTGATTTTGAGTAGCGTAATAAGACCAGCGTCTTAATTTATTCATTGCGTAGTTTTTGTGCATTCAACCAGTAAATAGTGCAAAATTATATTTTCAAAATAATAGTGTTTAGGCAAGATTTAATTTGGTCAGTTTTTAAATGTATAAATTGAAAATGGTCTACTGCCATAAGTTCATCAATCTTCAACTGGTCATTTTGAAACAAAGTTACATTTTTTGCCACTCATCCAAATTTGGCCTTGATCTGATTATTCAACACGTCAAGAACAGGTGACATTTGCATTTAAAAGTGTTTGTTTCAGCTATTTTAGCTATTTTTCAGCTGTTTTTGACTACGATTTGTTTCTCGTGCTGACATTTGATTGTTTTACTGTCGGTTCGACCATAAGTTGCGCCAGAACAACTCTG
This sequence comes from Pyemotes zhonghuajia, assembly GCA_025170145.1. Lineage (NCBI taxonomy): Eukaryota > Metazoa > Arthropoda > Arachnida > Trombidiformes > Pyemotidae > Pyemotes > Pyemotes zhonghuajia. The sequence continues at coordinate 7,880,343 of CM045844.1, read as the reverse complement.
AAAAACAAGCTTTTGTTTCAAATTAATTGAAATTCGCCCTAATGAACACGCAACCAGTGCCGTCTTGTCGGCTCCACATCACTTGTTCAGTCGGCTTTTGCCATCGTTGCCAGTTTGTGACAATTGTGTTTCTTTTTGAAATTAGCTAAAACAAGGCGGAAATCGGGCAAATACAAACGCTTAAATTGCAATAAAAATAAAAGGAAGCAAAAAATAAACACAAAAATAAAAATAGAAAAATGAAAATAGAATATGAGAACAGAAACAAGTGTGATATGAAAAAAGATGAAACGTAAAATTTAAAGAATGAAAATAACAACATAAAATAAAAAATAGAAACATAGAAACAAAATAAGTTTTGATTTGAACATTTTGATTACTAAACAGCTGCTTGCTGATAAAAGTCCAGTTGTCTTTCATCATCATTCATGCTTGGATTAGTGTAGTTTTCTAAGCCTTTTTACACACAATCATAATCATTCACATCAAGAATCTTATAAATTGTGCTTTTTAAGCACAAGTTTTTTTCTGAAAATATCTTAATTTATTTGATTTAAATTTAAATCACTTAATTTTACTAAATTTTTATAGTTCAATTTTCTTTGGAAAGCAGATTAAAATATTTGGGAATTAAATTACAATAATTTCAAATTACAAATTAATTTTGGCCAACACTTATTTATGATAAATAGGCTGTGGTCTTAATAAAATAATTTTTAATAAAATAAAAAAAATAAAAAACCAAATGCTAGAAAATATATAGATAGATTGTGTGCAATCAGTAATTAGAAGTTAATTATAAAAATGAATTCCTTTTTACTGTTTTTTATATTTGGCCGAACGTAGTTTTTAAGTTATGGCACCTTTTAAGTTGTGATTGCATTTTATTGAGCAAATATTTAATCTTATTCATTATAAAAACAATGTAATTCAAAATTAACTATTGTTTTTTTGTTTTCATTCTTATTCAACTTAAAAATGCAAAAAATGCATTCTAAACACATTATTTTTTTTTATTTTTTGTTTTTTTATGTCGCCAGTTATCCTTTCACTTTTAAGAATAAAAACTTCTTAAGATTAATGTAAGCTTCAATTAATCCATGGCCAGCACGCACACACACTGCACGGATTTATTTTGAGTAAACATTTCGCGATTATTTTCTGCAATTAACTTTCATTTAACATTAATATTTCATTTTTTATTTTAGTTTATTATTTTTTTTTTCTCTTTTTTTTTATTTCATATTTTTATTTTAAATTTTAATTTTATATTTTCAATTTGTAAATCTTTTTACTTTTTTTTCTATAAGCTTGTTAAAAGTTACAAAACAAATTTAAGTTAATGTTTTTTTTGGTAAAAAAAATATAAAAAATAGTTTTGTACATCTTAAATCTTGATTATCAAACGTTGATTTAAACCAATTTAAAAGCAACATTAACATTGAAAACAGGATTGGTTATGTTGAAGAGGACCTTTCTGTATTTATTTACACAAAACCATCAAAACATTTATCGGTTTTAAAAATTATTTTCAAAACGTGAATTTCAAAACATTTTATCAAATGATGGTTAATTTTTTTTTTTCAAAATTAAACTATTTTAATTGATGATAAATTAAGGTAAATATTTTTGAAATCGACTGTTTTAAAAAAATTTATTCAAACATGTTTGTTAAAATATACGTTTTATAAAAAATAAACTAACTGTTTTTTTTTTTTAATTTTTTATTTAATTTTTTTTTTTTTGTTAAACCAACTAAGCATAAATTAGAAATGATCAAATTATTAAATATTTTTCAATACAATAAAACATTAAGTAATATTTAACTTTGTTTTTATAAAATTAAATTGTGAAATTAATTTTTAGCATATATATTGAATAATTTTTCAAGATCGAATTAGTTCAATTTTATTGGCAATAATATATATTTTTTTAAAACTATAATTGTTCATAGAAAAATTTGAACTTGAAACAAATTTAAACATTTAAATAAATATAAATAAAAATTGAAAATTTAGCGATTTGTTAAAAATTAATAAATTCTAAGTAAAAAAAAATTTTAAATGAAAAAATAAGTTCACTTATTGTATTTAAAATTAAAAAAATTTAAAAATAATGAATTCAATACTGTGTTAATAATTAACATGCTAAATAAGAATTGATAGAAACCTAAACCTCTAACCTAATAAATTATTAAAATTATGCTTCAGTATCTCCGTCTAGAATTAAACGTTAAAACTAAAAAATTTATCATTAAAGAACAGCGCACTCTGTCTGACCGAAATCTGATTTGTTAATAAATTGAAATTTGTGCATGTTAGTTTAAAAATTAATTATTTTAAGATTTACTTAAGAAAGTTTGTTAAAAACTTGAGAACAAATCCAAAAAAAGATAATTTAAAGGATAAATTAAGGTAAATAAAGAAAAACAATAAAATGATAAAATAATATTTAATAATACATGTAAAGCGTACAAAAATGCACCTGTTGCTTAAAGTAAAATATCTGAAGAGAAAACAAGACGAGGAAAATGAAATATAAAAAATTCAAAATCTTTGGCTAATTGTAATTGATTTTCCCAATCAAAACAGAAGAAGGGTAAGATTAAAACATGACAATCGGGGTTATCTTTAACAGTTTACTAACTGTTAAATTCTTTTAAATATTTGTGTGTATTTGCATCTCACATCGACAATTTTTATATACTCAAGCCATTAAAACACTGAGAGTGGATTAACATAGTCAGAATCAGCTTGGTGAATAAACTAAACTATGCACAAATGGTTTAAGCTTTATTTGGATCTATTGTAATCAGAGTCGAACAACAAGATTGAAGCCGATGGCAAGCCACGACAAACACGATTAAACAGACAAGTTGGTTACAAAATATAATTTCAGCATCCGACCTGTACAAATCAAATTATTAACTATTAAAACGTAGAAAAAAGCCCAAAGCCCGCCAAAATCAGAACAAACTTACAAACTTGTCGCATCGATTCTGCCCTGTTTCTGACTGACTGCTTTTGTCGCTGGCCTGTTTTCATCACTAGCTTCATTTTGACATTTAGTTAACTCCACTGAAGCCTGCCTTTGCTTGGCTACTGGTCAGTCAAGCTTAGCATCTTGTTCCTGCCAATTATGACTGGTTATACAATCATTATTTGGCCAGTAAATTTTCTTAAATGTTGTCTACAATGAGGAAATTCAATTAAGCCATATAGCAAAAAGGTTCAAAACTAGCCGTTCCAATTGTGGCTAGTTTCTATTTTTGTTTTATTTCAACTATATTTTTACTTTAATTTCATTTTTTTGCCTTTTTTCATAAACAAATAAGTTAAAATTTTTCGCAACTTTAAAAACTTATTTAGAACAAATGTCCGCTTTGTCGAGTTGAACTGGACAAATCAAGATGCTTTTATAACAAAAATGCTGCTTTTTTCTTAAACTGACAGGTCAAAGTATTAATATTTGATTGAATAGCTAAATAACGACCCGAAGATAAACTCAGTTTGACGAATTGTCAAAAGAAAATTAAAGTTTTAATATTGTCAGTTTATTTTAATCATATATTAATCATAATTATAATGAATTTATTGAAAATATCGAACATTTCAACTGCGCATTTGATTAACAAAAGTAAAAGTACTTTTCAAAAATCTGAAATTACTGAGCAGATGAAAAGTGATCAAGTTGAAAAAAATACAATTTAGTGTTGAAAAGTTTTTTTGTGTTAAGATTTAATCAAGTCACTTTTTATATTTTAATCTGGTTAGCTTCTTCTTTACTCTTGTTTCAATCAAATCCAACAAGTAACCAAGCAACTGTATACTGATTATCTGCTCTGTTTTTGTTTGTAGCTAATCGAGTGTGAAATAAAACTGACTTTTTACCATCTTTTGGCGTTTATTTAGTAAAAGTTTTTTTTAAGTTTTGTGTATTTTTAAACAAAATTGTTTTATAAGCATAGATTGTGTTTAAAAAAAATTGTAATTTAAAAAAAAAAACGCATTCTTTAAAAATTGTTTTGTATTTAAAACAGTGTTTAAAAAATTGGCCTATTTTAAACTATTAAAATTTAACATTGTATACGTAGTTTTATAATAAATTTATTATTTAATTTTCAATATGAACGATTTAAATACTTATCTGGGATTCGACTTTAGTACCCAACAGGTGATTATAATAATTTTTTTTTAATAAACTATAAAATTAATATTTTTTTTAACTTTAAACTAGTTAAAAGCTGTGGTAATCAATGAAAAATTTGAATGTATTCATGAAGAATCAGTCATTTTTGATTCTGATTTACCGGAATTTAGGTAAGATATAGGTAATTTTTTATGTAAAAGAATTTTTTTACAAATAAAAATTCAAATCATAATTAAAAATCTTATTTATTTTATTAATTAAATTTCAAGTTCAATATATTTAAAATATTAAAAATAAAAAAATAAAAAATTAACCGCAAATTATCCAACAATTGTGGTTTTTAGCATTCTAAATACATTCAAAACTAAAAGAAAGTAACAATAAATAAAAAAATTATTTACATAACAGCTAAGCAAATTACTTACTTCCACGCTAATAACTATAATTAAGGCAATTACTCAATTACTAAATTGCTTGTTTATCAATGGCAACAAGAAGAAAACAAAATAAAAAGAAAAAACTTAGAGTACTTATTGTGATAATAGTAGAATGGCTAAACGTCAATCACTTGGTCACACAATAACAGTGCATGAATAGATTTATTTGAATGGCCTACTACACTAGATAAATCATATTGCATGAATAACAAATTCAAAGAATAAAATTGGTTAATTACAACCAAATTAGTTTGTGAAATTGTAATTTAAAAAATTTACTGATATTGAAACACTTGACGATTAAAGTGTCAAAGTTTTTATCAACTTAACTTACTTTTACAAGATTTAGGTTTCAGACAACATCAATCAATCATTATTATTAGCTTTTCTTTTTTAACTATGTACAAAATATCTTAATTGAACTAATATCAACATTTAAACAAACTATAAAATTTTGTAATTTAAAATTTTTTAAATATAGAACTCAAAATGGCATAAATCGTCATGGAAAAAGTCAAGTGGTAACAGTCAATCCTTTAATGTGGATTAAATCACTTGATTTAATATTAGATAAACTTAAAATTGCTGGCTGTGATTTTTCTTCAGTTCGTTGTATAAGTGGAAGCGCCCAACAACATGGTACTGTTTATTGGCGTCGAGGTAGTGGTCAACTTTTATCTGAACTTAAATCAAATAAATTTCTTCATAGTCAACTACAGCAAGCATTTACTTGTAGAGAATCACCAGTTTGGCAAGATTCAAGTACTCAAAAGGAATGCAATGAAATTGAGCAAAATATTGGTGGTCCAATAGAATTAGCAAAAATTACAGGTTTATTATTAATTTATAATGACAAATCTCTAAGTTCAAATTAATTTTTAATAAAATCCATTTAGGTTCAAGAGCATATTCTAGATACTCTGCCTCACAAATTTTAAAAATATGGAAAGAAAACACTAGTAATTATGAACAAACAGAACGCATTTCTTTAGTGTCCAGTTTTGCTGCAAGTTTATTTCTAGGCAAATATGCTTCAATAGATTATTCTGATGGATCTGGAATGAATTTATTAGATATCAATACCAAAACATGGAATGATAAGTTACTTTTAGTTACAGGCGGAGAAGAGCTTAAAGAAAAATTGGGTGATCCTGTAGATTCATGGGCTGTAATTGGAAATATAAGTAACTTTTTTGTAGAAAGATATGGTTTTTCTGAAAATTGTAAAATAACTGCATTTACAGGAGATAATCCAGCGTCTTTAGTTGGAATGTGTTTAAAAAACAATGAGATTGCAATTAGTTTAGGCACTTCAGATACAGCAATTATGTGGTTAAAAGAAGCAAATCCAACTCTAAATAGTCATATTTTAATTAATCCGTTAAACAGTGATGAATATATGGGTTTAATTTGTTTTAAAAATGGCTCAAAAACTCGTGAAAGAATTAGTAAAGAAAATGCGGAATCAAATTGGTCAATTTTTAATGAATTGCTTGAATCAACACCTAGAGGAAATTTTGGCAATATTGGATTATATTTTGATTTAAATGAAATTTATCCCAACATATCAGGGGATTACAGATACAACAAGTTTGATGAAAAAGTTGCAAGATTTTCTAAAGAAGTTGAAGTAAGAGCTTGTGTTGAAGGCCAGTTTATAAGATTAAGAGCTCATGCGGAAAACATGGGTTTTGTTTGTCCGTCTCCTCTTGTTAATACAGTTAAAAATGTTATCAATGGAAACACTCAATTTGAAAATTTAAGCTCATCTCCTAGAGTTCTTGCTACTGGAGGTGCTTCAATAAATAAATCATTATTACAAGTATTATCTGATGTATTTAATTGCCCTGTTTATGTTCAAGATAAAACTAATTCAGCTGCATTTGGGTCTGCATTAATGGCAAAATATGGTAAATATTTTAAAATTTCTAATAAAACAAAATTTATTTTTATTTTCTTGTTTTTTTTAAGCCGTTTCCAAATTTGAAACATTTGATCAAATGATAAAAAATATTCAAAATCATACACTAGCTTGCAAACCTTCGACAGATGCATGTCAAATATACACCAATTTAACTCAAAGATATAGAAATATTGAAGAACATTTAGATAAATTGTCAAAAGAAAAATAATTAATTAATATACTAATTTTTATTTTGTACAAATAATGCATTGTGAAAACAATTTAACAAATAAATAAATTTTTGAATGAATTTAATTTGTAAATTTTTATACTAATTATCAAATTAATGATGGCTTGGCTTAGTTCCATCTACGTAAAAGTTTCTAGTGGCTGGGGGTAAAGTGACTTGAATGCCGTCTATATCTTTACTAAGTAAAATTTGACAACCTAAATTAAAAAAAAAAATAACTTTATTTTTGACTAGTTTTGTTTTTTTCTTACTTAATCTTGAATTTTCTTTTAAAAAAGGTGCTTGATCTAGCATGTCTTCTTCAAGGTCATCAATGGGTCCTAATTTTTCATAAAATTGATTATCTACATAAACATGACAAGTACAGCAAGCTAAAGATGCAGAACATGCTCCTTCAATGTCAATATCATTTTCTTGAGCTAATTCCATAACACTCTGTCCAATTTTTCCTTTGAGAGTTACCTTACTTCCATCTTTAAGTATAAAATTAACAGCAACTCTGTAATGAAAAAAATTTTATTTTTACAAAAATAATTTAATCAACTTACGAATCGTTTCCAGAACAAAAATGCCGAATATATTTGTTATAATTTGAATAGATTTGAGTGGGTTGTTGAAATCGATTGAATTTGTTTAATTTGGACACATTTTTTAATCTAAACAAAAATTTTAAACTGAACATTATTTAAAAGTGTTGTTAGATCAAAACAAATACTAGTGTAAATATTTTAATTTAAACATATATTTTGTAGAGCATGTGTTTACATTATAATTAATGCATGCGCAGTAAATGAACATTTAAGCCAAACAAATTGTATTTGCAATTATTAATTTAAAACTGAATTGAAAATAAAAATAAAAAGTCATGTTTATATTTTTAACAAAATTAGGCATTTTAGCCAATTTAAATAAAAATTTCTCAGGTTTAAAAAAGTTTAGCACAGCTTTAAAAGAGGGCGATTCTGCAAAATTAAGCAAAATTTTTACTAAAGATGATGTTGCCACATTTGCAAGGATTTCAGGTGATCACAACAGATTGCATTTTAACAAAGATTTTGCTGTAAAATCAGGATTTGAAAACACACCAGTTCATGGTATTTTGGTAAATGGGTAGGAATAAAATTAAATTAAAGATAAATATGATTAAATTATATCAATTGATAGCTTGATATCCGCTCTATTGGGAACTGTTTTACCAGGTGAAGGAAGTATTCTATATAAAGAAGAAATTAAATTTACTAAGCCAGGTAAAAATTAAATTGACGATTAAATTGACTAATAATTAGTTTTTTAGTTTATATAAATGAACAAGTAGATGCAAGGGTTGAAATAGGCAAAATATTAGTAAAAAATGCTAGAATATTTTATACCTGTAACTTCAAAGCAGATGTAAAACATGGCGATCAGGTAAAGAATTGTGTTGTGGGAACAGCAATATTGGTCAAACCAATTTCAACTATCTAAATTGTTTTTCAATTGCAAAAATTTGAATTTTTAAAAGTTGCGCGAAATCTTGCATTTGCGTCCAAAGTTTGTTATTATTTAAAATTGTCGTCTTGGAAAAGCTAATTTTCAAAATTAGCCAAAGATACTTTTGTATGATCAAATAAACTGACAGTCAGTACAGTTGAAATTAATAGCTGTCTATTTTTCAAATATTGTATTGATGATAGAAAATAGATTTTGAAATGACAGATTGTGCGGTAAGTTGTTTTAAAAAAAGGTTCGAGAACATTTTTTATGAAATATAGATAGTCTCTTCCATTTATTAGTCAAGATATCCAGAAAGTGACCAAAGAAGTGATTGATAATGTAATTGGCATTAATCAGTTCCATGCGAACAAAGTGACTGAATGGTCTAAATCAATCGTCAACCAAATTTTGGAAAGCTTGACGAATCAAAACAATCAGTGTAAATACATAGGTAAAATAAAAAACTCTTTATCATATATTTCAATAAAATACATAATTATTTTTTTATTTATTTTATAGTCACCTGTGTTGTAGTTCAAAATAATGGAGCAGGAATTCATGCAGCCACAACTTGCTTTTGGGACAACAATACTGACAAAAGTTCAATAATTCGATGGGAAAACAAAAGCGTACATTGTCTTGTAAACATTTTTGGGCTGCAAATTTAAATTGGTTAATCATTAACATAAATAGGTCATCAAACCTTCATTAAAAATTCAGCCTAAACCATTTTAAATCAAATTTTAATAAATTTTATTCTTTAGTTTATTATCTGATAAGTTTTTATAAAATTAGTATATGTTTTAAGTAAAATTCATGAGAATTTGTATCGTCATAAGTAGTTTAAAAATTCTAAATAATTAAACTATAATAAAAATTATAACTTAAATATTAAATGATAAAAAGTAAATATCTTCTAATTTATGAGATCAATAATTTACATATATATTTAGGTAAAAAATGAAAAATGATTATATCAAAATATTTATAAACCTGTTCGATTGTTCGTGCTTAAGATTAAAGTTATGATATTTACAAATTAATAATACTGTATATTAGTTTAAAAATGCTGATTTTAAATTTTGTAGTAGTATATTTAGCTTTTCATTGTCTTCATCTAAATCTTGTTTATTTTGTAATAAAGTCTAAAAAAATAAAAAATTAGTTTTTTTTTATTATAATTTATAAAAATTACATACCGTTAATTTTTTGCTTAAAATTTCAGATTCTTTACTTTTTTTGTTACAAGAACTTTTTAATAATCTTATTTTTTCTAGAAGTAACTGCTCTTCATTTTGTTGTTCAAATACATATTGTAAATATGATTGTTTTATTGCTTCAATACCTGGCCATTTTATTCTCTTTGAATTATTATCTAATTGCAAATTTGGGTTTTTATTAGATAAATTTAATCCATTTGTAATTTCTTCTCTTGAGCAACTTCCTTTAAATGTATTTAATTTACTATCTTGATTATTTAACTGTTTTTTTTGTTTATTTATTGTTAAATTTGCGCTTAAATCAGATTTCGGTTTAACTTTATTTATATTTTTAGACGAAATTTTATCTTGATTAAGTTGTTTTAAAAGAAGTTGATTAGCTTTAAATTGCGTTACTGTTGTAAGTAAACCATCACTTGATGGAATTCTATCTGCATTATTGGAATTAATTTTTACTTGAATATTTTGATTTAAAATATTAACTTTTTCATTTTTATCTTGAGATTCATTCCCATTTGGCATTTTTTCTTCTTCTAAACTTTTGTTTAAAAAAGTATTATTTTCTATATTATTTTCATTTTTTTTTGAAAAAGAACCTAACCATTTTTCTTTAACATCTTTGTCTATGTTATCAAAATATTTACCAAAACAAAGATCAAACTCTTTCCTTTTTTGTCGATCTTTTAAAACTCCTTCCCAAATAATTTCTTTATTTTTTATTTTCTCAATGTTGGACTCTAATTTTAAACTAATAGTTTTCATAAAATCTATTTTATTTTTTATTAAACTTTCATCATTATTATTAATACTGCTTGGCATAATTTTAGAAGGTTCTAAATGAGCTATATTTTCATAATCTCTCATTGAAAATGATGCTTTTGAAACTAAATCAGAATTTTCATCATTACCTAATAAAGGCAATTCTTTTAATATTTTTTTACGACGAATAAATTGCTCAAAATCTAAAACAGCTTTATTGGCTTCTGTAGTTAAACCCAAATTAGCCAATAAATCCTCTTTTATCATATTTTTTTTAAATTTTAGTTTAGGACCTTTTGTTAAAATACAATTGTATCTTAATCTATAAGAATATTCATCTTCATATTCAAAATCAGAAATTTCATCCTCATCTTCATTTTCACTAAAACTTTCTTCTTCATCATTTAAAACTAAAATTGAATCTTGTTCTTTTATATTTTCTCTTTTTTCTTTTAATCTTTTCTCTCTTTCATCTAATTTTGAAACTATATTTTCATCAATTAAGTTATCTACAATCACATTATTTTTGAAACTATTATTATCTTCTATAATTTCAGACATTTTAATTTTTTTATTTTGGCTAAATGTATCTTTTTCATCTATATCTGTATTTTTAAATGTGTTTGGGTTTTCTTGAACTATTATTTCAGTATCATTTATTTTATCAATACTGTTTGAGTTTTGAATTATATTATCATTTTTTTCATTGTTTACATCTTTATCTATTTTATCAAATTTATCTAATTGCATATCAGTTTCAGAATTATCTTGAGGTCTCCATAAAATAGGACTATTTAATTTATTAGAAAAAGAAGAACTTGATTTATTTTTTGTTGATCTTATTAAATCTAAAGTATCATTAGCATTATTTAAAACATTGACAATTGCAGTATGTGACTGAGGTATATGACTAGAACTTAGTTCTTTTTGAATTTTTTGCTTTTGCTGAATTGTAGATTGGTGATGACTTAAAAGTTTATCTATTTCTTTAACTGAATTAGTTTTGACTATATCATTATTTAGTTTAATTGGGCTTTTTCTTTTTCTCGTAACCGATTGCTTTGAGTTAATAGCAGCTAAATTATTTAGCGAAGTTGATTGATGTAAGTTATTTAACATCCATTGAGCTTTTTGTTGTTCATTGATTAAACGTTGCCTTTCTAAATTCAAAGATTGATAATTTGAAGAGCTAACGGATTGGGTTAACATAGATTGTGGCAACACAGTAGAAAATTTGTCTAAATAACTAGTTTCATCAGATGATCTAAAGATAATTAAAAATTAATTTATTAAAATAAAAAAGTAATTTAAATAAATATACCGTGGTGGAAATGATGTGGATGCAGAATTACTAGATAAATTCAAACCAGAAGGATTTTGATTTAAAAATGCATTATATGCATAGGCGGCTGATGCCGAATTATAGGGACTGATCTGTGCTGTTCCATTATTCTGATTACTTGCATTATTAAGTAATTGAGATGCGTTTCTAAAATAAGGTTGAAAACCAAATTTGTTATTATTTTGCAATGATTGAAAAGAAGCCAAAAGATAAGGATTAATGTTATTTGAAAATGAGTTTACTCTAATATCACAGTGATTAGCATCAATTTTAAAGATTGGTAAGCATTAAAAGATAATAAAAGTTATTTGCATGTTAATTTGAAAGAAATGAAAATAAATTTACCTAATTGTGGATAGATCGATAACTTCAGGCCTATGACCTAGAATTGGCTGATAAAGTTGATTAATAACGTGATTGTTTTTGATAGAGTTTTGTGTAAGCAATAAATTGGAATTAATTGCATTCATTTCAGTAAAGTCATTGGCTTGTTTAGCCAATTTGGTCAATGCAGCAGCAAATCCAGAATTTTTTTGCACTAAACCTTTGTTTGCTGAAGATGAGGAAGACATTCCTTTAGCTGATGATGCCACCATTGATGCCAATTAAAAAATATAAATATATAGATATATTTGAATATAAATATCTAAACAATTTTGTTTAAAATGATCTAAAAAGTAATTTTTTTTTCTTAAAATTTTTAACTTAATTTTCATGACATGCAAAATTGTATTTTGAAACTAGACCAGATGGACTAAATGTTAAATTATTAGTTGTTGATTATCAAAATTGAATCTGGATTGAAAATTGAAAAGTGTTTGAATAAAAGAAATTGATGAAATAAAAAAAATGAAACTAATTAAAACTTGCAGCACATTAAAAATAACTTTGCATATGACTTTGAATTGAGGCAACATGCTCACAGTTTTTAGACACATGGATGCAAATCAGAGCATATAATTTGCATGTTTGGACAAATTGATGATTGTTTCAATATTTTGTTTAATATTTATTTCATTTCAATATTAATGTAAATTATGATGCAAATAGTGCTAATGAAAATAAATAATTAGATGATTAATCAAGTAAACAGATAAATTAATGAATTATTTAATTTGAACATAATAAGCTTCACAAGTAGTGATGTTTTTACTTGGTAAATAATAGAATCACTGTTGAAAAAAAGATTTATAAAGAGTTATGATTGAAGAAAAACGAGTGAGAAAAAAAAAATTTAAATTGTAAAAAGAATGAAAAATGTTGAGAGAAATGATGAGGAAGATGGATAAAAAACTGATGAAAAAAAGACGAAATAAAGATGAGAAAAAGATGAAAAAAGATGAAAAAAGATGAAAAAAATGCGCAAGACTATGCACAAGAGAAAGTACTGAAAACTGGTACAAAGAGGCCGTTTCTTAGTTGCTTAATAAGACGAACATAGTGCAAAAGATGGCGAAGAGGTGTAAATAGCAAGGTGAACTAAAAGGTGAAATTTAAAAAAGAAGTTGAAATGATTTAGACCAGAAACAATTTAAGAACACATACTTTTGAAATCACAGTGGATTGACAGATTGGTTGAGTTTTTGCCACACTAACTGATTGCACTGACAGAAGCAAGAATAAACAGAGCAAGGATGAGTTAAGCTTGACAGTCAGATTAAGAGAAACATTATGAAAAACACCGATAGACACCAATAGAGAGCATAGACACCAATAGACACCAAAAGAGTGCAAAAGAGACCAATAAAGACCAATAAAGACCAATAGATACCAATAGAGACCAATAGAGACCAATAGAGACCAATAGAGACCAATAGAGACCAATAAAGCCCAAAGAAGACTAATAAAGACCAATAAAGATCGATAGACACTAATAAACACCGATAGACACCTACACAGATGTAAAAGCAATCACACTAGAATAGATGGGCCATAAGCAAACAGCCGAGTGCAGAGAGGCCAAAAGCAAAGAGGCCAAGAGCTTAGAGGCCAAGAGCTTAGAGGCCAAGAGCAGAGAGGCAAGAAACAAGAAGGCCGAGAACAAACAGACCAAGAATAGACGGGCGAAATAAAGCTAAGGCCAGTATGTGTGGGTTTGTTCGTGTGCGATTGTTTGCGAACCAGCCTCTGACAAAGTGCCGATGGCTTGAGAACTGCAAGAACAAAGAACTTGGGCTAAACTTACGCAGGCTTACTAGCCCACACAGGCGCACACAGGTCTGCGCGCGATCTACGCGGCGTCCGTACACAGACGGCGCTTTGTGCCTGTGATCCGCACACGCCTATTGTCGCGCCAATTCATTAACGCCGCCGAGTGGTGACCAAGGGTAGTCTTGCCTAGTCGTCGTATAATTTTGTTTTAATCGTCTTAGATTGTTCCGCATTTGACTGGCTGGAACTCATGTTTCGCTGCAACTCACTTTAGTCGCATTTTAAGTTGCCTCATCCCTGCTGGTTCTGCTACTGCTTCTAATTATGTTCCCATCCTATCAACTACAACCCAACACTTGCCCTATTTTTTGCTTGTCACGCAATCGCTTCTCCATTGGCACAATAACAAGGTACAGAGAAAGGGAGAAAGTTTACAAAGAAGGTGGGCGGATGTAAAGCATGCTTATCAAAACGTAATGCAATTGAAAGGGTGCAGGACGGAGAAAAATAAAAGATTGAAAACACAAATAAAGACAATGTAAAAGAAGACCAAAATAAAAGGAGTAAAATGCAAAAAAGGCAAACACAAAAAAAGGCAAACACAAAAAAAGGCAAACACAAAAAAAGGCAAACACAAAAAAAGGCAAACACAAAAAAAGGCAAACACAAAAAAAGGCAACAAATAAGCAGAAAAATATGAAAAAAAAGCAAAACTTAAATTGCAAGTCAACACACAACCAATCCACATACATCTGTCAACAAGCACTAAGCCGAACACATCAAGGTGAACACACTATGCCTCAATCTCCAAACCTAACCTAACGCAAAAAAGCTGCAGTTTAAGTGCAGGTCCAACGCTGATCTTTCAATTTTTCCTCAATTTGCATCTTACTTTCTCTTCAAAGGTACTTATATAGTTAGTCGGATGCATTGAAAAATCATTGCCATATACTTCTCTTTTCACATAATATATAAATGTTTAAGCCAAAAGTTTAATTTGGCAAATTAGTCCACACGCGTTATATGGCAATGCAATTGAGAAAGCACTTCCGATGCAACTGCGCCAGCACTTAACACTACAGTTTTTATTCAAAGGTAAACTTATGTTTCAATTATGCTTTTGCAATGTCTATCAAAGTGAGCTCGAAATTACAATTAAGCTTACATAATCCCGTTCTGTAAACCACATTTATAACATGTGATCATTTAAAAGCAAAAGATGTGCCTCTAGATTAAGATGCAAAAATAATAAAAAAAAATTTTGATACTTGTTCGGCATGCTATTGCGCCGATGCTCAAGAATACGCACTTTGACCCCGACATTTTTGTAACAAGCACAAATGCGGCAAAATTCTAGGAAAAAGACCAGATAAGACGTCGTTGGTAAGAATGGTGGCAATAGTGCCTATGGTGTGCTAACAAATGAACGTTCATTCAAAAGCTAACGGCATTTTAATCTTTAAATTTTTTCAATTTCACCCGTTTTCAGACTTTTTAATCATTTGGCTTCTATCTTTTCACTTTTTATCTTCTAACTTATAATCTTTTAGTTCATAATCTTCTTATTCATAATCTTTTCACTTTTATATCTTTCAATGTCCCAGCCTTCAACATCCTTATCCACCTTGATCCTTTAGTCTCATTTTTTCATTCTTTCAAATTTTAAATTCGAATTTTTCAAGCCAGATCTTTTAATCTAGATACTTAATTAACTAATTCTAACATTTTCAAATACTCAATTCCAAACACTCAACTTCAAATCTTTAATTCTAAATACTCAATTTCTTATCTTTAACTTCAAATCTTGAATTTCTAATCTGCAATCCATTGCTTTTTATAGTCTGTCTCCACTTGTTCAGACTAGAACACACCTGCATTTAAATTTGCAATAGCTTGCATTTTCTTGCATTTGCTTGCATTTACACAATTTAAATCGCTCATTTGTATTGTAATATTACATTGATCAGTTTTCAATTAAATCTTTTTACTCAATAATCAATTCAAAATCGCAAATTTCCAAGAAATTGTGTAATATTTTCCCATCACAATCACTACTTGATTAATAAAAACAAAACACTGAATATTAATGAAAAATTTTCGAAATAATATTTCGCCATAATTCTCAATTAATTATATTCACAATAAAACAAGTCATAAAGTAAAAATTAATAATTCATAATCGATCTCAAATTAATTGGTTTGTTATATTTGCACCATAATTTCAATTTTTTCTTTTTTTAATTCAATTTTTTTAATTTAAATAAAAAAAAATTTAATTTTTTATTTTAAATTAGTTCTTAATTCATCATTTTTATTTATTCAATAATAATTTTTTTTTTTTACAAGTTTAAGATTATAAAAATCGCAAAAAATTAGATAAAAAATATTTTTGACAGTTGTATAAAAACATGATTTCAGATAAAATTAATATATATATCAAAAGTAACATTAAAAAAATCAAATTAAATTATTGAATTTAATTAATTCAAATTCACTATTTGTGTCAAACTAAACAAGTTAAAAAAAAAAAATGAAAAGAAAAGAATATTTAAACACAAATCTTGATTTATAAAACCATTTAGTTTGGAAGTAAAATAATATTTATAAATTGTGAAAGATATTAGAAAAAACAAATGTGACACTTTTAAAACAGTTTCTTTTTTGCTTAAAATAGGAATTTTAAAGAAGATTAAAACAAAATTGTGTGAAGCCATCAAAAAGAAACTTATTTAATGTCTTTGCAAAATTTCATAGTAAATCTAAATTGAAAAATAAAAAGCCTGTTGATTCCAGCCATAATGCTTCAAGAGAACAAAGTTTACTATTGGATACACCATTGGATTTTTATGCAAACAAGATTTGGTTTGAAAATTTAAAGCAATTTATGAAAAAATTATAATAAAAGGTAAAAATTATATTAATTTTATTTTTATAATTTAACTTTAATTTCCAGACGTACTCAAGAAAATTGAATTGGATTTTGAGCACAAACATTTGATAAGAAATCAACATCATGTACTAAGTTTTTTATCGTTACTTAAATAAGAAATATAATTAAATAATAATTAATTATAAATTTAATTTTATATATATAAACATTTTTTATTGTTAACTTCTCATAAATAAATTATTCAGAGTTAAGTCATTATATTAATTTGTTTTAAAGATTCCAAGTTTACTTTATAGCCAATGCGCAGTAAAGCTTAAGAAATCAAACGCATGTGGTTTTTTTGGTAATTCTGAAATTGGTTTATATTCAAACATCTAAATAATAATTAAAAAAATTTTTTTTTATTAATTTGAAAAAGAAAATGGATTTCGACAGTTTAGCAGAAAAATTGTTTAAATACAATGTTATAAAATTTGGCGAATTTAAACTTAAAACTGGTGATTTATCTCCTATTTATATCGACTTACGAGTATTAGTTTCATACCCCTGTATGATTGAAAATATAAGCAAATATTTATTAAAAAATACGTTAGCCGATTTAAGCTATGATGCTATTTGTGGAGTACCTTATACAGCCATACCATTTTCTACCTGTTTATCTGTGTTCAGTAATTGTCCAATGTTAATGCGAAGAAGAGAAGCAAAAAGTTATGGTACAAAAAAGTTAATTGAAGGTTTAATTGTGGAAGGACAAAAAGTTTTAATTGTAGAAGATATTTTATCTTCAGGAACAAGTATATTAGAAACAGTGATCACTTTAAAAGAAGAAGGCTTAATGGTTGAAGATGTTGTTGTAATTTTAAATCGAGAACAAGGTGGACTAGAAAACTTAGCTAAACTAGGCATGTATTTTAAAATATTATAAATTATACATCTAACATTAATATTTTGAAATATTCGAAAATAGGGATAAGAGTACATTGTCTTTTAACAATTTCATCACTATTAGAATCACTTAGATCATTGAATCTCTTGTCAAATGAAGTAGCGAATAACGCATTGAAATATATCAAAGGCAAACATGTAAATATTGAAGAAGGTGCGCTTAAACAATATTTGCGAATTAATTCTAATCATGAAGAATTAAACAAATTAAGCTACCTTCAAAGAAGTGAATTGACTAATAACAAAGTAACAAAAAGAATATTACAATTAATTGAAAAAAAAAAGTCTAATTTATGCGTAGCTTTAGATGAAAATAATTTTGATAAAATTATTCAATTAGCTGACACATTAGGACCACATGTTGTAATTGTAAAACTTCATTGCGATATAATTGATGATTTTTCTTTAGAAAAAGTTTTAAAATTAAGAGAATTAGGAGAAAAGCATGAATTTTTACTATTTGAAGATAGGTAAGTCACATTTTCTGAAGCGTTAAATCGTGAATTAAAAAAAAAATTAAATATTAAAGAAAATTTGCTGACATTGGAAATACTACTAAGCAACAATTTACTAATGGCCTGTATAAGATAAATGAATGGGCAGATATAATAAATTGCCATGCCTTATCAGGGGAAGGAATTTTAGATAGTCTTAAACAGGTATGATAACATTTCTATATTTCACCTACAACTTTTGAAATGTGATTTTAAAACAAACCAATTAGGCGGAAAGTAAATTTGATGTGGGCTGTTTGATAGTGGCCCAGTTAAGTTGCAAAGGAAACCTAATAACCGATGAATATACAAGAATCGCAGTAAAAATGGCAGAGAAACGCACTGATTTTGTTATTGGCTTTATAAGTCAAGACAAATTAAGTCAAGATCCCACTTTGTTGCATATGACGCCAGGCGTAAATCTAATAACTGAATCTGATTTACATGATCAGCACTATATCTCACCTTCGGAAGCAATCATAAATAAAGGGGCGGATATTATCATTGTCGGAAGAGGAATAATAACTAGTTCAGATGTAGAGAAAACTGCCATTTTGTACAAAGAAGAGGCTTTCAATGCATATAAGAAGCTTATGCAGCATCAATTATAAACATATAATTTTTTAATAAATAAACTTTTTTTCAAAATTTCGCGCCACTTTTTTATATTTCAATATTTTTTTTAATATTTTTACACAAACTTTAATTTTTGCGCCATTTTTAACGTTTTTTACTTCATC
Organism: Pyemotes zhonghuajia; assembly: GCA_025170145.1. Classification (NCBI taxonomy): domain Eukaryota; kingdom Metazoa; phylum Arthropoda; class Arachnida; order Trombidiformes; family Pyemotidae; genus Pyemotes; species Pyemotes zhonghuajia. Next base: position 7,861,590 of record CM045844.1, on the reverse strand, counting down.
TTTTATAGCATCTTTGTTTTTATTTAAGTTTTGTCAATTAACCAGCATTTAATTGAAACAAACATTTTAAATTCATTCAATCAATGTATTGTTGATAAGTTCTGTTAGCTATTCTGTTAGTGACGAATGTGTATAAACATATTTTCACTGCAGACAAAACGGTGATAAACAACCATGCATATTAAACAGGTAAAATACAATGAATCAATTATTAATTTCAAGTTGACAAAAAAATTATTTTTTTAATTTGTTCAGGTGGTTATTGAAGGATTTCGAAGTTATCGAGATCAAACAATAGTGGAACCTTTTAGTCCAAGGCATAATGTCATTGTTGGCAGAAATGGCTCCGGCAAAAGTAATTTCTTTTATGCTATTCAGTTTGTGCTAAGTGATGAATACTCACATTTGCGTCCTGATCAAAGACAACAATTAATTCATGAGGGAACTAACCAAAGGACAATGGTTGCTTATGTTGAAATTATTTTCGACAATACCGACAATCGTTTACCCATCGATGAAAAAGAAGTTGCTCTTAGACGTCAAATAGGTCTTAAAAAAGACCAATATTACTTAAATAAAAAAATGGTCACCAGATCGGACGTGATGAACGTTTTAGAAAGTGCTGGCTTTTCTAGAAGTAATCCATATTATATTGTAAAACAAGGAAAAATAAATCAAATGGCAACAGCTCCTGATTCACAAAGATTAAAGATTTTAAGAGAAGTTGCAGGTACTCGTATTTATGATGAACGTAAAGAAGAATCAAGATCTTTATTACGAGATTCAGAATCAAAATTAGAAAATATAATGGATTTATTAAAATATATTGAAGAAAGACTGCAAACATTGGAAGGTGAAAAAGAAGAGCTTAAGGAATATCAAAAATGGGATAAAATGAGAAGAGCATTAGAATATACCATTTATAACCAAGAATTAGAAGATGCAAGAAAAAAAAAAAAAGAGCTGGAAACCAGAAGAGAAACATCAAGTGTGGTAACAGAAAAGTTAAGGGAAAATTTACAAGTTTTTGTAGATAAAATAAAAGATTTAGGAAAAGACTTAAGAGAAGTTAAAACTAAAATTCAAACTCACAAAGATGAAAAAGAAGCATTGCAACATGAACATAGTACTTTTTTAAAAGAAAAGACAAGATTAGAATTGAGATTGAAAGATTTAACAGATGAAGTTGAAGGAGATGCAAATTCTAAAAAACGAGCTGAAAATGAATTGACCACCTTAATAAGTAGAATATCTGAAAAGCAATCAGAGTTAAATGCCATATATCCAGAATATGAAGAAATGAAAAAAATTGAAGAAGATTGTACAAGACAATTAAGTTTGAAAGAACAAAAACGTTCTGAATTATACGCTAAACAAGGACGAGGTAGCCAATTTACATCTAAAGCTGACAGAGATACTTGGATTCAAAACGAACTTAGAGCATTAAAAAGAAACATTTCAGAAAAAAAACAACAAATAGATAGATTAAGGGAAGATTTAAAATATGATGCAAAACGTAAACAAGATCTCGAAAATAGAATTGAAGAATTGACAAAAGAACTTGAAAATAATAGATCAAGTATTGACAACCAAAATAAATCATTTTATGATATGAAAAAAAAGAAAGATACTTTACAGAATGAAAGAAATGAATTATGGCGTCAAGAAAATTCAATGCAACAAAATTTAAATATGCTTAATGAAGAAAAGTCTAAAAAAGATCAAATGTTACGATCTATGGTAGGTAAAACCATATTAAATGGTCGAGACAGTGTAAAAAAAGTATTGCAAAATTTCAAAGAAAAAGGAGGCCAATTCGCTCAAATCGCAAATAGTTATCATGGTCAATTGATTGAAAATTTTGATTGTTCTAAAGATTTTTATACCTGCGTTGAAATGACGGCTGGAAATAAATTATTTCATCACATTGTAGATAATGATAAAGTTGGTACCAAAATTTTACAAGAAATGAATAGATTAAAACTTCCTGGAGAAGTTACTTTTATGCCCATAAACAGGCTTCATGCTAAAGATATTCGTTATGCAGAAAATCCAGATGCAAATCCTATGATAAAAGTTATGAAATATGATCTTAAATTTGATGTGGTCATGAAATTTATATTTGGTAAAGTGTTAATATGTAGATCACTAGAAGTAGCTACACAATTAGCTAGAAGCACTAATTTAGATTGTATTACACTTAGTGGTGATCAAGTTTCACATAAAGGAAGTTTAACTGGTGGATATTTTGATACAAGACGTTCTAGACTAGATTTGCATAAAACGCATACAAATCTTTTTAAAGAGATTGATGAACAAAAACAGGCACTAGAAAAACATCATAGAAAATTAGCTGATGTTGAAAGTCAAATAAATCAAATTGTTAGTGAAATGCAAAAAGCTGAAACTAAAAATTCTAAAAATAAAGATACTTTTGACAAAATGAAAACTGATATTAGATTATTGAAAGATGAATTGGCTACTAATGAAAGATCTAGACAACCTAAAGAAAGAAGTTTAGTCAGTCATGAATCTAGTTTACACTCGATGGAAAGTTTAGAAGAATCATTAAAGAGTGAATTACAACAAGACCTACTTACACATCTTTCACATTCTGATCAAGAAGAAGTGGATAGATTAAATGATGAAATAAGGACTTTAACACAACGTAATAAAGAAGCATTTTCAAGAAGGATGCAATTGGAAGCTCAAAAAAGTAAATTAGAAAATTTATTAAATAATAATTTTTGCAGAAGAAAAGACGAATTAGAAGCAGCTTTGCAAGAAATTTCTGTTGAAGATAGAAGGCAAAAATTAGAGAGTGAAAAACTTGAATTAAATCAGTTCAATTCTAGAATTAAAGATATAAATGAAAAAGTAAAAAAATTGGATCTTAGTCTTGAAAGTTTAACGGCAAAACAAAAAGAAATACAAACAGAGTTGGAAAAAAAGAAAAATGAAGAAAGAGATACTATTGATAGAATTAACGAAGATTCAAAAGATTTAGAAAAAATAACATCTAAAAATTCAATGTTGGTTAAAAAAGTAGAAGAATATATGAGGAAAATTCGTGAGTTAGGAACTTTACCTGGTGATGCTGAAACTAAGTATGCAAACATTAGTTTAAAAAATCTTTATAAAAAGTTAGAACAATGTAACAAAGAATTACAAAAATACTCTCATGTCAACAAAAAAGCTTTAGATCAATATTTGGATTTTTCGGAAAAAAAAGAAAAGCTCTTGCAAAGAAAAGAGGATCAAGATGCTGGACACAAATCCATTTTAGATTTAATGACTGCTTTAGAACAAAGAAAATATGAAGCAATCCAATTTACATTCAGACAAATGTCATTATTTTTTACTGAGGTCTTTAAAAAGTTAGTACCACAGGGCAAGGGTTCTTTAGACATGAAGACTACAGAGAATCTAGAAGATGTAGTTAACTCGAATGTGGCTTCTTTAAATAATATTGCTGCATCTATTGATAACTTTACAGGTGTAAGTATTCGAGTGTCTTTTACAGGAAGTCAAGCTGAAATGAAAGATATGCAACAACTATCTGGCGGACAGAAAACCCTAGTTGCTTTAGCATTTATTCTTGCTATCCAAAAATGCGATCCTGCCCCATTTTATTTGTTTGATGAAATCGATCAAGCACTTGATCCTCAGCACAGGAAAGCAGTAGCAGGTAGTTATTAAATTTGTTAAAATGAATTTTGTTTGTCATAATTTAAACAAAAACTAAAAATTGAATTTTCTTTAGATATGATTCATGAACTAAGCCAAGAAGCCCAATTCATTACAACTACTTTTAGACCTGAATTACTTGCAAACGCAGACAAGTTTTATGGTGTAAAATTCAGAAATAGAGTAAGTTTGATATGTAAACTGATGTTTGTACTAATTTTTTTTTCTAGATAAGTCACATTGAAGTAGTTAGTTCGGAAGAAGCGCATGATTTTGTGGAGGATGATGCAACTCATGGATAATGATAATATATTGGCATGATTCATTTATCGTTTTTTCAAAAAAATTTTTACTTTTTATATTGACTATATTTTTTACCTGAAACAAGTAATCGCTATTCATTATAAATATATTGCATAATTTTTATACGAAAATATTAATTAAAAAACATTTTTTAGACTGATTGTTAAAATTTATTATTTCTGTAAAAGTATTAGCGATAGCAAATATGACCAAGTTACAATATAAGCTTTAGATCAAATATCCCTTAAAATTATCTCGTTTGGCAATTTTGCTCTCAATCAACTTGATATTTCGAACAGTAGCCACAGCATGTTTGTCTTGCTTAGTAGATAATTCGGTCAGTTGTTGGTTTAAATTAAGATTTTCTTGGTTTAGCTTGTCACGTAATCGAGTAAGTTCTAGTTGAATATGGTTTAGTTTTTCGATGGCATTAAGTTTATGGTCAAGTTGACATTTAGCGATTTCACAAAAGTCGAACTGTTTGCTTGTTTGCAGATTTTTTTCATAAGTTTTATTCAGTTCAACTTGATATTCATCTTTTTCAAGAATTCGGCACAATTTGTCATCTAAATACTTTATGAATTTAATTTTGAAAGACTTCCTAAGATTTTTTTGTACATCTTCCCCCACTTTTGCCGCAAAACATTTTTCAAACAAAACGTCAAATTTTTTGTTCAACAGGTCAGAGGCACAGGTGATTAGTTCCATCTTGGCTTTTAAAATGCTTTTAAGCAACACAAAATCATTTTCGTCAACATTTTGTTTTTTACCTTTGGTTTTGCTTTCTTTGTCCATTTCAAACCATTCAAGATACAAGAGCTGGTTTGTTTTGTTTGAAATTGGCTCAAATTTTAAACTCTTTCTATATTAACCGCCAAGTGCCTTTACTGTCACGCACTACGCCATCTAGCGCCATAACATCAGCGCTAACGATGATTGATATGTTCAAACCAAAAGAGAATAAAAACTTTTAAGAATACAAACTATGGAATTAATATTTTACTATCATAATAAGTCTTGTGTTAATAATTAAGAAATATGTAAAAGTAAGTTTAACGCAACCGCCAACTTTCAGGTAACTACATTGGTGACCCTGACGTGATCTGAGTATCACAGCAAACTTGGGAAAGACACACGATTTTTAAGTAACAGTTGACTAACAAAGACTTTTTTAAAAATAAACAACCGTTGGAAAAACTTAAGTTGAAACTCCAACCGAAATTTCTTTCTTCAAGAAATAATAATTTCTTTCATTCAAGTAATCAAACCTAGCCCGCAAACACCAAAAAAAACCTAAAGTGTGACCCATCTATACTAAACTTAGATTTTATAAGAAACTCAAAACTCACGATCAATAATTCTAATATCAACATGTCTCCATAATCCATATCTACACTTTAGGTACATCTCAAACAGCAACGACATGATTTATTGTAGATTTATTTAAAAATTTACCAACCTAAATCTATTTAAATTATTTAATATACAAAACTTAACATTGACCTTTGCACGCTCGACAATAAAATGTTTTTTAAATTTCACTCACATCAATTATTAAAATGGATCTTTTTTTATCACTCGTAACTTTTTTCCAACATTATAAATATCCAATTTCAATTCATAATATTAATAAAGAAATTATGAAAACTGACACTTATTCCTGCGTAAAGATGAAACAATCTTACCAGTAAATACCCTAATTTTCACCAGAAAAAATCAAAACTACATTTTTACATTAATTCTTAATCAAAGTGGCAGCAAATTAGGAGTATTCTTTTTTTACTAAAAAAAATTTTGTTACTATCAAATTAATTTTCCATGCTAAATTTTTACTTGATATTAAAATGATATAGTAAAACAATTGATAATTTAACTAGGAAAGCACTTGTACACGTTTACTGCTACAATATTTGGATTCTTATGCCAAATTATGACTAACCACTAACATAATGATAATATTGAACTGAAAAAAATTGTTCAACAAACTAGTCTTACATAGATAAAGTTTTGTAGTATCTCGTTGTTAAACCAGAAGATTAAATAAAAATGCAAAGCTTTTAACCTAAATCTAAAGCTTAACACACAAGCCAGGTTTGAACAAGAATATTATAATAATGAAATTGTGCCCATCATTGTGGACGTTGTGGCAAACACGACATGTTTAAATAACCAGCTTTCATGGAACAGGTGGCAAAAAAAAAGAGTATTTAAAGTAACAAAATCTGAAATTTAAAATAGCAGAATTTTTCATACAAAGGGCACCTAACATGCAAGTTGTGTACTTGAGAAAATCGATCTCTGCCATTCCAAACACTTAAAATATAAAGTTTGGTCTTTAAGAAGATCGTTCATGCACCGAAAGCATCGAAATTGTTCTTACCTGGGGTTTTAAAGCCCCAATATATATACTAAGACAGAATGGTTACTTTCTAGAGAATAAAGTTTAAGAACAACTTGGCCCATGTGTTCACTATTAAGACAGAATTTTAAAGAAATCTTTAAGGTTGAAAGTGATGCAATGATCACACACTACCCCATCTACACACGGCTTAAACCACCAGCTAGAAGCCGCTGGTTAATAAAAAAACTTAAACAGTTACGGCCCTAAAAACCATGATCTCTAGATGATCTGTGAACTTATAAATCAGATTAATGAGTTTTTGATGTAAGTTTGCAAATTAATAAAAGTTACGTTTCTTAAAAGACAACAAATTGCCTTTAAGGTTTTTTTTTCAAAAATATCAATTTACCACTATGTGTGTATATAGTTAATCACTTTACTATGAGCTCCATCTTTTGTTTGCCAATTTTGGGTCCAACATGTGACTTTATTTGCTCGTGTTAGTCTGTTTGTTTATGTTCAGTCTCAATTGATCTAGTTGTTGTATAAATTACTTTTCAAGTTTTGGGCACAGAATTTAAGAAAATGATGCTTAAGCTGCTTCAGCAATCCTGTATAAATCAATTAAAATCTAATTTATTGAAAAGTTGCAGGTAAACAATTGTCTTTTTCACATTTATTTAAAATTAATGGCTTGTAGTTTTAAAATCGTATCAAATGGTCGATTTTATTCACAATTAGCTCAAGAATCCATAAGTTTGCCTAACGACGAAAAAGTCTACCCGGAAAAAGTGCAAACGATTGTCAATCAAATTTCCAAATTAACTATTCTTGAAGTTGCAGATTTAAATGAATTACTCAAAGTAAGTATTTTAATTTATAATGTAAGCAACTGATTTAAATATTTGAATGATTTTTTATTTCAGAAAACATTAAATATTCCAGATGCTCCAATGATGTCTATGGCAATGGGGCCAACGGTTGCGCCAGCTGCCGCTGTAAGTAAATCTAAAAAATAAATTAGAACATATTTATTAATAAAGGATTTTAAATAATGATGAAAAATAAAAGCCAGTAGAGGATGAAGCCCAGCCAGAAGTAGTTAAATCTGCTTATACAGTAAAATTAATGAAATTCGATGATACTAAAAAGGTGCCGTTGATTAAAGAAGTAAAAGGATTATTGGAAGGAATGAATTTGGTGCAGGTAAGTTACAAAAATTGAAAATCTTAAATGAAAATATAATTGAAAAATTTTTATTTTTAAGGCAAAAAAGTTTGTAGAATCAGTGCCGCAGGTAATTAAATCGGATTTGACGAAGGAAGAAGCCGAAAAATTGAAAGCCAAATTAGAAGCACTGGGTGCAGTTATAAATTTGAGTTAAATCTTGCGTTTATAAACAAATGGTTGTATTTAAAAAAGTGAAAATTGTAGTCATTTAAATAGGTTTTTAACAATCAAATAAACAATATTTTTTACATTTAAAAACAGTGTTTTGGGTGTTTATTAGGCATATTCATATCTATGTGTTCATATATATGTATATATTCATAATTCATATATATGTATATTTACGTTTGTTTTTTTTGAACAAAGCAGAACTTTTCACACGTCTTAAAAATAAGTCAAGGGAGCCATTTTGGCGTCGGACTTTTTGCAATGTATTTTTTTTAGCATATTTTCCTCATTTTACATTAATTCTTGCAGCAGTGAACAACCTCTTTGATTCTGTTATAGTTTGATTTGTTAAGCCTTTTTTAAAGCTAATATTTGCAAGCCAATATTTACAAGCTCATATTTGAAGCTTGTTGTATTTGGAAGTTCGTAGTTGCAAGCTTGAATTGTATTGGGTTAGTTGTTATTGAAAGACGGTATTGAAAGACGGTATTGAAAACGGTATTGAAAGACGGTATTGAAAGACAGTATTAGAAGTGTGTATTATAAGGTTGCATTGGATCAAGTGCTTTGAATAAAGATTAAGAATAGTGTTAGAGAAGAAGATCTAGATGTTGGCCAACACAAGCAGAGCGAATATGGAGAGCAGTAGCGCTCTGCACCAGATCAACGAATTGATCAAGAAGAACTTGGTGGTGATCTTCAGTAAGACAAATTGTCCGTACTGTGCCCAGGTGAGTGTGCAATGGTTTGAGTTTAGAGAAGAGTAAGCTAAAGATGTTTTAATGAAACAGGTAAAGGAATTGTTTGACGCTTTAGAAGTGCAAAACGAGAGGATCGATTTGGACGTGGTGGAGAATGGAGAGAACATGAGGGCAGTTTTGGCGGAAAAGATCGGAAGAAAAACGTTGCCTCAAGTGTTTGTCGGAGGAGATCTGATTGGAGGATGCGATGATACGTTAAATGCGCACGAAGACGGCATTTTGAGCGAGCTGATCCAGAAAAGTCCAATGGAGAAGTGAGCAGACCAATTTAGACCCAGTTCAGACCCAGTCCAGACCATGTGCAGACCATGTTGAGACCATGTTGAGACCATGTTGAAACTCGTAGAGACTTGTTCAGACTGATGGAGGCCGGTTGAGAGCTATCTGAGCTGATTGAGGCTCGTTCAGACCGACCGAGACTGGTCAGGACTTGTTAAGACTTGTTGAGACTAGGTTGAGACCATGTTGAGACCATGTTGAGAGCATGTTCGGAGCATATTGAAAGCATGTTCAGACCACGTCCAGATCATGTTCAGATCATGTTAAGACCATGTTCAGTGCGTGTGCAGTGTATTGTGCATTGGGCATTATTTGTTGCATTGGGTTTTGATTGAATGCCACTGAATAAACTTGTGCCGGCTTTGGTCGCTGTCAATCACCACAGTTTGTGAACATTTGTTTGTTTTCATTCGAGACAATTGTTTCAATTAAATTGCGTCTGAATTGGCCACAGTTGGCGTGAACACGCCAAACACTTTTTGCATTTAGTGCGCCAGCTATTTGCACACACGCAATTTATATTCACTTTCAAGTCGACCTTGTGTTAATAAAGCTGGTTTGTAAATAAACAGTCGGGCGATTTTGTTTGTTTGTTTCACGACGTTTGCACCTGTTACCAAGCCAAGGTGAGTCCGTAACGGGCCGGACTGGCCAGAACTCCTTCTGACACCCGCCAATAACCTTCCGCCCTGTCTGTTGCAATATGTCAGCTGCAGATCAGCCTTCTGCAAGGGCTTCTAGTGTCGGGGCCGCTTCAAGGCTCCAAGCCAGGCTCAGAGGACCCAAAATTGTTTTTAGTCACTACCGTTCTCCGACCCGCACCCGGCTTCCACAGACTCGCCTTCACAGTCAATTGGCCCCTTCAAAATGTCCGCTGATCCAGCTTAAATTACTGTGTTTGTTGTTGCTCGTCGTTTGTCTCAAGCTTGCCCCGTCACTAGACCTGAACAGCTTCAAGCTCTGCCAGTCTCTAAGGTTACCAATTGTTCTTAATTTAGGCTGTTCTAGGCAGGTTTCGCAGTTTAAAACGCAATTAATTTATTCAATCATTTGTTTTATGGTAAAATCTCTTTTTCAGATAAATGAACAGTTTCCGTATTCTCAGTGGGATTAAATTTCGAATTGCAAACAGCCCTTTACTGCAGCTCAATCAATACTCAAAGCTTGCCTCTCAGTCTTGTTTCACGGCTTCAATTTGTGCAAAAACTAGTCGTACTTTACATTATCTACCTGCCAGCGAAACGCACAGCAAAAGATATTGCACAAGTTTCACTAATAGCAACATTTGTTTCAGTTTAGATTCAGTTCAGCGATCAGTTCAACAGAATCAAATTGTCAGAAACAGCAGCAGCATGGCTCCCATACCGAACGACGCGTCTATCAAGCTTGAACGTCTCATCTCCACCAATCCAGTGCTTATTCTTAGCAAATCCTTCTGTCCATACTGTTCCAAGGTGAGTTTCAATGTTAACACACACACACACCTACATATCAGTTATGTAAATCAAGTACATTGTCCTCAGCATACTAATTTTTCAATATCTATAGTATACATTTTCTAATACACTTTAAACCGTATTCTAATCCATTCTTCAAACAGTATTCTAATCCATTCTTCAAACCGTATTCTAATCCATTTACCAATTTAGTCTCTCGCCTAATCTATCATCATTTTTCTATTATAATCTACTTCATTCCTTAACCTATTCTCTTTATTTCTTGATCAGGTCAAAGAAATATTCACCAAGTTAGGTGTTAGTTTTAATGCAGTTGAATTGGACAAAGAACCAGACGGAGATCAGGTGCATGCTGCTCTTAAAGAAAAGGTTCAACGTACTTCTGTTCCTCAGGTGTTCATCTCTGGACAACACATTGGCGGGTGTGACGATGTTCAAAATTCTTTGAAAAATGGGCAATTAAACACACTTTTGGAAAGCTTGTCTCAGTATGATTATGATCTTGTCGTAATTGGTGGTGGTTCAGGAGGACTTGCCGCATCTAAAGTAAAATTTTAAATTTAAACTTGTTATTCTTTTTTTGACTACTTTGCTTTGAATAGGAAGCTGCTAAACTTGGCAAAAAAGTTGCTTTACTTGATTTTGTCAAGCCTACACCTTTAGGCATCACTTGGGGTATTGGTGGAACTTGTGTAAACGTGGGCTGTATTCCTAAAAAGTTAATGCATCAAGCAGCTCTTATTGGTCAAACTTTGAAAAATGCACATAAATATGGATGGCAAACCAAAGACAGCAAAGAACTTGATTCAATTGTTCAGCATAATTGGGCCAATATGGTCGAATCAGTTCAAGCAAACATCAAGTCATCCAACTTTAAATACAGGGTATCTTTAAGAGAAAACAAAGTTAACTACATTAATTCTTTTGGAGAATTTCAAGATAATCACAAAATTAAACTTACAGACAAAAAAAATAACGTATCTTATATTACTTCAAGAGATTTTCTAATTGCTACTGGAGAACGTCCAAGATATCCAACTAATTGTCCAGGTGCTTTGGAATATGGCATTACCAGTGATGATTTGTTTTCTTTGCCTTATAATCCAGGAAAAACTATAGTTGTAGGAGCTTCGTATGTAGCTTTAGAATGTGCTGGATTTCTCAGAGGTTTAGGATTAGACGTTACAGTCGTTGTAAGATCTATTTTATTAAGAGGATTCGATCAAGAGTTTGCTGAAAAAATTGGTGACTTTATGCAAGAAGAAGGCGTCAAATTTGTTCGCAAAACAGTTCCAACCAAAATTGAATTAATTGAAGAAGGAAAGCCGGGCAAATTAAGATTCCATGGAGTAAATGAAAATGGTGAAACATTTGTAGAAGAATGTCAAACAGTTTTATTTGCTATTGGACGCGACCCTTGCACTAATGGAATAGGACTTGAAAAAGCTGGTGTACAAGTAAATGATAATGGCAAACTTCAAACTATTCATGAACAAACTAATGTTCCTAATATTTACGCTGTTGGAGATATTCTCGAAGGAAAACCCCAGTTGACTCCTGTGGCTATTGATGCCGCTAAAAAACTAGTTAATCGTATGTTTAACGGAGACACTCAAATAATGGATTATAAAAATGTGCCCACTACAATTTTCACCCCAATTGAATATGGTTGTGTTGGTCTTTCAGAAGAAGAAGCTCGTTCTAAGTATACCGACGATGGAATTGAGGTTTACATTCAATATTTTACGCCTTTTGAATGGTCAATTGCACACAACATGGACAACAAGGGATATGCTAAGTTAATTTGTTTAAGAACCGAAAATGTAAGACTTTAATTGTTTTTTTAAATTTCAAATTGATATACGCTTTTTTTTTTGTTTAGGAAAAAGTAGTTGGATTGCATTATTTAGGACCTAATGCTGGTGAAGTTGTCCAATTGGCAGCTTTAGCTATAAAAAACAATAGCACCAAAAAAGATTTTGATGAAATGGTTGGAATTCATCCCACTTCTGCTGAGGTATTTAATTAAAATAATTAATTATAAAAGTTATAATGTGCTAATTTTACTATTTTATTTAATTAAGGTATTTTCAAACATGACTGTAACTAAAAGGAGTGGATTATCTGCCATTCCACAGGGATGTTGTGGCTAAACATGCAAAAATATTTGCAAATTTTGCGATTAACACAATAGACATTATAAAAAATAATAAATTTGTATTAATATTGTTTTTAAACTCTCGGTATCTTAGATCTACATTAATTTGTTTAGTCAAAAAATAAATGAATTTCATTCCAATCATTTTCAACCTAATCTTAAATTTTTAATCTTATGTCCTTGAAATTCTTTTTTGTTATTTTTTTTAGAGTTGCTATTAAATGTTACACTGAAAGCTGAAATAGTCAGCATCTCTGTTATACTTGGAAAAAGATATATCTTAATTACAAATTTTTAATTATGACTTTTTAATTATTAGTTTTGATTGTTTGTCACGTGAAGCGGAGCCACTGTTGTTAGTTTATCAACTAATTAACTATTGCGCATGTACCTTGTTTACTGTTTAACTTCCATGCTTTGAAATAGTTAATTAATTGGGAATTTTATCTTAATTAATCGGATTTAGCAATTGTTTTATTAAGTTTGCTAGCTAAACAACTATGTTGACCTGTTTGTGTTGTTGTGTGACGTTTTCCACTAGTGAAAATCAGAAAGAACATTATAAATCTGAATGGCACAGATATAATCTGTCAAGAAAGGTTGTCAATTTAGGACCAGTAAATTACAGTTTCTTTTTATTAACTCAAAAATCCAAAGAGGCCGAAATTCAAAACAAAATTAAAGACAAACTTGTATACAGATGCAATATTTGTCGAAAAGATTTTAATAGTAACAATGTTTTACAACAACATGTTCAAAGCAAAAAGCACAAGTTAGAAGCCGAAAAATCGGGATCCAATGAACAAGATGAGATAATTTCAACTAAAGAGAAAAAGAAAGTAGAAGTTTTACCGCCTGACGAAACGTTGGACGAAAAAGAATGGGAAAAATTAAAGGAAGAAGATATTGAAGTTAACGTTGCTGAATGTTTATTCTGCCAAATTATCAGTGAGTCAGTTGATGATAATCTGAAACATATGAGCATAGAACATTCATTTTTTATCAATGATATCGAATATTGTATTGATATTGAAGGACTTTTGGCTTATATGAGTGAAAAAATTAAATGGAGTCATCGATGTTTGTGGTGTCAAGATGCTAAACGAAGTTATAACTCTTTGGATGCAGTACAAAAACATATGATTTCTAAAGGACATTGTAAAATGAAAACAGAATTACAAGATATCTTAGAATATTCTGAATACTATGATTACTCTCAATCTTATCCTGACGAAGTAGATGAAGATGAAAAAGATGTAGAATTTGATGTACCTGAACTTTTGCAAAACTCTGAATGGGAACTCGTACTTCCTTCTGGAGCCGTGATCGGACATCGAAATCTGCAAAAATATTATAAACAAAATTTTAACCCTAAAAGAAACTATAGCTCTGTTTCTGGTACTGATGTTAAAACAAGAATTTGTAAAATTATGTCAGATTATAAAATGCTTGGTTGGCATGGCGAAACCAACGGAACAGTAGCAGTAAGAAAAGCTAGAGATTTAAAATATTTTTATAAGTTTAGACAAAGTCAAGATTTCTTAAGAACCAATAAAGTGAAGAATCTTGCTTCTCAACCTCATTATCGTGCACAAACTTTAAAATAAACAAAAGAATATAATTTACTCTAGTTCATTTTAATTTGTCATTTTTTCATTAATAAATCATTTTATGTTTTTGTTTTTTTTTTAGCTTAATTATTTATTTTAAATATTTTTAATTCAAATGAATAATGAATGAAGACAAATTATTGTAAAAATTAATTGATGAAAATAACAAATAAACCATTTTATGATAAAAAAAATATAAAGCTTAGCTTTTAAGGTAATGTAAATTTTTTTTTTACAGCATCATTATGTGATTTAGTGTATTTATTAATACATGTTCATAGCAATAGTTCCATAATGTATTTCTGATACAGATCTTGGTCTTTCCAACATCGATACATCTGAATAAATTGCTTCTTTTTCATTTTTTTTTATATAAGATTCAGTGTTAACTTTTGTTGGATTGTATTGCCATTCATTTAAATTTGTAAAATGATCAATTGGTAATTTTAACATTTTTTTTTGTTTTTTTTTTTCATTTATTGTAAAAGATATTACTGCAAAAATAATTAGAATGCTGAGTATTAATATTGCTACGAGCATTCCATAATAATGATTTTGTGTTAAACAAACGTGATTTATTAAAGAAATAGTTTCCATTTTTTTATTTGATGATGAAGCTTTACTCGAAGGAGATAAATTTTCTTCATTAAATTCTTGTTCTTCTTTTAAAGCTTCAGCTTTGGGGATATCAGCTCTTGATGAATAAACTCGTAATAATTCATGCACTTCTTCTGGTTCATTTGTATTTAATTTATCATCTTTAAATAATGTTTTTTTGTTATCAATTGATTCTTCAGCTACTAAATCATCTTTATTATATAAGCTTCTTTTTTTCCTTTTTCCCCAAGAAGGAAATGTTCCCTGACCTCTGCCACTATCAGAACAAATAACCTTAAAAATTAAAATAAAAATTATTAAATAGTTTATTTATAATAATTAATAATTACTGGTTCACATGGTCCTCTACACGTTCGAACAGTTGCTTGAAAAACTAAAAAGTTTGAATCAGGTAGCTTAAAAGCATAAAACTCAGCTTCCAATGCTCCATCTGAAGTTTTATGAAGTTCTGGAAATACATAAAGATCTGCTGGACAACTGTATTTAATAAAAATATAATCAGTATAGCATAAATAAATTAATATATATTTTTAATTTACCCTTTTCCATCAATAAGAAGCACTTGTCTACCAGTATAAGGATCTTTTGCAATTACATTTGTTGCAAAAATATCACTGTTATAAAAATCATAACGATCTAAAATAAAGTTTTAAAAAATGCTTATTATTTTTTAAAATCATTATTGATAAAACATACATTGACTTTTTGCTTCTAATCTAAATGTTAATAAATCTCCAACTCCAATAACATTTGTTGGATTACCTCTGTACAATACCCGTAACACTACATTAGACGTTAAAATATTTTGCGGAGGTAAACTTTCAATTTGCATTGGATGACGTCTAAATTAAATAAAAAAAATATTATATATTAAGATTTGATTTATATATATAATAATTATATATATAAATTATTTACGGATCAGTTTTAGTGTCTAAATAGTTAGATGTTATTACGGCTTCTCCTGGACCACTAAAATAACATGTTAAATTATATTTTTTATCCCTTGAAGTTTGCACATAATCATTAAATTGAACAACTACAATGTTTGTCATTGCATCTCCATATTGCTGGGTACCACATCTATTTAAAAATAAATTAAATTATTATATAAAATACATATATAAAAATAATAATAAAATAATTATGTTATGTTCATAATTAATTATGTTCTAACCTTGGAAAACCATTAGCACGGCTAATTTTTAAGACATTTAAATTTCCTCCATTTCCATCAAAATAACAGGAATCATAAAAACCATAAGTATATATTCTTCCATAAAATTTGTCTGAAGTTTTAAGAGTAAATTCCATTCCATCTGGAGAACAACTTTGACTAACTTCCATACATTCCGCAGCAAAATTTAAATTGTCATTTGCACTCATGGCAAGCAAATTTATTGAATTTAAATTATTTGATATTGGTAAAATTTCTCGTTCATAAAAATCATATTGGGTATGTTGTTCAAAAAATTGAGGGCTATCTAATTTCAATTGTTTTGTTTCATATTGTGATAATTCACAATTTTCTGCAGGAAAATAAACTCTATAGTTAAAAGATTTACAAATAAAATCACGACTATCTAGACAAGCTTTTTCACAATCTTCAATTTTATTAGCTTGAATCACTTTAAAAATGTAGTTTGATTTTAATCTTGAGCCAAAACCTAATTTGTTAAATTTATTACTGTTTGCTAAATTATTACTTGAAAGTGCTTCTAAAGTTCCTTGAGAGCTAGGATCGGAAACTGAAAGAGGATATTTACATCGGTCAATTCCAAAATTTGGATTTACTTGAACAGTTGGTGTTTGTGGTGATGCAATATTAATACTGTTACTTTGCACAGAATTACCTTGTGAATTAAGTGACAAAACAGAACTTGATATGGGCCCATGATAGGGAATACCATAAGTTGGAGCAGGTTGAGCAATACCATTTAATCCTTGGGCATTGTTCATACTGGGATACACATGGTTAAAATGATTATTTGTTGAAACGCCAATTAAATTAGATGAAGAACTTTTTGATAAACTTGGATTAGCTTGAGCATTATAATTTGCTGGATACATCAAACTTGGAATTTGATTTGAGCTTATTTGCCGTTGATTTAAATTAGAGTCTAAAATTAAATTACCATCAGATTTTAAAGAATGTCTTGTGTCCTGATATTCAGGATGGGTTAATATTGGCATAGCAGCTGAATTGACAGGAGTACGAACATTTGAAATATCGTTGTTATTTGGATTAAGTAATAATTGATGGCGTTCGTAACCATATCCACCTCGATGATGATTTAAAAATTGATTAAAATGTTGCATACCGTTTCTAGCTTGCATACTAGGTCTTAACATTTGTGTTGATTGTATGTTTGAAGATAAAACTGGATCTGTTTGATAATTCAAATCAACTAAATGATTTGAATGTCCAGATTGTAAACTATTAGTGTTTAAAAAATATTGTTGTTGATTTTGATATATTTCCTCTGGTACATTATAAACTAAAAAATCAAATATAATAATAATATAAATTTTAATATGTTGATTATAATCAAAAAATTATTTAATATACTTACATGAGGCTACATTATAAAAATCATATAAATTATCAAAAACTAAATGTGGTGTTCCTGATATAATTCTCCTTTGATGAACAAATTCACTTGAAAAACGACACAATTGTTCTTTAATGGAAAACTCAAACATTTTACAATTAATTGAAAATCTTTTAGCACATTCATGCATACAATGAGTAGGGCTGTGGGCAATTATTTCAACCTCATGAGGACCTGCTAATCTTTTATTTGTATGCAATTCTATCAAAGAATTATTCCAAATTTCATCATCTTTTAAAAAAAGCAAAATTTTAAAATGGTTTAATTTTATTAAACTAAAAAACTTACCTATTTGATTAAAACATAAAACAGTAAATAAATTACCGGGTGACACTTTAATAAAATTTTCATTATTATCTAATCCATCTAAATTTTCGTCATAAAGAATGCAAGTTTGTCCGATATAATCAAAGCTAAATGTTCGACAAAAAAAATTTTTTTCCTCAAGAGAATTTGTACATAAACTAGCACATTCATAAATATCATTAGCTACAATTAATTCCCTTTCTAAAATTCCTTTTAATTCTCGATTACGTTGCATAAGAAATGCTGTGATAGAACATAGTTGATTTCCTTAAAATAAATTATACATTTATTTAATATTCATTTGAAAATCAAAAAACTTACTTTTTAAACATAAATTTTCTATATATTCTGAATTGTTATCTGGTTTAAAAAGATCAGGTCTTGATAATTTAGTTTCCTTGTTTATACCACATTTTAAAGAGACATGATCAAAACTTATTGATCTACAAGGTAAAGTGTTATGTTCTAAACATTTTTCCTCACATTCAGTTCGATTTATAACTGAAAATTCTACGTCTGGTTTATGCAATTTATATTTGATAGTTCTATCAAATGCATAACTTCTTTGACAATCATTTAACAATTTGTTTTTTATACATTGTGGATTAAAATTCCAGGCATTTGTCTGTTTAATTAATATATTAGATTGCATTTCATCATTTTCTGTTGAAATTTTAGACATATGCAAAATACATTTTGATTCTTCATAATGAGCAGTTATGCTAACAATAGGAGAATTTAATCCATTATTATGAAATGGACTAGATCTTCTTTCCCCTGATATTAAATCAAATGATACACAATAATTGTTAGCTAAATTTAGTTTATTTTCTCTACATTTACGAAAACATTCTTCTAACACTTTAACAGGAGCATCTGTTGATTTATATATTTCTTTATTGGATTGAGTATAATTCACTACATATCCAGACATTTTCTCGAAAACCAATTTTCCTTGACCATTATTGCAACTTTGTGCTAAAAAGTTTTTTAAAAAAAGTTTTAAATAAATGTAAAAATTTTGATTAATTAAAATCAAGATTTATTTTATAAAAATTATTTAAAGTAATAAAAGAGTTATTTACAAACAAATAAGGCCGAATTTAGGCAAAAAAAGTATTGTATTTTTAATAGACTATATTTGTAAACATATATGATAATGGTAATTTTTAAAAAAAAATGATATAAAAATGTTATTTTAATTATAAATTTTTAAATTGAATAAGCAGGGCGTCTATCTAAGTTTCATACAATTGATTGCTAATTCAAAAGATTTAAAATATCACAATTAAACATATAATTTTAATATAAAATTTAGTTTAAATAATTGTTTTGGCGCACATTCAACTAATTTAGAGTGAAACTTATAATTGCAACAAGTGCATAGATAATAAATTAAATTAAAACTAAGTTTAATTGAAAAAAGTCCTTGCATTAATTAAATCTTTTAAATTTTATAATTTTATTCATATTAGAATAATATTATTTAATAATTTTATAAATTTTTCTTAATAAAATTAAATATTAAAAAAAAATATAGTAAAGAATTTGAATTTTTTAACAATTTTATTAAATTTTATTCAAATTTTCCTAAAACAAGTTTGTCAAAATCTTTTAATAATAAAGAAAAATTTATAGAACTTACCTTCTGTCAAAATTCTGAGTGCAGCTAAAAAAGAAACTATAGGAATCATAATTGTAAAATAAACACCTAATTTCATAATTTGATCAAAAAATTTAAGCAAGTTATAAATGTTTTAATCACAAAAAAAATATTATCAAAGTAAACTTATTTTAACTTTTTAAATCTATATATTGATAATGAATCAATATTCAAATCAAAAATTATGTCTCCCAAATTCATATAATCTTATTGATTTAAAAATAATAAATTTAAAATTTACATGTTTGAAGAATTAATGTTAAATTTCACAAATTTTAAAAAAATACCTTAAAACTAAACACTCGTTTAAAAGTGGACTGATGGTTGAACATCAACTAGTAGCTGAATGATAAACTGTTTAATATCCAGTTAGAAAATTCAATAAATTGTTCTACAATAAAACCAGTTTAAACTGATCAACAAAATATGTCCATATAGGCTTTTAATTATATTAAATATATTGTAAAGGACTCGATTTTCAAACAAATATAAGGGCGTAAAATGAGTGTTAAGTCCGGTCGCATAACAGATCTATTGTTACCTATGAACAGATTCAATGCTGTTCAACTGTTTTTCCAACGACTCAAAACAGTCAACTTTAAATGAATAATATTCTGAAAAATGATTAAAATGACAAAAATGGCTAAAAGAAAAATTAAAAAGTTAAATAAAAAATCACAAAATGATAGCAAAAAGATATATTAACAAAAACAGTATTGTGGCTAGAAAAAATTAAACTAAAAAACAATTAACTGATGCTTTGACAGAGATTTAATAAAAGCAGTATTAGTAATTGAAAATGTACGCAATTTTTTTAAAATTTAACCATCAGTTTTAGATTAATAATAAAAATTTTTCTATTTTTAGATATTACAATTTAGGACATTTTTATTTTGTTAAGACAAACAAATCTTTTTTCCATAGATCAATTGTCAAATAATTATTATATTTTATTCAGGTCAATTTTCATTCACTAGAAATTTTTTAATATTTTAAATGTCAATTGAAAATTAAAAGTTACGCTTATTGGCTTTAAATATAACATGTATTTTATAACTAATGTATTTGTCCAGAAGCAAAATTTGAGCTCAAAGTTAAAATAAATTCTATTGATAATGAACTTGTAAACAAATTTTTATAAATGTGCAAAATGTCAAATTTAAATTTATTAAAAATTTAAAAAACCAGTTTGCCTCAAGTTTACTTTAAAAAAATTTTTTTTTATTAATTATTAAACATTTTATTAGAGTACAAAAATGTAGTTGATATGATATTGCAAATCAAAACTAAATTGACTTTAAAAGTTTTATAAAAAAAAAGTTTTCTCTTTCATGATAAATATTAATTTAAAAAAATGTTTTCTTAGTTTTTTTTTTTAAAAAACCTATTTACTTCTATTCAATAGAAAACTGTACATCAATTATTTCTACTTAATTAAGCACACTTAAATAAGTGCAAAAAAATTATTATTATTCATTTATTACAAAAAAGCTCTATGTATTTAATGATAAAAATATCAATGACCATGAGAATATAATAAATATATATCACAAAAATAATTAGCAAATAATTTATATTAATATGTATGATAGCTATAATAACTTTAAATTAAGTCAATTGTAAAAGTTAAATGCTTAAACGATCAATTAGATGATTGTAATGAATGAATTTTATCAAAGTAAAAATGAAAAAATAATTATAATTTGTGTATTCATGATTCCTGAAATTTGCTTATCTTGAAATTTTAACTTTCAAGTTATGAATATATTTTCAAAAAATAAAATAAAAATCATATCTATAGTTTAAAAATAAATTGTATATACTTTGATTTAAGCTTTTTTTTTCTAAATATAATTTTAATAAAAATTCCTTTGGAAAATATGATGTTAAAAAATTCTAATGTTTGCAAAGCCATCATCGTCTTATGAGAATTATTTGTCCACAAAGCTAATGTCATACATGTACAGGACCAGCTTCCTTTTTATCATACTCATCAATGTACCATTGTTGGTTTAAATAGATAAATTTCACAATTAATTTGTACAAAGTGTTTCTCGCTTTAACTTCGACATACATCGCCATAAAGAATGATAGAAAGAACATTACTCCACACACCAAAGTAATCATCTCTGTGTCTGTCAACTCATTTCGATGAGGATCCAAACGTTGCATTCGATCTTTTTTAAAGCACATTATGGTTATTGCTGCACATGCAATCATAATGCAAACTGAGATCAGAAATAAAAAATGCAAAATTGTATCTTTTCTTGAACAATGAGGAAATTGCCAATGGCTAACCTATTTGAGCAAATAATTAATTATTTTATTAAAATAATATTTTTCTTTTAATAAAACTTACTTTGAACTTTTTATGCCAATGGTATTGATATTGACAAAGTTCACAACTTAGCGGTTTTCTTGATTTTTTGCTTGAAATTTCTAGCCATCTCTGATTAAAAAAAAAGATTAAGATTTAATCTAAAAATAAAATATTTTAACGTTTACCATTAAACAACCACAGTGAATAAACTGCATTGTTCCTGCACATTTGCAAGGCGAAATTAACGGGTCTCCTTCTTTTCCGTTAAGATGACAAATTTTACAAATTGGCAACAAGGGGTCAGTTAATAAAGAACTAGCTACAGAAAGCTGAGATAAAGAACCAGTTTTGGAAATATTATTTTGAGTTGGATGTAAAGTGTTAGATGTAGTTTGATTTGACTGATTTTTATTTAAATTTGGAGTATTATTGGTGCTAATTTTACTTTTACACCTGCGCTCATTATGTAATTGCGGCAAAAGAATTGATTTCTTACATTTGCTGCCATTGCTAGAAACTGTGAGCTGTTCATCACTTAGTTCTGAAGAAGTAACTATTGTGGACGGAGGCAACCGGTTATTCTTTGCATCTTGAGTAGAAGATATTTTAATTTGGCATCCATCATGTGTTAAGTTGGAAGCAGCTAGTATAGAAAAATCTGAATTAACAGCGTTTAATTCAGGGTCAGTCTGTTCACATTTTGTAATTGTGCCAACACTTTTGCTTCTTTCCTTTGTTCTTCCATTTTCATTTATTTCAATGTCTTGCACATTCTTGCCAAATACTTCATCATTGTCACTTTCTTTATTTTCAAAGTTATCACTAAAATAATCAGCATCATCATCTGAATCATATGTAAAAACACCGGTATTTGATGTCCTAGATGTGCTAGTGTTTTGTTCCTGAAAACCTGATGGACCAGCTATTTCAAAGAATAATGAACTTTCTGGTTGTAAACTGCAACAGACGTTTTCTTTGCCACTATCATCCACTTCAGTCATAATTTTTATAGTAGTTTTACATTGTCGTTCGGTTTCTTTATTTTTTTTACAAGAATTATATGAATTATATTGAGTCAAATTGATCATTTTTCTTTTGTTTGAATGATCTTCGCTAGATTCCAAACTTTTACATTTTTGTTTATTAGAAAACCATTTACGATAAAAAAAATCTGTATTTGAACAATTTGTGGTTTGGGATAAGTTGGTGTTTTCAGATTTATAAGTAGAATTTGCTTCCAGTCTTGGCAAGTTTAAGTCTGTAATTTCATCTGAATGATCAGTAGAACATTGATTAGAAGTTAATTTTACACCATTATTTTCTAAATTATTTAATCCTTTAAGTACAATTTCATTATTTAATGCTAAATTTGTTTTATTCAATAAGTTTGATTCATTTAAAAAATGATTTTTTTCAGAATCATTATCTAATTTGTTTGAGCTAGAAAAAATATCAATCCTATGATCATCTTGATTATTAAATTTACAATTTAAATTTTTTTGACTGATTGAATGATTAGGAGAACTTTTTGGCTGATAATAACACAAATTTTCGGTATAATTATTTAAATTGGTGCAATTTGATAATGATTGATGTTGAAGCAAAGGCTCGGATTGGTTAGATAAAGAGGAATGTTTAGTATGAATAATTTTCTCATCTTCATTAGATAAAGATTCGCATCTGGAAAAATCTGAAAGATGACTAGTAGCAGAGGATGAAGCTGTAGATGATCTAGTTGTCGATGACGAAGATGAAATCATGTAATCTGATTTACCGTTGGGTAAAAGTGGTTCTTTAAATTCTTTATTAATTCCTTTACTTTCGTCTAATTTGCCCATTATAGTAAATTGATTTTGTTCAATAAAAAACTAAATGCATAAAGTTGTACTGAAGTATAAAAATATAGATTTCAGTTTGTAGTCAAATAACAAAAAAAAAGATGAAAAATGGCATAATTTGATATGGCTAGTTCAAAAAAATGAATGAAAAATACTTTTCACAACAGATTAGATAGGTTGGAAATCACTTGACTTTTGCAAACACTTTTGCTTCAAACAAGATGAGTGTTTTTAAAATTGAAATCAGTTTTATATGAAAAACGACAAAATCCAAATTTAACTCCAAACTAGACTTATCGTTTCGATAAAATTGATTATCAGCTATTGATTGTCCTAAAACGACCACTGAATGATTATCTGAAAAAAAAAGTAAACAAAATTAAAATTGAAAAATAAACATTTTAGAAATATTTTCGGATTCACCGTATAGCAAACCAAACAGAAAGAAAATAAACGTAGAGACAAGAAAAACGCTAAAACAAGAGAAGCTAGAACAAGAGAAGTAATAACAGGAGAAGTTAAAACAAGAGAAAGACTAATACAAAACCTAAAACAAGACCAATAAAGCAAAACAAATAGCAAAACACAAGAGCTAGACACAATGTAAACATGCAAATCAGAAAAAGTGAATAAAAAACAAGGCAAACGAATAGGAAATGCACATGTACTGGCTTAAATTGGCAGATAGATTTTGTCAAACCCACCAACTACCATTTGATTGTAAGACCACATATAAGCGTGGCAACAGTTAAGAAGCTTATCTCTACACATCCTTTAGACACTGAATGCCCGTTTAAGTTTTCTTAATTTTTCTCAAATAATGCTATTGCCAAGCTGTTGAATGTCTTATGAAATGCGTCTGCTAACTTGAAGGCAATCAAAAGTAATGTCAGATAATCAGAAGCAACAGCAAACAACCGGGCTTTAAACTCATCAAAAAAGATGATTAGTGGATTATGCATAAGAAGCATCCATTTGCTAGCACAGCAAGTGTAAACATTATGATAGAGACAAAACGAGCAAAAGAAAGATCCACAAACATATGCTGTACAAGCCAGTCTTTGTTTTTAAACACTCAAATCAACTCGTCAGTCTTGTTTACCAAACTGAAAGGCATTGATAAGAGGACTACATTTAAGCTAGATTTAAGATTCCAGCCAAACATGCAGTATACAGGCAAACAAGCGTGGTGTAGATGTGGGATGTTGCTCGGGCATGCCGAAGAAACGAAGGAAAAGCCAATATTGGTTAGCTTTAAGCGATGAGACAAACCCTGTAAAATGCAGTATCAGCCCAAAATTAAAAAAACTTAACCTTGAAAAACAAATAAGGTCACTTGATAGTTAAATCCTTGCAAGCTGATTCTTAGAAATCAATTGCTGCTTAATTTCTCACTAGCAAATCACTGCAATCAATCAGTTTGTAAAAAAGCGCGCGAAAATTGCGCTTGACAAATAAACTATAACACTTGCAATCAAATTGCTCAGTCAAACCAATTTAGCAATAATTATCATCACAATATTAATCACAGCAAGATTAACAGCCTCACAAGTGCACAATATGTGGCCAATGATCTAGACAAACAGTGGCCAATCAACAGATTAATGTCAATATATGAATGACTTTAGTTAAGCAGACATGCTGAAGTTCAGCTTGTCAGAATAGGCCTAATTCCCGTTTCAGCTTAAAAAACAAGCAAATTCACTTTTTAATTCAAACAATATTGAAACTCACTTTAACTACCAATGACGCACTTGTTGCAAAAATTTTCAAGCATGCAAATTTCTATTTAAATCTTGTGAAAATGCATATTAATAAACAAATTTAATTGACTATATCATTGAAACAAAATTCTCACTAAAAAGATGATTGAAAACGTATACAATAGACTAACTAATTTATTTGAATTTTTTAAATATTAAATAAAGATAAGAAACCAAACGGTTTCGAAAACAAACATTGTAAATGTGAGTGTATAAATGTTACCTCAATAAAACGGCCTAATTTTGAGCCGCTGCAAATTTAACCGTTATTTCACTAATTTAATTGATTATGAAAGCTAATATCAGTAAAACCGATATGGGCTAGTGTGATTATATGAAAGAAATAATAAAACAGGTCAAAAGTGCGGAATGAAAGAAGAGAAATCTAAATAAAGCCGATAAGTTTGAACAAATTGTGACCAATACAATCCAGGGCAAGAAAATTATAAAATTAAGTCGATTATGTAAAACACGTAAATTTCAATCACAAACAATGTGAAATCTAACTTTGACAATGAAATTATCGGCTAATACATTATTTAACATTATATAACATCAATAATCGACGTCAATTAAAAAAAATCAACCATACACTTTAAGGTTACAATCTTGCTTGAATGTTATTCAATTTAATTCATTTTTGACAAGCAGTTCCTATTCATACGTAACTTGTGCACAATTAAGCAAGAAATTTAACGATAAACTGATTGTTTGCTTTTTTAAAAAGCAATTTGAATGAAAAGTTTTCATTTAAAAAATAAAGTTCAATTAAACAAGAAAAGAATGGGAAGCAGGCACTGAAATAGAAAAACATGAGATGATCCACAACTGATCCTCAACTGAGCCATAACTTATTCATTACTGCCCAAAAAACAAAGAAAACTTTTTGCGGACCTGGGTTTTTAATGAGTGTGACTGCAGCAGCATCTAAAAATGTATTATTTCACTATTCTGAAACTGTTCTATTATAACTACAAAGTGGTTACAATATGATTACGATATGATTACAATATTATTACAAATGTGATTAACAAGTATAATTATAAATACAATTAACAAATATTGTTAACAAATATTAACTAAAACAAAACACTGAAAACTTTGACAAAAACACTAAGAAAAACACAGGCAAACACATTGTGACATGCATCTGAGCTATTTCACATTTAAAATACATCTGATCAGCTGTTTGTTAAAAAACAAACAAAAGTTCTTGTTTCTTGATTGAGCTT
Organism: Pyemotes zhonghuajia; assembly: GCA_025170145.1. Classification (NCBI taxonomy): domain Eukaryota; kingdom Metazoa; phylum Arthropoda; class Arachnida; order Trombidiformes; family Pyemotidae; genus Pyemotes; species Pyemotes zhonghuajia. Next base: position 7,835,244 of record CM045844.1, on the reverse strand, counting down.
TGTTTGTGTTGCCCAACTCATAGCAACGCACTATGACAACCCTCCATAGCAACCAAAGTATAAACAAAGCAACAAGTGCAAACTGATTTGAGCTGAATAGGGCTTTAAAACAGTCTAACTAAATAAAGTCCTAAATAGAGTCTTAAACAAAATCTTGAATGAAGTCTTGAATAAAGTATTAAATAAAGTACTCGAAATTAAATAAATACTAGCTTGGCTAAACAAAGAGTGATTGCGAGTTTGAAATCACTTTTTCACCAAGTTCGCCTTGAAACCCAAACGAAAACCATTTGACTGCGCCCAACTTAGAACTAGCATAAACAAGTGGCCACAACTCAAACAAAACGGCCATCAAACCAACTGAGATGCCAAGCAGAATGCAGGCGGCCAAGGCATCGAGCTGATGCTCTGTCAGATCGGGATCAGAACAATCGGTGTATTTAAAGGCGATCGCGGCTCAAATGGCACAAATAAAAACGATATCCAAGCGAAATTTAGCTTGTGCATACGAACTTAAGCATTCACTAACACATACTAACAATCGCAAAAAATCTTAGTCTTAAGGATTTTATTTTATAAAATGGTTAGCGTCTTAATATGAAGCAAATGTTTCAACACAAATTCGCTTTCAAGACTCGTATTCAAAAATCCAACAGCTTCTCAAGCGAAAAAAGTCAAAACGTGCGATTATAAACCAAACTTGACAACTTTACACTGACTGGCAATTAATCAAAATAAGCAGATAACTATCAGAATCAGTGTTCGAACAGCAGACAAATAAACAACATGCAATTAAGTAAATCAGTTTTCCACTGTTTAACTTGCGAAGTACTTTTCAACCTAGTCTGCTCAGTTGGTTTAGATTCATTTTTTAAATATATTACTAAATTGGATAATCACCTATAATGCTAATTAAAAAAAAAAATTCTTTTACATAATTTTTAAAAAAACTAATTTGACAATGTCTGCTCATTTGGTAAGATGTTTGAAAAACATACTTAAAAAATTGATTTTTTAACAACGATAATAGAATTCAAAATAATTTGCTAATTGTTTCACACTATTTTATCGATTATAAATTGTTAAACTTTTCAGAATTAATAATATGATAATGTTAATAATATGATAAATAAAAAAAAAATTAAAAGCATAAGACGTTGATGACGTTTTTATAAAAAAAAAAAAAAAAATAAAATAAAATAAAAAATAAAAAACGAATAAATTACTAATGCAATTTAATATTCAAACTTTACAAAAGAAACGAAACCGAATTGAGAAAGAAAATCACTGTAATCATCTGATAATTAGCATTTTATTAAATAATTTTTTTTTAATGTTTTTAAATAAAAAGCCATTGAAACAATAAACATAATAATTTATTAAAGTTAAAAACAAAACCTTAAAATTTTAATAAATCATCTTTTAAAGTAAATAAAATTAAGAAATAAATAAAAATTTAAATTATTATTTTTTAAACTAATAGTAATTGATCAAAAAATATATCCATTTAATTGATTACATGGTATTTGAAAAATTATATAAAATAGTAAAAAAAAAAACATTTAAAATTTATATTTAAAATAATAATTTTACGTTTAAAATTATTTACTACTAAAATTTAAATATTTATATTTTGCTTTTTAATAGTGATGAATATCACAACAAAAATTTATTTAATAATTATTAAAATGTCACTCAATACATATTAAATAAATAAAACATTTTAAATTTATATTTTTACTTAAAAAATAATAACTAAAAAAATTACTATTTTAATATATTTAGTTCTATTTGTTAATAAAAGAAATTTAATGATATAAAATTTTAAAATTTAAACTAAAAAAAATTGTATTTTATAAAACATAACACTTTTTTAATTAAAATTTTTAAGTTTCAATGTTCATGCTTGGATCTAATATTTAAATTATTTAAATATTAATAAGCTTGAATGACACAAATAAATTTTTTTTTGTCTATGTAAGCTTAAAGTAATAAAAAACATCATTTTAAGTTCTAAACCTGTTGCAAAAAAAAAATATCAAAAAAATAATACAAATTGAAACAGATACAGTCAAAATGCATTCACGAGTTTTTAAATTAGTCATTTATTTGCTAAGTAAAAATGAATAAACTATTATTCATTACTCATTGAAATTGATAACATCAAAAAATTTTAAAACCTCGCTTAATTAGTACATTAGCCAAAACCATTTATAAATTACCCAAGTTACCTGTGTTTAATCTAATATAAAAAAAAAATTCTAGGTCAAAATTGAGCCTTGATTAAAAATTGCTAGTGTTTGCGTATAATTAAAAAATACGGCCATAATTAATCATAATTTTTAATATCTATTTGACAAATATCTCAGCTAAACACAAAAAAAAATTATTCAAAATAAATTTTTTAAATTGATAATCAATTTTTATTTAATTTATTTTAAAAGTTGATTAAAATCAATACAATTTATTTTGTTAAAAGAAAATAAATTATTTAAATATTAAGTTACTAGTTGTTTATTAAACATCCTCTTATTTAATTGATTTGAAAACAAAATTACACAGAGACTACAAAAACAAGCAAATAAAAACAAAATAACCAAAACATACCCAAATATGAAATTATTTCGACATGCAAAAAAAAGTGTGTTTGATTAATTATAATTGGATATAAAAATTAAAATATTTTTTTAAATTGAAATTGAAAGCAAACAAGAGCAAAGTTGTAATTATTGGCAAGATGAAAACTAAAGAGTCAACAGATTCGATTAAAATAGGCTGATGGGTTCTGGCGTGTTTACTGATTAAAAAAATCTTAATTTTTCAAATAAAATTGCGTCTTTAAATATCGTGAAATAAATACTAGTTAAACAGAATGCATCTAATTGATAAATGCCGCCAAACAACAGCATGTGGCTAATTAGCTAACCTGGTAAGCAAAGATACTGTCATTTCAGACATCTTCTGGATTATAAATTGAGATTAATAAAGATTAAAATAAAAAAAATTATAAATTGCTAATAAAGTTTTTTTTTTTTTTTAATTTATCTATGATAAAAAAAAAATAAAATCACAATAATTGTTTCACAATCCTTTAATTTTATCAGTTACAGTTTTATTTCAATATTTTAAAAAACTTTTTAAAATTTTATATTCTTTTGTATTTAATGTTTAAAAAAATTATAATTGTTTATTTTTTTTTGCTCGGAAATTCACTTGTATAAAAATTTTACTTCAGTGTAACTTATTAATTATGTTTCTTAAGTGTGAAACGCAATTAATCAGAGAAAAATTTTGAAAAGGTTGATTTTTACAGTTTTACTCATGTGACATACTCGATGCCTATGCAAAAAAAAAAAATTGCCAAAAGTAATGGAGTTTGCGTACTTAAACTAATTTTGAAATATAAAAAATAATCATTGGATTTCAAATTTAATTAAATTTTTTTAAATTTTTATTTCTCAGGATTTAAGTAAATACTCAAATATGTGTTTTGCTTAATTTAACTCAAAGTCAATTGATTATAATTTATTTTTGTATTATAAAATAAATAAATACTTTCCAAATAAAATCATGTGAATTTAAAATAAAAATTGAATTATGCTAAAAAATAATTGACGTTGAAAAACAAATTAAAAATGTTTTATAAAAGTAAAAACAATTAAATATAATAAAAGTTAAATCAAAATTAAATTTAAATTTTTTTTTTAAATTTTTCAATAAAATCTTAAAATTATTATTTAATTATAAAAACAAAAAAATTAATTAATTAATTAGTTTAAAAAAAATGCTTAACCAAAGTTCTAATTTATTTACAAAATTTGAAGTAAACACTTGATAAAAAACTAAATTAATTTAAGCGTTTTAAATAGTAAGAATATTTTAATTGAAGCGCATGTCTATTAAAAATAGCTAAAAATAATAAAAAACAAAATAAAACTAATTAAATGTAAAAATTTTAAACTGTATCAAAATTTAACACTAAAAACACTAGTTATTAAAAGATAAATTATCTTAATATAAAAGTTTCTTAACATTTTTTTCAATAAAATATTTTGAACTGTTTTAAAAAATAAATAAGTAGATAACTTTTGTAAAGTGTCGATAATAAAAAAATTTATGATTTAAAATCAGATATTAATATTTGCATGATCTATATAAAAGTTTGTTATAAAAATTGATTTCATAAAAAACTCATTCAAACACAGTGTTTATACAAATTAGTTTGATAATTCGGTAATATTGCACATGTTTTCAATAGAGAAATTGCTGGGCAAATATTTATTTTTTTGAAAAAAAAATCATTTATACTGAATAAACACAAATACAGTTTAAATTTTATCATTTTATTAGAAAAGATAGCGATTATTGTCACCAATTTTGCTAATGGCAATGTTAACAGGCAAAGGAACAAATTTTTTTCCATCTCTTTCAATGTAGGCGTAATACATTCTACTCACAGGTAGAAATAACACTTGTCATTTAAAAACCACTATTCAAATAGTTCTAATAAAACATCTAATATTTAACAGTGTAATAACATTTTTGTTTATTATTATAATTATTTTCCCTTTCACATCCTTTTAATAGCATTATTCAAACAATTATTTTTAAAACAGGATATTGTTTTTTATCATTTATTTTTATATTAACTTTGGATCTTTATTATGAACCAATTGTGAATCAAAAATAATAAAAAAAAATAATTTTTTATCAAAATATAAAAAAAGCACCTGCTTCAATTCAAATAAAGATCAATTCAAGTAACTAATTTTTACCAAGATTATTATGATTTTAGTGAATGTAAAATAAATTGAAAACATTGTAGGCGTTAAACAGTTTAAATAATTTCTATATTATAATTAATGGTAATGAAAAATAAATTTAATTTATCAAATATTTTTGAAAATGATCTAACCTAAAAAAAATTTTTAAATTTGTGGACAATTTCGGCAAACTATTATCATAAGCAATTATCATGAAATATTTTTGAAATAAATTAAAAAATCTATTAAGTAAAAGTAAATATTATAGTAAATAAAAAATGAATTTTAAATAAATACACTTTTTAGCAATAATTTAAAAAAAAATAAACAATTAAAAATACTTATTTTTTTAAGCCATATTTGAATGTACTCGATTAAGCAAAGTATCTTTAACTGAATATCAATTGTACTAAAGTTTTAAATTTTACATAATTATTAAATGAAAATGATGCTGATGAGACCAAATCGTTTACCCATTTTTAACTATTCAACTGTTTAATCGAAAAACTTTTTTTATAAATTATTTAAAAATTTTTGCCAAAGCTAATTTTTTATTTAGTTCTTTTGTATTTTACATGATATAAATAATATGATATGAAAAAAAAAAAAAATTTTCGTGACTATTTATTAATAGATTTGTTTACAAAGCTTAGTCAATCAAAGTTAAAAAGACACATGTTTAGTTTATTTTCTAAAAGCATTATTATATCGATTACACAATTAAAAGGCTGGCTTAGACATTTGTCGGAAAAATTTAGGAACCAATTTTAAATAAAATTAATGTTTTGAGAACAATTTAAAGCAACCAATCAAATAATTAGAAACAAATAAAAATACAGCTTAAGTTTGAAATCTAAAAAATTAATATGATTTAAATCAAAGCCAGTAAACCTTTTATTAAAAATTTTAAAAAACGAGAGTATTTAATTGTGGAGAGTAGCAAAACCAACTTGACAACGCGTTAGTTTCCAAGCAACTGCAAACAATTTGCTATTGTAAAAAAGTCGAAAGACCTGAACAAAAGTGCGCTATGAACTGTTTTGAGGTTGGGCTATTTTAGGGTTGGACTAATCTAAAATAAAAGTGGTCTCGAACAAACTGATCTAGAGTTGGACTGATTTGTTATAAAATGATCTGAGTTGGACCCATTTGTAATTAAATAGATTCATAATAAACTGATCTGTAACAAACCGATTTAAAGGCAAGCTGATCTGCAATTGACTGAAAAAGATCAGACTAATCTAAAATTACATCATCCGTAATAATGGAAAATCTCAAGAAGAAATGATCAACAAAGACAAACTGAGATGATAAAGATGAATGTTTTAGGTTGACAAACAAAACCATCTAAAACAGTTAAAACCTAAAGTAATAAAAACTTAAAAGCACAGTAACGGTAAACAATCGATTTAAAAAAGTTCAAAGATTGGACCAAAATGATAATTTAATCAAACAATTCGCGCTGCTATGACTGCATACTATTCACTTGGTCATTTGAGACAAAGCCACTCGTTTTGTCCTATTCCTATGACTTTTGTCACCACATTTGTCTTTAGATATAAAAGCACACTATTATCAATTCTTCAAATTATTTCGTTTACTTGGTTCAATCTAGCTAACAAGAAAATTTTGAACTGTTTCATCTGGGATGCTCAATCTTAAATAAATTTGACGTATTGTAAATTAGGCAAGTCAAGGTGAGCTTAAACAATGTATCCTCCTTTTTCATCTAGCAATTAATTATAATTTCCTTCAATTCAAGCAAAGTTTTTGTCTGGATATTTAAAATGCGTGATTTGTAACTAATTTAGTCTGTTTTCTAAAAGCAAACCCGTGTGTAAAATCAATGCTTTAAACAATGTTTCAAACGGTACAAACTAACTTTAATGCAGGAAATCAAAGGCTAGGTCGATTTGTTCAGCTTAGAATATTAAATTTAATAAACAAAAAAAATGAAAATCAAAAAATAAAGATGAACAGCGCAAAATACGAGTTGGATAAAAAATAGAGGAGTAAAAAATAAATGAAAAACAGATAAAAAAATAAATTAAAAATAAAAATAAATAGCTAAAGTGAAATAGCTAACATAGACATGCGGCTATTGCACGTTTAAACTGCTTTTCTCTTTCATTTACTTTTCCGGTTGAAACCGTGTTGTTCAACTTTGCTTCTCAAATAAACTCTGCAAAGCAAAGTTGAGGAAAATAGATCTGAAATAAACTGAATAGAAAATAAATAAAATAAAATAAACGCAAAAAACCATTGGTGAATATGCAAGGGGGTAACAAAGGTGGGTTACTAAGCCTAAAGCGGCCAAAAGTTCAGACTGCACGGTCGAGGCCAAAAAAAAAACCAATGAAGAAAATAACAGGACATAAGAAGGAAAGACTAGGGAAGAAGAACAAGGTTAAATATAAATAAGGTAGTGTGAACGATAAAATAGAAACGCAAAGCAAAAAGTAAGATCTAAAAATTAAAGCTTTGCAAAGTAAGAAAATGAATGAAAAATTTCAAAAACAACTGAGAAGTCATTGAAAGTAAAAAAGAGTAAAAGAAATAAAAAAATACTTAATTAGTAATATGTGTAAATTACATTAGATCAAAAAGCAAAAAAAGTTCAATTGCCCTTTGTTTATTAAGTTAAGTTTTTTTGCTGTTTAAATCACTTTTCTAATTTACTTGTAAAATCTTGTCTTTAATATTAATATAAAATGTCAAATGCCACAATTTAATAATTAAACAAAACAATCAATCTTAGCTATATTAACAACTTTAATTTTGTATTAAAAAATGCAAGTTTACTAAGCTCTTAGCTTTTAAGTTTTACTATATATATAAATAAACCGCTTTGATAAAATTATCAATCTAATTTACCCAATTCAAGTTAAACGATATATTTAAATATTTTACATGAAAGAAAAAAGCAATTTTATTAATTTATTTATTGTCTAATTTCAATGAAAACTAACAAACACCAATTCGTACTCATGCAATTAAGGAAAAAAGATGAATACATGAAAATAATTTATAAATTCTTTTCAAATAAAATTTTGATAACGTTTAGGAAAAAAGGACAGTAGTAAACATAAAATGAAAAAAAAGATGAGGATTTATTGGATGAAAAAGTACCAACCAAAATGGACACAATAGACCATTAGTTTAGTCAAAACGTCAATTTTTTGGCCTGAAATTTAGCTAGTTTTTACTGAACTGTGGGTATACAATAACTTAATATATAATGTTCTTTGTGTACAGGTTTTAAGGTTTAAATACGCATATTTGCCGATTTTACTGTTCTATTCTAAGCTAGCATTTGCTTTTTTAGACCCTCAAACATTAATCGTCTTCTTAAACTAGGGCATTAATTGCCATATTTCAATTATTTGTTTAAATAAACTTTATTCTGAAATTTTATCACAAATCTTAATAAAAAGTCATTTTCTATTAATTTTAATATAATTAGCGTTATAAATTAAATTTCCTAGTTAAAAAATATAATAACAATTTAATTATTAAAAATTAAATATTAAATTATCACATTTAAAAAAATTGTTTTTTAATAATAAACTTAAATTTTATTAGGTTTAAAACAATTTTTTTTTACTTTTGATAATTTCTTAATAAAAATAAGCAAATGTAAACTTAGTTTGCAAAATATTTTTATAAATGTAATTAAATTTGAGCAAAAATCAAAATCAATCAAACAAATAATATAATAATTTAATTTAGTATAAACTAATTAAAATAAAAGCAAAATTTATATTAAAAAAAAAAGTTCGTAAATTTCAATTTTAAAATTTAACTACGAAATTGGTTAGAATTTGATAACAAAAAATGATCAACTATGTTGGAATTTAATTGTGCAAATGTCAAATACTAAAAAATAAAGTTACTTTATTCATATGTTCTTTTTTTATGAAATAATTGGCGTAATTTTGACTAAAATTTAAGACGTAATTTTCTACGCGCTATCTTGTAAAATAATTTCTTTGTCAACGACTCACCTTGATCCGATACAATTAATTTTGTTTCAAGCAAAAATTTTGCACGATGAATTGAATGAATTTTTTAATTAAGCAGAAGAACCGTTGTCAAGGATTATTTTGTGCCAATAAAATAAATGTAAAACTTAAAAAACTGCCAAAAACGTAATGGAGTTGGTAATAAATATGAGTTTAACTTTTAATTTAGTTAAATTTGGAACATAATTTTAAATATAACGGCAAAATTTAAAATTTTAACTTGCGCAAATCAAATTTTAAAAAATGAACTTAAAACAATAAACATAAAGCAATTTTTTCTTGATTTTACAACATGGACCAGAATAAATTTTGAAATAAATACAATTTTTTAATTCGAACTAGCACGTTTATTAAATTAAAGGGCTAAATATGCTTGCTTTAAATAAACTATTTAATATAATTAGCCGAGAATGTTGCAAAAATAACAAGCACTTATTTGACACTGAAATTTAATCAAACTAATAAAAACATGATCCAATCGATTGTTTGAAATATTGAAAGGCCACTGAATTGCTACTAAAGCTAAATGTGAAAACTGCACCGTTGAACTTAAGTAGTAGTTAATTTAGCCAACTGCGAAACTTGAAAGCAAAAAAAAGGAGATGAAGAAATGAGCAAAGCAAGATAGAAGAAGATATAAAAAGATGGAAAAATGAAGAAAAATATAAAATGTCACTAATAATAATCCATAGTTTTAGCCGAATAAACTTGCGCAGGATCATCCAATTTGCAAATTTACTCAAATGAACTAATCTTGATGATGCTGAAAATGACAAATGGACCAAACAAACTGGACTCAAATTTGAGCACCAAACACGCCCATTAACAAAGAAACTGCAAAAATATGAAATTAATAATAAGCCAAGCGTCTGCAGCAACGAACTGAGCACATGCGATTGAACCGACAGCAAAGTGTGAATTGCACGGCCCTCGTCACCACCAGAGTTCACTGTGCTCGCCACAAGCAGGCCAATGTTCTGAATTTGATTGTAACAAATTCGACTCTAAATGTTCAAAAAGCAAATGCAAAAGCTAATTTGGCCTACCTGGACACTAGTGAATTCGTGGTTATTTAAATCATGCATCAAAACCATTAATATTTGCTACATAAGCAAATGTTACACCCTCCATCCGTTTTCTTCAAGTTCATCGCTCTAGTTCATCATTTGAAATTATCAAGATCTATGTTCAATACACTCACAAGCAAGCACTCAATGTTTAAAAGCTTTTCACATATATGTGAAAACATCAAGGCCGCAGATACATTAATGTATTCTGGCATTGTGTTTAGCGCCATGTGCACGAACTGACGAAAGCTATGTTTCCAATAATTCATAAGTTCTGCTTTGATTTCAAATTTTGTGCAAAGTCTGATTATAAAAAGTAACAAAATTTTGTATCTTCATTGATTTAGGTTAATATTGCATAAACATAACTTTACAACCAAATTCTACCTTAATTTTGCATTCATGTAAAATTTATACGCACCTTCTTTGTCTTGCTTTGTCTTCTTGCTAGGTTCATTCAAACTACTTTTAAATATACTGATTAACAAAAATAAATTGCATTCATTTAATCAAATGGCCTTTGGCTAACACAAATAGATATTTTTATCTAACCACAATCCAATGTTAAAATACTAAAAAAGTCGTGAAAACCAAACAAAATTGCAAAATTAAAATTACATTATGGATCAGATAAGTGAACATCCGTGAAAAAATATAATGAAAAAATTATATTTAAACACAGTGAACAAATTGGTTTAAATTAGATGATCTTTAGAAAACATTAAAAACTAAAACAAAATTATTTCTAGTTAAAATGTTAGTTCGCAAAAAGCTGAGGCTAACAAATTTAACTTGAATCTTTTCTAATAAAGATACTACTAAACTAAGTAGGTTTTTGCAATTTATGGTTGTTTATGAATATGCAGATTGAACAATTAACCACATTTTATTGTTCTTAAAATCTTTAACCAACATACAGGTCATTCATGACACTTAGTAACCGGAAATTGATTTTTTTGAACGGGATCTAAAAAACTAGGTTGATTAGGTTTTTGATTACCTAAATAATTAGCATGAAAAAAATATTAATTATATTTTACTTCAGCACAAAGATATTTATTTTAGGATTTTAGACACGAGTTTTATGCGCAATTTTCAAATCGATGCATGTCCGGGTTGATCAAGTGATCTAATGGTCACGCTTTTTTTACTTTTAAAACATTTTTTGTTGCCGTTCAAAATCTAATTAATAAACTAAAATTAAGAAATTAAATCAAACATAAAAAGAAAGATTATAGTAATTGAAACCATGTTCCGCAACTAAACTTAATAGCTTAAATATTAGTAAAAATTACACAGTTAAAAAAAAATAAAAATAGTCATGTTAATTAATTATGGAAAGTAAGCATAATTTTCAAAGTTAAGTTTGGTTTCAAGTTTGTCATTTACCAATTAAACGCTTGTCCAACTCAGATGCAAGTAATTATGTGTTTTTTTTTACTGTAATTCTTGTTTTCTAATATAATCAATTGAATTGTTTATACTTTGCACATCATAAGTCAAGCAAATCATAAATGAAAATTAAAATAAAGTGTTAAACAACGACAATTTAAGTAAGGAGTGGTAGCCATATGCTCTGTTTTGACTTTTTTTCTAAGGTTAGAGATTTACAATCAAAAAAATATTTTTATGCTTAAACAAATTCATGTTAAACTAGCAAACAAATGAATGAATACTATGATAAAACCAGATGTTTCTATTATTAATATAATTATTACTACTATTATTATTTTTGTTTGTTTTACAGTTTTTCAAAAAATTAAAAAAAATGTATGAATTGTGAAAAATATAAGTTATAATACAAATAAAAAAAAAAAATAATATAAACCACAATAGCAAGCGAAATTTGGTTAATTTTAAAAATAAAAAAAAAAAAAAACAAGTGAATTAAAATTGTAGATAAAAACAGTTAAGGAAAAAGTTAGAAATAGAGGCAACCAAATAAAATATTCATCGACATAATGAAATTGTGGAATTCGGATTAGAAAACAAGTAATTAAAGTTGCGTTTTTCTAAAAGTCATGAATACCGCCATAGTAGACAAGCAACAAGCTTGACATTATGAAAAACGTTAAAACAGTGTTTAAGATGAATTCTTAGACAAGTGCTAAAGCAAATTTAGAAAAAAAATTTAATATAAGTTCTAAAATGACTTCAAATGTCATGCGAAAATGAAACATGCCACTACCATAGTTAACCACTTGTTCTTAAGCTATTTAAATAAGAAAGTGTAAATCTGATATTTATCTGAATCTCAAGCAAACAAAATTTAGCATCATTTGATGCTTTTTAATGTATAAATTTGCTTATTTAAATTTAGTTATATGAAAATTTATATGAATATACTATGGTCTAACATTTTTAAGTTTATTTTTATATTTTAAAAAAAATCTATTTTATCTTTAAAAACTGTTATTAAACTTTATTTTGTGTTTAAAAAATTAATTTTTTTGTAAAATAAACCAATCATAAAAAAAAAGTTAATATATTTAAACAAAAATATGGGATGTTTAAAAAAAATAGGTCTATGCTTAAAAAATGCGGATTTTCAAATAAATTAAAAACATATTATAAAATTAAATAGTATATAAATAAAATCAAACGCTATTATTTGTTTATATTATATTCAAATTAAATTAATCTTAAATTTAATAAAAATTACTATATTTACAATTTTATTAACTTATTATAGCATAATTAAATATTTTACTAACTTTTTATAATGAAAAAATTTATATTCATATACTATATTCATAATTAAAAACTAAAAAGACAATCAATTATATCTTTTTAGTAATTTTTTACTTACATCATAATTTTATTATTTTTTAACAATGTTTAACGTAATTCAGCTAATCATAAAAGTTTTTGTAAAGAAATTTTAATTTACATTATTTTTTTCACATTGAAAGTTATAAACATAAAAAAAAAATTTTAAAACTATATTTTTATGTTTTCAATTCTTATTTACAATTCTTAATTAGGCACAAATAGATTAAATGTATAATTAATACATTTTAATGTAAAGCAAGTATGCCCCATTGAGAAATGGACAATTAACTGTGTGGTTTATCTTAAAATATAATTTTTTTATACATTAATGTTTTATAACAATGAATATAAATTTGTTTATTAAATTTGTTTTAAAATTAAATAAGCAAAAAATTAAAAAAATAGTTATTCAAAAATATTTATATAAATAAATTTGGATTAAAATCTAGTAATAAAGTTATTTTAATTTTTTTATTTTAAGGTAAAAAAAATTGATTATTTATTAATAATTATAACTAATATTTATAATTTAATTAAATTTTTGATAAATAAATATTAACAAAGTTCGTACAAAGTTTAAATTGCGGCTAAATTTTTTAGCCAATATTTTAAAAACTAAATAATAAATATTTGAATTAAGATTTAACAATAAATGATAATTATTTTAGTCACTAATCATGGATTTTTTTTTTTTAAACATGACACTTAAGAAAGTTTTTTTTTATAATTAGATCAATAAATTTTATTTAATTTATTTGATTTAAAAAATCTACTTCAAAGTTATTTTTTTTAAATTATATTTATATTGTGTTTAAATAAATTAATCAAATTAATAATACTTTTACATATTTACAAATAAAAAATTTAATCAATAAAAAAATATCTCAGGCACTCATTTTAAAAATTAATTGTCGTTTCTTATCATTTCCTAAAAGCAAAATTGTTTTTCCTTTCTCTTTTTTTTGTTTCTTCTATTATAACAGAATCCTTTTTTTTATCCTCTGAATTTTCTGAATTATCAAATTTAACAATTAAATCTTCAGCAATACTATCAGATGAATCTTTGGAATTATTATTTTTTTCATCAATACTAGGTGATGAACTTAAAAAACTATTTTCTTGTTCATGACCAGTATATGATTTTTTAGGACTATAACTTTCATCAAAATTTATGGAATTATTTTTATTATTATTATTTTCTTCTGAATCACTTAAATTAAATATTTCTGTAACTTTAACAATGTTATCATCATCAGTATAATGAAAAGCCATTAATGCCTCTTTACTTGAGGTTAATTCTTTTAATTTAATTAATCCACTAATTTGTGTTTCAGGATCATTAAGATCTTCGATTCCATGATTAATTGCTTGATTAGCAATCAGAATAGGTGTGGAAGGTCTGCTTGATGGTAATGAATGATAATCTAATCTAGGTGATTTAGCAGGTGATACAGGAGCATCTATTAAATCTTCTTTCATTGTTTCTTCTTTCTCAATTTTTTCATTATTAACAACTCCGTTGATATCCATACTAAAATCTAAACTCATTGAAGATAAAACACGTTCAGGGAATTCACATCCCAAGAAATCAACCATTGATATTTTTCTCTCTATTGTAGATTTTAATGATTGAGTCTCAATTCCAGCATAAGATTTTCGATGTATGCGTTTGTTTTCTGGCTTTTTTTCTTCATGGCTTATAATTTTATTTAATCTTGTTTTTAAATCTTCGATTGATTTGTTTCTCCTAAATTTAAAACTATTAGATTTTTCAACTAAAGCTGGTTTTTCTAATTCAAATAGTGATTCAGAAGAACTACTACTAGGTATTTTTCTTTGGACTTTTGTTTTCACTTCTTTAGTAGTTTTGTTTGCACCTTTATTTTCATTTGAATAATCAAATTCTGTTAAGGCTACTTGACAATTAAAATTAGTTAAATGTTTTTCAATTAAACCTTTAGATTTCATTCCATTAATTACTTTGATTGCAAATTGAATAAGTCTTCGTAAACTTATCGAAAGTTCTGCTGCAACTATTGGAAGTAATTTTTTAATTTTTCTTAGAAGAATAATAGTTAAATCGAATGGCAAAACATAAGGCACTGTTAAAGTTGACATTATTTTAACAATTTTGAATTTAAAGATATAATTTATAAGTCCTTTATTTACTTTATCACAAGCATCTTGAATAGCCTTATTTACATTTTCAGGTAAAGTTTTAACTGGAGGAATTTCCCTACGATTTTTGCATTTTGCACAATTATCGCCCATAAATTCATGTTTTGCAAAACCTTCTTCAAGCTTTTTAATAAAATCTTCTTTCTGATTATTTGCAATATTAATTTTATTTTTAAATTCTACTAATTTTGCAATTTCTTCATCTATTTCTTCATCGGTCATATCTTTTTGAAATTCATCATCTGAAAAATCAATGTTTGCAATGTTTTTTATATCATCTTTTAAATCCATTAAATTTTCATTATCGTTAATTATATTAATACTTTTGTTAAACATATTTTCATCATTATGTTTTTCACTTTCAAAATTTCCATTAACTTTCATTGTATCGTCTTTACTTTTATTTTCTTTATCTTCGTCTAAATCCTCGTCTTCATTCATTTTAAAAGATGTCTGTACAGCAATGCATCTTGTACAAGAAATTCTATTATTTCTTTGTAAATATCTTAAAGCATCATGAAATCCTTGTTGACACATTTTACCCATTACTTCTGGATTTGGTGGAAATAATATTCTTGTAATACGATAAATATTTTCTAAAAAAAAAAAAAGATATAAATAAATATAAAAATTGTTAATCTTAAATTAATATTACCTGATGAAATCGAAATGGATGTATTTGCAACATTAATTTTATATGCATTATAAGTAGAATCAAGGGGACAAATATCTGATTCGCCTGAAAATGGACTTACAGTTATAGTATTTTCATCTAAAATAAGCATATTTTTAGAAAAACCACCATCCATATATGAAACACCTTGAAATTTGGGAGGAATATATCCGGACCAAAAAGGTATAAAACAACTGCATAAAAGAGCCTAAAAATATTAATGTTAAAATAAATTAAATAAATTAATCTATTTAAAATTTTACCTCAATTAACATGGCTCTAGTTTCAAAATGTGATAAAATGCAATTTTGTCCATCTTGTACCCTGGTTACGCTAATATTTACCTTTCCAGATACAATCTCATGAGCATTTTCAGGTAAAACGTCTTGTAAGGCTGCTAAAACAATATCATTTATATTAAAAGTAGGATGTAACGGACCCAAAGCTCTATGTCTAGCTTTAATTGCCACTTCTAAAATATGACTAGCAATTTGACCTTTACAAGTTGAAAAAATGTAAATAAAATTAATTAGATAAATATTTTAACAAACACAAATAATCTAAATGATATTTGATAAAATTTTTTATTGACTAATACTAAACTAAACAATGTATTTTTAATTTAATTTTAAAAAGCAATTAAAATCTTTTTCCGTAATTTCATATTTGTTAATTTATTAATTGATTTGAATAGGCTAATAATGATTGCGTTTTAAACAGTAGTGGTTCTCTAGTTTAGTTCTCTAGTTAGGTTTATTAGTATTATCTGATAAACAATTGTACACAACAAATCTCATTCGAAAGACAGAAAAGTTTGCTTACTTGCAAAATTGAGATAAAATGTAAACTTCGAATGTAAACAGATAACTTAAAGTCACATTATTAACAACTATTGTTTGTATTTTGCATCGCAATACCTGATCGTTTCATCTATACCATTTAAACTAAACTTTGGGCATTATTTTTTCATAATTTTTATATTTTTTTATAGTTAAATTTAAAAAATAATTAATTATAATAAATAAACGATATATTTTAAAATATAATGTCACTTTATAAGCTTTTACTTTTGAAAAATTTATTTTTTAAATATCAATTATTCATTCAAATTATTAAATTAAATATATATATATCTAATTTAATTATAATTATAACGCAGTATAAAAATTTAGTTCATGCATTTTTTTTGCCAACTTTTTTTTTAATAAGAAAGTTTTACGATGGCAAAGTATAATATTAAGAAATTATGTACAAAAGTGGCAATTAAGTAAAATAAAGTGGAAATCTAAAAAAGTAATTATATAATACTAAACTCATTGATTTTAAAACCAATAAATAAAAAATGATTAATCAGCATTAGGAAAAATTTAATGCATTAGTAAATCTAGTTTATTATAATAAACAAGTTTCCGCTTAAATTCAAATTTATTCTTATTTTATGTATTAAAAAACTTATGAACGGTATAATCGTATGATTCACTTAATGAATAAGTGGTGTGACAATGATCATATACGAAACTAAATCAAAGTAGTTCACATGTAAACTTTATTAATATTGTGATGTAATGTTGTAATTTGTTTAAACAAAAACATAATAAATGTAATTAAAATCTAAACAACGCATTCTATTAACCCCTGGACAGAAAATTTTAATTACTTTTATAAATATAAAAAACTGTAACTAAATTAAATATTGATACAAAACTTATGAATTTAATAGTAATCGATGCATTTAAAACTTAAATCATTAATAAAATTTATTTTCTTTAATCTAAAACAATTTTGCTTTTTAGTCTTTTTAACATTTATCTTAAACTAGTTCGCGTGAGCTATTCAAGATTAAAGCAATCAAACTTGACTCTGACATTTCGAACATGTAACATTTTTTTATTTATGCTGGATAGTGGAAACTCGTTGAATTAAACAATGATTCAATTTAAAATTTTTTTAAAAAAATCTTACCCAGATTAAGTTTACAGGCCAATGCTGTTGCTACTAAAGCACCTGCTGATGCTCCAGATATTTTGCCTTCACAAATCTGTGGACAATATTCTCTTATACAACATGCTACGCCCATATGATAAATGCCTAAAAATCCACATCCGGAAAAGCTTAAATTTAGTTTTTCAAGCGGAACTTCAGGAACACTACTTTTAATATTGGTCTTTGGTGTATGCATTTTGAAAATGAATGAATTTAAATAAATAAGTCACAATTTTAAAAAATTTTAAAATTAATTTTTAAGTTAAAAAAAATATATTAAACAATGATTGAAATGATGAAAAAGTATAAAAATATCGATTTAATATTATCAATTAATATTTGCAAACTTTAGATACACTAAGTTTAATTTTTTTGTATTAAATATTAAAATCACAAAAATGATCACAGATTGTAAATTTAAATAAAAAAAGTGTTTGAAGATAACTAATAATTTAAAAGTAAATCACATATGTTAAAATATCCAAAGTTGAGCTAATTGCACTAACAAAAATGTTGAGTTTAATTCTTGTTTCAAATGATTCACATAATCAAAAACAACTTTTTAATTATATTAGAGTTTACATTGAAAGCAAATCAACTGTTTAAGCGTGAGAGTTTAGGAAGACTAAAATTATAAATTATGTACTGTTGCATTGAACTTTCTTTACTTGTAATCTTTTATTTGCCTTGTTTCCACTTAATCAATCATCTTTTAAATTAAATCAATTATATGATTTTTTACTTTGGCTAAATTACGGTGAAAGATGAATAACTAATTAAATTTGATGATGAGTATTTTATTTGAGTAATTAATTAAAATATTGATAATCCAATAGTTGAGATAATGTTTAAAATTTATAAAAACAATTCATTTGCTGAGTTTAGTTGATTTAAATGGACCGGCTAAAAAAATAAAAAGCAAAAAAAATTAACTTTAAATGTTTTTACTTGAAAGGTAGAATGATTGCAACATAAAACACCATACTAATTTCAAATGTTTGTCTAAATATCACTTGTAAGTATTATTTATTTATTTTGCCATTAATTTAACTCTAAAAATCATGAATACAAATAT
Source organism: Pyemotes zhonghuajia (assembly GCA_025170145.1). Classification (NCBI taxonomy): domain Eukaryota; kingdom Metazoa; phylum Arthropoda; class Arachnida; order Trombidiformes; family Pyemotidae; genus Pyemotes; species Pyemotes zhonghuajia. The sequence continues at coordinate 7,816,711 of CM045844.1, read as the reverse complement.
TTACTTTTTATTGAAAAACAAACAAAATGGCTAAATTATTTTATATGAATGACAAAATGCTTAAATTCAAACTTAATTGTAAACTAAATTAAAGAAATGAAAAACATTTTTTGCGCATTTAATAAAAATCAAAAAAAATTAAATTAATAATCAAAACATGAATATAAATTAATATTAAATATCAAAATAAACAAGAGTTTCAAAGTAGACATTAAACTACGCAAGTAAACCATTAAGATCAAGCAAATCGCAATTAAAAAAAACTTTGCTTGCAAAATTTAAATTGTTAAATTGCATTTTCTTAAAATGCGTACACTAACACATGAATCAAACATCAGATGTTTAGGATGCTAGCTAAGATGATTTGAAATTTGTAGAATACAGATTGCTATTTAAATTTAATTTAATAAAATAAGTATTTAAAAACAAACTTTTAATGAAATAAGAGGCGTCAACGTGATCTAATCGAATCCTAAATCAATTGTCTAAAAAATGAGCACCTGTTTAGAATAACTGTTTGTAATTTTGCAATAATTCTTGGCAATGTTTAGAATGTAGAAGAATTGGCATTTGTTTTGTTGAGATTTAATGCTTTAATTAAGATTACAATACATGGCACACAAACATTAATCTATTTGAAGCGAGATTTTTGTGGCAATTTACATAATTATCGACTCAACAATAATCAGGATTGCATCTTGCACCTGCAGCAACGTGTTCTTGCGTCAGTTATTTTACCTAGACTTTAAAAATGTTGTTTAATAAATAACAGCTAAAGATTCACGCCATTAACTCGTCTAGATAAATAAATGGTCGATTTGCTTGAATACTTACAAGCATGTCTAAATGGTAGTTGCTCTGGCACAATCACAAGACACTTTTTCCGCATTCGGAATCTTTTAATTTTGACTTGTCATACTCGCGATTCGGACTGAGAAAAGAAACACTGACTCAGAAATTGTCTATTTTAAAACTTAAGACTTAATCAGAGACATGGGATTTGCACTCTGAATTTGATTCTAGTTCGCTTAATTCTTGATTGACAAAAAGACTTGTTTATTTGCATTTTCATCAATCACACATATCACTTGATGCACAAGTTTGATATGTTAAATCGCAGATAAAAAATCAAATGATTACTTGCCAAAGTCATGAGCATAATGTAATGTAACGTCACTTGTCCTTGAGTTTTGCAGCTTCGGGAGAAAGCAGTACTCTGGAATTTCTTTTAATCATTTAGATGAATTTAGTTAATACTCTATTATGCGCATAAAATCAATTGATTATAATGTGCAAATCTTAACTTTCAAGTTAATTAACGCGCAAACAATATTTGCTTACCATAGTAATTATCATATTGTCTTCGTATATATCCATTTCAGACATATATATTTTGAGTGTGTATATTCAGTATTTAATGTGTATTTCAAATGACTTTTCAAATGTGAATTTTAAAATATACATTTTCAAATATGTATTTTCAAATATGTAATTTCAATATGTATCTTCAATATGTATTTTCAATATGTATTTTCAATATGTATTTTCAAATCTGTATTCTCAAATATGTATTTTCAATATGTATTTTCAAATCTGAATTCTCAAATAGACTTTTTAAACATAAATTCACAAAAATGATTTTTCAAATATGAGTTATCAAACATAATTTTCAAGCATAATTTTCAAGCATGAATTATCAAGTATGAATTATCAAATATGAATGATCAAATATTCATTCTCAATAAACGAACTCCCGAACACACAAGCACATACCTAAACACTGTAAACATTGTTTTTCTTTATTTGTTTATTTATTTGAAATTAAAAAGCCAGGTTTCTGCATCAATTTCAGATGACTATAGGTCAAAGTCGCATCTAATTTATTAATAATAATCAAAAATAGTCAAAGTTCGCAAAGTCGCACAAACACTTGCTTAAGTTGTCATTCCATTCTTTGTGATTCAACAAAAAGTAAAAGCAAGTTTATCCTTTTGCCAATTATGACGTAAAGATAAACAAACTTGAAACTGCGCTGCCAATGTAACTAAATTGTTTGTGCAAATAGCCATCTTGCTATTTTTACTGCTCTGTTTATGTTTAGACTAAATATAATAATCAGCTGATAATTGACTCTTGCAAGGCTATATTAATACAGTTCCTATTTGTTTGCACTTTTAATCTCTCTTAAATGACTAAGCTTTAAAACAAGCTCGATTTAAACGTTTTGAATTTAAAATTCAAACTTTTTCGCTTTTCCGGATAGTCAACATGCTCCACTTGAAAACTTTTTGTTCTACCAATTTTCGCCATCAAATAAGGCTATGTAAGTTACTTTTAACCTTTGTCTCTATTCTAACAAAATCTATTCTAATAATTTTTGACACTTTCTACAGTTTCTTCTCACCACACATTAAATCAATCCACCAAACTAATAAAATGTGGACAAATTGTGGAGATGCAAGGTGACGAGATGACCCGGATTATTTGGGATATGATCAAACAAAAACTCATTTTTCCTTTTGTTAAACTTGACAAGCTTGTTGCTTGTGATCTGAGTATTCAAAACCGAGATAAAACAAATGATGAAATCACAATAACTAGCGCAAATTTAACCAAGATTCATGGTGTTGGCGTTAAATGTGCTACAATTACTGCCGATGAAGAGCGTGTGAAAGAGTTTAATCTAAAAAAGATGTGGCCTTCACCTAACGGAACAATTAGAAATATACTAGGTGGAACGGTTTTCAGAGAACCGATTATTTGTAAAAACATTCCTAGATTAGTTTCAGGTTGGAAAAAACCAATAATAATTGGAAGGCATGCTTTTGGTGATCAATATAAGGCAAAAGATTTAATTGTAAACGGCACTGGAACTTTAGAGCTTAGATTTAAACCTGATAATGGAAGCGAAGAAGTACACCATGTTTATAATTTTGCCGGCGACGGAGTTGCCTTGGCAATGTACAATACTGATGAAAGTATTCGCGATTTCGCACATTCATCCATGCAATATGCATTATCAAAAAATTATAATTTATTTTTAAGTACAAAAAATACTATTCTTAAAAAATATGATGGACGGTTTAAAGATATTTTTCAAAAAGTTTACACTGAATTCTATAAAGAAAAATTTCAAGAAAAAAAAATTTATTATGAACACAGATTAATTGATGATATGGTTGCTCAAGTAATGAAATCTGAAGGAGGATTTATTTGGGCATGTAAAAATTATGATGGAGATGTGCAATCAGATTCAGTCGCTCAAGGATTTGGATCACTTGGATTAATGACATCTGTTTTAATGTGCCCTGATGGAAAAACGATTGTGGCGGAAGCAGCTCATGGCACTGTCACAAGACATTACAGAGAGCATCAAAAAGGAAATGAAACATCTACTAATCCAATTGCATCAATTTTTGCTTGGACTAGAGGTTTCCTACATAGAGCACGCTTAGATTCTAATCAGGAACTCGAAAATTATGCTAAAGTTTTAGAAAAGACATGCATTGAAACAATTGAAGCAGGAGCAATGACAAAAGATTTAGCGATTTGCATTAAAGGTTTAAAAAATGTTCAAAGATCAGATTACTTGAATACAGTGGAATTTTTGGATAAAATAGCTGAAAACTTAAGAACTAATTTAGGCAATTAACTGTGATGATAAAAATAAATTTAAAAATGTTGAAATTTAAATTGTAAAAATATATTTTAAATAACTTTTTTTTTTAATTTGAATATTTACATAAAATTTTTGTTATGTAATAAAAAATTTTAAATGAAAATATTTAAACTATTCTGTATATTTTTAGATTAGTAACTATTTTTTAAATAATAAAATAATAATAAAAGATAAACAATTAAAAATAATTTTTTTTTCAAATTGTAAAACATGTTTTGATATAAAAAAAAATAAAAAGAAAAATTAATCTTGATTGTGTTTGTACATATAGATCAATAAGAAAAACTACTTAACTGAATGTAAATATTAATGTTTTTATTATAGATATTTCATGTTTGTTAAATTTTTTATAAGCTTAGATAATAAAGTGAAAAAAAATAGTTGAACTGATTTTCTTAATTAGTATTTTTGATTTTAATAGACTTTTTGCTCGATTAAAATCAATCAACAAGCAAATGATGCTCATTGAATGCAAAAAATCATTAATTATTTTATCTTGAAAAACAAAGTTAAATAAACAGATTAGTTTGTCACTAAATTTTAAAAATGTAGCCATTATTCGTTTTGTTTGTCTAATTCTAAATGTGCAGGGTTTTGATTTAGTTAAAAGGCAATTGTATTATTTTTTTAGATTAATTTTCACTAATGAAAAAAATGCATTGAATTTTTTTCCGTTTTAAATCGTTAAGATGGTTTCCTTAATAGATTAACACATTGCAATCAAATCTTAATGCATTGAACGTGTTTTTTATGTTAATTTCAATGATCAAATTTAAATAAAATTAATTTTTGATGAAAATTGGTTCAACAAGTATTTAATATATTTAATGAACATGACTGTTTAGCGCTAAACACAATTAGTCTGATTGGCCAGGATATGAATGAATAATGCAATAATTGTGGTGCACTTAAACATTAAAGACGAAAATTAAATTTAGAAATGTGTTTTTTTTTTCAATTATCATATTTTCAATATTATTGCAAGCATGTGATCTGATTTAAAATTTCTAATTGAAATCAAGTTAAACAAAAATAAATAAATAATATCTTTGGTTAATCCTCGAGTTTAAAATTGAATCAATTGCAAACGTTTTATTTTTCGTTTACTAAAGCTAAATTGCAAATCAGATGCAAATGAAACCATAAGCAATTATTTTGAATTAGTTAAAAATAATTAAATTTTAAATTGAACATTTCGTAGAGAATAGTTTAGTGTAGACGTTTTGGATGCAATATTAGCAAGAGGCAAAGCAAGTGCGATTTCCAAATAAAATTTGGCCAACGTAGTAAATAAGTAGGACTTAAAACAATGAACAAATAGTACACTTGACACAGAACCTGTTCGGAAAGCTGGTCATGATTTCTATAAGCCGCACTATAAACTATGGCACACTGTCTGCGCCGGTCACCACATTAGTTGTTAGTTTGGTGGATCTGCACAGCATTTATGATTTTAGAAATGATTAGATGAGTTAAATGTGAACAGAATTAAGTTTAAATGAAGGAACTGTCTGGTCTCACACAGAAAGCTTAATTTGGTATAGGACGACTGCAATCAATTGTGATCAAATATCATACTGACTGAGAAAAGCAGATGCACTTGTCAATTGTGACTAGGCGGCTTGGCTGTCTGCAGCAGACCTTTATCACTTGAACTTCAGACGCAAGTTGCACAACTGACTTCTCACACCAGACTAGGTAAATGTAATTAAAATTCACTTTATGGGTGATAAATGCCATAATTAGGCTGATCTTGGCAAAGAACTTTGGGTCAGAGATCAACTCGAGTTAGAAAATGAATAATTAAACTCACATACAACGACCATTAATTAAACGAACAATCATTAGGACCAGTGATCTGACTTTGGAGTCTGCTTTAAGATTTGTCAAGCAAATGTCAAGTACTTGCGCATGAACAGAGACATGCGTGAGTCGAGTGCGCGAAAACTGTGGTCAAACAGTGGTTCTTAACTTTTGCTTTCTTAAACGCATCACTTGTGCAGGTGTGTAAGCAAGCTAAGATAAGCCGGTGTCATCCATTCGCCGCCAAACTGTCAAGACAAGTGCCAATAGGTCCGCAGCAATGGAACAGTTGAATAATTCATTATGAAGATGTATTTTACACGTTTTACATATTAAAAACCAATGCATTATTTAGTAGGCAAATTCGGTCCATTTTGCCACTTGTTTTCTTGTTCGTGTATTTTGTTTTCATATATATGCATATACTCGCTTCATTTCTTACTTTTGGCCAACTGTTTTGTCGATGTTTGTACAATTGGTGGAGGCTAAAATATAAATGTATTTATATACCAGTTTATATAATGACGTGCTTGTCGTGTTTTCGTTTGAAAGCATTTTTGTCTTCATTTCTACTTGACATTCTTTTCATGCTTCTCGCGTTTTGTCCTTTTATTTGCAAATTTATTCTTTGCTCATCAACTCATCAGATCATTGATTCGCTGCCATTTACACTAGACCGTTTTAACCAGTCTTTTCTGTTTGTTTTGCTTCGTTGCGAACAGCAATTAATATTTAAATTTAAATAACTGTTAACAATAAAATTGATTTTTACCAAGTTTCCATATGACAGCGAATAACTCTAGTCTTAGCAGTTGCTTTTGTGGTTTACCCTTTTGTTCCCTTTTCGAATGGACATCGACTTGTTTAACCTGATCAACAACAGATTGCATATTGGAAAAGCGATAAACAGGCAACTCCAAATAGATCCAACTAACTTATTCAAACCTCTTGCAACTAAATAAGTGAAAATATGCGAATATAGAAGAGCACAGGCCAAGGTTTAATTTAAATAAACTCAATAAAAATCGATTCGAAAAATTGAGCTGTGTGAAATTGTTCTAAACCAGAATTAGGCGATCATTTATATTTTCCAGCAAAAAATTGTAGGCGTGTAAAGGCACTAATATTACCACCGGAAATAGTGGATAAAGATGAAAAACATCAATATATTTTTGGCATTTACTGCGTTCATGTATTTAATATATCCAGTTCAACTCATCAATTGCTTTTGTTCAATTTCTGCGCACGATTGCCACTAAATTAGTTAGAAACTGTTTTAACTTGCGCAAGTCTTTTATTGGTTCTAGAATTAAACTAGGTGGCCTGTTGAAAGTTTAGTTTTAAAAAGATTATAAAATGTTAATGATTTAAGAATGCATGCAATTTTGAGTAACCAAGGAATAAAAAGTTGCAAAAATAAGGGGTCCGCAAAGATAAGGGCTTCACAAATTTAAGGTGCTTATAAGGATAAGAAATACAAAAGGATAAAGAGTGTAAAAAGATATAAAATGCATATCTTACTGCTCAATTGAGGCCAAGTTTAAACTCTTTGATAATCCGATCGTTATAACTTTAAACTCGTTTTAAAGTCACTTTCCGCATTAGTTAGTCAAATACATAAAAGTAGTCTGGGCATAATATTCTGCGCAGATCATTTGCTTTGCATTGAAAGTCAAACAGATGTTAATTTCATTGGTCTTGTGTTATTCCTTAAAATAAGAATTTTTTAAAAATCTCCGGATCAGTAATTATTCGACAAGCTAAAACAAACTTAAACAAACTTAGACAAATTTAAACAAATCTAGACAAACTTTGACAAATAAAACAATTGAAATAATTTCTAATCTTATTTAAATCTATTTTAAACGCTGATCTAACTGCAGTGGTAAATTGCTTAAATCAATTACTAATCGGTGTGGTAATTAAATAAAAAGTTTACTTGCTTTGCATCTACAACCCCAGATGGCCCTTGTAACTTGGTTAATAAATCGTAGTTTGATTAATTTTTTGACTTTTTAAAATAGCAACTTATTTTTAAATTTAAACTTTAATTTTCCCATTATACGTTTATTATTTATTTTTACCGACTTGGTTATAATTGCGATTGTGATTTTCTTTTTAAAAACTTACAAATAAAGTTAATTTGCTTAAAATCAAAGTCTACTATTTTTTTAGTTAATAAATCTTTTTACTGTTTTGATATGTTTTACGTTTACTGTTTATGCATAACATAAGCAAAGGCCACAATGGAAAAAAAATAAATAATGCAACATTTGAATATTGATGACTTTTATATGGTAATTGAGCTGATCTTTTTTTAGCCTAAATTGTGAACAAAAAATAATATTTAGCCGATGGGTGTTATTAGGAAGCAATGTATGGCACTGCGATGAAATTCAGAAAGCAATATTTACGTAGTAACTGAAAATCGCGTTTCATTTAACATTGATCAAAAATAAAAGATGATTTAAAAAATGAAAGAATAAAAATGAAAGAATAAAAATGAAAGAATAAAAATGAAAGAATAAAAATGAAAGAATAAAAATTTATTGCAAGGATTAAGATGATATTCAGTAGTCAAGTTTGGCTGTGTTGTTAATCAAGATCCAATGCAATCCTTTATGTGGATGTGTTTTTGTTTAATTTCTTTTCCAAGTTGGCGCAAAATCGATGCAAAATTTACAAAAGTTGTCTGTCACACTTGTATCAATTAATTTTTAATTTTGCTGTACTCTAATAATTTAAAAAATGAGTGGAAAGCGATGAAATCAAGAATTAACGCATTTTAAAAAGAAAATTTTTTTTAAAAAAAAGTGTAAAATAAAATTATCCAATAAAAGTGTTTGATAAGAAAACAAGATAAAGGAAGTGAAGTATTGCCAAACGATTGACAAATAAGCGTTGATTTTATATCTTGACTTTGATTTGCACAACTTGCTCAGATAAGCAACTGTACAATTAATGTGCATGTTAATGTGTGAAATTCACCAGCTTACCGGAAACTTGATTTTTTGTGCAAAGATTAGACTTAAACTAAAACGACTGCTTTTTTGGCTCATACTTTTTAATTCTAAACGTATCAAAATTTCTAATATTTATTAGACTCAAATAACCAACAAACCAATGAAACAAGTTTGAAATTTTCACATTTATCATCAGCTTTGGTCGCTTTCATCGCTTTTTATTCCGCTTTATCAGGTTGTTGGTCTTTGTATCTATGGGCATATTAAATCAACATTGACCTGAATGGCAGCACCGGCTTATTGCAACAGTTCAAACAATCAATGAATAGCAAATTGCATGTTTAGGCTTTTATTTCCGGGCCGCTTGATGGGCGTCGGAGGTGGTCTATTGACAGTTTGATCTGCCTGCTTTTGCATTGGCTTCATATGACGTGTTTTACGCAAGTGCAATCGTTTGCCCTTTTTTTGACCTTGTTAACCTTTTCTCTCTAATTAATTTGACAATTTTAAAAATATTTTTTACTAGTTTAAAAAACAATGCGAATTACATAAAAAAACCGAATCGAAAAAATTGAAAATGAGAAAGAGATGAAGAGAGTTGTGAAGATGAAGAGAAGTGAAACAAAAAAAATATCAAGCTTTTATTTTTTTTTTTTATTTAATTCTGTTTTTTTGGTCCTTCTGCTTTTCACCGTAAAATTGGCAACTGTTTCATTCTCATATGAACTGTAAATTCATCCTCTATATCTGAATGTGCTCGCCCCTTTTTCCACATCTTTTGCATCTTTTTCCGCCGTCAAATTCGTTTATTTTGTTTTACTTTTGTTTTTTTACTCATTTTTTTTTTTCATTTTAACTCGACACAATCTTTTTAATTACAATCTTGAACTGCGAGCAATTTTTTTTATTTCAAAAATAAGCTTTTTCTAATTATTAATTTTTTATGTACAAAGTGCTAATGCATCAAAGACGACTTTTGACTGACGCTCAATCTTATGCAAAAATGAAAGTAAAAAAAATAAAAGATGAGCAAGATGAAAGATATAAAGAAAAACAACTAATGAAATAAATAAGAGACCCTATTTCCTTAAACATTTTTCATCGTTTTTTCTTTTTTAATTTGTTTTGGCCTGCTTAGATATTTTTGTCTGTCCTGCGTTTGAATTTATACTAAAATTCGTTTACTAGTCATTACTGGCTTTAAATTAATTACAATGGTTAATTAAGAAAATATCGTATTTGGTCAGAATCTGATCTTTTTAACTTGCTTTGCACCATATTTTTTTTGAATGCGTAATTTTTTTTTTTTTACTTATTTGTTTTTCTGGTCATAATTTTTTTAGGTTTAATTTTCTTATAAATTTTATTTTATCCATTTGCTATTAAATCTCGCTTATTTTTTTGTTTAATTTAAAATTTGTAACTTACCATATTCAGCATTTTATTAAAATAAAAATATTTCGAATGGCTTATTGATTAATTGATTAGTATAGTGGGTGTGTTTTCAATGAATTGATGCAAATGAAACCAGTTTTCCGTTTTGTACTCCGGACGTGTTTTACTTATTCGATATATTTAATTTTTGTTTACCAGAAAAAGATTATAAAAAACCGAAATAGAAAAACAAAATATAAGATGAGAAAATAAAACGATAAAGAGAAACAACAAAGTTAATCAAAACAAAGAGAAGGTCACAATGAAAAGCAAATGAAGTGAATTTAATTTGAACTGTAAATGAAAGTGCGATTGTCTGTAGCAAATGTTTTGCAAAACTGATCTTTTGTAAATGTGTTGTATACAAGTGCAAAATCAATGTGGTCAATGCTTGTATTAAATAAAAGTCAAATGATCGATGAGTTAAAGGTGCTTCTGAAAGTATGAATGAAATCAATTTAAAATATTGTTCAATATAACCGCAATCGGCTAAAAAGATCGCAATTGGCCAGTGTTGCATAATTGGATGACATGACCGCAATTGGCCGACATTGTCACAATCGACCAGCATTGCACAACTAGCCGGTATTAACGCAATTGATTGTCATCACTACGACCAATAGCCAACAGTTTGTTGATAACGGCGGAATTTATTTACAAAAGACAGGTTATAAAAAGCTGAGCACCTTGTTCTAAATCGACCACCATGCTGTTAATCGACCACCTTGTTCCTAATCGAGCACTTTAATTGCAATTGAACGCTGCAGTCAAAATCGACAGTTTTGTTTGCAATCGACCACTTTATTTACGAAGACGTTTGCTGATTTGAATAACTTAGCAAGCAAGCCAACAAGCTAGACACCGAAGAAAGACTGAACATGGGATTATAAGCTTTGCAAAAGCACCTACTAGTGACAAGCAAAGATTTTAGAAAGTTTGTATGCGGCATCCAACACATTGATCAGACATTTGCTAGATTGGCCAAAGCTGCGAATAGCCTGTCGTTAGCATAGTGTGGCCAGATCTAATTGAAGACAGGAATCATAAGTGGAGCAGAAAATGGATTGGACATTTAATGGTGGCTGGAAAAGGAATGGCAACGGCAAGCCTGATGCTGGCCGCAAATCGGATGTTGGCCGCAAATCCAATGCTGGCCGCAAATCGGATGTTGGCCGCAAATCCAATGCTGGCCGCAAATCCAGTGTTGGCCACAATTGCAAAACTAGCCACAAATCTAAGCCTGACCACAAATTCATCCCGGAGACAGATCAGCCAATCATGACAACCAATCATAACTGGCGCCGATAGAAAAGCTGGTTTCAGACCAGCGCCAAATATTAATATTTAATATATTAATAACCACTATAGCTGAGTATAGGGCAGTTGGAAACATGCAACACTATAGAGTGTCGGCGGATGTATTTATGGATTTTCATAAGCAGACATATTAAAGCAGCCCGTTATAGGTGCAGCGGCCAGTATGAACTGACGGCAGCACCAACGATAGACGGTGCAGTGGCCTTATAGACTAGTATAGTGAACGTGCACTGAATATTATAACGCTGCCGGCAACGGGCGGAGTTTGGCAGCCGTTTTGGTCGCATATGAAATACATACCAAGCAAGTTGATTGTTACAAGATAAACAGGCGCCGTCGCAACCACATAGGCCACCAATGGCTGAGTCTGAACTGTTCTGAAAGGCTCTGGTCCTTTTGGATGGCCAGCAATAGTCGAAATGCTGGTTTGTCTTAAATATCTGCAACATTTCAAGAGTAACAACAATAAGAACATTGTAAAACAATAAAAATGAAAAACTTTCTTCAGAGTTCAAAATGAAAAACTTTCTTCAGAGTTCAAAATGAAAAACTTTCTTCACAGTTCAAAATGAAAAACTTTTTCACAGTTCAAAATGAAAAACTTCTTCACAGTTCAAAATGAAAAACTTCTTCACAGTTCAAAATGAAAAACTTTCTTCACAGTTCAAAATAAAAAACTTTCTCCACAGTTCAAAATCAAAACTTTCTCCACAGTTCAAAATAAAACAACAAAAACCGAAAATGCCCTAAAACAACAAAATCCAAACAAAACAACAAAACTCAAAAGGTCTAAGAAAATCCGCAAATGCACGACAAACAAAACAAATAAAAGCACGATATTTACCGCCACTGTTATTATCACTCAACTAATTCACTCCCTCTAAATACCGATCCGCACCAAACACATTCTGCTTTGTCACTGCGCAAAAAGTCCAATTAAAATTCATTTCTACTTTCTACTTGACCAACCTAATTCTTTTCCCTTAGGTTAATATCTTCAATTCACTTTAAATCAATTCCAATCATTCATGCAACTTGTTTTTCCTATTCAACTATACTAACTTTTAGGTAACCTTGTCTCGTAGACCAACGAAAAAAATTCAAAACATTTGCTTTCGAGTAAATCTAGACATCGACACTGCTTCTGTCTTTGTGTTTTTTTTCTTGCCTCGATTTGCAACTTGAAACTACAAATTACTTAAAAGTTTCTTTATTTTAAACTAAATTAACCAAATTCATCTAGCAGGACAGATGATTTAACGCAAATTCGCCTGGCCTGGTCACATCCCAAGTCATATTTCTCCTTGAACTGTTTATCATTTTTGTCTAACTTTAAATTTTTTAAATTAATTTCTATCTTCTGCTTTGTTTGTTGAAGTTGTTCGAAATACACTGTTAATTGTGCGAAAGTGTTCGTTTGCCACACACAAACAAATATGCAAAGACAAAAAGACACCAACAAAGACATGATAAAAGACTCATTAGAAAGCGCAGATGATGAAAATGCCAAAAATAACAAAAAGCCAAAAAATGGCTTTTCTTACATGCATCTGATTTGCATTGTTTTGCCTTATGACCGAATTTATTCAGGGTGGCCTGATGCTGTCGTTTGAGCAAATTAGTTGAGACTTTACGTTGCACATATTTGCTATGCTAAATTTTACAGTTTTCATAAATACCATTTTCATCTAAATATAGTCGACCATGTGCTTGTTCATTAGCCTTTGGATGGGTGTGTGGCGGTGGGTGTGCAAAGGTGGGTGTGCGAGGGTGGTTGGCGGTATTCAAATTCATTTGATTTCAAAGACAGCTATTCATTGTCCAATGAACACGGTTCATCATTTATCTTGCATCAAAACATGCAAATTCTCAATTGTGCTTGATTAGTTTGCTTTGAACGGCAATAATAGCCATCCTATATTGGATCACCATCAATAACGAATAAATGGGCTTACAAATGTTGCAAACTGATGCTATTTATATAAGATGTAACTAGCTGATGAACACGATGTAAACGAATCCGCATCCATTCACCGCATCATTCCAACCTGCTCATCCTATATACACATTATATTTGCGAAACTTTCAAACACTTTTCAAACGTTTGAGTCTATTGTGAAACTTTTTTATTAGCATTTTATTCTTTTTTAATTTTGCTTTTAATTAAATAAATCCAAACTTATGCCAAGTCTATTATTAAAAGCATATTAAACATGAGTTTTGTTTAGCTAGAAACATATGCTAATTACTCGCAATTCAAATGTCTAAATATGTTTAAAAAATGACTTTCATTAGGAAAATGTTGCTAAATACTTGTTAATTTTGTCTTGCAAACATACTCAAAGCAAAGCCAGACAGTAAATCAGATTTGCATCCTGTCAGAAGAATGAAGAAAATCATTTTTTTACTCTTGTCATCAACTTAATTGTACAAGTCTCAAATTGCAGACGTCGATCACGAAATTAAATTTATTTTTGGCTGTTGTGACCTTTGCTTAAACCACTTGTAAAATTTGAAAATCAATTGCAAAGTAAGTCCAAGTTTCGAATTGCGGCTCGTCAGCTGGCTGACCAGAACACAAACGACCTGTTTAAGAAACGAAGATAAACAAATCTGCGTAAACATGTACACAAAGAACAATTAGTTTAAAACTATGTTTAACACTGTATGCTGGTTACACCAGTTTGTTTAAAGTAAAATAAAAAATGTAAGCAATTTAAAACCAAGAATAGGCCAAGTACCGATGACCAGTTGCATGGCAGGAAAGTGATGAAAAAATGAGCAAATTTAAGTTGGACAGCCGCAAACTAGCAGTTTAATTGAACGCAAAAAACGATTGGACCTGAATGGCTTAAATGAGATGATTGAAATGAAGTGAGGATCGTTTTTGTCCATTGAACCTATTGACTGTCTAAACATTAAAACCATCAAAACAGATTGTGTGGTCAAGTGCAAGAATAAGTAGAAGAACAATTTCTTCTTCATTTCGCCCGTTTTATTCTCTTAATCCAGTTGTTTGCTTGCATTAATATGCAAACACTTGCGTTACTAGATTAAGGCCAAACTGTGTACAACGTCCAAGTGGCCGTTCACACGTGTTCAACTAAGCGAAAAGCATTGATGCTTAATGCTTTTTGTATTTGTCGTTTGTTTAAGCGTCGAATTAATCGATTTAAGCATCAGGCCACCAGCTTAGGTCGAATTCAAGTTTAGACCGATTCGAAATTGACTAGAACAAACCAATGGACGGACTAGTCTGTTCTTGTGCAATCGCTTTAACCAAGTCGCGTTTAACCGAGTAGCATTTAATTTGAATTCGGGCTTAATGAACGCCATCCAGCAAAACTCTATTATGAATCGAATTAATTTATTTTTTTCATTAGTACAGTTTGCAACGGAAAATAGCAGCTGAATCTACAAGGTTTGCAAAAGATTGGTTTAAACATTCGGATCGATTGAGAATAGGTTCATTCAAACCAAGCAGTAAATGGCGCGCTCTTGTCATCATCTTTAAGACGTTGTTTTTAATTTTTCAAGACAATTTGCGTTTTTAAATTTAATTGATTGTGGCTAAGAGATTGTAGCTTTTTAGTGTGTAGTCTATACCTCAACCTGCGTTCCAACTTTGTTTGAGCTAGGCTTAGTTGAAATTAATTTTGCGCAATTCCGCTCGTTACAGTTTGACATGTTTATGTGTGTGCAAACACGTGTGCTACAGTTAGAGACAGACTAGTGGACACAGGTTTACGACATGGCACATAAACATGTTCTGAACATGTTTGTTTATCAAACAAAAGCAGATGTTAACAGACCAGAAGCAAACTAGCCAAACATCGCGATCGATCTGGCAGGCAAAATCCAATTGCATCCTTTGTGCACTGGGCCAATCAGATGCGGTCAGTCACCTAAGTGTCATAAAATTAAAGACGTGTTTTGAGCTTATCTAGCTTACTGCACAAACATGGATTACAGTTTTATCACCCAAAAAAGATGTCGAACGAGCTGGGTCTGTTGACCAGTAAATAGCAAATATCATAATTCACACGATATACTGCAAACAAGTGAAAAGCGATTTTGCAATTGCAGCTACGCAAGCTAACCATTGAAATTTGCTGCATATCGATCTATTGGTTTACAGTTGGCAGGTTTGAAAATGGCGCCATTAATACTTGATGCAAGATGATCGTTTAATTTGGCTAGAAATCGTCTAGATTATGTTTTAGATGATTCACTTTATGACCAGCTTTCTCACCTTCAACACACGCCTACTTTTTTTGCAACTTAGCGACAGACAAAAGCTGCGCAAAATCTACTTTTGCATCTGTTCCGTTCCCAGAGACGTTTGCAGTGATAAAAATGCGCGAAAGACGCAAACTTGTGGTCAATCCGACCATAGTGAACCACAATTGAGGGATCAGTGTCAAAGCGATATTTGCATGCAAATCTTTTGCTATTAATAAAGCCGCAATCAAGCAGCCAATCGAACTCTGTTCATTTATAATTGATAGAATATGTTCAAAAAGTTCATTAGAGCTAATCAAATGCTTCATTGCGAATAAAATTTACATAGATCACATGTCAAACTATCATTTGAAACTAACAACATTTTGCACAAGCAATCAATTGCTGTTTGCATCAATTTCCCACTAAATGCTGTCCATAATATTTGATTTATTTGCACAATTTTGTCTGTTTATTCATTAAATGAGCAAATGTTTTAAATTTTGTCACTGTTTGTATAGATTAAACTGATCACTGTATTGTATTAAATTTGACAAACGTGTAAAAAAATGCACGCAGTATTCAAAATACAAATATATCTAGTCTGAAAATAGTGACCAACGTGTAAATGAAATCAGAAGATCCAAACAAATAATGATAATATGGGGCAAATGAAAAACAAATGAAAAGCAAATGAAAAACGAATGAAAAAAACAATAAAAAAAAAATAAAAAACAAATGAAAAAAAAATAAAAAAACAAATGGAAAAAAATAAAAAAACAAATGAAAAAAAATAAAAAAACAAATAAAAAAAAAATAAAAAACCAAATGAGAAAATAATATATTGTATGCACATATTTGCAAAAAATAAATAAAAAACATTGAAATACAAGTGAAAACAGATGTAAAAAATTAAATCTAAAAAATAAGTCCAAAAAGACAAGAAAGAGAAGTGAAAAACAAGTGAAAAACAAGTGAAAGCAAGTGAAAAAACAAGCTAAAAAACAAACGGAAAGCAAACGAAAAAACAAATGAAATTAATGAGGTAATATAGAAATTCATTTGCTATGCAAGCGTAATGTGATTAGTAGCCTGGTCAGCGTTGCGCATATTGGCTGCACTTTACATTCATATCACTTGAAATGTCAGTTGAAACTGACGCTCAACCGACACTTTGCTACAAGCGTTTTTGATAAAGAAAATTATGAAAGTATCAAATTTAGCAGACCAAAAAGGTCTGAGACAATTGACACATGTGTGCGCTTAAGTGCAATTAAAAGTAAAATTCATGTAAGAGTGTGCAGAAAGACACGGACAGTGGCCATTATTGTCACAAATCAAGTCCTTTCAAGAAACACTGTATTGTGTACACATGGACACACGTAGTCATACTGAAAAACTGTTCAAACAAATTTCACGCTCTATGTGGTCGTGGCAAAGGTATTAATTGTCCCAAATGTCGCGAATAGAAATTGTCACTTTCCGGCCATCTCAGCTATTGGCCCGCTTCATCGTTGATTGGACAAAGTTTATTTACTTAACTGTGCTACCATGTTTCGCCATATTTGCGTGAAATACATTTTTTGTCATTTTCCGTTCGTCACTTGTTTTCCTTTTGATTTATATGTTCGATTCCGTTTTCTTTCATCACTTTCTTTGCCGCTTTCTTACGCTTGTTTCACCATCTTCTTTTGTTCAGGCCACACAAATGTATTTGTTTGCTCTGTGCCCGGCTTGCCAGCATCAATGTCCACCTCAGATTATTTTTAACCGACTATGGTTTGGTTTAGTCCATATTTGGATTAAGATTTGGTCAGCTGGTCAAGTCTCTGTTCGACTTGTAAACGGCGACAACAACGTCTTGTTTCCGTTTCAATTATTCGCGCCCATTTGCTAAACACCAGAAATGAACTGCTTCCTTGTACGTTCGCAAATTAATTTTTCTGCTTACATTTCTTTTTACTTGTTTTTATTATTTCATCTGTTTTCTTCTGTTTTCTTCTGTTGTTGGTTTCTTTTTATTCTCTTATTTTCATTTTTTCTCTTCCACATGCCCACACACGATCAGACTCTTTAACTAGCTTCACATTAGAATGACTTACATTAAGTTGTTGCTGTTGGTTATTTGAGCCTTGCATTTATGTTTCTCATTTTTGATCATTTTGATTTTTGTGATTTCAGATTTTGCGTTTTTATTTTATACATTAAATTTTATTTTTGTTTATTTTAGTTTATTTTTTTATTTATTTTTTTTCACATTAGTTTGGTCATTTTTTCTTGTTTTTATTTCTTTTATTTACTTTCTCTAACTGTACTTTACACAGTTTTCACTTGTTTTTCTCTTTTTGCTTCACTGGTTTAAGCGATGTATTTGATTTACAACAAAAGAATCGTTATCAGTGCTTAGCCTAAGTAAGAAAAAAAAAATACATACAAATAAGAAAAGAAAAATTAGAGAAAATAAAAGTTTGCAAAAATTAAGTAGCAAAAAATTAACTTTTGCTTTTGCATGTTCATTAAACTGAATCACTGAATTGAATTTTTCGGAAATTTGAAACATTTTGATCTAACTGCTAAAAACGAATATGAAACAAAAAGTTAGACTTTTGTAATCAGTTGCATTTACAGGCAAGTGAGAAATGCAATATAGTAATGAAAATTGAAATTAAGAAAAGTAAAAAAGAGATTTGATAAATTTTACTATGGCAATATATTGATAAAACACCGTTGCAGGTTCTAGTAAAGTACCAAAAAAATCAACAAAAGATGACCAAATATGGTGAGATGAGAAAAAATAAGCTTGTCCATTGAAGAAAGTGTTTTTGTCCTTTTGTTCATAAACTAATACAACCCCCATTCCCCTATCATTCTCTATTGCACACGTTTAAATGTGTATTTTTCCATTAGTTTTAATTGCAAACTGGCCCCAAGCAACTGCTGTGGACTTTTAATTGTTTTGATTGTAAATTGTTTTAAATGGTCAAAGTTTGAATACATTGGTCATTGTAGAATTGTTCTTTTACTTGTCCCTTTTGACTGTCTTTTTTGCTATTCAATCTGATGGCCTTTTAGGAGTGCTTATGTCGGCGCTTTGCTCTCATCATTTCGCACCATTTCTTTTGGCCAAGCTTTGATAATCAATTAAACCCTTCTAGATGAGCATTGGTCAGTTGCACAGTGAGTTGTTACAATTGTGCTGTAGTTGATATTTTTATCAGCCTTGGTCTAGCATAATGACATAATCGATATGGCACAAAATTTTGTGCAGTAATTCGCAATGTTAAATGTAATTTTTGTTTTCATGTTAAGCCCAATAACTCTAAAGTGTCCAGTTTTGGCATAAAATGATTTGCACTAGGGTCAGTAAAGGCTATTTTTAACATTTCGCTTGACCAGCGTCCAACTTGTCAGGTTGTGGCACTTATTTAGCTTGGCAATGAGCAATTTTGGCGCGAAAATTCAAGTGCAAATTAAAAGACGACTCAATGAAGCAGTGGCTGGTCAGTCTGATCAATGGCCTGATGCAATTGTTTGACCAATGCAAAAAGAGAAAAGCCACTTTTACTTGTGGCCCTGGTTTGCGATGTTCAATGGGCCAAACGATGACCAAAGCATTGAAGTGCACTAGTCAAAAAGAGAGCAAATGAATCAGTGCTTTTAGGCCACCTTCGACAGTTTAGATGTTTGTTTTGTCGACTTAAAATCATTCCGATCGAGCCTTTATTCAGTCGTTTTTGCTTCAGCTGTCATGTAAGCACATATAGATTGTGTGTTTGTACATGTTTCATATGAAGTTTAATACACTTAAATAAACTTTTAATACATTTCTATATTTTGTGTCTTATATATGTAGAATTGTGTTCTGCATGTTCATCCAAACGTTTTTAATCTAGTCGATCAGAATCCGGACTAGAAGCACAATGTGAGTCACTAATTTAGGCAGAATTTGTGAGTTTGCATTTGTCTGCATTATGATTTAACATTAACTTGAACATTGACTAAACAAGAGTTGCGTCGAATTTCTTAAAATAATATGCACACAATTATGATTGGTTAGAAACGTGCTTGGCTAAGACATTTTATGAAGTCGTCAAAAAGGAGCAACAGACATGTTGTGCGCGTTGAATTGGACGTGTGTTGTTATAGTGCAAATAAATTTTGCAGGTGTTTTATAGTTTTGACTATACATGATAATGGCATTTAATAAGAAGTTAATTAGAAGCTTGTCAATGTGTGCAGATAAAAAGATGAAAAAAGAGCATGAATGAAAATGAATGAAAATGAGTGAAAATGAGTGAAAATGAGAGAAAATGAGTGAAAATGAGTGAAAATGAATGGAAATGAATGAAAATGAATGGAAATGAATAAAGATGAATGAATTTGAATGAAATAAATGTAAAAATGCAGTAAGTGTGCTTAGAGGTGGTTTAAATAAACTAGTTAAAATGGCTAGTTTAAAAATATTGATCGGGTTGTTGAGTAGTTAGTGTATGTTGAGTGATAGCAGATGGTGGACTGGTGGTGGACTGGTAGTAAATGCTGAGTTGCAAAAGGATGTTTAAATGGTGACACTTGATGTAATGTACTAACTTGCTACATATATTAGCTTGCTAAACATGCGGAGCTGTGTTATAAATGCTAAATTTTTAAAGATGTAGTTTTTTAAAGATGCAGCTTTTCAAGATGTGAGCTTACATAAATAAAGGGCCCCTGTGATTTGACCCTTATTGTTTTTTTGAACCCCTATTGTTGTTTGACGACCCCTTTTGTTGTTTTTGGCCCCTGTTGCTGATGGACGGCGTGTGGCTTGCCCACATGCTGGGCCTTTGGGCTCGACGACGCTGATTTAATTAGAGCGCCCAGCGCGTCGTCGACACGCAGTCGAACGTGTAAATGATGAAGCTGCCGAATATTGGCATCATAAAAAAACAATAAGCAGTCTTTGCGCCTGCTGCGCGCCTTTTCTTTGCCGACTTCTTGCCTGGCTCACCACCTCATCTTTCATCTGAACTTGCCATCTTTCGTCGACTGACACGTTTCCGGTGTCGACTTTCTCTTGATGAACGTCTAAACAGTGGTGAATAGAAGCTGTCATCGGACTCCAACTGAGCCAGTGACCTACAACCTAGGCCAAAGGTCAAGATGTGAGCAACTTGTTTGCGACAAACAATAACCTAAATCCAGCCAGCTCTGCACCTTTAGTTACGAAACACCTTCTGTGTGCGTTGCTCACTTGATTTAATTCAATTGAGCAGTCAGGCCAAACAAGCGACAGTTGATCAGGTTCGAGTTTATTAGGTTCGAGCCAGTCTACTTCTGTTGGCTGCCAGTTTAAAACAGCTTAAAAACCAAAACAGCGATAAAACAAACAAAGTTCAAAAAAGCCGAGTAATAAAAGCTCAATAGAAAAACAATTTAAAAGTGAAAATAAAGATTGGAAACAAGCACACTAATTTTGTGGCAAAAGTCGCTCCAAACGATTTTGGTCTGCAAATTACTGAAACAGCAGCCTCGCCTTGCTCAAAAATGATCTGCCGAAATCAAGTGGTTAAAACGCGGATGTCGGTGATGTTTAAAGCGGGGTCGAACAAGCAAACGACAAACAAGCAAAGCACATGTTCATTGTAAATTTTCACTGAACGGTTCAAGCATATTTGAGCAGGCCAGTTTAAAGTGGACTCCGGAAATCAAACAATTACATCGACTCATGTGACCAGTGCATTGTCAGCTCAATGTTTTGTGTAAAAGCTGTTTATTTGGATAATTTGTGCGGCTTTTGATCGGCTCTAAAACCGCAAACTAATTCGCAAAGATTTAAACTAACGCGTTTTAGCGTTAAAAGCCACAGTTTGGCCAAATAGCTTCCGGTATTTGATGTGTGTATAACACCAGGTAATTAATTTCATGCAAATATTATTGCTAGTTTATTTGGTCTAATAACAAATATTTTTTTGCTTTTTAAACTCTTTGCAAACCCTTTTGCCATCCAAATCCTTTTGCAACCTAAACCCTTTTTTCGCCAAAACGCCTCTGCGGCTTACCGGCACTGGATTAGTTTGCTTGTTATTCGTTTGTCGTTTTTGTAGTAATCTTGATCTCAGTTTGAACAAATTAAGATTGCCCTTATGACTTATCAACACAGTCGTTTAAACAATCAACATAGTCGTTTGGGCACATAAGAATAGCGGTTTCAATCAAGATAGCTTCAAACATATTAAACCATATTCAAACACATCTAAGCACATTCAAGCATACACAAACATACCCAACATACCCAAAATGCCCAAACATACTTAAGCATATGACACAGCCGTTCGGACAAATCAAAATAGTTGTTCCAACACATGCAAATATTCATTCCAACAAATCAAGATATTTGTTCCAACGCATAAAAATAGCCATTCCAACAAATCAAGATCACCGTTTAGACAAATCACTTTGCCAGCCAACATACGAAACGCAACAGACATGAAAAACCTGTTTTGCTCCACATATGAACACAAAGGTCCGAATCGCTTGAGGACAATTCACAACCAAACATTGATCAAATAAACGATGGCCAGCACTAGCAGAAGCGATTTTGACAAAATTATTGCAATTCAATGCGAATTCCGACAACTGACTGTGATCCTTGTGGAACAAAGAGAGCAATCAAACTTAGCAAACAGCGTTGCAAGTGGATGGGCTTAATTATATTAAGGTGTGAAGAATTTATTGGTTAAAAAAGTGGTTCGTAGTTCTTAAACAAACGTTTTTTGCATAGACATGATGTAAATGCAATTTTTTCATTTGTGCAAAATTAGCTTTCCAGCCAATGGCAGCAATGGATTTCAGACTGAAACACAAGCAGGTCCATTAGCAAAGTTAAACCATTAGCTTCGCCATACAAATTTGCCATCTTCAGGCCACTTGCCTATATTGGACTCAGGTCTAACTCTTGCCTGCAAATGTTCAAGGTTGAGTTGTGTTGGTGGAATAATTATTTTTGATTATTTTTATAAATGACTAGTGTGCCGTCGATTCAAGCGAGTCGATCGGACCAGCCCTGGTCACCCCCGATCTGTGGATTGCGCGCATGTCTCCATCAAGTGGAGGCAACGGGTGCTCAAGAACGCTGATTGCTATTAGCAATAGGTTTAGACGCAGAAACAGGCCCAAAAAGTCAAAGAAATAATTTTGCTTTTTGTTCACTTCCGTTGGTGTTTCATTTGTTTTTGATCATCATCATTTTTCCTTTTCATTTTTTCATTTGCTCTTGTTTCTTACTCATTTTCTTTGTCTTGCCCCTTTTTGTTTTGTTCATTTGCTTTTCATTTGCTTTCCGACCAATTTCTACGCTTGTGTGTCTCCTAAATTGATGTGGGCTTGTAAATAATAGATTAGAAACATTAAAATGCATTTTGATACAAACGACTTTTTGCGTTCTTAGTTAAAGCATATTTTTCTTGCTATTATAATTTCTATTTTATTTTATTTTATTTTTTTATACTTTATGTTTACTTTGGCCGTGTACTAAATCGACGGCCACACAAAGCTCATATTTTGGCCTCTGTTTTCGCAGTGAACGTCTTCGACGGTTTCACAGCGAATAAATTTCCGGAAACGACTTTTGAATAATTAATACAAAGCACAATTGCTAATCAAATATGAAAGGTTAAATATGGCTTGATGATGGTTAACAAGGTAGCAAAGTGCATTGGGTCATGCCAGCTCTTTAATTGTGGCGATGATGATAGATAAGCACTGAAAATGTATACAACAGATCAAAAATCAAATAAAACCACTTTATTACACTACGTTTTGACTTGAACGGATCAAAGCTCACCAGCTAAACCAACAGATAATAATAATAATAAAATTATGCAAAAGGAAGTCAAGTGCCAAGTGACGAGACCATTGAGCTGAACAAATATTTTCAAAACAAGCAAAACATTGCTAAAACGGCGATCTCTTGTGAACAGCTCTAATCAGTTGCTCTTTACGCATGTTGTACCAGCCAAAAGTGGGCGGCATATTTAGCTCACATCATAATAAATAACTTTATTAATATTTGTTGTCAAGTGACCAATCTGACGTTGGCAATCTCAAAACATCGATAAGGTGGAGATGGACGTTAATGGGGCGGAATATAGCATTGCTACATATAGTGATCCTTTGCCCAGCCATTTAGCCGATTTAACAAGTGCCAATCGTTTGCCATATTCATTTGTGAGCACTGACTGATCCATTGCTACATTTTCCCGTCACCCTATTGGTTTATGTATTGCATCTTAAAAACCACCCCTTATACAACTGAGAAAACAACATTAATCAAAAAAACCATTTTAGTTTAGAGGTTGATGAAAAACCTGAACACCCAAGAATTGCCGAAGGGGGCGGCCGGTCGTGCAAAACTTGATCGAAAAGAGTTGCCCAAATTTAAGCGTGTTTACCTTGGTATTGTGTTTGCTAGTCTCATAAGCCTAGTTTGCATCAATTGAATCAGCCTATTAGCCATTGTTATCGATCACACTGTTCAAATACACACTTTCGTTTGAAATTTGCAAATGGTTACATAATTTCAATTTTTCAAAAGCCCAAAAGGATGAGCCAATGAACACCTCAATTCTACGCTTGAGACCCAAACAATCATAGTGCCAGTATAATCATGCAATTGTGATAATCATCGATGTTTAGCTCAAGATAGTTTGGTCCAAAAACAGATTGCAAATAAAGCGTTTGGTTGAAAAAAAAATCGTCTATTTGTTTAAAGCATGACGGCTATGGCCTCTTATATGACAATTAAATGCTTTAATGTTGGTCGCATTTATCATTTCAAGTGGGCCAAAACAAGCTGAAAATGAAGATTCCTTATGACGCAAATTATTAATCATTAAAAGCAACTTTTCTTAAACGAAACTAAGATTTAGATTAGACATTTAAATAGAGGTTAGCTAAACTTAGCTTACTTGTCAAGCAATGAACGGTGTAGCAGTGAAAGGTGACTTATTGCAGAAATTCACATGTATCACATAATGGGTGCAAAAAATTTTATTCATACCGTTTTTACAAATAGCGGAGACAGATTTAAAGTCGCAGTTTTCAAACCCGAGATATAAGCATGCTAAGTTTCACGCGTTTAAACTTTTAACAGTTAACAAAAGCATTCTGATGAATCTTAATAAATATTTTGTCTGAATTTCAAATGAGCTTGCCTTGATTGTGATCTGGGCCAGAGTTAATTACATGTTTGCTTTTAATTGAAAACGGTTCGAACCGGTAAAGTCGGTATTAGTTTACAGTAAAACACTTTTTCTAGTCTTGGACGTGTGTCAAGTGCAAGTTTTATTCAAGACTGACGACATGTTGCTTAGCCGATGGCCATTTACGAAACGATCAGCTCTAATTAGTCGGCTTATGGATTTACTCTTTGTTTGAAAGCTAATTTTCATAAGATTTTGCTGCGCAAACTTGAATTTTACACCGGAAGTGCGCACAATCTTATTAATTGCGCTCAATCTTGTGCTTAATTGCACGATTTAAATTAGAACGTGCGCCGCTCATCCTCATCACTATCCATTTTATTAGAATCTGTTATAATTGAAAGGGTTGCCAGACTCTTGAACCACGCGATCAGACCCCACATTTCTGGTTTGAGACTGCGAAAAACGGCAAGATGAAGTGAATGCCAATTAATCTGCTGCCGGTAATTGCTTAAGCAAGAAGTTGGAGGTGCTGGATTTGGACATGGCCTGTTTGACTAGTAACTGTGTCAAACAGCAAGTTAATGGTGTGTTTATGGTGCATTTTGAAACGCCGGACAAGACAAGATTGATCGTCACTTGGTCCACAAGTCAAACTAGAAATGGTCAACATTAATCTGCGGAACCAGTATTAAGTTTTTAATCAATTA
Source organism: Pyemotes zhonghuajia (assembly GCA_025170145.1). Classification (NCBI taxonomy): domain Eukaryota; kingdom Metazoa; phylum Arthropoda; class Arachnida; order Trombidiformes; family Pyemotidae; genus Pyemotes; species Pyemotes zhonghuajia. The sequence continues at coordinate 7,791,402 of CM045844.1, read as the reverse complement.
TTTTATCGTTAATTTGATTGAGTCAAGTGTAATGAGCGAGATATGGCAGTTGCAAACAAGCCGAGTTACTTAAATTAAGCTTGACACTGTGACCGGGCCAGAAAAACGATTACGGAAAACGCACTGGGCCAATTGAGTAGATCATAATGGTTCAGAACTAAGATGACCAAATAAAATAGTCTTTTTGTGCACTACTAATAAAGAAGGGTTATTTTAACAGTATTTTGACTCAATATTTTCACTTGTTTTGTTCGTTTGTTTTATTTTATGTTTACGCTTGTTCCGCTTGGCTAGCACTTTGCATCAATTTATTTGATCATACTGATGGAGATGCTGTAGGCCAACTGGTTTAGATTTAGCTTGCTCTAGGTTTGCTTTTACTTTACTCATTGTGTGTCGACTTCCCTTTTGCTAGTACTTTACGAAACGTTTCAATATGATTTTCTAGTAAAACGTGCATCTAATCGTCTTAAATTTTTACTCTTTTTACCATATTTCTTTCAATAAAACGATAAGTGGAACAGAACCTCTATAAACACGTCTGCTACCCAAAGTTGTTACATAATCAAACTTAACTAGTTTTATCGCACTTGTCTGACTCAATGGATCAAACGCAATAGAATGTGGTAATAAACAGCTAAACAGTTGTCTTAATACATCTATTGAAAGTATTGTGACTTCTTGAAAAAACGCTTGAACATTATTTGCGCAAACTATTTGAGCTGGACGCCAATCTAAAACAAACTGAATCGAATTTTAAAGTAATTTTCAGTGAAAACTGATCAATAGCAAGGGGTTACAAATGGCTAAATAATTCTTCAACAAAAAATATTACAAATTAAAAAAATAAAAAATTTTATCCAATTTAAACGCCGTAAAACTCATAATTTGAAAAATAAGAAGAAAATTGTTAGAAAAGATAGAATAAGAAAAAAGATGTAACTTTTGAATATAAAATTGACAGCGATGACAGTCCGCGACAACTTTTATTTAAATGAGCCACGATTAAAAGAGAATGTCGAACAGAAATTGAACTGAAAATTGAACTCAAAATTCGCTTAATAACGATTGATTTAGATGACAAGGCCGCCTGTCAGTCAATTGGCATTGTCGTGTTCACTTAAACTTGTTCTGAACCCGCTCTAGACTACTTTCTCTATTCACGAGTTTGTTTTTAGTTTTCTAATTTACTTAAGTAAAGTCAAGTCAAAACAAAAGTTTGAAAAGGTCTAATGTGTTTGCTAGAAAACCGACGACAAAGTTGTTTTTTGCGCGTTTTTAGGAGATCGTGTTGGTGATTCAAAAACATTGATACATTGCTTGTGAAGCTAGCTGGAGACGAATTGACTTGGACACCTTACCGTCCAAATATGAACAGCGGCAGTCCAGAATGTAAGCAAATGAAAGCAAACGTTAAGCAAGGAAGTCGGCCGGCCTGTTTGATGTGTCGGGGTATCCAAGATTGGCTTGAATTTAGTGTTTTAGTTGATTTTATCGCAATCAATTTATCCATGATTTATTTTCAGTTTGACATTGATTTGCGCAACGTTTTTTACCTATTGGTGGAAACAGTGGCTTTAATTGAAAAGGTTATCAATGATGAAGAACGAAGTGGACAATTTATGGCAACGATGTAAGCAGCCGGAAAGGGAAGGGTAAAAAACAACTTGACACTGTCCATTTGCTGGGTTCGATGGCATGGTTCTATAAGCGTTTTTTTCATATGCATTAAACGGACGGCCGTCATTTGTAAGCTCTTGTTTCCAGTCGAATTGTGGACACAGTGACAGCAATGAGTCGACTAGGTAAACGAACTAGGACGGACTAAGGTCAGTGGAGGCTTTAATTAAATTACGGCTTAATTGAATATGTAATTGCAATTCAGATGCTTTTGCATGTTTGGCTCGCTTTTGATTAGGTTTCCTACCAACCACTGGCATGGTGGCAACTGAGACTAGTCGCAATTGTTTTTTTTTCTGCTCATAACATAAATGCTCGATATAGTTTTGTTTTTTAAAGTTTTGTCAGACGACTTTGGGTTTTGGACAGTTAGAACAAGTGCAGCAATTTCATTCTGACCAGCTGGTCTGAACACGCATGAGCAATTGTCTGGTAGTGGTGTCCATGACCACCACCACAAATTGGCCTTACCAGACTGCGCATTTCAACCGCATAATCATTTCATACTAAACATGCCCTATTCTTCACCCTTTTGCCACTGTTTAAACTTTTTCAGTCTTCAGCTTTTGCCAATCTTCAGCCTTTTCCACACTGTAAAATCTATGCTACTCCATCAGCCTTTGTCACTATGCTCACCCTTTGCCACTCTTTTTGCATTCTTCCAATTGCTCCCAGCTTTGCCTGGTCTGCATTTGTTTGCAATTCGCTTTTAATTTTAATTCGCAACTCAACTTTTTATGTCTTTAAATTGTATGGAATTCTTGCGCACTTTTTCTAAACAAATTCGTCCGCACAAAGCATGGAAAAAAGGATGGAAAAAATAATTGCTTGCCTATATAAGGCAAGATTTCGCGTTTGATCTTGCCTATTGATACATTTTGCCGCTTCTATAGTTCTTGCTGTTTCTGTTGCACATTATGTACACAATCACAGAAAAGGCCACTGGCCTGGTTCAAATCAATTCCTATGCTCTTGACCGTTGGTCGAACGGGTTGCTAGCGAGCATGAGCCAAACACAAGAAATTGCTCACAGATTTAGACAAGAAGCCAGGCAAACAGCTCAAATAAACTGGATCCAAGCAAATGTGTAAGCCACTGATCATGATAATAATGATGACGATAGATGAATAATTTATCCCTTAAGCCAACACTGGTCTCATTTGCAAGTGTTTCGCTATTTTTATACAATTCAACTTGCACGATTGAACTGCTTGAACCCATTTGCGCCATTCGACCTAAGCTTTCGATTGGAGCAATAAGAAAAAAATCAGTTGAATGGAAAAATCGGAAACAAAACAAATGAGAAACACTGATAACCCGAGTGAGCAGTGCTGCAACCTGATCGAAAATAGACATATTTAATTGAAAATCGAAAACTGAGACAGAAAAAGAAAGTCGAGCCAAAAAACAGAAAAGCCAAATAGAAAAGAAAAAATGAGTGCAAAAATGAAAAGCAATATGAAAAATAAATAACCAGCAGCAAACAAAACTGACGTGTTTAATAATTAAAATTAGGATTAGGCAGCAAACGGCGGAAATGCGTACTAGACGGGGTATTAGACTATCAGCAGACTCAAGAGACTAGTTAATCTGCTTTGGACAATGTATTAAGCAAACGCTAGTCACAAGCCTGACAATATGATCGAAACAAAGGCCGATCAGTACTTTGTCCACTTGCACTGGATTAAAAGCTTTAATCTGATCATTTTGGCCGGCTGGTCAATATGATTGTCATCGGACACATCGTTTATGACGGATATGCCAGCATCTTTTGGCCGTGACTGAACCAACTGTACTAATGCAAAACTGTGCCGAATGGCCACAGGTTCGAGGCGTGTTCAAAACAAACATGCGGGCAATGTATTCGACTTGTTAGAACTCGACTTGATACAAGTTGAACAAGTTGGCTTGTTGTTCTAGCTCATTGTAAGTCTATTCGAGCCGGAACTTTGCTCAGCACGTGATGCTCTGAAAATAGTTCTAAAACACAATGAACACTTTGACAGATACTAAAATAGAAAGCAAAAAACGCCCACGCATTAGAATAGTGTCATTAAGTTCAGCCACAGATCAGGAGCAAAACATATGGCTCACTGTGGCTGTTGTTGGCTCCTGTTTCAACAGACCACATTTCAATAGACAATGGCGACCACCTGCGTCTGACCGTTTGATTTGCAAATGACTAAATCTCTTATACAAATAATCCAAGACACACACTGCAAGATTAAAGTTATCGCTCGTTATCATTCGACTACTGAACATCATCCCGCATACACTAACATTTAGATAGAAATAGAAATGGAACTGAAGGACAAAAATTGAAAACGAATTTAGCTTTGCGCACATTCTCATCAATAGTTGATTGCTCTTATGAGGATTGGCTCAAATTTCTAAAATTAACCCACTTAATTTATTTTTCACTTCATTTCTAAAATGGTGATTTTATTTTCAATAGTGTCGAAACCACATTATCAAGAAAAATTTCCAATTTTAAATTCACAATATTTGTCTATAAGGAAGCTGCTCGATAAACAAGTTCTGACTAGTTCGTACAGGTGTGCAAATGCTTTAGATGATTTGCACAAGACTTCAGAAGTTGTGAAGACAATTTAAAGCAGGCTTTTAAAAAACAAATTCTGAACAGTTTTCTACAGGAGTAAAACATCAAAAGTTTTTATTGAAACAATTCATAATGAATTTCTAGAAAAGCAAATGCCATCAAAACTAATTCATGCTAAATTTCAGTCGTAGTGGTCAAATAGCAAGGCTGTCGACTTGTTCGCAGAAGCAGAGTCAAATGATGGATCAACTTGCTTAATCAAAGCTTGATGTTAGCAAAAGTGTATTTATGAATTTGTCTGTCAAAATGATCGAACGACATTTAATGTGCAAGTCAGATATTTATTTGGATAGATGTTGCTGAAAGGAAATTCATCGCGCGAACTAACTAGCAGTCGGTGGCGGAAAATCTTTGACTAAATACTTAGTCGAATGCACTTGTCAATCTTTGAAAGCGAAACGTAACCATGAAACAATCAGAAAATTAATTTCAAGTTAGCTTCTTCTGTTTTGTCAATACATTGAAACAATTTGTTTACTACTGTTTTTGCTATAGATTAGTGAAAATCTTGACTTAAATGTTAAAGAAAAATGTGGTGTTCGATTAATGCTTTGAAAGTGTGCTCCTAAATTGCGCTTAAATTATTTAATTTCCTCTTGTGAATTGTAAAAAAATAATAAAAAAAAGAGAAAATAAACATAAAAATAAAGGCTGTTTAACAAGTAAAAATCAAAATAAATAGTCGCCGCAATGGAAGCAAGAGAATCAAATGCTGTTAGAAAATCAAATCTAAACCAGCCTACATGAAGTGATGAGTTAAAGAAAGGATTTAAAGCTAAAAAGATAGATGACTAAAGAAAGAAAAAGATGAAATAAATAAGAATAAATGGAAAACATCATAATAAGCTGGAACGAGAATGAGCAAAGTGGAGCAAGTTGAAGCAAGTTGTAACAAGATGGGCAAGATGGACAAGATGGGTAAGATGGGAAAGTTGGGCAAGATGGGACAAAATGAAGCGAAATAAAGCAAAATGTTGCAAAAAAGAGCAAAATAGAGAAAAATAGAGCGAAATGGAATAAGATGGAGTGAGATGGAGTAAGATGGAGCAAAATAAATCAAGAGAAATCAAGATGAAGCGAGCTAGATACAAAAACGAACAGCTTAAATATAAGCTAATGTCTTATTCGAGGCAAACAATGTTCGCAATCGTAGTTATTAATTTGAAAGGCGAACAAGTTCAAGCCCATAGCCGCGATTATTTGGCCAAATTAAAAAAAAATGAAAATGCAAATAATGTAATAAAGGGCGCCAAAACAAAATAATAAAAGCAGTTTGAAAGAAGTGAATAAATGCAAGAAATTAATTGAACTGGGAATTGTCGTTTCGATTTTTCATTAAATTTGCTTCTTCACTCGCATCTTCACATGTGTTCTAATGTTCGGCACCGGAGCATCAAGTTTTGGCCCAAACCTAAATACCTTTGCCACGCCCATGCGAAACAACACATTTAAGAAACTATAAACTTGCTAATAATGAGTCGAAGAAAGCAAGAAAATCGACACCTTAAACTTATGTACGTTTGCAGTAGTTACGCAAGACGTTCAAATGTGGCGCTAGCGGCGCAAACCCAATTGTGCTTATGCTAGACGACTCGTCTCAAACTTTTGTTACATCTCATCCTTGCCTTATTTTTGGTTCTTCTTATTTTTAATTTTTCTTGTTTCTGGTTCTTCTTGTTTCTGATTCTTCTTATTTCTGATTCTTCTTTCTTTTGATTCCTCTTGTTTCTGATTCTTCTTACTTCTGATTCTTCTTACTTTTGATTCTTCTTGTTTCTGATTCCTCTTGTTCCTGATTCCTCTTGTTCCTGATTCCTCTTGTTCCTGATTCCTCTTGTTCCTGATTCCTCTTGTTTCTGATTCCTCTTGTTTCTGATTCCTCTTGTTTCTGATTCCTCTTGTTTCTGATTCCTCTTGTTTCTGATTCTTCTTATTTCTAATTCTTCTTGTTTCTAATTCCACTCACCTCTCCCCATTCATGTCTCTGACTTTTCTTATTCATTTGCACAAAACCTGCTTAATGTGCAAATGCCTATCATTTGCTAAATATGGACACTGTTAGATGGCAAAACAGAGTGTGCAAGACAAAAAACTGTTTGCACAACAAAATATGAATTGAGCAGGTGTCGAGCAGATGCCGACCAAATTGACCACATTCATTTATTGGCCACATTCATCTCAGTCTGCTTCCCTAACATCGAGTTGCTGATTTACGACAAAGCTTGCGGCACAGATCAGTCACTAAAATCCGCCGAAGACAAGGCAAACTTCTTACGGCCATGAACCAGGCAAAACAGGTCCAGCACTGCCCACAATAAATTAAGCACCAGAGATGCAAAAAATAAATTGGCAAATAAATTATCAGCCGCAAATTCAGCGCCTAAAGCATCTTCTCGCTCGACTTGAAAACTTTAAGCCCAAATTATTTGGCTTGTATTTATTTCTACTTAATTTCATTGTTTTGTCCATTCTCGCCTTCTCCCACTTTCTTAAATGTATTTTAATTCCGCACTGCAATTGCGCTTTGATTTTAGCCGGCCAGCAATTGGCCAGCATTTTGCTGATGGTCTCTTTGTTCCGACGCTGGTGTCGACTTCAATCCCCTTAAACCTTGATGGTTATTTTTCCAATAAAAATACACTTTCTCAACGCAAAGACAAAAATGAAAACAAAATAAAGACAAAAATTAAGATGAGTGTAAAAAAAACAAAATCAATAAAGGAGAAAACAATAAATTTTTTCAAAATAGTTACATTTCAATAAATCCAGATGCAATGGAAAATATTTGGGCCTGAAATTAAGCGCTTTGAAAAGCACTTGGTTTAATGTTGTGAACTGCAAATGAACCACACTTACGGCAATCGGTTTTGCCATCTTCCATTGCTTTAAGTGCCATTGCCATATCCTTATTGAAATTGGCCGATTAATCAAACGCTATCATCAATATTGTCCATCAATCGAGTCTTTTATAAATTTTCTTTATCTTTTTCAATTTTTCATCCTCTTTGCAATTTTTTGCTGGATTCTTTATTGGTTTGGTGGCCGACTCGTTTTCATGACGTTACTCTATTAAAATAAGCGTTTATTGAACATTGCAGAAGCGTACACAAAATAGGACTTTCTTAACTGTTTCAAGTTAGAATAATCTGAAACATTTATAAACAGGCTTGACATTGAAAATCATTGTGAAGGAGTTAACATAAGAACAAGAAATTGTAGACAAACACTTGCTCTTGCAAGAGATAAATGGTTTTTTATAGTTGCCAAAAGCAACTTTTGCCGTTTTCGTTACCGATGCGTGTTTCCGGTAAAATTTGCGGTAAAAAGGCGTTTTCTTAAAGAAATGACCTTGTCAACTGTTTAAGTTAGCGGCGATTTCTTTGTGCCCCGTTAATCTGCGTGAAACGACGCATCATTGAGCAAAAACGTCCAGAAACACTATCAAAGCGTCTTAACACAACGGTAAGCCGGTACATTGAAAAGCATTAAGCTTGCAGCGTTGTTTTGTAAGTGATTCTGTTCTCTGTGGATGATTAACCAGTCGATCTTTGCAGCTGATCAGTCAGCCGATTCGGCAATGGATCCAACAAGTCCAGCATTTGGTCAATGTTGGGCCAGAATCGGATTGAACCATGCTTAAAACGTATCTAGCTGACAGTTGAATAGCGCTTGTTTTAAAAGAAGGTACAATCTTAAAGACCAAATAGTTTTGGCAGCGTATGTTTGATTTGTTTTCAATAAAAGTATTACATTCAATTAGTTCAATGTGAACGCATTCACTGATACTCGTATCATAATAAAGGTCTGTTTCCTGTAGGCAATTCGCGAGCAATAAAATAATCACATAACTGGTGCAATGAAGCCAGCAACGCGGCCTGAACATTGAATAAAGCGAAAGAAGCTAAAATTAATGAGAAGTTTAAAAGCTAGAACAGGGCTGGGCGCACAATAACTAATAATAAATAAATAATAAGTAGACCAATCTGTTGCTTTGGACTTGTCCGTCCTAAGCGACAAGTGCAATGTCGAAAGCTTGCAAACCGTTCAATTGAAAAGCCGGCCAGTAGTCGATTAATCGGCACTTAGCAGCTGATTAATTCTCAATTAAATGAACGCACTTAATCGCACAACTCAGTTACAACGAGTTTGGCCAGGTGAATAACGAGAGGCTAGGCCTGTTTCAAAGTACCGAAATACTCACTCGAACTTGTCGAAAAGTTCTAACTTAGACCTCAGTCCACACAATGGGCTTGTCCTGATTTGAATCGGTAGCCGCTTGTTTACACTAAGCCAATTTCGCCTGAGTGAGTCGATGAACGCATAAAAAAGCAATGAGTTTGCAATTAAACGACGAATTGCTAGTGGGGTGCACTTGCATTGGTAAGCCAGCCATGCAAACGCCTGCAACGCGCCTTAATTCGGCCGGTGGTTGCTGGATTAGCTGTCATAATTCAGAATTAGTTATTGCCGGCTTGTCTTTCTGCCGGTAGTGGCCGATCACCATCAACAGCCACCAGCCAGAACAATTGATCTTACTGTTCTAAACTTGTTCTTACTTGATTGCTCTTGTTCTCCCTTTGTAAACAAGACCTCGAATATGACAATTTGTGGTTAATTTGCCAAACTTGTTTACACAGTTATTATTTATATTACCAGATGTGCAAATCGCTTTTTAAACGGAAATACAGCGTCGAATATGACAAATATTCAAATTTTTTATATTCACACACATCGTGTCAGTTGTTCGGGCAATAAAGGTTTTTCCGTCAATAGATCATGTTTTAGACTTGGATTATGCCTTTCAGATACATATTCCATTCAGCTGTGTCTACCATGTTCGACATTAATATTGGTACTTTATTTAAGTCATTATGGTGTGGATGCGACAAACGCTTTTTTCAACCACGCTTTCAGTTGACGTTTTCGGTCAAATATTGCTATACAATAATAATTTAAATAGATTAAATCATTTTCAAGCCTCGACCAGGTACCGTCCAGACACTGGTTAGGCGTCAAGCTTGTCACCGGACTAGATAGTAACTTAAATATCAAGCTACACATCAGGTTAGATGTAAATTTAGACATCAGGTTACACATTAGGTTACAAATCAAGTTACACATCAGGCTAAACATCAGGTTAGACATCAGACTAAACAGCAGGTCAGACATCAGGTTAAACATCAAGTTAAACATTAGACTAAACATCAAGTTAAACATCAAACTAAACACCAAGTTAAACACTGGTTTGGACAAAAATTCAGTCACCAACCTTAACACTAGTTTTTTAGTACCATCAATTTCAATTCTAGTTTACACATCCATTTTGATTTTCATTGCACGTCAATTCAATGACTATTTCTAATAAAATACGTTTTTTCTTAGCTCAAGCAAGCCATCGACCACCTACACAATTCAGCCTTTTCAGTAGCCATGCAATCATATGGCACACTTCTTTAATCATCTAGTTCAATAGGTCAATAGCACATTTATGTCATTGATCATTTCGTCAACCTTGTACAATCGGTCAGTGCTCGAAAAATACATTTTACAAATAATAGATCCACATAAGGTTTTCAATCGACTAGACAATCTATACAATAAGTCAACAAAAAAACATGTTTTAAGCCATGTGTCGATTTTGCTTTGTTCAAAATAATCAACTCAATTAAATACACAATTGCAATTAACCAATTTTCCCGCGCAACTTTGACCCAATGTATTTCTTCATCTCTGTAAAGCGCCAATCCAAAATTCTAAGGGTAACTTTGCAGATTAAAATGCTACAAAAGACGATATTTATGAGGATTGACCATTCGCCTTTGCAATAGTCAATACAATCAGTAATGTCCTAACCATGAGTTATTAACATATTCTCAATAAACTCTCTTGAACAAGTTAGCCAATAGTTTACAAAATGACTTTTTCTCAACATTCAACCTAAACTATTTCAACCTATGTACGAACCTATCTAAAAGAACAAATCGGTCAGTATTGCAAACGATCAAAACGTGTGCATATTGATGACCTTAACCTAGAGTACAAGGCAACAAGGTCATTTAAAGACAGACTTGCGCCGTCATTCTGATTTACTCGACTACATTGATGCTTTTTCAAAGGACGATGTCGAATTGCAATTAAGCACACAATTATGAAACTACCGCCTTCGCCTAACCATATTCCACAAACCAGAACCAACACATCCGACCAAAAAATGGCCTTATCATAACTAATTTCTAGCCATATTCTAACTATTCTCCAATCACATTATCAAGGGTAATTCGTAGCTTTACGCCCAGTTTTGATTGTCCACATTTAGCCCACTTCAATATACTCTTCTGCTTTTTAATTGAACTGAAGCAAATGACCGGAATGTCCTTCAGTGATGGCAAATCAAGCGTTTCCTATTATGTTTTATAAATGTTTGATTGTTTGATTATATTTTTTTTCCAACAACATTAACTAAAAAACAGGCAAATATGTTTGTATAGAAAATGTATGATTTGAATGAAATAGCCTATACTTAATTCCTATTATAAACTATACATATCGATTGACTTTTTTCTTATCTACTAATCAAAATTCAATTACTAAAAGCAACTAGATTTTTAATTAAACTAAAACTATGTAATATGAAAAAAATGCATCATAATTGAATTGTATGCTTGAATGATTAACTAGAAAAATTAAATTAAAAAATATATATGCAAAAATAATGTTTTTGATTAATAATTAAGCACAAAAATCAATATAATGTGTTGATTTAGAAAAAAATGCAATTTAAAAGAAGATAATTACGAAAATGTTTCTCATTGATCAATGATGAAAAGCGTGCATGATAGCAAGCCACTAAGCATAAGTGAAAACAAATGAAAGAAAAATGAAAATAAAGAAAAAAAATTAGATGCAAAAAGATCTGCAATAATCATTAATTTAGATCATGATAGAACTCTCATAAATTGTACATCAACTGTGATTTAATAGTAATTTAACAGTGATTTAACAGTGATTTAAGAAGTGAACAGCAAAAACCAACTTTTACCAAGTTTTGCCAACCAGGGTTCTTTGATTTACATTCAATCAAAGTTTTGATTTAAAGTGCAACTGCCCCGATTGGTGGCCATTACTGTATTCAATCATCTGGTGACAAGATTTATCTTCTTTAGAACAGACACCAATGTAACAAGCGGTTCATGATCAGTTTTCTACTGCTTTTAGCTCGGCATCTTTTCTAAGTTCGATGGACACTTGCTTGAAATCCTCCTCAATGTTTTTTAATGAATTTTGATCCACCATCTGGCCAGGTATTAGCTAGTGATATTTTGATTGGTTAAAACTGGATAAAAACTATTAAAACATGGACAAAAACTCATTTTTTCTTATATAAGCCAACTGTTGCTTGTAATCATAACCACAATTTGAATCATTTGCTCTAATTGGTAGTCTTTGTTCAAAAGCAAATATAATCAGTTCAATGAATATTTAAAAAAAAACTTTTTAATGATGTAAATGCTGGGTAATAATCATAATTTATATTCAATTTTTTAATAATGCAATCGTCAGTCTAGTTATAAAAATTGCGACAAAAAAAAAGCTAAAAACAATTGAAGTAATGTCACACATGAATAAGCATCTTTGATTTTTCAAGTATAAATAACAAATGACAAATTAAATAATAAAAGTTTAGAAAAATTCCAATAAAATTTTACACGATCGATACAAATTGCAAACACAAGTTGAGATCACAATTGTGTGCAATACAGTTTGATTGTGTTAAAACAATTAATCATGATTAAACGCGTATTAAAAAAATGATAGCAATCAAAATTTTGCCTGTTTTTTTTAAAATGATTGAATATAAGCAATTTTTACAAGTGCTTATTTCGGGGGCGAAAAACAAGTGTAAAACTTGGACCAACTGGATTATCTTGTTATATTTCTTGTTTATCGCTGATACAAAGGTCAAGATAAGAACATTTTTTGCTCATCGGACAAAACCAGCTTTTTATATGTCAAGTGCTGACTGAACTTGATCTTTTTTTGTATAATTCCTCACTTAATCTTTACGGTACTAATAGGCAATTGAAATGTCACCTTGTTTGGAAATATTTCAAAATTTGAAAAATTTTTAAGAACTATTTTAAAAAAAACTTTTTAAAAAATTTTAAAAAAACTAAAAAATTAAAAATCTTTAATAAAATGCAATCATCAAATGCAGCAATTGTTGATTGAACAAATGATTGCAATCAAAGCAACATTACAATTGTCTCATTAATCGCAATTAATCAAACCTGAACACGCTCATGAACTCAGCTGTTCTGTCTGTGTGATATTGTATATTTGTTTTTTATTTCACTTTATTTCTATCTTGTTTGCTTGTTTTACTTATTTAATTTTTTATTTCTTTTTATTTTGTTTAATTTATTTTTCCAGCTTATGGTTTGCAGCTTTTTGTGATTTTGAAAATAAAAAAATTAGTATTTTCAGCCGTTCTGATTATTAAGATGGTTTCTTCCCTCATTTGTTTTTTGCTCATGATCTTTTTCTTGATCTTGGTTTTGTTTTGTTTGCATGCCGTTTTTCGCCTGCCTGGTTTTGAATATATGCCTGTTTTATATTATAAGTTTATTATTGTGATTTTTCTCATTAAAATTTGCTCTTTTCCTTTTTTTTTCTTATATTATCTTCCTCTCTTTCTATCTTCCATTTTTCAGTCATCTTTCACTCTTCCTTTCTTCTTATTTTTTTTTCTTTTTATTTTTCATTCTATTTTTCACATTTGGTTTTCTTAAGTCCCCTACCGCCCCTTTTCTCTTCTCTATCTGTTGTCTCACTAATTTTAAACTTTTAATTTTAAGCGTAATTTTTTTATTGCTTTGTGTTCAGACTTGTGCTTACATTTAATCAAAGTTAATTGCTCATTTTTCGTTTTTTCTTCAATTTTTTTTACATTTTAGTTAAGTTCTTTAAACTTTGAAAATTTCTTCATATTTAGAATTGCATTAGTTGATTTTATATAATTTTTATATTGTTTAATTATGATTTGTTTTATTGCACCCTTTTCAAAAAAAATCATTATTATCACTTTCTAATTTTTAAAAATTATTTTTTAATTCCATATTTTTTAAATAAATCTTAAAATGCAGTTAAATTTTTTTTTTTAAAACCATACAGATCAAACAATTCAATTGAAGTTAATGCAAAATTATTGTTAACTTATTTAAGATGAGAATGATTTATTTAAAAGATGAAATAAATGAAAATAAAAAAATGCAAGATTAGATCAGATGGTTTGTGTGTGGCCACAGGTGACTTATTACATACAGACACAGTTGAACACCTAAACAGCTGTTTTGACACTCTTTGACCACACTGACTGCATGCTGATTGGTCTCAAAAGCCGACCGTCTGCCAGCTGCAATTCTGATCTGGTTGTATCAAACTATTTCTTTACCTAGATCTGTCTTCAGATGCTTTGAAACAGATTTTGCTAATGCTGTTCATTAGTCCAAGTTTAGCAATAATAAAGCTTTTCTCAGGCTAAACTGATTATGTTCATCAACTGCAAATGCGAGTAAGGCCAAGACCGCACACTTATCGTCAAAGCATGCTCAACTCTGATTCAGATGAGATGCTTGGTTGAAGTTAGTTGAAGTTATCTTGTCATTTTCATTGTTCTGTTTTATAACTTTACTTAACTAGTTTTGTTTTAAGTTGTCTTGTCTTTGTAGTGGTTTTGTTTTATTTTTATTTATTATGCCTTTTATCACTCGAAAATAAATTGTGTGCCCTATTGCTCTGAGTTGTTTTGACATGTTACGCTGCAATACACTTGAATTAAAGTATGTATACATATTGATAACATGTTTACGTTCTTATATTTATTTTGTACAAATTCAAACAGAAAATCAAGTAACAATCGATTTAAACGACAATAATAAATTACTCCGAATATTGAACTAATTCTGATTGTGTAGAAAATTAAAAACTTCAACATTTAATCACCCTCAATTAATTTACTAAATAATGTTTAAAAAACTTACAATAAGCGATTGATTTTTAAAATACATCACAATTGTAAATACTCAACAACCCATCGATATTAATCGCAATATTTTTATCCGAATTCTTTTTGACAACCTGAAAAAGCAATTTTGGAGGCGTCATCGGCTGACGACGACAAGGTGAAAGGGTTGCACTGTTAATCATTGAACTGAAGAAAAAAAATTAATAAGAAGAATAATTAAATGAAAACTAAAATCAAAGCTTAGCACGTCCGACATGACACAGAAGGTGACCTGGCTTTGATTGACTAACATTATTTATGACCGATGTAGGCCATTTTTTGACTATTCCGACCCGTGGAGTTGGCTATGCAGGTAAGGCTTTAGCAATGGCATTACAGAGGTAAAAAGAAAAATGAGAACTGCGTGCCAAACTTGCTGTTCATTAGGTCCGCTTTCCTGCTCTTTTTGGCCGCCCTTTGCTACTATGGTCATTTTGCACCAGCTTTGCCCCTCGCATCTAGCCACATGCATAGCATCCAAAAATAACTTTCTTATTTCTAACTATTTTTTGTTATTTCCACTATTTTCATTATTTTCCACTTTTCCAATATTTTCTAATATTTTCTTATTTTAAAGCGAAAAAATAAATAAAAATTATTGGTCTAATAGAAAACGATTTAAACAAGGAATTCAAGACGCATGCGGCGAGAAATAAGACGCGCTATTCAAAGCAAATATTAACAGGCAAATAGCATTACTCTGCTATTTCGTCTATTTTTGGCTTTTGGCAAATCAATCCCGTGACATTTGGCCGCACTAGTTTAGTCTGAATTGGCAAAATCATCTAGAACAGACTTGGAAAACAGAAATCAATGCTCATCTAGAGAAAAGTGTTAAGAAACTATTAAAGATACTGCTAAATAAGCAACAGCTGCTAGCCAAATCAAACCAGACGTTTAACCTATATTGGGCGGCGTTCTGGATATTAAATATGTATTTCATAAAGCGCATTCGCCAGCCTATAGTTTTGCTTAAGCCTATACTAGCAAAGCTTGTTTAATCTTGTTTGCAAATCGATCTTGGCCCAGAACTCACTTATATTTAGGCCGTTTGTCCTGTCTAAGCAGACAAGAACACAGAAATTAGTTGTGATGATAGAAAGTGTTGTAGCAAAATGTTTTATAAAGAATAAGCAAAGAAATATTGCAAATGCAATTTCACACTTACTAATCCGTCAACAGCATCTCGAGAAAAACTGATGAGCTGAGCCCGTCTGTAAAGGAACCAACATCAAACTATTTAATTTTAAGAAAGCTTTAAGCTAGCACTTGAAACAATGATTGGAGTCCAGCGAAACGGGTCGGACGCCACAACAGTTTTCACTAACAAAAAGGCGCCAATGGCTTCAAACTGCGAAATAATAAAAAAAACCAAATAAGTTTAAATAATAAAATAAAAAATCCAAAATAAATAAATATATTGAAAATTTCACTGTTTTCACAGACATGTTTTAAACTGCTCTTTGCACTTTAAAAATTAATGCAAAAAATGGACCAAAATGCGAAATAAAGTTTACGAAGGCAAATATATATTAAATAAAATGCAAAATTAAACAAAACAGAGGAGAAGGGAAGAAATGAAGCACAATCAATGCATATTGCAATTTGAAACTAAACTCATATTTAATTGATATTTTTTGTTTTAAGATTTATAGCTTAACTTTTATCACAGTTATTAAGTGCAAAATATAATAAACAAACGCAGAGTTCAAAATAGGGCACTTTGTTGAACAATATATGCATTTGTATATGCCGCACATATATGCATATGATTATATATCCATATTATATATTAAAATTTATTTGCAAGATTGCTAAGCTATTGCATCTTGGTCAAATGCATTAGTTTCACACATTATGCAAATAAATTCAAATTATGTTTCACATGTTTTACTTGAACATGTTGCAGCCAGAATTTAGTGTTTATTGTGGCTGTTAGTCAAGCTGATGCTCGGACAGGTGTAGCAAAGAGCCGGATGTACTTCTTTTGTCTAAAACTTGCTGGTTAATCTTACTGGTTGCTGGCCAAAACCTGTCAGTACAAAAATAAGAAGCCAATCAGAGTTAATAAGAATCTAATAAGGGCTTAACAAGAAAATAATAAGAAAATAATAGGAAAATAATAAGAAAATAATAAGATAATAATAAGAATGTAATAATAGAAAGAAAGAAATTAGCAGCAAATACGGCAAACAAGCAAAATAATAGAAAATGAGAAAATAATAAGATAATAATAACACATCTAAAAAAGGTTAAATTTAAGAAACAATAATAAGAAGCAATAATGAAAAGACAATACATGGTAGGATCTAGTTCACTCGCGACCTGTAGCCGTGATGAATCGACAATTGAAATAAAGGCAGCATGGTTGGTCTGATCTATGGCCTTCAATCGGCCTGCAGCAACCCTTTGCCAATAGATCAAATTAGGTCTACAAGCTTGAACGAAATGTCGCAAACAAACCATTGCACATTAACATGTAAATGTTGATACATTTTCTATGTTTGACACAATGCGACTAACCTACACAATATTCCAAAGGCTTGAGTAGACAAAAACAAACTCAAAAATGAGGGCTGACGAAAAATAAATAAGAAAAGTAAAAAATAAACTAGCAAAAAGTTGCATGTAGAACGGTGGTATAAAAAAATATATTGGAAAAGATGAAAAGAACAAGAACTGTGTGTACGAATGTATAAATAAAATTCGACACTCGATAAAGAACTATGTAATATAGTTGATGTATGGCTCTGATGGGGTTGAAGGCTTAAAGTAAAGCCAGCTTGGAGATATTTTATCATTGGGCAAACAAAATTGGCCTGGCAAATAAATAAGAAATACGTATGAATCAACTTCTGTCACAAGACGCATTAACTTAAAAATGCGAATTATTGATTAGCGCTTTTGATTAGAACCAGTGGCCGGAAACTCGACTTTGTAAAATGGGCAAATAAACGTATCAGACTATGAATGACTTGAGACCACAACCAGTGTTCACCGTTTAGAACGCCATATTTATTTTTAGCTTATTTTTATTTGTATCTTCTTATTTTTAACAGCTTGCTACGGCAAACAAACATTACAAATTATCACCTGTTTTACCTCAATTGTGGTCACAATTGTCCAACTTCTTAGCTTATAATCACTGTTTAAGTGGATCACGTCTCACTGTGTGTGTCCAAACCATTTATCTTTGATTTTATTTTTTATTCATTTTTTTTTAAGCACTTTTGCCAAATGCAAATATAATCACAAAAAGTATCCGACAAAACAACTTTGAAAAATTAAATATGATGATTGCTTGTTTGTCTTTTATCTGAAAGATTTATCTAAGAAATCTGAGAAAAATCGTATTTTGACAAGTTGCTTTTGAAATAATTCAGGAGAAATTCATTTTTGGAGTTGATCTTCAAGAGACACTATTTGGCTTTTAGCTATTCTACCAAAAAATGTGATTAAGTCTATCAGACCATAGATTTAAATTTGATGCTAGGTTTATGTCTATGTTTCATGTTCTTTTAGTTTATTCCGAAAATAAGTCAGAGTCTTTAGATACGGACCTAGCCCATCTTTAATTTAAAGTGAGCAAAAGATAAGTGCGACAAACACTGCATGTGGCTTTTGTACATGCTCTTTGCAGGCTATTTTGCTACATTTTACACCCGGATCACTAAAGTACGACACCTTGGCACCTGCAGTCACTTTTTGGTCAACTTTACCAATAGATGCTTTTAAAAAGAGAAAATAAAAAAAGTAAAATGATGCAAATCTTATTAGTGCTGTTTTAAATTTAATTTAAATTTAGTTTTAATTAATTTTTTTTTAAATTTATAGCACACCTCGTTCATTGTTATGATTTCGATAAGTTGAAAAAGACAGGTCCAGATTAGACTAAAGTTTAAATTTGGTTTGGCCACACGCATTATGGCCTTAAAATTTTATACAAAGCTATCTCTAAATTTAAACTAAAAATAGCAATACTGTTAATGCTCACTCTTTCATTGATTGTATCAGTTTATCATATATTTGCATTGATTTTTTTTATGTTAGCAACAAATCGATTTAACTAATTCTAATATTTTACAATTACATTTTGGCAAGAATTATAATTATTATTATTTTTAAATTTCAAATACTAATAAAATTGAATAAAAATATTAAAACAATTATTAGATTAATTCAATTTGAATGTAAAATAAATTTAGTCTATTTGGCGCAGTAAAAAGTGACAGCTGCTATAAAAACATTAATAGGCGAGGCCAACGTTGAAGCAAATTTTGTATACAGGCCAGGTTATTAAAATCATATTTTTGCGCCTATATCTTGTTTATTATAGAAAAATTGATTTTAAAGATGAAAGCGAAGCAATTAAACAACTTAAAACTTTCTAAAATTGAAATCTAGTTGAGTTAAACTACAAACATTTCTTATTTAAAGTAAATAGATGCATTTAATTATTTAGCACAAATGTTTAGGCAAATAGTTGCCAGAGAATCTAGTCAATCTTTAAAAATGTTAAAAAGTAAAAACTGAATTTCAGAGCTTAAGTTTTGTTATTAGATTTGTTCAATGTTTTAGTGGACACGAGTAGACCTTGATTTTGAGAAAGCTTTTTATTACCTATTTATTAAAAGTGTGAATGTTTGTTTTTTGCACTTGTTTTTTTTTAGCGTGAATCTACAAGAAAATCGAAAACTAGACAAAATAAACAGGAAGAGAAATAAAAAGACAAGTAAGAAAGATGAAAAACATGGGGTGAATCATTAGCAATCGTACATAAAATAATAAAATAAAAGCAAAAATTGGAAATGACTTGTCTGTATTAAAGAGAAATGAAAAGCAAGCTACAAATGAGCCAAGCAAGAGCAATTTTAGCTCAAATAATGAAAATTAAAAATGAAAACATAAATGGGCAAAGAAGATGGAGAAAGAAAATGGAATGAGAAAGCAGCAAATGAAAAATATGCGAAGAAATGTGAAAAGACATGCTTAATCCGAAATCATTTTTCTCTTATTCGCTAATGCACTTGATATTAATTAAAAGGCAAAAGTGCATTCTAAACTGGCCAATGGCAAAAACAGCTAAAGTAACAGATCCAACAGGTACAACAGATGCAGTAGATCCAGCAGATCCAGTAGACAGACCATTCTCGGTTTGATTTATTGAAAACAATCTTCTATACTCTTCTTACACGCTGGCTGCCGATCATGTGTATTGTGCTTAACTAAAAGGGCAGCCGACTTTTGTCAGTTGGTTTCTGTCAGTGGATGGTGTCAGTCGGGGTGTAAGTCGATGGTCTTAGCCGTTGGTGTCAGTCAGACCCTTTTAACCAACCCTACCAGCATCTACTACTAGTCACTACTAGTGAATACTAGCCCTTCAAAGCCATCCCTTTTTATTCGGCCCCTATCAACGATTCTTTACTAGTTCTAATAAATAGCCCCACCAAAAGCCCCACAAAGAATCTTACCAATAGCCACACCAACTGCCACAGTGAACAGCTACACTAGTCAGCCCTACCATTCAGCCCCATCAACCAGCCTTACCAACCGGCCCTACTAGCCAGCCCTGTCCACCACCAGGTAATAGGCACCGACAAGCATTTAATCGAAGAAGGTAGATTGTAAACAATCACTAAACATGTATTCTCTAATGTATTCCTATTAATCTACCTGTCTTTAAACTTTGCAATATTAAAATTGACATTTTGCATTCGACTTCGTCATTAAGCTTAATCCACGATATAAACTATTTTCTTGATTAAACCACCTTTCACTAGTGGTCAGATCAAGTGCAACTAAATTCATCTTCTTCAAGACGATTGGCTTTTGCACAGCTGCAATTCGACCTGTAAACGCCCCCGGCTTATCCTAACCAGTGTTTATCATTCTTATATGATATCGCAGGCAATGTGTCTGTTATTCGAGCCCATTGAAAGCGTAAAATCAAACAATCATCTTAAATGCTATCTTAAAATTTTCCATGTTAACTTGTTTTTTACTTAATTTTCATTTTCGCTCATTTTATTTTATTTTTTACTTCATTATGCCGTCTTTTCAGCATACACCAGACAACATGCAGAGATGCGACTACAGTGTGTGGCCAGTTAATACTGAGCAAAAAATGCTTAATTCTAAACTTTTCTATATTATAGAAAATCAAGTGATTTATAATAATTTATTAATTATGAATGGCCAACGTTCCAATCATTGTGCAGTTTGCAGCTCGGTTTATTGTTGCTAAGCTACTTCATTTGCCAAATACAGACAGCCAATCATCAAGCATGTAAATCATTCACCAACTAAATCTTAATTAAATCGTGTTATAAGACAAGCGTCCGAGGGCATCATTGCAGATTTAAAAATTCAGCTCAAGCAATGAGAAAAATGTTTTAAAAAAAGAAAATCATGATTTATAAAGTAAAAGAGAAAAATAAAAGAAATAATTTTCATCTTTAAATACATTCTTTTAAACACACAATTAATTGCACTTTTCCACTGCCATTTGTTTGATTCTGTTTTAGATGTGGTAAAAAATGAAAACTACTATATTTAAAATAAAAGATGAAGATGAACAGTAAAAGAAAAAAAGTAAAAGATCAGAGACAAATACATTTACCAGTGATATGGCAAGTTGTTGGATGTTTGGCTTTCTTTAGAACAAACAAAAAATATTGAAACTTTTAAGTTAAAGCTATATAAAAAATTAAAGTACTCAAAATTAAGTTTAATCAACTGCGGCAAAGATTAGTTTTAATTGTAATAAAATCAATCCGGTTTGCAATTGATTTAGTTTTACAATAAATTTGTGGTCATAAATTGTTGGCACGATCAAATCATATTATCATAACTGTTTACAGCGTGTAAAATGCATGAGATTGATCAAATTGAACATAAGATCGACTTTCTTGAAACGGGTTTGCAATGAAAGTAACCCGTATTAAAAAAAGTTTAATTTGATTTTGAGTACAATTCACGAACAAACAACATACAAAACATGCAATGATTCAGGTGATAAGCTAGATGATGAATTACTGCAGTTTTAAGATGGCAATTTAAGAAAGTTTGATACTATTGCTTTTTTGTACTTTAATTTTATGAAAAAGTTTTAGGAATGTTGAAAACTTTTTGAACATAGATGCTGCCCAATTTTGCATTGATCCATTGATCTTTTAGTGATAAACTGTAAACAGCTGTCTTTTGTTTGTATTAGCCATAAGTAGTTGGTTCTATTTTTGGTTAAAATCAAAAAGTAAATTGCTCAATCCTTTTTTCTTGTTCAGGTGTCTTATCTTGTTAAAATTGATCAAACAAGCGGAACCTGTTTCTGTACTATACTTTTGACATTTTAACTATTTTAAATTAGTTACATTTGATTGGCTGAAAAAGGCAAAAATAAAAAACATGTTGGTCCAACATTGAAAAATGTATTGTAGATGTAATTCAAAATGAAAAAAGTCAAGTACTAAAGAGCCTATGGAGCGAGACAGAAATCAGGGGTAAAGATGAAAAAATAGGAAAAAATAGAATAAAAAAACAGGGAAAAAAATAAGATACAAAAAAAGAAAGAAGTTCATTTGAAAGAATTGCATTTCACTTGCAAGTCACAACGATAAGATAAAATGGTGAAAAGTTAAAATACATTGAAAAGCTTTTGAAAAGCTCATGCCAAATGCTTGTAAAATGTCTGCAAATCAGTCATAAGACATTTGTCTAAGAAAAAAAATGCAAACATGGATATAGCCAATATTTCAATTGTATTCATAAGTTGAATGTGTTTAATAAAGGCTACTATATATTTCAAATAAATAGTTACGGCGGACATGCGGGTCCACAAAAGATTGTAAAAAGCTAATTCAGTTTTTGAAGAAAAATAGGTTAGGATGAAAAGGGAAGCAAAAAAGACGAAATAAATATTAAAAAAAATAAGAAGAAAAGAAAATAAGAAGATAAAAAAAGAGAGGAAAAAATAAGGAGAAAAGAAGAAAAAAGAAAATAAAAGAAGAGAAAGAAAGGAAAAGACTAGAATAACTAATGGAAATTTTGGTTTTAAAACTAGAAAAATTTAAAAATAAAAGCAACCCTAAAAAATGTCTAATACCTGAAAAAAAAACTCGTTAAAAAACTTTTTTGATATCATTTACAAAAGCACACGATTGCGGACTTGAATTGACCTTTCACAGATGAATAGTTAAGACAATATTGATAACGGAAAACTTGTGGCTGGTTTTTGATTGTTCATGTCGGCTAAAATCTAGAACAAGTTACAATAGGCTTTAAAAAGTATTTATTGTTTAACTTTTTTTTAGCCAATAAAAAGCACTATTAAATCATAAAAAAACTTGAATCATAATTAATAAAAGTTGGAAAAGAAGTCTATATGTTTTATACTTTTGTTAAACATTGAAAAACAAGTGACTATTGAGCAAACATTCAACTTAAAAACATTTAAGTATGAAATAATATAAACACAAAAAAAAGCAAACAATTTGAACAAAACAGAAAACAGGTAAGTGCAGTAAATATTAAAATCATAATTCATAAGCAACAAGCGGTGAAATGGGCACGCTTTGATTGAACAAAACATAAAAAATGACTTTTTGAAAGGCAATTTGTCAAAAGGCAAAATATTATTAAGTTATTAGTAGTCATAATTGAGGCTCAACTAAAACGCGTTTGGTGCCCGTTTGGGACGTACTTGAAGAGAACTAGCTAAAGTTAAGTGGCGTTAAGTGGTTTGAATGTGTGTTTTGAGCATCTTCAATAACCTGTCAGAAGCACACCTTGACATTGGTCGGCAATAATTCATATTCAACAGTGTCAGCACTTATTTAGCCCCCACACCAGAAGTATTTTAGAATCATAAATCATAAGAAACGCTCTTAAGCAAACATGGAGCTCATTTCACGCTTGCTGCGTCCATTCGCTTTGTCCTTTAACTTATGCCTTTAGCTTTGTTGATCCTGCTGTTTCTAACCATGTGCTGGCCTATCACTTTGGTTCGTGTTCAAAACAAACAAGAATATAGCCTTGAATTTCTTACGAGCGAATTTATAAAATTCCCATTCTTAAGTCTAAGTAAAGAGTTGCAACTATTGTAAGCTACAAACGGTTCACGGCTGGATGTCCTTAAAGTTAGATGATGGTCAGCACTGGAGTCTTTTGCAGCTTTAATCAGCTGTTGTCGTATCTGGACAGAACCAATGGTCGTAATAAATTTTAAGTTTTTAAGGATGGAAATTGACTACAAGTAGACCTGCCTGTGACATAGACCTGTTTTAGAAAGGCGTGGCTCAATCTAATGACTAAATTTATTTTGACTTATTTCAGACACATCGACTTGGCAGGAGATGAAAAAAGTGGGTTGAGTTGCAATTTCATATTGAGCTGTTTATTTAAATTTTGCTTTCAATTAATACATATTTAAAGATAAGAGTAGCATACTTAAGAAAGACATCATCTAGATAAAGCGAAAATACTATAGAATTTATTATTATATTGAATCTAATGCGCTTGTTGCGCTACAAACCACAGGTTATATAAAATAAATGACTTTTGCTTGCTAAATTTTTTACCAGATCTGTTCTTCTCTACAAAAACAATGTAAATAATAAAAACGATGCAGATTTTCTTTGCAAAGTTAATTACTGTCTTTGAAATTGTCAAATGCTCACGTTCAATGAAATTTAATTAATCTTTGAATCGATTATACCTTTTTAATATAAATTAAGTTTAATAAACGACTCTTAAATACAGAGGTTACACTTGCAAGAATTAGTTAAAAGTTTTGAAAATGTTTTAAAAAAAATGGTTGGAAAGAATATAAAATAATAAAAAAAATAGCAAAAGCTGATGTTTTTGTGAACATACTGACTATAATATTCAATTGCAAAAATAGGTTATTTATGATTCGACCAATTTCACATGGATTTTGTTCACAGGTCAAGAAAGATTGTGCAAGTTCCGATTAACACGCCTTCTTTAGTTTGAATTAAAGCAGACGAATCTAAGGCCAGATTGGCCTTGCTTGATTTAAGCCAGTTGCTTTAAACTGACCTAAACCTGGTTTTTACTGAAGCCAATAAAAAATAAATAAAAAACTATATGGACAGAGAAAGGCTGCGAAAAAGCTTTGTTCGACCTCTACAGCACCTTGGTAAACAAATTTTTAGTTTCGAACACTGAAATTAGACATTTGAATGTGGCATGGATCTGTGGCTATGGATTTGTATGTGCGAACAGCATTTAATGACGAAAAAACACATGCGCACATTCAAACATGAATTGGTTTAAAGTAAAAAAGTAAGAGAAAACAAAATTGAAGAAATAAGATATGAGGGAAAAAAATGAAGATATCAAAGTGAGAGTATAAAAACGAAATAAAGATGAAGGAATATGAAACAATATGAACAAAATAGAAAAAGTAAAATAAAGAAATGAAATAAGAATCAAAATGAGGAAATAAAATAAAACAACGAAATAAAGCAATGAAATAAAGGAACAAAATATGGAAGAAAAAAGAAATGAAGAAAAGGAAGAGAAAGCCAATTATTCACAGATTGCCCTGTGTTTCTGAATAAATCTGGCCGATTGGTCAAAGCCTTGCTTGGAATGTTCAAGCAACTGGTCAACTTTAATTTATGGCCAACAGGCGATGGTCTGGCTATTGGCCATCGACAATGTCCAGGCTAGATTGGACCAGACCAAAGGCTAAACAAAATAATTTTGTGGCCAGTTTGTGGCCTATTTTGGTGAATTCGGCCGAGCTTTGGATGTTGCATTCATGAAAAACTTTGTATACAACGTAGCTTGTTTGATTGATGTGGGTTGCACTTGACATTGGCCATTAATTCACCAGTTCTGACTCGGTGTAAAGTGGTTGAATGGAAAGAGTTAAGAGAAAGAGGCAAGTGTTCTTTTGGTGGTCGGGTCAAGTGCAATGGTAGCTTCTCGAGTTTCTGGTGGCACTTGTTTCGACTTTGGATGAAAAGTATCAAATAAAAAGAGCTCGACGTTTTGCAAGATTTTTGCAAACGGTTCGCATGCCTGAATTTGCTTTTGCATCTCAATTTTTCATCACTTTTTCTTTATTCACTCATGCTTGGTTCATGTTTTTTTTGTTAATTTTTCTTGCCAGTTTATTCGACCCTTGTCCGACCTTTGCTCAACCTCTGTTCGGTTTCGGTTGGACCGGTGCTAACTAATAGCGGCTGCACCCAGCTTCAGGCCTGCCGGTGGTTTGCAAATTATTTGCTCGCTTCATGAGTCCGCGTAAAAAATGTCAAAACAGTAACGAAAGAGTTGAGGCCAATAGGCCAGAAGTTTTCCGGCCATGTGTAGCGTAATTAAACAGACCAAAACAAGTCGAAGCAAAAGGGTTTTAGCAAAGACGCTAAAATGTAGTTTCACACGTGTTTAAGCATCTTGAATTTGGCGCCAGACCGCCCAACCTATAAGCCAACAGATTGCCTTCTTTTAATTCTCTTACTTTTTCTTCGCCTTTTTCATTAATATTTTAATTTCACACTTTGCACTTATTGCAGGGCCAATGTTTGTCTTTTTCGCATGCATTTTCATTACAGTGCACACCCTTGGCTCTGTAGCCGTTTCCGCCAGAACAACACACCCACTACATCACTGCAGAAACAACTCATTCATCCATCAAACACAATAAGGAGTGTGTGTTGATCGTGAGTGATAAAAGTGCAAAAAATTAGCCCATTTGCAACATGGAAATCGCGTTTGCATAAATTAGCAAATTTATTTTCAACTTTTAAATTGGCCCAATTTCTCATCTTTGGGCAGAAGGTGACGACATAACCTGCAGGTCGCCGGCACAGAGCAGCAATGGCAACTGCGAAGACAGACGAGCAGATAACAAGCGGATTAGTCGACAAGATTAGTGAAGATGAGCGCAGAGAGAGAGCTTTTGTGAAGAGAATGCAACTGTGGAGCAGAATGCAATCGTGGACTAAGTGGTGCGAGAAAACGAGCAAACGAGCAAATTAGTTGCAGTCAAGTCTAAGCCAAGTTTAAGCCAGTTTGTTACATATGAAATGTGACATAAGGTGTGGAAAGCGGGCGAAATTGTCACATTTGTGTACCACAGACAAAGGCGGTGGGGATGCAAAGAAATGGGGTGGGCCAAGCAAATTGTGACATTTATGAGCAGCACATAAATAGGCCATAAATGGACTCCAGTGGCGAGTATTCGGCCGACTAGATGGCCGGAGTCCAACTGAGTGGTATGGAGAAGAGATCAGAGCTCATTAGCAACAACAGCATCCATATTTAATAAGTGCAGTCGCAGGGCGGTGGACAGCATCGGCAGATGGGAACACAGATGTGACCAGTGAACAATCGCCCGTTTTTGTCTTTCAAAGTGATCGACAAGGTTGTTTACTTAAACCTAAACCTAACCTATTTAGGTTCTTAACAGTATAGCGAGTAAAGACGAGTTTGCATCTTAATTCGCCGCCAACTTTGCCCATCTTAAACTGACTGCGTCTTAAAGCATTCGCTGTCAGGGTCGCAGTCTGTTATATTAAAAAAGACAGGCATCAATACATTTGTGATCCATGTATCATGTGTAAGGAGGTGCTGGCACATGCCGAGTGCCAAACAGTTTGTCCTGCAACACGTGTCGCTAAGTAAGCAAGCTGCTAAGTGCTGCACGCGTGCTACCCCTTCATGCAACTCTTTCAGGGGCGTGTGTCGTGTAGTTTTGCATGATCGCTTCCGGTGCCCATTTTAAACGACAAATTAGCTGGTTCGTGATTACATCGGTTATTATTTTCATAATTTATTTGCCACTCCACCATGAGTCAATTAATTTTTCATATGTTCACAAGCTCTTAGTCTTATTTGTCTAGCTAGCAAGTGTTGGCAGCTGTTTGCGCAACCTTAAGCAGTCCTAAGATGATTGCTTCCGGTGCAATCGCTCATTTCATCCAGCTCGGCCTTCTTGCCTCTTCTATACTCATGTACACATTTATAGATATTATTTTATTATTATATGTGCATTCATTTTATTTTGCTTTTAATTTATTTAACAATTTCTTCCACCATTTTGCCCGCTTCGAAGGCCAACGAATTGTGATTTGCATCTGCCGCAGTCTATTGTGTCATCTTTATTGAAAAGCGAACACACAAGCACTCTGA
The DNA here is from genome assembly GCA_025170145.1 of Pyemotes zhonghuajia. Classification (NCBI taxonomy): domain Eukaryota; kingdom Metazoa; phylum Arthropoda; class Arachnida; order Trombidiformes; family Pyemotidae; genus Pyemotes; species Pyemotes zhonghuajia. Next base: position 7,763,878 of record CM045844.1, on the reverse strand, counting down.
CAACAAAATAAACAAAAAGCAAAATAAATAAATAAAAAGCAGAAAATAAATAAGGAAAATAATGAAAAAAAGAAGAAAATAAAATCAAATTTTCAAAAATAAAAAACACGTATATAGCAAGCTGATTTAATCCAATCCACATTGATTTATGGCAAAGTGAATGCATTAAACTTTGTTGCTTTTATTTATTATATATTTATTTTAAGCAATTTTTTAATTTTATTATTGCTTTTTTATTACAATTTTTCATTAATACTCTATTTATGAATATTTGAGGAATATCTTGTTTATTACGGCTTTTGCATTAATGTTTAATCTATCATAATTTGCGCACTTGTTTTTGCATTAATCAATTTATTCGTTGTTTATTATTTTAATTTATTCATTTTTTTTATTATTATTTTATTACTAATTTCTCTATTAATGTTGCATTATTTATGGCCAGCTTTTCCTTCTTTTCTGTCGGATTAAGTGTGAAGGAATCCAGCTGGATTTTGGCCTGATGCTGAAGCCTGCGAAGCTGGACACATGCGCAACATGGAAACTTTACGTGTTCAAAGGTGTGAAAATCATTTGACTTTTGTGGAAATAGTGCGAAAGATGTTTAGATAATTGTTTTAAGAGCTAAACAGTCCTGAAAACTTGTTAGTTAGTGAATAAATTCAATGCCTTTCAATCGATTCGGAGTCTGGTTTGGTTTTAATTTGCGCAATTTAGGCGCTTTCTTTAAACGTCAGACACATCCCACGTCTTAGTCTAAATGACTGCAGGCCAGGGTGTGGTTTGGATTTGACGAATGTGTCTTTATTAGAACAGCTGCCATTGTAAACGGCATATATGCAAGCATTGAATAGAGTTTACCTGAGTCAAGCTAATTGCAAGCAAAACCACAATGAGTATTTGCAATCACTGTCCAGCCGCAGTATAGATGAATTTTTTTGTTAGGCAGTGGATTAGCGATTTTTTTTTGTATTGTGAAGCAGCAATTGATGCTGAGCTATAAAAGATGTGTGAAGATGTGTGAAGATGTGTGAAGAGAGAATAAGAGAGAAAAGAGAGAATAAGGGAGAAAAGAGAGAATAAGGGAGAAAAGAGAGAATAAGAGAGGATAAGAGAGGATAAGAGAGGATAAGAGAGAATAAGATAGAAATAAGAGAATAAGAGAGAAATAAGAGAATAAGAGAGAAATAAGAGAATAAGAGAGAAATAAGAGAATAAGAGAGAAATAAGAGAATAAGAGAGAAATAAGAGAATAAGAGAGAATAAGAAAAAAAATTAACATTTTTTAAGGGAAAAAAATTACTCAATATTGATTTAGACATCAGATTTAATCTAAATACTTATCCAACAAACATAATCCAGCATATAATTGAATAAAATCCAGCACATTTGCAAGTGCATACTGAAAACTTATTTTGTATATGATTTTGAATTTGTCATTTGTTTTGGCATCTTACGTGTGAAAGTGATTGGACGGAAATGATTTAATTGAACTTCTTAAGCTGTTATTTTGCAGTTCTCAAGTGTGAAAACGCTTTCTTGTCGATTGTGTACTATTTGCATTGCTTTTCGCGCATGGGCACAGGTGTGTAGCCAAATGAAAAGAAATGCACTTAATTTGGCCGAGCAGCTGATGTCGAAGAACAGCTAGAAAAGGCTGGCCACAATTAAAGCTAAGCAAACAATGGTGTTTATTTAGATGGTGAGTAGATGAAGTGGCCAATCAATGGAAGCAATTGAGAGCTGTTAAATTGTGTTGTTTAACAGTGATTAAGGCGCAAAAAGTGCTTAAAGGTCAAGGTGTGAAATGATGGGCGCAACACTTGCCGCATGTGATGGCAAATTGAATTGTTTGTTGGCATGAAAACAATTGCATCTGAGTTGAGTGTCAAGCTTTGGCTTTAACAATTTCGCAACAAATGTATCAACTTAGGCCGGGCTGAGCAGCGAGACCTAAGAAGCTGGCTAGGGCGAGCAGACAGCGGAGACAGGTAGTGTGCGTGCTTGCAACCTGCAATTAGAACCGACGAGGGTGCAGACGCTTGGTTTGGTTGGGGGCGAAAGGCAATTAAGGCTGGAAAGCGGTTCGAATACAGTGATTCGTTCAAGTGTAAACAGTGTCTAAGTTCTAGGTCTTAATTGTGGTTCGATCGAGGTCGCAGCCGAACAAACCATTATTGAGGTGCTGCATTTGTTTTGTAATTTTTCGGCTTTGTTTACTTGCAGGTCCTTGTCGTTGTTATTGGCTTAGGGTATCCTTATTGGTCAGTGTCCAGACGAGCAGATGGCAAGAAGATGCAGCTTTGGCAAGGATGTGATCAAGCAAATTTGATTTGCAACTCAGCTGTCCTATCATGGCTGTGTTAATTGGTCTCCTGGCCCACTGGCTATGGTGAGGACATGTGTTTTGCGAACTGAGCTGCAAAACTTGAAAGGGCTAATAATAGCAGAGCTAACCCATTCAAGGGCTTTGTGTGCAACTGAAAATATGATGGCAAAGGTCCAATTAGGACTTTGGTCAAAGGTTAAACGCAGACAGTTGTCTATTGCATTGAACGTTTGCACCATTTGTGCCATTTGCACCATATTTCATCTGATTTGTCTGCTTTGCCAAAATTGGCTGCAAAAGCTTTTGATTAGATTTGCCATCTCTACCAAAAACTTTTGCTACATTCACTGGCCGCAAGCAGCTGCACGTGTTTCAATTATCTGCTTCTCAATGATCAATGTAGCTTGGCTTTGCATCTAACCCAACCAGCCCATAAAACATGTCTCTAGAGAAACAAACAAATCATCCAGTGTGACCAACTCGGTGCCAAGCACACACTTACAAGCTAAGTGATGAAGCGATTTTCATTGAGTGGAAACTCATTCAGCAAAATGTATCAATGTTGAAAATGTTTAACACACAACATGCTTGACCTGTGTGTAATGCTGTGTTTGACACAAGGTCAAAAGCAATCATTTTTCAACAATTGCCGCAAAGGTCAGTCTGTAATCAAAGCTTGCTAACCTACAACACACTACTAGCTACATGTAGGTCCAAATCAGATCACATTCAATATCCAACGCTTGATTGACTTGCGATACGCATTACGCAGATGGTCAGTTAGTCAATGCACTTGTTCCTCTAAGTCAAGATTGGTATGAATACCGCACATTAAAGCCACATTCAGCCCATTAAAGCCACATTCAGCCCATTAAAACCATATTCACCATTTTAAAACTTAAGAGACAAAAATTCAACAAGCTTAATTCCAATTAATCAAAGCCAATTGTACAATGGCTTAATATGTGAAACATATATGAATGCTCAATAGGCTAAAGTTCAATCTACAACAAACCAATATACATGGACAGTATTAATACAATATACAAAAGCCTAATATAAAAAAAGCTCATGCACAAAAGCTCAATATACAAAAGCCTAATATACAAAAGTTCAATAAAAGGATCAAATAAGGAAAACCCAATACATAAAATATAGTCAACTTCAATACATCAAAATTCAATATATCAATATTCAAAACTTAATATAACAAAGCTCAATCTAACAAAGCTCAATCTAACAAAACCCAATCTAACTAATCTTAATACATATATACAACACATATCTATATACTAAAGCTGAACATAACAAATTTCAATATATCAAACTCAATAAAACTTAATTTAATAAATCCCTATATATGTTGAACATAGCAAATATGAATATATCAAAAGCCAATATTAATCTAAGTCAAATCTTAATAATCTGCAACTGAAATAAAATCTAACTATACTAAAAGCTAATATAATAAATGTGAATATACAAAAATTTACTTAAACCTTACATCAAGCTAATTGTAGTTCTAGTTTTGGATGTGCAACAAGACGTCAGCCGAGCAAAACAAGTCTAAAGAAAAATGTCCTAGAACAGACCGAATTCATTGAGTTTACATCAACATTGCAAACCAATCAAACACTTGCTATGATGAGCAATTGAACTGGCTCGTTTACGCCATACATATGGACCTGTTCAGGTGGCCGTTGTTGGATAATCCACATCTGTCTTAAACTGTGGCTTTTTTGTCTTTAATTGCTGTTTTACTATCTTTCTAAGCCTATTTTCATCGCACATCAGCTGTCGAACGTGTGCGCAGCCTCTAATCATGTTAAGAAAGTTCAAACAATTCATTTTTTGTGGTTAAGTCAGGCGTAAGATATTTCCGGTTTGTTTTGTAACTTTTGCCTCTAACTACTGTGCTTTACATTAAAGCTTTGACTATTTCTTAAGCTTACCTTGTTCTGCACACCTGAACACATAAAAAATGTTTATTATTTCACTTGTTTTTTTCACTTGTTTCAATTGCATCTGTACAAAGCACACAAAACTTGTATTTTCAAATGAAAAATGATATTTTTCTATTTTATTTTTTATTTCGTTTTTTCATATAAATTTTTGCCAAAAATAATCAATAGTGAGCCAAACGTTTTTTAAAAATTTTTTAAATATAGCCTTGAAACAAGCAATAATTGATTGAGAACTTTGCTATTTCTAATTTTCGATAAAATCAGAAATTCACAATTAATGAGATTTAATTTCTAAAATGATTCAAGTAAAAATTAATTATAAAAATGTTTTCAACAAGTTAGTGATGAAAATTGGGGAAAATATTTTCTTGTCTGTATATATAGCGAAGAAACAAATTATCAGGTGAAAAAAGTGCACATGTTGCAAAGGCTATTTCAGATGTACTCATTGTGTGCTAAATGAAGTTTAAGATGTTATAAGTTAAACCATACACTGATCACCTTAGCCACTTTATATAGGTTAATTTAGTAAAGAATTAAAGGATGAAATAAAGCAAACAAACATTGAAGAAAAATTTGTTATTTATTAGTTTAAGATGGCTTTGCATCAAGGTCAACATAGATTGATCATGTTGGTATTTAAATAATTGCACTCGAAAAGCTTAAGAAAGTGTGCGTTACTGTCACTGAGTGCTGATGATGTATTTGTCATCTGTTTTGATTTAATGGCTGTATGACACGCAGACTTAGATAGAGTTTTGAAATGGGCAAGTGTGTAAGTTTATGATCAGTTAATGATCGGCCTAATAATTAAAGTCTAAACGATTGTGGACAAGTTAATCTAAGTGGTTAAATAAATAAAAATTGTGAACCGTTCTAAGTGAGTTAGTTCAAAACTTAACAGCTGACAGGTGTACAAATGGTTTGCGTGTATTGAACAGTTAGTGTATATAAGTTAAATAAAGGCCGACAAAACAAAATACATATATTAGTAGCATATAAAAGATGTCTCAATTGTAAGTGGAAACACTTGTTAGATCGACTAGATACATAATTTGTCATTTGTAAAGAAATTTGACACAATTAAAGACAGGTAATGATAATGCACGTTTAAAAAAGTAGATAAACAATGGTGCTGGTGCAATAATAGTAATTGATTGATCGTAACTGAAAAGTAAATAAGAGAGAATAAGCGTAGATTAAACATAGATCAAGTACAGATTAAACCCAGATTAAGTGCAGATTAAGCCCAGATTAAGCACAGATAGAGTTCAGATTAAGATGAATAACAAGCAAATAAAAACGAGTTTTCATATTTGACAGTAAAAAGACAGATGATGGGACAAAATGCAGATGCATTCAGATGCGACTGGTATAATTGGCCATTGACAAGAATCTAATACTTTTTAGATCTGACTTGAACGAGTTGAAAAAGTGTGATTCTAAAGCAGACTTGATACTCAATGGGTTTGCATGTTAACTGGGTTTGATGATTGAACTAGCTTGGACATCATTAGTACACGTTAGTAAAAGCTTAAGAAGTCGCACGATTGTGTCGTTCTACTTGTGGACTAAGACGTGTGTAAGATCAGGTAATAACAGATTGTGCACGAGTTGCTCTATCAGTTTGCTCTATCAGCTAAACAGCTTAGTGGCCAATCTTGTTCGTATCTTGTCCGCATCCGTTTGGCCTGTTTGCTTTGTCACCTGACTATCTGAGCTGGACAAACAAGTGTTAAGCAAATAAATGAACGTTCGACTTGCAAAAATACTTGTTTACCACTAAGCACAAGTCACTGCAACTAACACTTTGATCTGAATAGCCTTTTCTCATACTGACTTTTGCACCCTTGCAGTTTTAATTGACTCGATTAAATTTACGTATTCTTAACACTGAACTAGATAAGAATAGAATGAAAATGGATAAAAATATTAAGCTAAAAAATGAGAAACTAAAATATTTAAAGCTAAAAAATTGCAAATATTTGAATGCAAAAAATGGAAATCATGAAAGAATAATGCTGCAGTAAAGAAACACGGACCAGATAATGGTGATGGAGATGAGCGAGCTATGATGAGCACGCCATGTTTAGAGCAGGTGGAAGACACCAAAGCATAAAAATATAAATATTAAAAAAAAACAAGCTAAACAAGTGAAGTAAAGAGATTTAAGATGGAGAAATAAATATTAATAGGTGAATATTGATAGGTGAATATTGATAGGTGAATATTGATAGGTGAATATTGATAGGTGAATATTGATAGGTGAATATTGATAGGTGAATATTGATAGGTGAATATTGATAGATGAATATGAAGAGGTGAATATGGAGAGTGAGTATGGAGAGATGAATATGGAGAGATGAATATGGAGAGATGAATATGGAGAGATGAATATGGAGAGATGAATATGGAGAGATGAATATGGAGAGATGAATATGGAGAGATGAATATGGAGAGATGAATATGAAAAGATGAATATGGAAAGATGAATATGGAGAGCTGATTATGGAGAGCTGATTATGCAGAGATGATTATGGAGAAATGATTATGGAGAGATGATTATGGAGAGATGATTATGGAGAGATGATTATGGAGAGGTAAGAATAGAGAGGTAAGGATGAAAAAGTAAAGGATAAATAAGCAAGAATGGACAAGCAAGGATGGACAGATCAGGATAGACAGGCTAAGATGGACAGGTTAAGATGAAGAGATAAAGATGAAAAAGCAAAGCGAGCGGGCAAGCAAGGATAGACAAGCAAGGATGGCCAAGCAAGGATGGACAAGCAAGGATGGACAAACAAGGATGGACAAATTAAATAAGGAGTAAGACAGAGTAGGCAGAAATAGAAGCGCAGGTAGAGGCGAGAAAAGAAATGTGAAGAAAATGTTAGGAAAATGTTAAGAGAATGTTAAGAGAATGTTAAGAGAATGTTAAGAAAATGTTAAGAAAAAGGTAAGACAGAGCTGTTCTGTTCACGTGTAAGACCACTGCTGTGACTGTGGCTGTGTCATATTTAAGCCACAAGTGACCAGCTGGTCAGCCGATGAAGTGCTTGTTTCGGCTGGGACCCTGAGCCAGTTGCAAAGCCGGGCCTGCGCTGTGGAGAGCTGAGTGGAAATGAAAAACATCATCATAAAAATATTGAATACATTAAGACAATCGGATAGAGATAAGGGAACGCGCCGCCGCAACACAAAATGAAACATAAATTTAAATTAAAATCTTGATTACTGCATTTTTATTTCATTTTTTCACATTTCGTTTGTTTATTGGCCGTGTTTGGTTTTTCTCGTTTCTTTTGCTATTTTTTGGCGCTCTCTTTTCGCCTTTTGGCTGGAACATATTGCAGACATATGACTGCCACATATGCCGACATTGCTGGCCAATGAGTCAAACATTTTGTTACTTTTCAAGCTGTTCAGGTGTGTGCATACCTGTTTTCGTCGCATCTTTCCAGTCTCGTATGATTTGGCCGGCTCGAAAACTCCTCAGGTCGCTTTCGAGGTTCAAGATGTAGGGACGCAATCGTGTCTGACAGACATTGACCAAACTGCTTGATTAATATTCATGATTTAACTGAGGACACATTTGACCATTGCCAATAGAGGAAAAAGCTGTTTTGTTTCTAGAGGTCCGTTGGTAATCCCATATTTAATAAGCTTTCTTCTGGCTGCGCTCATCATTCTGCCTTCTGAAACATTTTGCTTGCCAAACCCAGGATTGCACTCGGCACACTTGATTTTTACAAGATGTTGAACTAAGAACTTAATATGCCATTCTCACACGAAAAATTGCAATCAAAATTGAATATGAAATTAACTAAATAACCAACCAAGATATTTATCTAAAATTCATTCAATAAATTTATCTAAATATGATCAAAAAATATTTACATAAATATCATTTAAGCATCTAATGTTAAAACCCTTTCAACTGGCCACTCTCTGTTGCTCAGCATAAATAAGAAGCAAGTGACGTGAGTAAAACCAGTTCAAATCAAAGGAGCTTTTTTGCTAATATTAATAAACAGTTCACACAAATGAAACAAGCTGAAGGTGGTCGCGCTTGCTCAAGCCGGGCCGGCTTTTAATTGAATTAAATGTGAATAATCATAAATAAGAATGGTCTGATGTGGTTATGGCTTTGTCTTTTTGCAGATATGTTTTTTTATATTTTATATTTTAAGATATGCTTTTTTTAAGATATGTTTAAACTATGTTTTTCCTCTTTTGTCTTCACATTTTGATACATTTGTTGCGTTTTAGCTTGACTGGTCTGATTTGTGGCCAGACGAGAAGAGTTGCAATCTGTTCATTGGCCGACCAAAGCAAGCACTTTAAGATGCACCCAACAGATAATAGTAAAGACAGATCACCAGTTCTAGAAGTTTTTGTTTTTTTTGTTTTTTTTGTTTTTTTTTTGTTTTTTTTTAGTTTTTTTTTGTTTTTGTTTTTTTTTTGTTTTTTTTTTTTTATATTTATTTTTTTTATTTTTTTGCTTTTTTTGCATTTTTATATATTTTTTGCATTTTTATATATTTTTTGCATTTTTATATATTTTTTGCATTTTTATATATTTTTTGCTTTTTTATATATTTTTCGTTCAATGTTTTCAATTGAAAAATTCTTAAATTCATTTCTACTCTTGTGCCTACTTTTATTTCGTCTAGTACTTTATTTAAACGTTTTCTTAACCTTTTTGTCAAATTATGGCTGTTGATTTTAGTTTCCTTTGCTTTTGGTTGATTTGCTGGTTTATTTGTTTGTCAAGTTGAAGGTAAATTGGCTAAGATTTTCTGTCTTAGAAATGTAAAAGTGTTTCAACTGGAAAAACACAGCTATTCTTGTATGACAACCACTAGCTACATTTGGGCTGCTTAATACTTGAGCTTATTCTAAAAGATTTTGGGCTATAATGCACGTGTATGGTTGTAAATTGAGGCTAATGTTACTGAAATTGTTTGGTTAAAAACTGTTTAAGATTAAGAGGAAATGCAATTTAATGTTAATCAACAATAGTTAAGTGCATTTTTTCTATGCTAATTAATTCTAGTTAAAACACGCATCTTGCTTAGCTCGATGCGAATGAAAAGGGAAAAAATGAAAGGGATAATTTAATTGTTGCTTAATCTATTGCAAAGTTGGTTCTTGCTTAATCTTAATTAAAAACTGACAGATTTTTCATATTTTTTTAATTAAAACTTAAAATTTGAACGTTTGCGGTTTGGGACTAGAGTTTCACGTTTGTGCAAATTTGCACACCTGTGCATAGCATCTTCATCCCGATGAAAACTTTTCTGATGCTATCTAGTCTGCCTGACTAATCATAAAGACAAATTAATTTGAATCATATTTCAAAATGATTATCATTAGAGCAAACAATTGTGTTTGAGTTTGTATTGTTTGTTGAAATTTTTCATTTTTAATTTATTTTCGCTATTACAAGACCATTATATTGATCATTAAAAAGCAGAAAAAACAAAAACACAATTTGTCGAATTGAATGCAAATATTGTTTCAAATGTAAACAAGTGTTTAATTAAATTTCATTAATTTAGATCAATCGAAAGCAAAAGCTGGCCATTTTATTATTTTATTTCAATATTTTATTGTTTTATTATTTTATTAGGCCTTTATTTGGTTTGCAGACATGTAGAGCGATTGCGATGATCACAAATTGCTGAGAGACGGCAATTTGTAAGTGGACAGCTGCCAGAAGATGAGACAAGATTAATGAGCTGGAAGAGACGGGCGTCTTAAAGGTGGACAAGACAATTGGACAGATTGGATGAATGGATGGATGAGTGGATGGATGATTGGACGGATGAGTGAATGGATGAGTGGATGGAGCCGGATGTGCTGGATGCAGCTATGGTGTGTACACAGCGAGCTGGTTGATGTGTGAACCAGCTAGTGGCTTATTAATTAGCATATTTTATTAATTGTGTTTTCGCTTATTAATTGTGTTTTCACTTATTAATTGTGTTTTGCCGTTTATTAGCTTTTTCGGCTTTTTCTCCCCCTCATTGTGGTACATAATTAGCAATAATTTGGATGTTCAAGAATGCGAAAATAAATAGAGACTGATATTAATGCAGAAAGTGTATTTGTGTATTTAGTACAAGCTCCTCCAACAGGTGAACAGGTGCACAGGCTTGTTGCTGTGGCCGTCAGAGGCGCAGTTGCCGGCTCCTATTTATGTAAATTCGCAAAACTCACATTAATTATTATTTTTCAATTATTATTTTCACAATTATAATTTTTACAATTATTATTTTTACAATTATTAATTCATTCGCAAACATGTTTACTCATTTTGCATGATGTTGTGCATAACTTTGATCATGTCCCTAACGTTGATCATAAGTGGATTATAGTTTTTATGGTTTATTTTCAGATTTTCAGATTTTCAGATTTGAAAATTTTAATGATTTTTATGATTTTGTGATTTTTATGGTTTTTATGATTTTTGTGAATTTTATGATTTTTATGAATATCAAGTGGAGCTGGACTAGCGCAGAGAAAAACAGGTGCTTTGTAGATAAAAGTTGGTTGGTGGCGCCATCCGGCAGAGAGGTCCAAACATCCGGTCTAGGAGCAACGATTTAGGTTTGATGAGTTGATGAGAGAGGGTGGGAGAAGGAAAATAGAGAAAAAGAGAGAAAAGAGAGAAAAGAGAGAAAAGAGAGAAAAGAGAGAAAAGAGAGAAAAGAGAAAAAAGAGAGAAAAGAAAATAGAGAAAAAAGAGAAAAAGAGAAAAAAGAGAGAAAAGAAAATAGAGAAAAAAGAGAAAAAGAGAAAATAGAGAAAAAGAGAAAAAAGAGAAAAAAGAGAAAAAAGAGAAAAAAGAGAAAAAAGAGAAAAAGAGAAAAAAGAAAAAAAGAGAAAAAAGAGAGAAAAGAAAACACAAAACACACAAAATACACAAAAAAATCAAACACACAAAAAATCAAACACACAAAAAATCAAAAAAACCAAATATGAAAAAAACCAAATATGAAAAAGAAAGGGCCACAAGGCTGGCTGGGGCGAACCTGTCTGATGGCGCTGCAGGGTCAAGTTTGTAGGGTGGTCTTTGCAGGGTCTAGGTGCAAGCGAGCTACACTGGCTACCTGAGCTCGGCAACTGGTGCGCCTGCGCAGCCACTCTGGCCAAAACCCGCCCCGACTTTTCGGCTTTGAGTTGCGCGCACTCGGCCGCGGCCTGTACACTAAATAGGCGGAGCCTGGCGCTGGCGCTGTTATTATGATTACATTTTTGCGTTTTGCATTTTTGCATTTTTTTGCTTTTGATTTTTTAATTTTTCAATTTTTTCCATTTTTCCATTTTTCCATTTTTCCATTTTTTTGCCTCTCATTTTCGCATTTGCGGCCGTGTCCGTTGCTTAGGTGTTCTACACTGTTGGCTACTCCCTACAACTGCGCCCCCCGCCCCCTTTGTTGGTGCCGACTCCTGCAGCTGGCCGAAGACTGCGTTGCTCACGCAAAGGAGGTGCAGGAGCAGTGAGTGGGCGGAGTTATTAAAATAGGGTTGGCGGTTATTAGAATTTATATGTTCAATTTAATATACAATTATGATATGATTTCTGGCGGCTTCGAGGCCGGCCGCAGCTGAGCCGTTCAGTGTAGCCGATTTGGCCGCCACCGACGCCGCCGCCGTTAAGCCGAAACAGACGAAACAACAGCCGACGACCTGCAGTCCGCCACCAGCTCGCAGCCAGTATACAGCCATAGCCGTGTTAAGGCACAGGCAGCCGAGTCTCTTTCCTCCATCTAGTTCTTGTTCATCTGGTTATTGTTCATCTAGTTCATAGTGGTCTAGTTGCATGTCCATCTAGTTCTTCCTCCATCTAGTTCTTCCTTAAGTTTAAAGTTTAATAAAGTTTAACTTACTTGATTTAGTTCTTCCTCAGGCGTTTACTTCCTCAAGCATCTACTTTTAGTTGTTCTCTGGTTTGTTAAACTTTAAGTGGACAACTTGAATGGACAATTGAATGGACAATTGAATGGACAATTTTGAATGGACAATTTTGAATGGACATCAACAACTCCACATCAACAACTCCACATCAACAACACATCATCAACAACACATCATCAACAACACATCATCAACAACACATCATCAACAACACATCATCAACAACACATCAACAACACATCATCAACAACACATCAACAACACATCATCAACAACACCACACTACCAACACCACACTACCAACACCAACCACTACCGGTCAATATGACCAATGTGAACCAGTGTTCTTGTGCCACTGCAACACAGGATTAGTGTGCAAGGCCAGGCAGGCAAGTGCCTTCTAACTTGCCAGAGTTGTTCTTTTGGCCCTGCTCCTCGGATACCTTCTTCGGATAGCAACTTCTTAAAGTTCAGTTTCTCGCTTCTTCAACCTTAGCTACTGCGATTCTTACTGTTTAGCTCATACCGTATTTATTTAGTGATTTTCACTTGCCGTGTGTTCTGACTCTGTTTTTACTCAGTTTCTCTCACTGTGTTTTCACTGTGTTTTCACTGTGTTTTCATTACTAGGTTTAACGTGCATTACTGTGTTCTTTTACTCGCATTGTATTATACTGTGTACTGTGTTTGTATTTTGTGCACTTGTTCCAAAGGTGCACTTGTTCTCCCACCAACTTCTCAAAATTGTGTTCTCCTAGTTTGTTCATTTTCACCTGTTCTTAAACCAGTGTCTCAACTGGCATTCACCTGTTTGTACAGCTAATCGCAACTGGGCGTGAGCTGCGTATGCCTGTGAACACGTGTGCAGGCAAACCAGCCGCACCAGGTGCCGCCAGCCCTTTCTTCATCCAAACCGAAGCGGATCTTCTTAGACAACTGCATTCCCGGTGATGTCTCGACGCAAGCAACACTGTCCTCAGCACTTGTCACTGGATAATGAACTTGGCCATACGGCGCCCCAAACTCATCGTAAGTGAATACACATCTTATTTTGACGTCTTAAATTAGTGAATATATATTGGCTAAGTGAAAACTCTTTGCTCAGTGAAAACCTCTTTGCTCAGTGAAAACCTCTTCTTTGTTCAGTGAGAATCTCTTTGCTAAGTGAAACCTTTTTGATAGCTAAATGAAAACACCTTAACCACTGTGATCTTAGACTTAGCTGCTGCTAATCCGTTGCTGCCTCGCAAGATTGTCGGATTAGTGCACCTGCTTATGTTCAGGCGGATTAGTGCACACGTTTTTTCTTCTGTGTTGTTTTCCTGCTTTAAAGCTTGTCTTAGTTGTTTGACTTGCTGCTGTCTTAAGCCTGTTTTCACGCGTCTGTCTGCAAACAAACACGCTAATTTAATGGGCGAAACAATAGTTAAAAAGGTGAAAAATAAATAACTCTTATATCAATAATAATATTATCAATAATGCTAATATCAATAATGGCAATAAATAGTGTTGCAGCAAACAGACCGAACAAATGGCCCGCATTTGCTCATTTTAGATGCAAAGGGTTGAAATGGCTCAATTGCAACCCAATAGCCAGAACATTGTCACTTTTTAACAAGCAAATAAAACTAGTAAACAAACTTTAAACTGGCCATCTGAGCAATAGTAAGAAGACTGTTGCAGCAAACTATAAACCTTAGCACTGCAGGCATTTTGCAAGTCATATAGTAACAGGCTTATAGAAGTGAGGGCACCAAAGAGTTAAGATTTGTCCAATTTAGGACCAATCTGCAAGACCTGCCATGGTTTTATGGCCGTTTTATTTTTTTATTTCAATTTTTTTATTTTTTATTTGCAATTTTTCTATTTCACAGTTTCCCTATTTTCAGTTTCGCTTTCTTATTTGCCTTTTTCTAACTCTCTTGTTTTTCGCCTCCGTAATCGCTTTTCGCACACAATTGTCATTTCAATGTTAGACTTGACCAGTGCAGTTCACAATACTCTGATGCAAGTTTAGTTTTTGACCTGTTTATAACTTTTCTCAACAGTGTTGTTTGCGTGCATTTCACCTGGCCTTTATTTTGCATCTTTATTTGCTCACTTGTGTTTGTCTATTGTGTCTATTTGCTTATTTATTTGCTTATTTATTTGCTTATTTATTTGCTTGTTTATTCACTTTATTACTTTTGTCTTAATTAACACGGTTTATTGGGCGTGCCAACGTGGTCCAAGAATGGCTTCACGGATGAGCTAATGTATCAGCAACACGTGCTGTGTGAAATACATTTTGTTCATCTTTCATTAATGTTGCGCTTGCAAAGGGCCAAATACTAAGCTGGACACGCGTAAAGTGGGCTTAGGAGATCAGCAGAGAAGATCACTTTTCTCAATGCAGACTGTTCAAAGTGCTAAACTGTTTTCTTCTGTGTTTGTTGGTGTTTGTGGGTCTTCTGGGTCGCTTGGATGAATAAAAACATGTTAGAGAATAAGATTTTGGTCTTTCACTGGCCGCACCACTTCAGAGAGAAGGTTGGGGCGTTTAAAAGGCACGTGTTTGCTTGCGCCTAATTTAACACCATAAGACGATGGCGGCCAGATTGGTGTGAATGAAATGTGGGTGTGTGATATTGAATTGGTAACAAACAGTGGTTTGGTAGAGACAGGTGTTAGGTTGAGAAATTGAGAATATGTGAGATTATGTGAGAATATTTGAGAATATGTGAGATTATGTGAGAATATTTGAGAATATGTGAGATTATGTGAGAATATTTGAGAATATATGAGAATATATGAAAATAAGTGAGACTATGCAAAATCCTACAAGATCCAACAAGATCCTACAACATTACAAAACATTACACAACATCACACAACATCACACAACATCACACAACATCATACAACACCACACAACATCATACAACACCACACAACATCCCACAACATCCCACAACATCCCACAACATCACACAACATCACACAACATCACACAACATCACACAACATCACACAACACCACACAACACCACACAACACCACACAACACCACACAACACCACACAACACCACACAACACCACACAACACCACACAACACCACACAACACCACACAACACCACACAACACCAAGGTGATGATCTTCAGTCGCCTATCTCGTCAAGGCGCGCAAGTGCACAGCTCTTATAGGGTTAGTAGTGAGCGCAGTTGTCGACGTTTGCCGTTGTGCTGCTCTTGCCGCCATCAGCGCAACTAATTGAAAATTTGAATATGGCGCTCGTAATCCAACCAAATTGAATTACGATCATCTTTGCAAAACATATTTGCAAATCATTCTCGGTCTGATCATTTGCTTCTGATCATTTTGCCTGATCATTTTGCCAGATCATTTTGCCAAATCATTTTGCCTAAACTTGCATATTTGCTCTAAGCCCAATTGCGCAATTGGAACGCGTTGTTCATATGTTAGGCCTAATGTTTCAAATTGAGTAATGGGCCAATGTTGAGCAAACGACTGAACATCCGGACACTCTAGACTTGGGCCAAAATAGCAGGTCCGGCCAGCATCGATCATGCCATGCCTCAATGCACTGCACCCGTTGTTGCCTTTACCTTTTATTTTGTTCACCTAATCTTTTGTTCACCTAATCTTTTTCTGGCTTCACTCTGCAAGATGCTCATTTATCTTGATCTGTCCGATTTGATTTGCAAGTCCTTTCAATCATAATCGCGACAATAAAATTCTCTCTTCTTCATTTGTTGTTCATCTGTGCTTAATCTGTTTCTTAATGTTCTTCTTTAATGACGTTTGCTCACATGTGTCCTAATCTGCTCTTGATTTGTTTTGTACACTTTCTTCTCCATTGCTTGCTCCATTTTTTTCTCCATACCACTTTCTTCTCTACCAACTTTATCCGCTTCTGCTTCCAGCAGTATGTGGTCCTTTTTAAACTGGCTAATCCACACACCTCTCTCTCTGTCTTACACACCAATCGATCGCTTCAGCTGTAAGGCAAACAATCTCCACATAATCAAGATGTGTCGACTTTTTGCTTTGTGAGCTTTATTTTTTGCTCATTTCACGCAACATTGTCCCAAAGCTCTCTCTCTCTCTCTTTCTCTCTCTCTATTCAAGTCATTGCAAACTCTGATGGATCCAGTTGAGAGAACGGTTGTTCAGAGCTTGATGAGGATGTTTCGATTTGTTTTCAAGCCAATTTTGCATATTTTTCCACTGTTTTGAATCGGTTTGAATTGTGTGTGCCCTTTTACCAGATCACTTATTCGCCTGTTTGTCCTTGAAATGCGTCTGCCCTTTGACCTTTTGTCACAACTACCATCAAGATTTACTATTCTTTGCAGGCCATTCTATGTTGCTGGTTAAATTATTTGTGAAATGCGTCCTTATTTGATCTGACTGCTATGAGTCAAGCGTCATCCCTGGCTTGGACACTTGTTCCTCCATCTAGATCGCTTGGGACCTAGTTTGGGCCAGGCCGCTTTTTCATTTACTCTTCTCTATTAGCCCCGTGTTTCTATGTTAATCTAATGCCTATTGACCTGTTCCAAACTTTTTTTCACTTTTATCAAACTTGCTTTCAAGCACAAATCTCAGTTATTTTGAATTATTTAACTCATTCAGAAGCTCATTTGGAGGTTCATTGAGAAGCTGATTCAGTAGTTGGCGTTTTATTTAAACTCTCGTATTTGTAACTTGGCCCTCCAAGCTTTATGTTTACAAGTTCAAATTTAGAGATTCACGTTTAAACGCTCATTTAGGAGCTTATTCGGAGCTTTATTTAGAAGTAGGTTTAAAAAAAGTTTAAAAGCAGAACGGATTAACTACCTTAATGTCGGTCATTTTTGCACCTGGTCTATTTACTGCTAATCGAGCCAACCAACACAGCGAGCAAATAGATGGTTATGCCCACACGCGAGTTCATCAAGTTGATAGCTTTTTTAAAGACATTTTTTTTAAGACGTTGCTTTTTACTCGACTCGTCTGCACCACGACTTGGTAGCCGGCTCGAACAGGGCTTAGCTTGTTTTATGCACACAAATGGTTTGTTTACTGATTGGTGGTGGAAGGCAGCCACAGCCAGTTGGTTGGCCGCTTGTAAGTTGGCGTTCTTGTAACAATTTATTGCCAATAATCCGCCGTGAAATATGGCCGAAATGCATCCCAACTTGGTTGATTTAGATTAGCTTTTTACTAGTTTTTGCGTTGTTTTTTTTTTTCATTTTTCAATGTTTCAATTTTGTATCACAATAGCAGCAAGCTTTGTTCTGAGGTGATGCACTGGAGATGTGCAATTGATGTAAAATTGATGTAAAATTGATACAGTCCCGGTATCCATTTGTGGCGCTACTTTATGTGACACATGCGCAAAAAAGACAACACAAAGGTCAGAGAGGTGCGATGGCGATGTGAATATTTGGGATGCATGTTTAGCTTATTTGGGATGCTGTATGGTTTAGGTTTATTGGCTTTCATATTTTTTGGCATACCGTTTTTATATTGAGTTTCATATTTTGCTTTATATTAGTCGCATATTGATTAAATTCTGGTCACTTTATAGTGGTTGCATGGTGTTTGCAGAGTGTTACATTAGATTTTGCACCGGTCAGGTTATTTATTACATTAGCATTCATATTTCCACAAATTGATTATTATGTGTTGCTTAGACATTGCACATTGTTTGCCAATTTATGCATTCTATTCCATATTGCTGCCTTATATTCAATAATACCCGGTTATTCATTATGTGCAATTTTCGCGTCTATCTTCACTGGGTGGATGATGTGCACTGACTATATTACTTAGTTAATATGCATTCATATGTAAATGCAAAATGCATCAACTAGACCAATGTCCGCACAAACAAGCAACTTCCGGTCGGGCTGTGTGTCTGTGATGACGCTTGACGCCAAATATGGCAGATGATGTGTTTGTCATGATTTGCATTTACTTCTGGTCGCATTCTCTTCTGGTGATTTGTCACTGGTGTTTGGACAGTTGCGGCAGGCGTCGATTGTGACGGCGTGTGCTTTCTTTCCTTGTTCTGTTCGAACAGGTGCCTGTATAGGCATTGAGATGATTTGGCGCCAATTATGGCAAATTATAAACGCCTTCATATAGGATGAGTTGAACAACTCTAAATAGACACACTTCTCTATTTCGGCATCATTGCTGTCTGTCACTTTGTCACTTGTTCTGCTTCCGTTTTGTCGGCTGTTGGTTCACACTTGCTGTTGCTGCCATTGATACTTACGGAAATTAATTTGCTTGCCATGCACTTGCAACCTTGATAAGTGGGGCTGGTGTTGATGTGTTCGACCAAAGCTGTCTATCTTGTGGTCCATTGATGTCCATCGATCGGATCATTGATTGTACGCCATTGATTGCTCTGCCACATTGGATTACTGTGTTGGACTGCCACATTGCACTGCTACACTAGATAGTTACATTAAAAGACACATACTAGACTGTATCGATTACATTACATCGATCTGACACTATCGACCAACATCATCGATCTAACACTATCGATCAGTTGGCATTATTTGCACCAACACAACTGACCAAACTTGTTCACACGCACTAATGGGCCAGTTGGGCGATCAGGTTCGGCAGACAAAGGTCATAACTTGCAATTAGTGGCTTTTGTCAGTTTAATTATGCACTGATTGAAGTGAACAGGTCAATTGTACACGACCTGGACAAACTGCTGGCCAGCGCAATGTAGTTTGGATTAAGCGATTTTCTATTTGATTTTGCCATATTTCAGCGCATTATTATTTTTATTATTTCACATGTTTGTTGTGTGCGGGCAAGTGGCAATATTTTATTATTTTATTTTTACATTTCTTTTTGCTTTTATGGACGACGATTATGGATTATTTTGTACTGCGGGTTGTGATCGTATTTGTGTGAATAAACTGCTTTTGAGAGAGTGTAAAATGCCTGTTTCAGAATGGTTGACTATGATGTGTTGTGCGAGTACGCTTTAAGTGTGTGCCACTGTTCACTATTCTAGAATAGATCTTTTGAGTTGCAGTTTCTAGACAACATTTTCTAGACAACATCTTTTAGACAACACCTTCTAGGCAACATCTTCTAGACAACATCTTACAACCGTTCTCAGTAATTGTGTGCATTTACTCAATCGCTCTCTTCAATGTGTGTGATCACAAAATCGTGTTCTCCAGTCTTGTTCTTGCATGCCAGCTTTATGCATGAAAGTCACATGAAAATGGAATGAAAATTTTGGATGCACGATTACCACTGGACCTGTTTTACGAGCCCATCACGACCATAGATTGTGCGTGTGTATGGCTTCAGGTTGTTGGTCAGGCACAGTCCGGTCAGGCTGAGTTGAGGACAAGTTAAGTAAAGGACACACTCAAACACTGGGTCTCAATCTACAAGGATTCGTTTAATGGCTTCAACTGAGTCCCAGTAGTCACAATTGTTCTACACAAACTATCTTTTCGGCCATTGGCTATATTCGTGCAAAGCATTAAATTCAAATCAGATCGGCTTACATTGAAATAAATTTCAAAATTAAGATCCATTGTCCATTTAAATGGCTTTAAATGGTTTAAATGTTGCATCTTAAATCCGCAGTCTTTTGCTCTAGATGCACGTATTAGACAACACGTGAAATGTCCGCTAACTTGTTCAGATAATAATATCAAAAACCGACTCAAGTGCGGTTCAAGTGAACGTCAAAATGATTGATTGACAACCTAGTATGATTTTAAATATAAAAGCTTATATAAAAAAGTTACATTAATAAATTACTTTTGCATTCACATTGCAATTGGTGAAATTAAAACACGACTTTTTGACATTGAGCAAAGTCGTCGAATGTTGTTTTTTACAAGTGTAGTGCATGTTAAAAATAAACCATGTCAAACCTTTTCTTAATTTTGCGCCCATCTTATTTGCATTGTCTTATTTTGGCGAATTTACATGTTAATTGGCGCGTTTTCATTTTGCGTCGTTTTGTTCCGGTCGATTCCGGTTTTGTTGTACGGTTCCGGCCAGTGCAAAAATGTGAACTACAAGAAATTGTTTCATGAATAAGTGAAAAGCTTTGATTGCAATAGCGGCCAGAATTAATTTAATCAGGCAAACAACGGATGTTGGCCGGTTGTACATCCATAATTCATTAGTAACAGCAGTACTAATTTTCAGCTGGTTGGGTCAGCAGCCAGTTCTGGTGTATTTGCGGTGATTGGTCTAGATTAGAAATGGACGGTGAGCCATTTTCTCAAGACACGTGTGTCTTGAGTAATTTGGCTTGCATCATAGCAGCTGAATTGTGTCAATCATCATTGACCTTCATCTCTAAGACATTTTCAGAATTTTGGTTTGCTTGTACCAAGCTGGCCAATGCACTTGATGCAATTCCATAAACGCTTATTAAATTTGAAATGCGACAAGCGTTTCCGCACTGTTACGCATGCCATTCCACAATCTCGGCTCATAAACTTGGCCGTCATATTGTTTGACTGAAGGCATAGTGATGCTTATTTTGTCGCATTTTTCTCGCCTGTAACTAGTGGCCAAACTGGTACAATCGTTCTAATGTGGCTGGCAATACTGTAATGTGTTTTAATGTGGACTTTAATTTTGGGTCTTTTAGTGGGTTCAAATCAGTTTCTAAACAAAATTATTCAAGTTCAGTGTTGATTTTCCCAGCCGTATCTAATACACTCTTTTCGTCTTCTCTTTAGCTTTTTTCTTCATCCTTTACTATTTATTATTTTTTTATTTTGGTTTTTTTCTCTTCTTTTCTCTTCCTTTCTCTTCTCTTCTCTATCTTTTTCTTTCTCTCTTTCTCTCTTTCTCTCTTTCTCTCTTTCTCTCTCTCTCTCTTTCTCTCTTTCTCTCTTTCTCTCTTTCTCTCTTTCTCTCTTTCTCTCTTTCTCTCTTTCTCTCTCTCTTTCTTTCTCTCTATCATCATCTTCATCATCATCCATTTCTGTCCTACACGTGCCAAGCAAAACGTTTCTATTTGAACTGGCTTCCGGCGTGACAAAGCTCGAATTGCACGTCTCGCTTGCATTTAACCTCTGACACGGCCTGTTTGCTGCCATGGTTCATTTGCTTAAGCACTGGCCAGCCAACACGTGTCTGTTAAGCGAATATTAATTATGAACGCAATCGGTCTCATTGAAACTTTTTGATTTTGATGCGCAACATGCGACTATTTCGCAGGCCTAGCTAGCTTTCAGTTTTAAGGTTTAAACCAGGCCAAATGTCTTTGGATCAGTTTCTTAAACAGAACAAAGCTAGGCAAAAGAAAAGTTATTCTAAGAAACAGTGAGGCTGGGCCTGGTTTAAATAACAGAGTGCCGGTACGGTACACCGGCCTGAAAAAACACACAAAAAACCAACCAAAGCCAGCTTTAAACTAAATAATCACAAAAAGAGCAATGAAAGAAAAGATGCTTGGCTCAATTCATTAGCGGCAGATGTCTAATTTTAAATTGCATTCCGCCATGGCAATGGCACTGGGTAACGGGTCTGCAGAACAATGACAAGACAATGAAGCTGTATGCATGAAAAACGATGTTTCGGACTAGGCAGAGTTCTGATCGTATCAAGTACCGGTCTGTGATGTTGGTCCACACGTGCAGAAATTGTTTCTTTAGTGCCTGAACAACTGCAGCTAGCCTATTTTAAGAAAGCAAACAAGACAAATGACCGTCGGCATGTGATCTTTGTGGCAGATCAAATGCTGCGTATCAGATTAAGATGCTGCCAACGCGTGCTCATCCTTTTCTGTATCCTTGGACCGACTTTATTTGTCCTAGACTTGCATTATGCCAACGCGTGTTCGTTTGCAAACACAAACATGGTTCTTTGTTTCAGATCGATTTTCTTAAGACGCGCGTCTTATTTAAATGTCGCGCCTGCGCAAACAAACGACCTGCGTAAACACTTGAAACACGTGCTTAAGCCAGGTGAATCCGGTTAGGTTTTGTTTGCACTTGTACTTTCCACTCTTCAACACGTGTAGCTGATGCCGGACCAGCTGCCTTGGGCCACAAATCTCAATTCGAGCAATTTGTTCGGTCCGATTGTGCAGTCCTATTTATTGTCTGTCAAAATGGCAAGTTTGTTTCTAGTTGTACAACTGTACTAGAATCTTTTCATTTGTATCCACAATCGTCAGAAACGCTGATCTGCTACAGCCAACACAAAAAGATTATTATGGTTAAATATCATATACCAAAATATCATATCCTAAATATTAAACTCTAAACAACACACCCTAACCATCATATCCTAAACATCATACCCTGAGCATCATAACCAAAAAGCCATACAATAAACACCATACCCTAAATACCATGCTCTAAACATCATACCCCAAACTCCAAACTTCTAATATCATATGCCAAAAGCCCAGTTTGCTTGATCTCTTATGTTCTTGTTTCTTTTCTAATTATTAGTTTTTCAAGCATCAATGGCCAAAGTAAGCCACTGTTGATTGCCGGCAAACAACTAACAAAACTTGGTTGGCCAAATCCGGCCAACAAAATACAAGGCTAACAAAGCTGCTAAGCCGTCAAAATGCTTAAGACACAATGCATTTTCTTCAGTTAGTGAGTTGCTGATTAATCTGCTTACCAATGGTCAGTGATTGGCCAGATGGAGTTTCTTCTAGCTGTTTTGGCCACGAGTTTCTACACTAAACTGTTTAGTTCGCTTCTCGCTATTAAGCTTGCCGCTATCTAAACAATGCAAGATATTATTTATTAATTTACTCAATCCAATTATCTTTTTTCAAATGGATATGCGTTTTGATAAAATGGCGAATTCGAACATCAAACTTTATGGCGAACTTGATGACAATCATTTTCTTTTGCTTTTCTACCTTGTTCAAATTTTGATACTTTATCGAGCTAACAGTCCACACTAGGATTTGCTTGCTGGGTCTAGTGGATAGTTTGACCTTTGTTTTGTTCGGACAAATTTAACTAGAACATGCTCAGCTCAAACGCAATAATCAAGTAAATTGTAGATGAAAAAATGATGTAAAAAGATGATGCAAAAGATGAAAAAATGAAAAAATAAACGCAAAATAGAAATGAAAAGTGCAAAATGGCGTCAGAGAAAGAGAGAGCATAGTGTTTGGACACTAGAAAATTGACACAAATTTTATTAATGTGTTCCATGTATCAAAATGACTTTTTGCTTTTGGGTGAAAATTGAGGCAAAATGCGCTGAAGACTACATTTGCACAATCAGCCAGAGTGAGATGGCTTTTGAAATGTGAAAATAGGCGGCAAATATTATTATTAATATATCACATTAGCGACACGATGGGGACACTTTGCTATTTTTTGTTATTCTTTGGCTGGTTGTCTTTTGCCTTGTCTGGCTATTTTGGCCTCTTAGACCAACTTTGTCAAGGTGCAGTGATGCTTTTGACTGGACAATTGGAAACAAGCGCAATTTTCAACTAATAGAAGATGATTAGGAAAAAAAACATGAACGTAAAGTGTGCAAACATTTAAAATTATGGTTAAGAAATGAAATAAGAAAACGTAATTTGACTTAATCATATCAAGTTTGCGACAAACAGAGTAATATACAAGCGCGCGTAGTTCCAGTAGTAGTGAAAATGATTCTAAATGATTTAGAAGTGGAATCTGGCTTATAAGCTAACCACATTAATTGCATCTTGCCCACATTATCTTCATCCGCATTTTGCCCTAACATGATTTGTTTGCTACTGGATCCGTTGCCATTAGTCAAACCATTTGCAAACACCAGACACAAGCACTTATACAGCCAGCAATTATCTAGCACAATGGATAAACCAGCCGTGTGTCCTCGCCATCGTTAGCAAGTATGTTGTGTGTCATAATAATCATTCTTTAAGACGTTGATCAAACTGTACTGACCATGCACTTGTGTGTCCAATCAGGTGTTGAGCAGGCCACAAGTGCAGACCAAACAGATTTACAAACAGACAGGATTTAAATGAAATAATCAGCACACATTAGAGATTCTCCATCTGTTTGGCCAGAATGGCTTTGCCTGACCTGCCGAATAATGGATGATAATGATGCTGTTAATATAGAGAAAAATTAGAGTGCAATTATTAAGCCTGAATTGTGTGCAATTAAATTAGCTGAAATTGGTCGGGACCTGCTACCACAGTCTGGCACGCATCCCATACGGTTTCGCATCTACTCCGAATTGGAGCTGGTTGGATGCCACAATGTGTCTGTTTGCAATTGTTACTAGTTAATGCTCTGATTTGGCTTTTAAATTTTCTTGTTTGCCCAATGTTCGCCTTTCCTGTTTTGGCCAGAGCTTGTTTTTGTGTTTCTTAAACGTTGTCTTTATTTGCCTGCTGTAGTTCTGTTTTTTGTTTTTTGTCATTTTCTCAGCTCAACCAAGTTCTCATCAGACAGTGCTATCTTGCTATCATCTAGAAGCAAATATGCTTGCGCTAAGTTCACTCCATTTCTGTCAATGGCAAAACGGTTTTCCAATGTAGATGCATCATTGCCACTGACATTTGGATGGAACAAGTGTAGCAAGCGAATTGTTCTCAGGACTGGCTTTTTAAAATGAGTGGAAGGCATGAGTCGTTTGAATTGCAATTAATTAACATTGAATCAGTGTTCAGACCACAAACAAATCACAACCAGTCGTGTTGGTGGCGAAAAAGCATCATTTTGCCAGATTTGGTGTATAAGTTTTAACTCTGAAAACATCTGAAGTGGTGAACCATCGATTCACTGCTGGCTGCGAGTTTGACCAATCAAGCTGGTAGTGGCTGGTCTGCCGCATGCACTGTATGATTTCATTGCTGTTCCAGTTCATCACCGGAAGTAATCCGCTTTGACAAGTTTGTTAGTTTGTTTAAGTTAGGTTCGTTTGGCAGTTTGCTGTTCAGTGCTTGATGATGGCGTCCGCTTAATCCATCACAAGTCTGCGCGCAAAAGATTGGCAGTCCAACGGTCCATTGTGGCCACAGGGTTTTGCGGAGTTGGCAGGTGTTGTTGTAAAGAGATTTTGTTAGGTTTTAGGGTGGTCTCGACGTCTTTAGCACCTCTATCACCTGTAGGAGAACTCTACTTATGTTGCGATCTTGTTTTCAGATCTTAGAGTCACAGCCTCATAAGCTAAACAAGTGCAGCAAACTGAAAGCGCAGCAGAGTGCGAGTTATTTATGACCGGCGTTTGCATACTCAGCTGAGCGCGAACTTTGACCCTCCAGTTTAGCTGGTTCATGGTGACTGCTGCCTTTTACCGGTACAGTCTGCCGTACATCTAGATCGTGATCAGAGATGTAACGTACGACATAATTAATGATCTAATTGTTCCACAGCAACGCCATCAGATTCTATGATTTAGATGTGTATGCAAAGGTGACGCAGTTTAGTTCCACTACTGGCGGTTGCACTTACTGCTAACCAACACGTAACAACTGATGTGCTTTGAATGAATAAACTCATTTACAGATTAAATCAAAGCCACTGACCCTAATGAAAAGTCTCTGCTTAATTATTAATTGATTTCGTAGACTTGAAAGCGTGATTTGTTGGCCAAGCAAGCGTCGGTGTTGAATCAGTTAGCCACTTTTGGATTCCTATGGTTAAAATAAACGGTTCGACTAGTTTAAGTACATTGTTTTCTGCCAATAGTTTTAGAGTATGTTCTGGCTATTAAATTGAGAACAGCAAAAGTTAGGTTCCAGAATATGGTTTAAATACTTGGCTTGTCTATTTGGTTTTACTTTTTCATTAAACTTCTTGGTTAAACTTTTAGGTTAAACTTCTTGGTCAAATTTTTTTTTTAACCTTTTGATTGAATTTCTCTGTTAGATTTCCTGTCAGACTACTGTTATGAATTGCATGCTTTGCATTCATTGCTTCTAAACTATGCTTCAAGTACATCGCTCATACCTCGATTTTAAGACCTGCAAATCGTCCAACGCACAACTGAGCCTAACAAAGCCAAAAAAACGCTTGCTCTCAGTAAATTTCTATTTGTACTATGGCCAATAATAATAAAATGTATTAATATTTATAATACACAGGCCAATGTATTATCTTCGAGATACAAATTGCGAAGGGAAAGTAAAACTACCGCTCTATCAGTCTGACAATCCGCTGTGGATGATGTGCGCAAGAACGAGCTTATTATTGGCCATAAAAGAGCTTCTTATATGTGGAAGCATCTTATTTGTGTTTGCATCTTATATATTCATGTGTGTATATTTGAGTTTGCAAATGCCGGCAAATGTATTTTTGAAAAAAAATCTTTTTACAATATACCAAGTTTTGCTTTTCTTATTTATTTTTCTTCTTTTAATACGTTTAAATATTAAATAAATTCGCTTAGCCGAATTGAATTAGAAGATGGAAGTTTGAATTGAATGTTGCGGAATAGAAGCTTATTTGGTGAAAAATGATTTTCGCTGGCAAATCAGGTGCTTGCAATCTTAGGGGTGTGTTGATTTGATGTGCTGTTCAGATGTGGATCTGACCAATGGAGCGCTTCGCTTTCATATCTCAAGCTTATGAATTATTATAACTTTCATAATTCATAATGCTATAGGACAAAAGAGACGAGTTCCGCCTTGTGCGCTTCTATAGGTCGGTGAAACCAATGTTATGACAACTAGGGCGTGCAACGATTGCCGACAAAGCTTAGGAAGGCGTTAGCTTGATTTTAGCAAAACAACCGCGCCCCTTTAACCCTTTTTGGTTATTGCTTGGCCGTGTTTCCGTTTCTTAGTTAAAACAGAGGACATGGTAATCACGGCTAAAAGTGGCAAAACAAAGCCTAAAACAGATTGTAGAGTAAAAAACAACTATAAAAACAAACAGTTTTAATGAGAAATTTGAAATTCAAAATTTGTTCTATTTGATTTGCCTGTGGGCAGTAAGTCTGGCCAAGCATTTGTTTCAGACCAGTTCTGGCTGTTGCAAAATCAGACCAAATTAAGAAATGGACCAAACTTTGCCGAGTGGCAAAAGTAAAACACAGAAAAGGGTTGAATTGTAATTTTAAAACCATCGACTAGTTAAGCGTATAATGTATGCAAAACACATATGCAACCAGTTTCTGGCCTTTTAAAGCCGAGCTGGACTGATTTCTGTAAATAGTTTGTGCAAATAGCACAGAATATGTGGTACGCAAGACTTGTCTTTGTTTTCACTCTTTCAACCTTTCTAGCTTTTCATCCTCTTGTTCGTCTTTTTGAATTTTTCACCTTGTTCAGTATTCGTGTTTTTACTTGTCCATCTACCTTGGGTCCATTTTTCTGGTTTAGTTTATGTTGGTTTGTTTAGTTTTTTTGGTTAATTTTTATGGGTTTGTGTTTTATTATGAATCTGTTCAGTTTGGCTTATTTGTTCCATCTCTGTATATTCTCTTCTGTCTATTCGTTTTAACTTATTTTTCTGCATTTTTTAGTCTCTGTATATTTTTATTTACCTACTGCATCTGTTTATCTTATTGTTCCTAGTCTATTCTTTTATGCATTTCTTCTCTGCATATTCTTCTTTTCATTTTCTCCTTTGCTTATTCCGTTTATTCGTCTTTGCCTACTCTTCTCCATCTATTCGTCTCTGTCTAACTTCTCTATGCGTCCTCCTTCATCTCCACCTCATCTCACACTAGTTCTCCGCATAAATTAATATTAAATTAAATGGCTTTAGCCGTAAAGCTCTGCCAACTGGCTCGCATGGATGCCTGCACAAGCTTTTCTAAAACTTATCCAGTAAGGCTTTGTATCCCTGTCCATTATATTAAAAGCACTTGATTTTTTTGCAATTTGTTTTGACTATTTTTTCATTTTTCCCGCCATTTTACTATTTTTATTTATTTATATGAGCGGGTTTATTTTTGCACGTTTAAATGCACAATAGCATAGGTTCGCCAATTGCAAATCAGGCTATATGTTTTGCTTGATTTTTTGCTTTACAGTCTAGCCAAATTCAAATTTCAATGTGCGTATATTATTTTATATTTCATTTTTTAATTAAATGGATTTCCGGCCTGATTAGCTTTTCACTATTTATTTGTTTTTTTATTATTTTGGCCGAGCAATTGTGCTGTGCATAAGGCGGTGATGAGCATGCTAATGATCATGCTAATGACGATGCAACATTTGGGGAGACATATTGTGACTATACGAGCACCTAAGAGAGTTGCTTCCAAATTAAGAATATGATTACATTTATTGTGTTTGCTAATATGAGTGCCATAAACGAGGCTACTTTGAGCGCGTCATATATTAAACAGTTGACTGGCACAAAATCACGACCAAAAGACCTATAGAAGAGCAAGGACCTGTGGCTTGTTTTTCTGTTTGAAAACTGATTTTTTTGTTTTAAAACCTTTTTTGTTTTAAAATTGTTTTTTCTGCATTCAGATTTTAGATATTTTATTAAGTTCTAGATTTGTTTGTTCTGTTTTGAGCTTGTCTATTTGTTTGCAGAATTGTTTTAAGTTTTTAAGATATGTTTAGTTGCAGTTTTTTGTTTCAAAATTGTGCTTATTGCAATGGTTTTGAGAATTTGTCGGAATCGAATGGTGCAATTGCGACTTGGATTGCAGGTCGGATTAGATTGATGCAACTCGATCAAGGCAGATTTAGGCCAGGTACGATAGCGCAATGTTTAAAAAACAAGCGTTTCAAACATAATTTATTTGCGCTAAAAAGTAAAGACCAGGTCTTTGTGACAGTTTTACGAAGCAGGACAGAAGAGAAGGCAGGTCGGTTTAAGAAATGGAATCCGGCTGTCGCTTGAGCAGACCAAGAAAAATGGAGCTTGGTCTGTCGTATATCAATTTAAATCATAAATTACTTCGGCTATCTGCATCTGGTTCTCAATCGACGCAGACGCATCTTACTCTAATCAAATAAACGGCGGATGCGGAGTTTGGACCAGTTAATGCAAAGGGCCTAAATTTTGGCAGAAACCGCCGCTTACCGTATCCGCCCAACAAGATTGCAAAGTCGAGTTGCGAATTTAGGCTGTAAAGTCGGGCTGCAAAATTGGGCTGCAAAGTTACACTGCTAATCGGCTCGGCGCACTTGCATTGGCGTCCAATCAATAAAGTTCAATCTGATCTGCAGTCAGTTTATGCAGAGATGTTGATCCATTTTGCTGGTCTTTTGTGCACACGTTTATTTTCCAGCCAATCACCATGGAATCCCTTTGCGATAGTATCGAACATTGGCCATATTTGCATTTATTCAGAAAAGCATCTTCTCAATTTTGTGCATTCGACTGAGACAAAAATTTGCTCATTTTTTGTTCATATTTTCAATATTAGCAATATCGTTTAATAGTTTGCCTTTTTTATTCTTATTAGTCTTAAGCTTCATACTGTTCATCACCTTAATCATGTTCATGTTTCTCTTGTCTCTGTTCATTTTTGTTTGTCTCTACTCACAATGTGACATCTCCTTGTTTTACATGCCATCTGTTTTGCTGGTCACACACCGTGCACAGCAAACAGTCAAGTGTGAAGTTCACAAGTGTTTACATTGATACTATTGACTAGCTTTTAAGTGACAATTTATGCGCAAACTTGTGTATCCACACTGATGTTCATTAACCAGACCATATCAAACGAAAAGCGAGCGCACAAAAAGCTGCCATTGTGCTTCGTGGATTGTTTGGTGGTGTAGAGAGAAAACCACAGTTTACGGATTGCGGACCACACTGTCTAAAAAGCGAATCGCAATCTAGAAAAAGTGAATTGCAATCTGCATAAAGCAAACCATAATTTGTTTACAGCAAAAGACACTTTACAGAAAGTAAATCACACTTTACAAAAAAAAAAAATTATATTTTACAGAAACTTATTCACAATTTAAAGACAGCAAATGCACACTTTACAGAGTACGAGATACAATTTACAAAAATCAAAGCACACTTTTGCTCAAAGTAAATCACGATTCCTTAAAAGCAAAACCACAATTTCTTTAAAGCGAAACCACAATTTTCTAAAAGTAAAAACCCATATTACACAAAGCAGATTACATTTTGCAAAAAACAAAACAAAATTAAACAGGAAATTAATTAGTTTTTTTTTTATATACAGTGACCACAGATGAACTGGACGATGAAAGTAGCAAGTGTCTGCTAGATAAGCTTTACATTGAAACAGATCAAGACAATCCACAACCAATTCAATCAAACGCATCCGACAGTGGTGAGGATGAAGATGAAAACCTGACGCTTAATTCTGATCAAGAATTTTGCGGTTTGATCCACAAAGAGCTACATACTAGATCAGAACAAACGGATGAAGAACTAATGGACGCAGATGAGTTAACCATTAGATCTGACGAAGAAGAGACAATGAAAAGAAGAAAAAGGTTGCGAAATGACCTGCATAACAGGCGACTACGCCTGCTAAACAGAAGAAAATTAGACGTGCAGGATACGGAATGTTTGGAAGAACTGGATGAGGAAGAGGATGACCCAGAAGCCGACAATTCAGACGAAAATGAAGCAATGGCAAGTTTGGAGCAAAACTGTGAAGAGACAGATAAAAGTGAATTAGCTTCCGAAGAGGCAGATGATGAAGCAAATGGTAAAAATACAGCCTTGTTGGAATTGCATCGCCTGATGCAATTGCTGCAACAACAAGCTCAGTTACAACAGCGACAGTCTGACCAAAAAGACAAAGGCGAAAATTTAACTAACAACTGGCTACAAACCACTGAGACTGCATTGGATAGTTTGTCCAGTCTGGATCAGCAAGACCAGCAGCCGTCGGCCATTCTTCAGCAGCAGCTGATGTTAATGCAAATCTTGCAACAGTTGCAAGTGCAAGCTTCGCTGACCGGCGCCGGTAACGAAGCCAGTGGCCAAAGCAATCAAAACAGTCAGTCAGGCAACTTGAGTAAAAATTTACCGGACAGGGAGAACAAACTCAGTAGCAAAACAAGCAACAAGTTCAATTTCGGCAATTTGGCATCAAGTGTAGCGACCAGTTTGTCGCCTACTTTAGTGTCCTGTTCCGGCTCTGGTTCTACTTCCGGACCAGCTTCCCTTTCTCGCTCCACCAAAAACACCAACTCTGCTCTATCCGTTGTCGGACCGAGCAACAGTGTGAACAAGTCCAGTCATTATTCCAGTATTAGCCAATCGCAGGGTTCATCTACTGCCACTTGCGCTTCTGGCCAATCTTCTGCTGCCAATTCGAGCACTTCAAATAGTTTGTACCTTTCTTCCAACAGTCCGTCTTATTCGGTTTTGGCTGGTCGAACTCCACTGGCCTCGATGAGCAGTCGTTTGTCCCAAATGTTTTCCGACACCGGTTCGGGTAGCAAGCAATCTTCCCAAACTAGTACAACAAGTGCAACTGTATCTAATTCAAAAAGTTTACGCAATGACATTATTATCATGCCAGAAGAACAGCCTCCAACTTTGGCGTCCAGTGCGGCCGGAGATGAGCCTGGTCGTGCGGCCAATCCGCTTGAATTGCTGCAGCACACTACCGAGAAAGCTTTGCAACAGACAATGAAAGGAGCTTCGTTTTTGGTCAATGGGGATGACCACGAAGACGGAGAAGGCAAGTCTGATGATCCGGCTAGTAGACATCGTTGTCGCTTCTGTGATAAAATCTTCGGCTCAGACTCTGCTTTGCAAATTCATATTCGTTCACATACTGGCGAAAGACCATTTAAATGCAACATTTGCGGCAATCGCTTTTCGACCAAAGGCAATCTTAAAGTTCACTTCCAACGGCATGCGCAAAAATATCCACATGTTAAAATGAATGCCAACCAAATTCCAGAGCACATGGACAAGTTCTTTCCTCCTTTGGAACCGCCAGGCAGTTCGCAAAGTCCACCACCAGCCCAGTATCAGCCTGAAGATGAATTATTTGCTGCTTCTGCGGCTTTAGAAGCTGGCCGAGACGCTGCCACAGTTGGAAACTTAATGTTGGGTGGCTCTTTAGGAGCGATTTCCAACGTGTTGCCACAAGCCCCGCTTAGTTTTGCACAAGGCTTAGCCGCGGCCGCAGCAGCATCTCAACAGCAAGCATCACACGAGCAACAATTACGCCTTTTGGCTGGAATGTCTGCAGATAGTCTTAATCGGGAGCTGCTTCTGTCCACTGCAGGAGCAGATCTGGCCAGTTCGCTACTGCTCAACACTTCACCATTGAACTTGTCAGAAAAGCAATTGCAAAGGTTAGTGGTTTTTTCATATTTGCAAAATTCATATTTATGTGTATTCTTATATACGTAATTAGCTTGAGCTTGGTTTCAAAAGCGTCCGCCAATTTGGACAAAACACAAGTAGACAGTGATGAGACCACGACGGCCAGCACGACCACGACAGGCGGGAGCAAAAAGTGTCAACAGCAAAATAGACAGCGTTCAAATTCGGTGGAGAAGTTAAGCTCAGAATCGAAACTTAGTTTTGGCAGATTGGCCGACTTCAAACTGGAAAAGAAGTCATCCGACTCAGATGATTGTAGCACGCCGGACAAAGAAGACAACGGCAGTCCTCCACTTGCCGGTTCTCACCCAATGCTAGACTATATTCGAAAAGTAAAGAACCGATTGGCGGATGGAGCGCAAGAAGAAGATGAACCGTTTTCGGTGAACAGCTCAAGACGAAGCGAAAACCGCAAACAGAATCGCGACAGTGGGCGCGACTCCGCTTCCGGAAAATCATCAACCGGCCATCTGCTGTCTTCTAGTCACTCGATTGACCCGGCTCTGGCTGCAGCAGCAGCGGCAGCCGCAGCCACCGGAATGTTTCCCTTTTTGTCGCCCAACTTTCCGGCTAGTTTTTATCAGCAATTGCCTGCCTATCTTGGCGGGATACTGCCACAAAACACGTTCAACCCAAGTAGTTCACCTTCCCCAATGTTAAGTAGTGCAATGTCGGCCATTTCTTCTGCGGTGGGCACCGCTTCTTCCAGTGTAGCAGGTCTTTCTGGCGCGTCGGCCTCGCTTACCGCTGGACACTCGCGTCCTTTGACTAGCATTAGTCAGTCTCAGTTGTTGAGTTCGGGCCGTGCAATGCAGACCAGTTCTCCGAGCTCTTCTGTTGACAGCAGTTTAAATGCCGCAGACCATTCATTGGGCACGGCCGCTGAACTGTCTTGTTTGTTTGGCGATCAACTGCTGGACAACGGAAGTCAACAGCAGCAGATCAACGCCGGCAGTCTTTCGCCCAGACGCTCAGTGTCGCCTGGCTCTAGATCTGGTCACAACCAAAGCCAAAACAGTAGCCACAACACCAGTCAGAACAATAGTTATAATAGCAATGGCAATTTGAACAGTGGCAATGCTGCAGGAACAGCACAGAGCTGCTATCAGGACTTGTTGCCTAAGCCGGGCAGCACGGACAATGCTTGGGAATCGCTGATGGAAGTGGAAAAGGACAGTGAAACAGCCAAATTGAAAAAATTGGTTGAAAATTGTGACCAGAAGATAACCGACCCAAACCAGTGTATCATTTGTCAACGGATTTTGAGCTGCAAGTCGGCCTTGCAGATGCATTATCGAACACACACCGGAGAACGACCATTTAAATGCAAGATTTGCCAACGAGCGTTTACCACCAAAGGCAACCTTAAAACACACATGAGCGTACACCGACAAAAGCCCTCTCTGCGCAGTATGCACGAATGTCCAGTGTGCCACCAACAGTTCACCAATGCTTTAGTGTTGCAGCAACACGTGAAACTGCATAATCAGGCAGACGAACGCCAACTGATCCAAGCCCACCAGAAACAGCAGCAGCAACTGCAGTACGCGGCAGCAATGGAGAGGATGGTGTTGGCCGCCCAGCGCAACGCCAATCACCAACTGAGCGAAGCCCAAAGCCAACTGTTGCGAAAGCAGTTTGCTGAACAATACCCTTTAGGCGTGGTGGGTTCAAACACAGCCGGAAGTCCTGCTACTGCCGGTTCGGCAGCCAACAGCGCTTCCTCGTCTATCCATTCTATGAATGCTATGCAAATCGACCATAGCACGCTGTTCAACACCGAAGAGACCATGGACGACGAAGACGAAGCCGAAAGAGAAGAGGCAGAATTGCGAGAAGAGGCAGAATTGCGAGAAGAAGCAGAATTGCAAGAAGCCGAAAGAGATGCTCTGGACGAAGAACTAATGCAGTTGCAAAAACAAGCCAGCGAAGAAGCGGCCGATGAGATGGATGAACGAACGGACGAAGATAGCGAGATGAACACCGCGCCCAGTTCGCCCGTAAACGGAACCAGCTACAAGTCGGACAGCGACTCAGCAGGAAGACTGGATGCCAGTAGAGCGCTCAGTTTCGGCCAACTGTGTGCGGACAGCCTATCCGCAGAATTGGACATCAAACCGTCCGCAGAGAGCGAGCTAAAGCAGTTGACCAGTGAGGCTGG
The DNA here is from genome assembly GCA_025170145.1 of Pyemotes zhonghuajia. Taxonomy (NCBI): domain Eukaryota; kingdom Metazoa; phylum Arthropoda; class Arachnida; order Trombidiformes; family Pyemotidae; genus Pyemotes; species Pyemotes zhonghuajia. The sequence goes on along the minus strand of CM045844.1, from coordinate 7,729,269 downwards.
CGAGTGCAAGCGCACCAGTCTAGAAAGCGACTCTAAACAGTCGGCACAGGGCTCGAACCGGTCTACGCCCTGTTCGCTGAGCAAGGCGCACGCACTGGCCGAACAGCTGAGCCTGGTCGAGTCGGTCAGTGAAGCAGTGCAGTCGGAAGAGCACAGCCAGAGCGAGGTGCACGACAACGGCGGTTCGCAGCCTGAGGCGGTGCTGGACAACTTGAACGACGACTCTATGGTCTCTTCGATCAGCTCCACCTCTGGAGCGTTGGATCTTACGCCCAAACAGCAGCAAGTGGTTGCGGCCCATCTGCAACAATTGAAAAACAGTTGCTCCACCTCTGCGTCCGCTTCTAACAACACTTCCACAGGCGGTTCTGGTTTATCTACCGGTCTGCTGGCTTCTGGGCTGTTTGGCTCCAACAGCTGCGCTCTCCTTTCTAGCACTCCTAGCACGCCTGCCCTCATGTCCAGTCAGGCAAACGGATTCGCGCTCTCGGCCAGAGGGGCGAACACCACTTGTCAGATTTGTATGAAGACATTCGCCTGCAATTCGGCTTTGGAAATCCACTACAGGTCCCACACCAAGGAAAGGCCGTTCAAGTGCAGCATTTGCGAACGTGGCTTTTCCACTAAAGGCAACATGAAGCAACACATGCTCACACACAAGATCCGCGACTTTCCGCCCAACATGTTCACATCTGGAGCTCCCAGTGCCAGCACCTTGAACAGTCCTCTGTCAAGTTTGGTGTTCAATGCCACCAATGCCGCAACCGGTTCTCTGGACACCTGCGGCAACAGTAAGGAGTTGAACGGGTTAAAAGAGAAGCTCGACCTGGCCGGAGTGCTGAACTCGAATGGCATGAGCGAGAACTGTTTGCTTAAGAGTAGCAGCAAATCGGCCGTCAAGACTAGTGTGAACGACAGCATGTCTGACACATCTGAGTGTGCAGAGGAAAAGGGCCAGGCCACCGGTCACAGCTCTGCTCAACATGTGCGCAGCTCCTCGGTCAGTTCGAACGCTTCTAGTGAACAGTCCGCCAAGCTCGGCTCGGCCAAGGGCTCCAAACAGGCCGGACAAATGGCGCTCAGTCTGAGCAGCGAACTCAACAGTATTAACAATTTAACCAACAGCATCGCTTCCAACCTCTGCAGTGGTCTGACCAGCAACCTTACCACTCCGCCCGCCTCGGCCAGTTCTGCCGCCGGCAACTCTTCTGGCGATCTTAAACACATGTGCGAGATCTGCGTCAAGCCATTCTCCAGCCACTCTGCTCTTCAGATCCACAATCGCACCCACACCGGAGACCGGCCGTTCAAATGCAACATTTGCGAAAGGGCCTTCACCACCAAAGGCAATCTCAAGGTGCACATGGGCACCCACATGTGGACCAATCCGCAGTCCAGGCGTGGTCGACGCATGTCCATCGATATGAACTTTCCCAGTTTTCTTATGGAATCTAAAAATTGGGGATTCTGAAATCTGTTCATCTAGAAATCTGTCCATCTAGACTGGTTTAAACAAGCTGGACCATTTCATGGCTCAATGCACTTTTTCAGTGCGCCTACTCACCAAACATTGATCTTCACCAATATCAAAGGCCTTCTGCTGAATTGCGCTATCAACAGGCCACATGAGCTTGTGTAACTTGATGTTTGTCCTCTGTAAAATGATGTACAATACTTATAAATACGATTCTACTCGATTCAATTTCGGTCAATGCTGATCAATTTCGGTCAATGCTGATCAATTTCGGTCAATGCTGATCAATTTCGGTCAATGCTGATTATTAACAATTGTGTTTTCATAGACTCTTTTACCACAAGTATATTTAACTAAATTGCGTATATAAATATTCAATTAGGACAACATGTTCACACACCGCCACCAAACCTCTTACACTAACGCCTCACTTACTCTACACTCACTGATACATAGTAGACGTACATAGTAGACATACATAGTAGACGTACATAGTGAACATACAGAATAACATGCAGACTAAAATACATAGAATACATACATAGAGCACATACACACAATATATACATACATAATAACATACATGCAACACATACACAAAAACATACACACGCGCATCTAAATTAACGTTTAACACTTGCTACAAAATCATATGAAATCGCCACAAGCAGGCCATCTCACATTCGTACAGAATACACATGTTTTTTACAGTTACATGTATTCCTTTGTTTATTTTGTTTATTCTTGTTTTAATTAAAGCATTATTATATAATACGGTTTGCAGTCGATTCTTGTCTAGATTCATCCAAACTGCACTTAGTCCCAGTACACCTGCTTCTTAAGGCCATTTTGTCATTCGGCTTACCGGTAGTCAGTTTTTTTCACTTGTTGATTGTGAAATAAGCAAAAAACACACCACTATATACCCAGCAAAGGATATTACCATCTAGAGATCAGTATCAATGCCATTCTATGCATGAAACGCGCGATTCATGACATAAATTTTTCTATTTTTGATACCACAATTGCGCAACTCGCGAGTTTCTTATTACTCTCATTCAATTGTTCAAGCAATTCGAACGGACACATGTTCATACCAAACTGCCACCGTCTTAATTTTAGCTTTAGATGCGTCCTATTCAGCAGCTTTAGTCTGTTCCGACTCCGTTTTCAACTCGTTCTTATACTGATCTTGATTCCCACACCCGACTTTAGCACACATTTTAAATACAAGTCTTTATACATACATCTTGTTACACACATCTTAATTCGCACATCTCAAGCAAATCTCAAACAAATCTCCAATAAATCTTCAAAACATCTCCAACACATTTCCACCACATCTTCAACACTTCTCCAACACACAATACTATACACACCTCGAAACACGGTTTAAACTCGATTCGAGCACTCATTTTGTAATCTATTAAAATTAACTTGAAAATAAATATTTGCAATTTTAATATAAAACGGTTTTCAAAATATGACTTAATAATGAAATATGAATGACAAATTTTAAATTTACAGATTATTTTTCAATAATTTGTGTTCATAAATTGCTACTTCTTGCTCTAATACTGCTATTTAATTTAATTACATGTTGAGTGAACAGTTAATTATCTAACAAAGACGGATCGATGCCATCAAGCGACATTTTATTTTTTACTGCTCCTAAAGGTACGCCAAACGTTAACATTTTCCTATATTTTTGTAACATCGGGTTTTTGTCTGCTATTTTCGCTTTCTCTTCATCATGCGTTTTTATATTTGAATTTTCGATCGGCAATTTTGCTATTTTTAACTCTTCCAATCTTGTATGATCACTTTCTGACTTCTTAAATAAGTCCGGCATCTTATCTTCATGCAAATTATCTTCCACATTTTCCTGTCGCTGCTTGGTAATTTTGTCCGCAGAAATCGACGCACAACATTCGTTTTCCAGTTGGGCAAATTTCTTCAGACCATCGATTGATGACAATTTTGATTCTAAAATTGATAGATTAGCTTTGCAGAATGCAATTTTCTCAGTCAAAATCATTAATCTCGAATCCACAATATGTATTAAACTTTTTAATTGATTTGAATAATTCACTATAAATGCATTCATACAATCTGCGAGTTTATTTTTGTCTATAGATTGCACCATCTTAAAATCTAGACCAGATCGTTCCAAAATACATATAGACATTTTAATTATTTTCTATGCTAATGATGGTTAAAAACGTCAATATTTGTTGTTTCTCATGAAAATATTATTAATGTTTACATTTGGTTCAATGCATTCGCGTCGTCGCAGCTATTTCTAAAAAAAAAAAAAAAACTTTTTGCTTACAATTATAATTTGTGTTAAATAAATAAAATTAAAAATAAAATAAAATTCAAGCAAATTCAATTTTAAAAAAATTAATTTAATCTTTTTCAAAAAAATTAAGATATTACAAAAAAATTAGTTTGAAAACACAAAATGAACAATAAAACATAAAAATGCATTAAACAATATTAAAAAACTAAACTAATTAAATTTAATCATCAAAACTTAAATAAAATTTAAGTTTAAAAAAGTTAAAAAAAAAAATGTTCAAAATTATTAAAAAAAAAAAAATAAGATATTTAAATTATTTCAATTTATCAAGTCATTTGTTATCGATATAAATTGGTGTCTGTACATTGGTACATGCACATATAAGCATCGCATAAAAATCTTCTTGGCATTTCAGGCAAAACCTTGTCATCTTTTTCTGCTAGTAAATATGATGTACCCTCTTCAGAAAGCCACCACTTAAGATTTGAAAAAGCGGTTACTTCAGGAATATTGTATCCATTTTTTTCTCCTAAATAAATATTTTTCATTTATAAACTTGAATTAATTAACTAATGCTTTAATATTTACCTTTTCGGTCAGCCATTGAATCAAAAAGGCACCAAGGCGCATCAGGTCCGTTTCCACACTTAACAAAACATACATAATGACTTGTTTCTATGCATAAAACGGCAAATAACTCCATATAAATTCTTTCAATTGGAACATGCATTTGACAATTTGCAGAATTCAATTCTAATTTGCGACTACCTAGAGATAAGGCCCTTCTTTTAAAATATTCTAAATATTCTTGTGGTATCTTTAAATTCGTTATTACATGATCTGATCTTGGTCCATTTTCTAAGTGTAATTTACCTGAACAAGTAACACAAAAAGCAGTACTTTCTAAACCATCGCCAAATTTTGAAAAACATTTTTTACATTCTAACTTAGCTAATCCGCCACAAATTGCACATTGTCTTGGTGAATTTTCAAGCACATCAGTAATATCTAAGTAAAGTGAAGGAATTACTCTAAAAATAAAATAAAAAAATTAAATTTTCAAATTTAAATTAAATTAAATTTTTACCTATTATACATTTTAAATTGTTTTCCATATCTAGGAAGCTGAAGAATTAAACAACTAGGAACTTCATTTAATTTAATATCTGAAGCCAAAAATGATTGATCAAATAATTGTTGAACAGTAGGCAATAAAAGTTGCTCATCTTTTTCTACAAATAATTGATACAAAAATGATTCTAGACCAGAGCTCAATTTCAAATAAGGTTCAGTTTTTAATATTTTTCCTAACAATAAATTTATAAATTCTTCAGGATCTTTTTCTTCACTTGTCAAACCTCTCATTGTACTTAATTTTTCCAGTAACCTTCTTAAATCCATTACACGATCTGCTCTTACAAAATAATTTTTACGCAAAGGATTTATAATGTCTTCTTTAAGTACACGTTGAACTTCAGAATATTCTGCAATATCTGACCTACATGGTGGTCTTTGAAGTAGAGATTCAAATGTTGGTGTACAACTAAACATTGCAAATAAAGTGGCATCCATATAGCAACTATTATGATGGCCTTGTATCCCTTTATTTTTACCACAAAGTTCTTTAATATCAGTTATATGAGGTATATTTCCAACTACTCTTGGACAATCTATTGTCCCAAACAAACTTGAATTAGATGATAAACTAGCCATATTATCTTCTTCACGCAAACTATAATGGCCTCTTAAATTTATATTTCTATCTTCTAATTTATGCTTTAAAGAGAAATTTTCTTGTTCACTTGTTGGGTTATTTGAAAATCTCGAATCTTTTTTCAAACAAGATATTGGTTTAAAAATAGATCTTTTACTAGCACATGTAAAATATCTGTAACCAGCAAATGCTCCATCACCTCCATTAGGTATTTCTTGTTCAAGTTCAATTCCTGCTATAAGTTGATTATTTCCTAAAAAAAAAAAAAAAAAAAAAAAAAAAAAAAAAATTATCTTTTTTTTTAATAATAATTGTAATTAAATTTATACCATTAATATGACCAGTCCATTTAATAACTCCAAAATGAGGATTTCCATCGATTTCAACTTCTATCATGGAGCCAACTTCAAAATCTGAAAAATTTTTATTTGCTTTATTTATTTGATTTTCCAATTTTTTATCACAATTTAAGTCGCATTTGGCAGCCATCAGATCAGAGATTATATCATAATTATTCATACATTGCGTATATATTTTATTAATAGGCTGATTTTTAACAGGTAAAGTATTTTTTGCATAGTTGTTTGGTAAGGATGAATCTATTTGGTCATAATTGGTTGGCGAAATATTTTCAAGTAGCTCGACTTTTTTTTTTTGTCTTATTGGTTTTCTTGTTAAATTTAATTGATTTTTTTGTTCTCCTAAAAAATCTTCTGCCTTAATAAGTCCAATAACAGGTACAAGACTAGCATGATTCATTGGAGCTATAAAAAAAAAAAAAATTAATATTAAATATAAAATTAATATATAAAACCTGTGAATAATTGCTGGTTATTATAAAGACCAGTTCCAGAACCTACGGGATTGTCGAAACAAACACCTGCCATCCAGTCAGAATCAATATCAGGCAAAATGCCTAACCAATGAACAACTCCGAATTCGGTGCCATTATCAGAAAGCCAAACAATTTTATCACCAATCTTTAAAGGTGGCGGAATGCAATTAGAGTCAGCTTTTAAAGCCTCTTCTAACGAAATGGATTTTTTCTTATAATCTTGATCATTTCTTCTAATTTGAATGTTAGATGAGTTAAAATATTCTTTAGAAGGTTTTTTGTGAGAACTCATAATTGGTCAATAAAAAATTGCATTAATTTGAGAAAAAAATGAAAAGAGCACATAAGAAACTTAAATTTAAATAAAACAAGCACCTGAGATTGACGAACTACACATTTAAAAAATAACTAGAAGCTTTGACTTGATACAAGTAATAGACTGGCACAATTAAATAAGAACCAATGACAACATAATCCACGACGCAGTTAAAACTAAATTGAATTTGTGATCTACAATTGAAGTGAACAGAAACAGTAACAAACGTCTCAAAACAAATTAAGTTTTCAAGTTAAAAATAATGAAAAAAAGTAAACAAAAACTTAATTAGAAGAAATTCGGATAAATGGCGCCAACTTTTGAAATACGAAAACCAAAAGTTAGTTTAAAAACTAAAAGCTAGTTTAAAAACCAAAAGCTAGTTTAAAAACCGAAAGCTAGTTTAAAAACCGAAAGTTAGTTTAAAAACAAAAGCTAATTAAAAAACCAATGGCTGGTTTAAAAGAAATGGACTGTTTTTTAAAAATCGGTCTTTAAAGGCATACTAATTATTAAAGCCAAACTGGCTGGCATAAAGTTTGACACACATTTAAAACAAAAATTAACTTTATTTGAGTTTATATTGATTTTTAAAAAATATTAAACTAAAGTATAAATATGTTGTTCAAAATTAAATTTGCTTTTTAAATTAATTTCTTATGAATCCATATCAAAAAAAAGGATGCGTTCAATTTTGATACCTGATAAACGTGAGAAAATTCGGTTACAAAACTTTGATCGACAAATCTTCTGATCAAATCATCAGCGCTTACATTTTTTAACAATTTCGCTTATAAACCGTATTAGTCTAAGCATCTGAATAAGAGTCTTCTTCTGATGAAAATTCTTCTGAATCACTTTCATCATCTTCATCGTAATCAGCAAACTCGCCAGTGAAGAACAAAACTGCATTTTGGATGACGGATTGGCGGATGAAGTCACCAATTTCGAAATCTTCTCTGATTCGAGATTCGAGTTCGGCGGAAACTTCTTCATTATTGTCGCCGACTGTTTTTAAAAGGTAAAAATTAAATATCAATTAGCTTTAGATTGTCTTTAAATAGAAACACTTACCTTGTGGTGGATCGAAGAAATCGAAGAAAGATTTTGATCTGGCAAGCTCTTTTTTCAATGAAGATACTCCCTTCTTCCTGTTTTTGCTTTTTGATTTTACTGAATATCTAGGGTCAAGTTCTTCTGATTTAAAATCAATTTTGCAACCGGTGGAAGTTCTGATTTCTGGACCTTCATATGCAAATGGATCCTCTAAATCGATTTCATTTACAAGTTGGTATGTTTTGGTCAAAACTTTGTTGGTAAAGAAATCATTCTCTTCAAACTCAAACTCCAATGTGTATGAAGAACCATCACTAGACAAAATCATTCTTAAGTCGATTAAATGTTTCAAGATCTCTTCATCACGACTTTCGATCATGGATGCAGTAAGGTCTACATTTTTCAAAACAGTGAGCCAGAAATTAGGGATTCCCTTTTTGCCAGAGTTTTGGGTCGAGTCGGGCTTGAATTCAGGCTCTGAGAAAGTGGCCTCCTTGGCAGTAGGCTCGTATTCTCCACTCACAATTTGAGACCTCTTTTTATGCAATGGTTCGTATAATTTGTGGTATTTGTATTCCAACTTTTGAATCTCATCAAAATATTGTTTTTCCAGTGTAGTTGCCTCTTTCAGCAGGTTCTTTAAGGCACGTACTCGGCACCGCACGTCTCCTGGCAAGGTTTCGTACTCGATTGCAGGCAATGAGGTGAGGCCGCTTGAGTTCAACATCACCAATCCTCTGGGGTTATTGTAAATCTCGTTGATGCTATCTTTAGTACTGTAAAAGAAAAAAAAGTCAGAGACAATTTAAGAAAGCAGAGAAGATTCTAAAATAAGTACTAAATTAGAGACAAAGATCGAAAACAAAAACTGAAGACAAGAACTAAGGACAAGAATTAAAGAGAAGGATTGAAGACAAGAATTGAAGACACCAGAACTGAGCACAAAGAGAAGCGTAAAGCGAAGCGAAATTCTCCTGCACATTGTTGGCCGAGGACGGGCCAACAGCAGCGGCGGAGATGAGCGCAAGTCAATCAGACATGGCCGCAAACATAAAAGTAGGATCCGATGTCCAATCCACATGTAAAAGTGTGTTGTCTTAAGTAGTTTGAATAATTGAAAACGATCTTGTTCGAGTTGATCTTGTTCGAGTTGACCTTGTCTGAGCTGATGTGGCCTGAGTTGATGCTGATCTTGCGTGGATCGATTTCATCTGTAATAATTGTGTCTGAAGGAAGGTTGTTTAAACATTTTTTTTCAAGCAATTTCATTTGTCGTAATGTTATCTGAAGCAGCGCTGTTTGAACCAAATGCGTGGATAGTGGGTTCAGAAATGTTGCCTAAAAAACGTTGTCCAAACCAATTGCAATAGCAATCTTGTCTTAACTAATCCTGTGTGGATTAACCTTTGCGTTCGATCTAATGAAATCTAGTTAATCTGACAAGTGCACACTTACTCCATTTTGTTTCCAAGTGATGTTTTCTCGTTTACACGAAGTGATCGAATGATTTGCTAAAGAAAAAAGCAAAATTAGATTTTTTTTCCCTAAGTACAAAAGAGGTATATAGTGTTTTCTAATCAAACAATGGACTCTTTTTGCCCTGTTTAAATTTTCACGTCTACTCTGCCAACCGAGTTCAGTGATTATGAATTGCCGCTAACTACTTGAAACAGAACTCAACCATTGCAACTATTAAGAATTACACACATCTAACCAGGCGAAAAGCAGAGAGTGACAATGAAGACAAAATAAGAGTGGCGAAGACACCTGTTCCAACAGTGTGTTCGCCTGCGCTGGCCTGTTTTGGCCACAGTTCTCTTATCGAGAAAGTGGCCGTGGTGGACATGATTGGCCCCCAATTGTTGATACAATTGAACAGACTGCCAGACTCGTCTGAACAGACATGTGGCCAGCGAGAACACGTTGGCCGGTGCAGAACAGGCCTGGAAGGACGCACTTTGATGAAATCACACTAGAACTGTGCCTGCACTCGTCTTAGAAAGATACATTGGCTAGGAATACTTGGCTAAGAACACACTTTGCTGGAAACACTCCTCAAACAAGTTAAGACAATTGGTGAACTAACCTTTATCGAACAAAGCTCAAACCGAGTATGGTTAAGAGTATGGTTTAACTAATGGGAAAAAGCGAACGCAAGAAAATGGCTAGCTCGGCAGGAAAAGGAAACATCGCTTTCTCGGCGGACATGTGGACTGGCGTCTGCAACGCCATCTGCTAGTTGTCACTGTTGGTGTACGGTGGCGCCCTCCATTTCCGCAATTGCACGCGATCTGATCTACCCAGTCTCAGCTGGTGTCCTTGCAACAGAACAGCCCACACCCACTGCCACATGTTCTGCTCGGCGGGAGACCAATATTTATCTCATCATCTCATCAACACATTTAAGAGCAGCAACACTTTCACAGTAGCAACACTTTCAGGGCAGCAACATTTTCACAGCAGCAACTCTTTCAGGGCAGCAACTCTTTCACAGCAGCAACACTTTCAAAGCAGCAACACTTTCACAGCAACCACATTTTAAGAGCAGCAACTCTTTCACAGCAGCAACTCTTTCAGAACAGCAACACTTTTAGTGCAACAACACCTTAACACTCAACACCTCAAGGCTACTCCGAACTCATGACACCTTAAAATTAAAACACCACCAAATTAAAACATCCCAAATCTAGAAAACTTCAAAAACAATCTCTCTCAAAAGCAATCAACTCCCCAATATATCCAATACCCTTCAAAAAAAACCTAAAAACCCCAAAACTACGCTAAATTCATAATACATCAAAACCACAAGATCCCAAATTATCATCTAATGCCCGCCAAAATCAGCTGCTACAGGTGCTACGCAACCACAAGCTTCTATCAGCTGATATGAAAGCACATGCTTTTCTTACCATGCTTTTTCCATCCTTTTCATCACTTTCTTCAACGTGCTCATCTCAACATTCAAATTCTTACTAATAACTGAAAGCTAAAATTTACTACAAAAATTACTTCCAAAAGTCAGTCTTAAAAACCAGTATCAAAAACCAGTCTTAAAAATTAATCCCAAAAATCAGTCACAAAAATTTATCATAAAAATCAATCACAAAAATCAACTTTAAAACTCAGTTGCAAAACTTAACCTAAAAACTCCAACCTAAACCTTAATTTCAAAACTTAATCTCAAAACCCAATCCCAAGATTCAATCCTAAAACTCAATCGCAAAACTCAATCCCAAGACTCAATCCTAAAACTCAATCTCAAAACTCAATCCCATGACTCAATCCTAAAACTCAATCCCAACACTCAATCCCAAGAATTAATCCTGAAACTTAATCTTAAAACTCAATCCCAAGACTCAATCCTAAAACTTAATCCCAAACCTCAATTCAAAAACTCAATCTCAAAACTCAATCCAAAAATCAATCCCGAAAATCAATTCCAAAACCATTTACTAAAACTTGCTTTCAATTTTTAGTCACTTTCGCTCTATATCGCTTCAATCAATTCGTCTTGCTTTAATTTTTTCATTTCTGTCTTTAAATGTAAAATTAATTATGAATAGTGCATTCTCAATTAACACATTGCAATCTTATTTTTTCTACATGCTTCATGAATACACAATTTTTTCAAACGTCATACAAATTTTTTCTTCTTTAAATTAAATCACAAAATCATGAGATGCCAAAATTTTATTTTTAATTACTTTTATTATAATTTATAAATTTAAGCATTTTTTCAAATTTTAAACCTACACTCAATGCACTTTTCTTATAAATTATCATATAAATTAATTTTTTTTTCAACTTTTTTTTCAATAAAAAAATTTATTAGTAAAATAACTTTTTTTAAACTATAATCATTGATATAAAAATCATTAAATTAAAAATTATTTTTCTACACCCGGTAATCTTAAATCTTAACTATAAAAGTGAAATTATTTTTAATTTCTAATCATTAAATTAGTTTTTCCCTATTAAAATAGGTATAATACAAAAATAAAAATATAATTTTACTATAATTTTGCTTATATTATATAATTTTTAATTTCTTAACAACTTAAAAAAATTTTCCATGCTTTAAAAAAAGCGCACATGTTTTTTTAATTAAAATAGTTTAATTTAAATTGAATACACATTTATTCTACTTAAAAATTTTAATACTTAATATTTTTTTTTCATTCTTCAACTTCCATTACTTTAAAAAAACAATTTTCTATTTTTTTGTTTGAAATTTATTTTTCTTTCTTTTGGCCTAATTTTAATTAATCTGTTCTCGACTTAATTTCACTAATATTGATCTCATTTTCGATGTATCTTTACTATTTTTGTTAACTTTATTATTAAAATTGCATAATTTTGACACTTTTTCCCATTCTTTACCTTCTTTGACATCATCTTTTTCTTCTTGCATTGCTTGCTCCGCTAATCTATATTAAATTTTATTAATTAATTAATAAAAAGATTAAAAATTAATATTTTCTTAATTAAATTTTAAATTTAAATTAAATTACCTATTATTTTCTTTTGTTTTATTCAGATTCATTTTATATTGATCGTACCATTCTTTTAATTCACTTTCAGCTTTTTTGCGAAGTTCATTTTTCTTTAAAACTTCATTTTCATCTTTTTGTTTTATAAGTTTTATATAATTAATACGCCAATTTTTTAAACTTTCAGGTTCATTGTCATTTGAATGATTAAATCCGTTTGACATTTTACCATTGCAGTTAACAAAATTATTTATTCCATTTAAGCCGCCATTTAAATTGATAGTTTCTTTTTGTAAATTTTCAACTAAATTAGTTTCAACCATTATTGAGTTAGTTAAATTAACTTCGTTCAAACTGTTTTCAGTTTGATTTGCACTATTTAAAACAACACTAATTTGATTAATGTCTTCCTGATTTGCGATATTTAAATTATCAAAATCATTTTTTTTATAACTAAAATCATCATTAGAATCATCGTTTTCTAATTTTAGCTCAAAATTCGTAGTTTCATCACTTTTTTCTTCATCTAAAATATTAGTAAAAGAAGCAGTTTCTTCATCCTCTTCGGATGCGTGTTTTTCTTGTTTAATTAATTGCACACTATTATTGAATTGTAAATTTTCTACACTAATACTATTTTTACTAAATAATTCATCTGAAGAAGGTAGCTTCAAAAATTCTGGATTAACTATATATAACAAATTAGCATTAGCAAAAACCAAACTTTTTTATCTAATTAACCTACCAACCAGTTCTTCATCAGTAAATAAAGTTACCTTTGGACTTATTCTTTTAGGAAGAGCAAGCGGGTGATCTGTCTGATCAAAGTCAACAAACAAATTTCGCTCTCTTGCAATAAAATCTGCAGCTGGATCATCATTCGCTTCACTTTTTAACCCTTTTTTATCTAAATTCAAATTATCAGATAAGTGTTCCATTTTATTAAGTTATTAAAGACGGTAAAACCACAACTTTTACGATTGCAAGAACAAAAGAGTTTGATTTTAATTTTTTTTTTTTAAATACAAATACACCTCTTCTAGCCTTTTAAAATCAAAACATTAAATGGTGGCATCTGTTACAGAAATTTGCTGCTAAGCGTGATTAATTGTGGTAAAAGAAATAAGTAATTCTCTATTTACAACTTGTTTCTATAATGTCTACATTGTTTATTCTTGTTTGGTTTAATTAAACAAGGCAAATTAAATTTTTATATACAAAATACATTTTTAATTATATAGTTTGTCATCGAAAAATTTAAAGTCAAATTTATACACTAATCAAATACTTTTTAAAATTTTGTTTGTAAATAAATTAAGTAACAGAAAAATATGTGCGATTTAAAAACAAATAACAAACAAGTCATTTAAAAAAATATAATATATACTTGATTGTTCCGTTAAAGATCTAACTAAATTTAAATACTTATAAATCACCAGAAATGAGAATGATATATAAAAGTTTTTTGTACAATTTATAATTAAACTACTATGAATCTCCTGAACCAATCAAAGCTTCATCCATAAGATCATCATCAATCAGACAAGGTGACGGTCGTGGATTCGAATTTGAATGGTTAGAGGCAGGAGATGCATTAACAGGGGTGGCATTAACAGTGGCAGAACTTGAAATCGAAGTATCTAAATGACAAGCCATGCTTTCAGATGACACTGTGCTGGTATTGAGAAGTGAATTATCAGTAGGCGTCGTCTTTAAGTCGCTAATCTGTAATAAAAAATTTAAATAATTTTAAATTAATTCAAACAAAATAATCACATACTTTATTCATTGTAAGTGCGCTTTTTTTAGGCGTTCCAGGCACATCAATTAATAATCTTTCTTCATCATCTTCTTCTTCAACATTCGATCTCTTCAATTCACTAGAACTATTTCTATTTTGAATAAAAGATGAAGAGGAGATGTTCCCTAAAACATTTTCGCTATTAAGTTTAACAATTGTGCTTTCCAAACTACCAAAACTTTGCGTCTTTTTCATTTGTGAATTCAAATTTTGAACATTGCCAGCATCTAATGAGCATCTGGCTTTATTTGAAATGTTACATGATTCTTCAATTGTCTCTGTCGGAATTAAAGTAGGCGTTTTTTGATTTACATCAATCACAATGCCACATTCCAAAGGAGAACTAGGTGTACTAGTTTCTGTTTTTGAATTGAACGATTTGCTAGATAAATTATTATTATTGGATTTTTCAATTTTCGCATATTGAGATTCACAATTATCAAATATTGTTTGACTATCTTGTCGTGAAGACAACATCGGGGGTCCTAATTGACTTTCATTTCTGTTTGGTTCTAAATTACTGTTGACTAAATTGTTATTAATTGGCATAATATCTCTTTGATTATTGTACTTTCTAAAATGAATCTGTCCTGCTTGCTGATTCTGTTGCTGCAATTGTTGTCTTAGAAGATTTTGTTGCTGCTTCAAATGCTGCTGTTGCAAAAACTTAGCCTGTAAAGTGTTTTTCTGTTGAAGAGGTGGAGGTGGCAATGCATTCTGTTGACTTTGTTGCTGATGTTGTTGCTGCTGATGCTGTTGCTGCTGATGCTGTTGCTGCTGTTGCTGCTGATGCTGCTGATGTTGTTGCTGCTGATGTTGTTGCTGCTGATGTTGTTGCTGCTGATGTTGTTGCTGCTGATGCTGTTGCTGCTGATGTTGTTGCTGCTGATGCTGTTGCTGCTGATGTTGTTGCTGAGGATGTTGTTGCTGCTGATGTTGTTGCTGCTGATGTTGTTGTTGATGCTGCTGATGTTGCTGTTGTTGTTGCTGTTGTTGTTGCTGTTGTTGCTGTTGTTGCTGTTGTTGCTGTTGTTGCTGCTGTTGCTGCTGTTGCTGCTGTGAAAACTGACTATTTAACGTTTTTGGGATTTTAGGAAGCTTGTCTAAAGGTATTTTAGGCAAAGCAGCTTCTAAAATCAAATCTGCCGAATCTGGAGATAAACTTTTAGTTTTATTGCTTGATTGACCAGATTTGAACCCAGAAGGATTTAATTGTCTTTTTATTCCAGCTGATGTTTTTGCCGTTTTTTGTGGAAATATTGAACTATTTCCTAATGATTGTTTAATTGGCAAAGTTTTTGATTTAGATTTTAAATCTGATAGGGATGGTGATTTTGTTTTTGTAACTGTTAATTTGAGCGCTCCTACCGAGCTTTGTTTTACTGTAAATTCAGGTCTGTTGTATTTGATTTTAGATTCATTCAACTTTGGCATAGTCCCTCCAGTAGTTAAATTTTTTGTATTATTATTATCTACTTTTCCCTCTAGTTTATTAAATGTCATCTCTCCAGGATTTATGGTAGATACTACTCCAGGTTGATCATCTGAACTTGTTGTAGCATTAACTCTCAGTTTGTCAATAACAGCATTTAAAGAATTTTTATTCTTTTTTAGCAAACCACCTTTTAAACTTGTCAATGGTCTAGAATTTGGAGACAAAGGAGAAGAATTTGGTGGGCTTACAGAAACTGGTGATGTAGTGGTCTTTGTTATAGTTAAGCCGGCACTATTTACAGCTTTATGTTTAACCAAAGACTGCTTCATCTGATTTTTTTGATTATTCATTGCTAGAGTATTAGTTGTTTTAATTGCTTTAGGTGTTTTCGTATTTGTTTTAGGTGATGCCTTAGGCGAATAAGGAAGATTAGCATTGTCGAATTCCGTTTTAGGGGAACCTTGTCTTATTTTGTTGCTTAAAACTTTATCATTAAATTTTGGTATAACTAAAAAATAAAATAGCATTATTTTTTATTTTTTAAAAAATTTCTCTTTACCTGTCATGTTAGTATTTCCGCTATTTAAAACTGGTTTCACATTAAGCGTTATGTTTCTCAGTGGTGGAGGTCCAACACTGTTATTACTTTCTAAATCGACATAACCATATGAACTAGAATTACTTGATGTTGTAGGTAAACTTGTAGCAATGTTAGAAACAATAGCAGGTGGCGGCATTAAAGACATATTAGAAACAGTTATTGATGATAAAGTCATGCTTTTATTTGATTCAGTACTATCATTTTTCTTTCGTTTTCTCTCTTTTTTAAGCGTCCCTTCTTTTAAACTACCATCTAAACTTCCACTAGAACATCTACGTTCTAATATACTCCCATTTGGAGACTTATTTGTATAACTTCTATTTAACATACTATTATATGGTGATTTAGAATTGATATCAGACGATTGTTGATGTAAATCTTCTAAAGACTTCAAAATCATCTGTTGTTCATCGTCAGGAGTTATTAATTGTTTTTCGTTTGTAATATAGTTCATTCCTAATCCTTGATTTCCGGTGCTATTTATGCTGTCCATACTCCTTTTTCTTTTTAATTCATTAGAAGGATTTTCTAAAAAATTGCTACTCATAAATTGATTATTTTTAAATGTGTTCTGACTGCTCATTGAATTATCATACATTTCGCTTAGCACATTTTGGCTATTATCAGCTTCATTTTCTTGTTTAAGTGAGGAAGTTAAGTGAATAGAATCTAAAATAAAGGTATAAAAAAAATAAATATTTATTAATAAAATTAAATAATAAGTTTATCACAGAAAATATATTAATATTTTAATATTAATGATGTCAATAAATAGTTATATAAGGCAAATTGTTTTTTTTTAAGTTTAGTTTATATTCTTAAATATTTCTTTTTTTTCTGGTGGTCACTATCCCTAGCGTTTAGTAGAAATTGAATTAAGTTATTATAAAATAATTACTTGAAGATGCTGTTGAAGATGGTCTTGATATTTGGCCAGCCGTTTGAAAATTATCAAATGATGAAGAATCCATGAAATCACTTCCTGGTGTGGATAAATCACGACTATATTCATCTTCGCTTGTTTTTCTTTTAGGACTTCTTCCACAACTTGATGGACTTTTTATATTATTGTCCGATGTAGTTTTTCGTTTTCTTTGTTTTTTGACTTTGGGAAATGTTTGCTGTGTTTGTTGTAAATTTGGTTGATGTTGAAAATTTTGTGATTGAGCCTGCTGCTGCTGAAAATAATTATTATTTGTTTGAGAATTAGCAGCAGGAACATCGCTCAACATAGTCATAAGCATTGCGTTTGGTTTTTGTTGAAACTGTTGACCTCTATGTTGTTGAACAGGATTAAATCTTTGCTGCATACTATTTTGTGATTGCTGAGACATAGATTGCAAATTATTATTTGGTAATCCTGAATTGTGTAAATTAGAACTTAAATTATTTCCAAATTGATTTACATTTTGAAAATTATCAAATCTATTGCTATTTGCATTATTACAAGATCTATTTTCATTGGATTGATTTGAATTTATTTGCTGAGAAAAATATTGTGATATTCCATCTTGTCCATTGTTATCGATATTAGAATCAAAATAAATTTCATTGGAATTCACTTGATTCATTAATTGTGCTTCTTTAATTTTTATTTCCTCTTTAAAAAACGATGCTTTTTCTTGACATTTTTTAATAATTGAACGCATCGTAATAGGTATTGAAAGACATCTATATGAAAGAAATAAAATTGAAAATAAATTTATTTTATATATAATTCTTACATACCTTTGCATTACCACAGAAGCAAATTCATCAGAACAAAGCTTTGAAAAACTTTGTGACTCAAATAATTTTGCTTTAATATTTGTAATTTCTTCCAAATCAAAATCAATTGTAGCTAAAGACTCTTCTACTGGATGTTCAAACGAAACGCTAATTTGTGAAATTGAAAGCGCAGCGATTTCAAACATTAAAGGACTAAATTTTTTAAGCTCATCTTTGCACAATTGTCTTATGCAACTACCAATTACAACATTAAATAAAACCTGCTGTCTTAAAAGACCAAGTATGTTAGGCACGCATGTTGGATGTACAAATGGAATGCAAGAAACCTCAATTCCTGATATTGTGGAAACAGATTTGTTGAAATAATAGTTGTGATATTGATCTGGTAAATTTACAAAAAAAGGTCCTTCTGGAGTTTTATATTCTTCATATTCTTTTGCGGGTAACATTTTTTTAGCTAAAAGATTGATGAGTGGTTGAGGTATTGCGTTATCATTATTAGAAATTAAATCTATGCCAGTTGTTAATTTAATTTTTTCAACAATTTCAGTTGAAATGGCAAGTTTATTTGGCAAACGTAATGTAAAAAAAGCCGGTAATGTTGACGAATTTAAGTTATTGATAGCTGAAAATTGTGGTAAACTTTTGCCTTCAGGAGTTTTTGTTATAGTAATTAATGAAGTTGTTTGCAACTTATGAGGTGTTGAACTTTCCAAACAAACAGTTGAAGAGTATCCAATTTTTTTACTAGTTACTACATCAACAGTAAGTGGTATTGATACTTTATTCTCTGCATCTAGTAGATCGTAAGGTGAAATAAAATACGTTAATTTCATAGGATGTCCTCCCTTTCTAGGTTCCAAAATTCCAACAGGAGATTTATGTACAAGTTTGTTTGGCTCTATTATGGAACTAAAAAGAAGAAAAATAAATAAAAATAATGATAAAATTTTTTATTTATTAATTTATTAAATGCAATATTTACCTTTGCAATTGGGCTAATATACTTAAATCGGTTTCAAGTGCGTGCAAAGCCAAATATGCTTTTGTTTTTTGTTTTCTAATCAAATCAAATTGAACAAATAAAGTTAAAAAGAAAATTTTAATCTTTTAAAATTAGGCTTACTTGTCTGCGTTTAGTTGATAAATTGTAGATAATCCATCCAAATGTTTATTAAATTCCACAAAGTCTGCTTCTCTTAAAACTTTTGTTAATTCAGGACAAGATACTGGATCTCCTTGATGAGCTATTTTAACGTCGATAACATAAGCATTACTCGGCTCAAGAACAACTTCAACGTAAAACATATCAGATGAAATGAAGACATCTTTTCCCGACGGCCCAGAAGTAAATTTCAGTCCTAACTGTCTTGTTATGGTTTCTAACCTTTCTATCATAGATTTAATAGAAGTTACTTTGATAGATTTTTGGATCGTATCTAAACATTTTTGCAATTGTGTTTTTTCAGTTGGCTCATTAATAATTGGATGACGTTTTTCATGAAGTATTGTTCTGGATAATTTAACTAAATCGTTCCATGATTTACTGCTATTAGCCCTTTTCTTAATTTTTTTCAAGAGATAATCATTTGCAATATTATCATCAAGTAAAAGATCGTTCATTTGTTTTATTTTGCCGATGTTATTAGTCATCAATTCGCCATTTGTATCCATGGCTTCGTAAGCCGAAAAGCTGGATACAAAGTCTGTGGCTCTTAATGAAGAGAAAATAAACGATCACCTTTTAGGTTAGATGCAAGCGAAAGCTGATTATCATAAGCAAAAATCTATTTATAAACAATAAATTAAACTCTAAACATATTTTTTTATTTTTTATTTATATTTGCAAAAATGTGTGAATACGTGGTTGTATTATTGATGGTGGTCCTGGTTTAAAAAACACAGAAATCGGATTAAAACACAAAATTAGCTTTTCAATTGTTTGGATAAAGTGAGAAGCAACTAATTGTTCATATTAAGAGCAGTTAAAACAATTAATTTTACCACTTTAACTAAAATTAATTATGCTTCTACATTTGAAAAAAAAAATAAGGACTCGCCATTTTCAATTTTTTTAAAGAACTGAAAGAAAGTTTCGACTGGAAAAAGTAAAGTGAATCTTCAGACGAAAGCGCCCTCTTCTTCGTTCTGGACGCGCGCAATTTAAATACAGAAAAATAGTTGAGTGCAATTGAAACGATTTAAATACAAAAAACTAACTTTATTATCTTGAAAATGTTACAGTTACAAGTCACATAACGAACAGTCGGTTGGTCTAGGCTTGTTGAGACTAGCCTTGAAGCCTCATTAAACCACATTAAGGTGTGACAACAACTAACAAAGATACATAAGTGAGTTTGGTAAAAAAACTAATTTTGTCGAATTAGGCGATCATAAGAAATGATAAAAATTCTGATGGCGTCTCCATCGACAGCTAATCTTCATTATCCTTGTTCAGTCGATGGTTTTGTAAAAAAAATAATTAAAGATGTAGATTTGGATTAACAGGGCTTATATTTATAAAAAAATTATTATATTTGATAACAACTTTACAAGTGTAGGCATTTTACATTATTCATTCAATTGCAATTAAATGTTTTTTTGGACTTGGAAATAATGAGGCTGGAGACAATCAATTGTTTCTATAAAGTTTAATATATATATATATATATTCTTCATTTTAAACCTAAGTAATGATTTAAGTTTCTTTAAAATTAGTTATTCTTAACTGTTACATGTTTAAAATTCATTAAATATTATTAATATCACTGTAAACAATGAATTAAAAATTATAGTTAAAAAAAAATTATGTCATCATTCATTGCTAAAATTAATGATTACTATAAAGAATTTATACAGAAAGTTGTGTGATTTAGATAAAAAAAGTTTTAAGAAAGTTTTGTTTCAAGATGGTCGTATTTAAGAAATAAAAATGTTTTCTAAGCCTATTGAGAATTGTATTACTAGACATTATCTGAAAATGATCAAAACATACATTTCACCAATAATAATACTAATTATTAAACTTGTTTATTATTTTGTCTCGTAGTAATGCTTCATTTATCAAATTAACTGCAAGTCCGTTTTTTTCTTCTTATAATTTAAAGTGTAGTAAAATTAAAAGTAATTATATAAAATGAAAACAAGTACAATAACTTTTTGTCTATATATTAATAAATTAAACAAATAGTAATCCATAAATTAAGCTGCAGTATTTGTTTAAAACAAGCAATTTTTCATTGATTGCAACTTGTTTTCTGTCAATAAAGTCATTATCAAAACATGATTTGTCCATTGTGCTGCTGTATTCTCTGCATTTTGTTTTTTGTTTCTTATTTTTTTTAAATGAACCCATTTTAAATAAAAAACAAACAAATTAAAACTATGTCCTACACAAATATATATTAAAAAGAAATAATTTAAAAAATCAAATAATATTTTACAAAACAAAAAAATAGTTAACATAACTAAAAACTTAACTTCTTATTCTACAAATAACGTCGTTGACCTGCCCTTTTCAAAGGACCTTGAAGCTTACCCACTCACATTCACACACATACACATAACCCGAGATGATAGTTTTATTGACACAAAGTCACAGACATCTTCAGGTCAATTGATCCAATCATAGTTTCAATTCGTTTGCAATTCTAGAAGCAATGTTTTTAAAGCCGATAGAAGTACCGGAAATGCGTTTAAAGCGGACACCGTTTAAGGAGAGACGAGGTAATTTACAAACTTCAATTTCCCATTGCACCAGTGAATCAGTATTGGGATCACCATGAATGCATAAAAGCAGAAACTTTTCTCTTTGTTCATATTCGCAATTATTTTTGTCCAGAACCTTTCGAATTTCGGTTACGATTTCATCAGCATGACGAGCGGACGTGGTCTTCATACTCCATGTAAAACGTAAAGAACGAGGTTTAACATGTTCTTCGTTCATATTTCTAAGCAAAAACAAAATAAGATTAGTTTAAGAAAGTGAAATAATGAAAAAATATAAACCTTTTGCTAAATTTAGACGATAGCTTGGTGAAGAAAGACTGGCGTCCACTTGTGGTGTCTTGAGTGAGCAATGGAGCTCCTGAAGGAGTGTCTAAGTTGCAGAGCAATTGAGCCCTTTCCCGTGTCTGACCAGAATGGAAAGTAGATCTAGATGCAGAGCCTCTTGGAAATGCTCTACTCGGAAGTGGCTGCATCACACCTCCAATTGAATGTTGAGCTGTTTGTGTAGAGCTTGGCTGACGTTTGCTTGAAGATGAGCTTAAATTGTAAAGTCGAAAACTAGATCAATTAATCATTGCAAACAATTTGCACATTCAATTGTGTTGGTTCGGAAACAAGTGGGTAATTGGGATTGGCAAATCCAAAACAAATCGATAAGCAAGACATAGGAAAAATGAAATTAGAAATTTATGAAATCAAAAATAAAATCAAAATGGCTAGACTATGAAAAATTAATTAAAGAATATGGAAGAAAGATCACATAGGATAGAAATGCAAAAAGAATTGAAATTCGGCCAATAAATGAACATACATTTTTTATCTTTTAAACAAATTAAAGGAAGGTTTGATTAAAGCGAACTTTTTGCGACCACTAGATTGAGAAAGTAAAGAAGAGCGAAAAAGGAAAATCATTTAAACAGGTATGCATAGATTGAGAACATGCAAAATGTGAACAACTACTTTGATTTCGACCTTGTCGTCTGGCCGGAAGACGATTCTAGACCAGATAAGACTTTGGAGAAAAGCCATGTGACAAAAGTGTGGGTGAAAAATTGTTAAGTAAAGAGTGAATATTAAATATACCTAGGCCTAGATGCTTCCGCTGTGGTTAGTGAATTGGTGTTATTAAGATCAGCATTATTAGTTTTATTATTAGTACTAGGATTGGTGTCGTTGCGTCCAGTACAAGAGACAGATGCAGATTTGGCGTGACCCTTAGATCTAAATGAACTTCCGCTTGTGCTTTTCGGAATTCCGGTTCGAGCAGGTGATGTTTCCTTTGAAACATCCTTGGAAAGCTCTATACAGTCGCCTTTTACGGCGTTGTTCAATTGATCATTGCCACCGACCTCGTCAGGAGACTCAAGTTTCTCCTCCGTGCAACTGGTCGTCGAGTGAGATTAGAAGTTAGGAGTTGGGTTAGTGGTTAGATGAGTTAGTCGAAATGAGCCGTGAAGAGATGCAGAAGAAGATAATTGTGAAAAAAGTGTGAAAAAGGTTAGAAGAAGAAAAGGAGGTGAAAAATTACCTTAAAGAAGAAGTGCCATGATCGTTTGATCCGTTGCTGTTGGCATTAGAGGTGTTGTTAGCATTAGTGTTGTGTGTAACCAAAGTATCTTTGTCTTGTTTGTCAGTGCAGAAATAATAATTTGGTGAGTGAGTTGCACTTTTTTGTCTAAGTGAGCCGGTTACACCGCGCTTAGGTAAATGCATCCCTGAATGAGGTATTGATCCTCTGGTTGTGGAAGCCGTTGTGCTTGATGAGTTTGTATTGCTTGTGCTGTTATTATGGCTGTTGCTGTTGGATGTTTGGGCCTGTTGTTGAGTGGCATCCAAAGATGTAGTCGTAGCTGTACTTGTAGTACTAGATTTTAAAGATGATTTTGTATGAATAGACGCAGTTATGTGATTGTGATTACTAGTTGTTGCTGATGAGCTTGATGATACACTTTCTGACTGTAACTGACTATTATTGCCTCCATTTTGAGAGTCTTTTATCTTGTAAGCTGCGGACGAAGCCTGATTGTTCACTATTACAGTAGCGTCGGTACCCGCATTGGTGGCAGTTGCTGCCGCTCCAGAAGTACTGTGGCCACCATGGCTAAATCTTCTCGGCTTTGCACTAGCCGAAATGCTTCGTTGCACCTTTATGTGGGCAGGTGATTGGTGGCTAGAACTGGCGGAAGCCCCTCCAGTAGCACTGCCGATGGCCATTTTTACTCCTGCAGCCATTCCTGCTACCACACCGTCTAAACTGGGCCTCAGCCCTCGCAGTGACAAACTAGAACTCGATCTGGAATCGCTTTGCTCATTTTCACTCTGTTTTTTAAATAAAAGCAAGTAATTGGCCATCACATCATCGTATTTTTTGCTACGTAGTGATTCTTCAATTTCATCTTTGGAGTAACCTAAACTGACCAAAGTGCCGATGCGCAACTGGTCAGTTGAATCTGATTCTGGTTCTACGTATGGTTTCAATTCGTCATCTTCATACCCAATGTTCATCCATTTATCTTTCATTATAGTTTCCAGTGAAGCCCGTTTGGCCGGGTTTAAAACCAGAAACTTTTTCAATAAAATTTCACAATCAGTGGACATGTAAAATGGAATGCGGTATTTGCCACGCAGTACTCTATCACGAAGTTCTTTTAAATTTACACCATCAAATGGCAAAGTGCCACTAACTAATGTATAAAGAATTACTCCCAAACTCCACACATCCACTTCCGGACCGTCGTACTTTTTACCTATGAATTAAAATGAGAAAAATGAGAAAAACGAGAAAAATGAAATTAATAAAATTAATAAAATAAATAATCTGGCTTTAGTTTATTTGTAAAAAAATTCACGAAATTTCAAAA
This sequence comes from Pyemotes zhonghuajia, assembly GCA_025170145.1. Lineage (NCBI taxonomy): Eukaryota > Metazoa > Arthropoda > Arachnida > Trombidiformes > Pyemotidae > Pyemotes > Pyemotes zhonghuajia. The sequence goes on along the minus strand of CM045844.1, from coordinate 7,704,927 downwards.
ACACTTGCCTTGAAATAATTCCGGTGCTGCATAAGGTGGACTGCCGCAAAATGTATCTAATTTTTGGCCTGGATTAAACTCATTTGAAAAACCAAAGTCGGCAATTTTCATATTTAATTCACTATCTAACAAAAGATTTTCTGCTTTTAAATCTCGATGAATAACTCGTTTCTGATGACAATACTGAACTGCGGATACAATTTGCCTAAATTTTGCTCTGGCCTCTTTTTCGCCCATCCGCCCATGAGCAACTAAGTAATCGAAAACTTCTCCACCAGATGCATATTCCATTACTAAGTACAGTGTCTTTTCAGTATCAATAACTTGATACAGTTTAACAATATTTGGATGGTCCAACATTTTCATAATGCGTACTTCTCGAAATAATTTGTCCAAACTAGACTGGTTTAATTGTGTTTTGTCAATAATTTTAATTGCAACTTCTTTTCCTGTGGGTAAATGTTTGGCAAGTTTGACCTTGGCAAAGTTTCCTTTACCAATTGTTTTTAACAGTTTGTATCTGCCAATATGCGGCTCGTCCACACCACGACCACTGCGTCCGGTTGACCTACTGCTAACTCCCACAACTGCCGCATCATCGTGCTAAAATTGGAAATGGGTCGGAGAAAAAGATTTATTAATTTAGTTGTTCAATATTTTGATTTTTATTTTGTGCATTGGTGTGCGTGAGTGTGCGAACGGTTAATTGTGCAAACTAATCAAACATGATCCACCCACACCAATTTGACTATACTTTTGAGATGGGGATTGAATCTGGCCCAATTGAATAGCAAACTTTTGGTGAATGCTCAGTTTGACAAGAACAGCCGACAGAAGATAAGATGAAGATGAAAAGTGAACAGCCAAATGCGATTTAAGAATCAAATTTTATGTGTCAATGTCGAGTGTTCGCTTGTGCCAGTTTATCAAGTAGCAAAAGAGCAGGGTTATGTGGGCTGAAGTGGACCCAGGTGCAAATTCGTCTGATCAACCACAGCCAGACATGTATCTTATTCCTGTTTTGGCGCGACTGGCACCTAAGCAATAGTGATTCATCATCGCGTCAACAGCAGGTAATAACACAAAGCAACAACTGGTGCAAATCGAAATTAATATATGTCATGTATATATGTATATTTAGCACATATATATTTGCAAGCATTTCGAGCTCATTTGGATGCACTCAACTTATATGCAAACTCATATTCAAAAACCCATACCCAAACTCATTCTAATTTAAACAAACTCATACAAATTTATATTTAAACTTATATCCAAACTCATATCCAAACTCATACCCAAACTCATACCCAAACTCATATCCAAACTCATATTCAAACTCACATTCAAACCCATACCCAAACTTATACCCAAACTCATATCAAACGTACATTCAACACTCAAATGTCTATTTAAATGACTGACTGTTTAAACAAGTTAAATGATGTGCCGAATAAGCAAAGGCAGGGCAGGTAGACGAAAATTGCTAAAATTATTAGCAAATAACAAACGCAATAGCAAAATGGGCAAATGATGATGATGAGAAAACGATGCGCACACAAGTTGATCGCGAAAGATGAAAAACAGGATGAACGCAAAATAGGCGATGCAAAAAAATTGTTAGAGTGCAAAAATAAGAAATAAAAGAATAAAAGCAAAAATGTTGAAATTAAAATAGATAAAAATATTAGCAGGTACTGAAAAATGAAACGCTAAACAAGAAGCAAAAATGACAAATATGATATAAATGGCAAATTTGCTTTGACTTTAAATTTGTCGCCTATGAGCTAAGAGAGTTATTCCATTACGATTACTTCTTTCGCTAGTGTGCAAGTGCAATAACTTATTGAAAGAAAACTCATCATAGAATGACAAGTAGATAGAAAATTGAAACGAAGCACGCCATATTGTGTTAGTAAAGGCCTTCTTGATTCGGACTTTTATCCACACTTAATTGTTCACAAGTGTCCGATTATAAACTCTAGATAGTTTAAGACAGTGTCGGATCGAGCTTGTCTGTGTACAAAATGAGAAAATAAAGAAAAAAAATATTAAGCCAGATAAAATAAGCCAGATTGATCAAGACAGTCTGATCAAACAGTCTAATCAAAACAGTCTAATCAAAACAGTTTGATCAAAACAGTTTGATCAAGAAAGTCTAATCAAGAAAGTCTGATCAAGAAAGTCTGATCAAGAAAGTCTGATCAAGAAAGTCTGATCAAGAAAGTCTGATCAAGAAAGTCTGATCAAGAAAGTCTGATCAAGAAAGTCTGATCAAGAAAATCTGACCAATACAGTCTGATCAAGACAAGCTAATCAAAACAAATTAAACAAACAAATTAAACAAAACAAACCAATCTAAGTGAGCATATCATGGCAGGAAAATTATACAAATGGTTTGAAAAAACGGCCTAGACAAACAGATCGAATAGACGAAACGAACAAGCAGTTTAAAATGGACAAATTAGCCACGCAGTAACCGATTTGATTAAAACACAAACACAAACACTTTTAAAAACAGTTGTATTTTAGTTAGGCTTCAAGCCAAAAGTAGTCAGATACTAAGACGATTAAACACTTACTCGGTATTTGTAAACTTTTCTGGTTACCACCTGGTCACTAGTGACTGATTCGTGCACTGTTTGCAGCGGTGATCTTAAAGTTGCCATGATCAAAGTATCGGTGAATTAATCGCTTTCAACAGAGCCCGATGATGGCTTGGGTTGACAGGTATAGATCACTGGCCACAATTGGCTGAGCAAGTAGTTGATTTATTATTAACAGAAGCAAATAATTTAACTAAATTAAATGAATATTAAGTTTTTTTTAAATATTAGTGTTAACGTTGTGATTCTCTTAAATTGTTCCTTATTTACTGTAACACAATGTTTTTTAATTCGCAGTGCAATCGCTGTTTGGCAAATCTGGTTGCACACTACAATTACTGTTTAATTTAGTTTCAACTATAGTAGCAATAAATGTCTTATTAATTGTGCAAATCGTTTCTCTCTTAAATTAGGACCAGCTAGCCAAACAATCAATTGAGAACAGAGACAAATTTAAACAAATGTGCTGTTTTTTGCAATGTTTTCACTAATAATTTGCGAGTAATAGTTTGCGAATAATAATTTGCAAGTAATAGTTTTGAAGTAATAGTTTGCAAGTAATGGTTTGCAATTAATAATTTGCAATTAATAATTTGCGAGTAATAATTTACGAGTAATAATTTGTAAAATAATAATTTGAGAATAATAATTTTCACTAATAGTTTTCAAGTAATAATGTTCAGTAGTGGTGAATCTCCTTGATCAATTCCAGATTAATTGCATTTAAAAAGATTAAATTTTCAAAATTAAAAACGTAGAAAAATGAAAATCAGTTAAAAAGTTGAATTTGTTGTTATACTGTTTTTTAATTTTTTAGTTTGTGGTTTCACTGAAATGCAGCTGAGAGCTAATGTTGACAAATTTTGAATGAATGCAAATTGTGTGAAATAATCTGAGAAACACTTGTTCAAATACTGGCTGAGAATTGTTTTTGTCTGCAGATGACGCGACCGATGGACAGAAGAAGAATAATGATCCAGATGTGGGCCTGCGAAGTGGACCAGAGGAGTATTAATTGATAGCTTTGCACCTTTGCTTTACCTGGCGTAAACCAGAATGATCCAAACAATTGAAGAAAAGGCCTGTTCTGCTTTAAAGATGGTTTCCAATGGTTTAAATAATTAAAGTGAACTCCAACTAAATAGAAACTGGCTTGAAATGGTCTCGAACCATGCGAATCGGATCCGCACTGTCCGATCGCTTTTGTAATCTCCACTGTTAATGCACTTTTACCAACGTAGAATGCACAATGCAAAATACATACACTGAATCTGATCCGGATGCTGACACGCCTACGACCGACACACCTTGATGTTGTTGCTTGTGTCTTTATGGATGATCACCTTTGTGGAAGATCAACTGTGTTGATGATCACTTGGGTTGATGATCACTTGGGTTGATGATCACTTGGGTTGATGATCACTTTGGTTGATGATCACCTGTGTTGGTGGAAGTCACAGTTCAGATGTATGTGTTTGGATATGCTTGTCAAAGTGTTTGGTGAAATGTATATAGTAAAGTGTTGTTGGTAAGATGTTGTTGCTAATAGGTCTGAAACTATTAAGATGTCCTTGTTTGAAATTCCCTGTTTAGGTTAATAAGATGTTGCTCGCCTTTGTACAAGATGAATTGATGTGTGTTATGAATTATTTGACGTAAATTGTATGTTCGTATATTGTTCACTTTTTGCACTTTCCTGTCGTGTTTGCACTGCAAATGTCTCCAAGCACTCTCCACATCGCCGACCAACGCCGTCCGTTCAGTATCTGTGGTGGTGTGTTGAAACTATGGTATGTTGAAACTGTGGTGTCCTAAAATTGTGGTGTCTTGAAATTGTAGTGTCTTGAAATTGTAGTATCTTGAAATTGTAGTTAATTGAAATTGTGGTGTCTTAAAATTGTGGTGTGTTGAAATTATGGTGTTCTAAAATGTAGTGTATTGACTGTAAGTTGTTTTGAAACTGCGATATTCTGTTAAATTGTGGTGTCCTGAAACAATGATGTTTTAAAGCCTGGCTTGTTGAAATTGTTTTAAACGTTATTGCCAAAATGGATGCACCTGTCCACAGGTCGTGTCCACAAGCAAAATACAGACACATACACAAAGAAGACAGACAATGTTGAGATTGAGCTGAGATTAAGCTGAGATCGAACTTAAGATGTTCCTAAATCGCACTTGAGCTGGCTGTAGATGGGTGTGAGCAATTGCTGAAGAGTGAACACTGCCAAAGGGTGAACTTTGCTGAAGAGTGAACACTGCCAAAGGGTGAACTTGCCAAAGGGTGAACTTGCCAAAGGGTGAACACTGCAGAAGAAGCAGATCGGATGAGTTTTTGAATAGGCCACCACAATTTGTTGCAGATAAGTGAGCTTGTATTGGCTAGGACTTTGATTAGAATGTTGGATTTGGATTAGGCTGTTCGGTCCTGGTTGGGTTGTTCAACTTGGGCTAGGCTGTCCGATTTGAATTAGATTGTCCGATTTGAATTAGACTGTCCGATTTGAATTAGACTGTCCGATTTAAATTAGACTGTCCACTCTTGATTAAGCTGTTCACTTTGGATTAGGCTGAATCAGACTGGATTAGACTGGATCAGATTAGATCAGACTAGATCAGACTGGACCAGGCTGGATCAATCTGGATCAGGCTAGATCAATCTGTTCAGACTAGATCAGACTGGATCAGACTGGATCAGACTGGATCAGACTGGATCAGACTGGATCAGATTGGATCAGACTGGATCAGGCTGGATCAGGCTGGATTAGACTGGATTAGACTGGATTAGGCCGGGATTATACTGCAGAGGACAAACTGTTTGCAAAGTCACCTTGGATCACTGGCCACAGTGACTAGCTGGTCGAATGCACCGTGGTCCGAATCACAACAAAAGCGCCCCAGTAAACAAAACGACACTTGCTCAGCGTTTGAGCTGCACTTCTTCGTAAAAGTGCGAGTCTAGCCGCTATATGTTGGCCAAAGAAAGGAAAAACTCAGCTGCTATATAGTAGAGCCGACTGCTGCGGATAATTACAGTCCAGCCGCTATACAACTTGCCAGGCTTTGGCACTGCTTTGGGCCACTATATATGAGGGCCATTGGCTCACTTGCTAGCCGCTATACAGCAATCAGCTCATTTGCATTGTATATAGCACATGGAAAAGGGGCAGGACAAGCAACGGTATATATAACTGCATAAGAAACAGCTATGGCGCATTCACTAAGCACAGGCTTTTATATAGTGAGTTAACGCAGCCATTGTGTGATCACTTTTTCTTGTTTTGGTTTTGTGTTGTTTTGGTTTTGTGTTGTTTTGGTTTTGTGTTGTTTTGGTTTTGTGTTGTTTTGGTTTTGTGTTGTTTTGGTTTTGTGTTGTTTTGGTTTTGTGTTGTTTTAGTTTTGTGTTGTTTTGGTTTTGTGTTGTTTTGGTTTTGTGTTGTTTTGGTTTTGTGTTGTTTTAGTTTTGTGTTGTTTTGGTTTTGTATTGTTTTGGTTTTGTGTTGTTCTGTGTTGTTCTGTGTTGTTCTGTGTTGTTCTGTGTTGTTCTGTTTTTCATTTATATTTATTTAATTTATTTTCATTTAATTTGTATTCATTTGGTTTTAATATTTTCCTGCCTTATTTATACTCCTGTTCCATCTTCTATTCCGAACTATGTTCATCTCTTTTAATTGTTTTTGTTACTTAACCATATCTCCTACTGTGATCCTACCACCGATTGTCATCATACACCACCAGCCACTACCTTAATCCAAATTTAACTCTTTCATAGTTTTTCTAGCTTAGGTAATCAATCAATTCTGGCCACAATTCAACAGATGCACACACTTTTTGTAAAGAGGAAGCATTTTTCTGCCAATGTTGCTAACTTTGTCAATGTTGCCAATGTTACGATTTGGCTAACTATGAATCGCCAACTTGTTGTTCACATATGATTTTTTTTTAAGCTTTTTAAGATTTGGCCAGGCAATGTTTGCACTTGATTAATGCAAGTACACTGATTGATTGCATGTTTCAATGTTAAATGTAACAACTAAACTTATACAAAAGATGTGAGGAAAGAGTGAGATGTCTTGCAATAATAAAGAGCTGAGTTCTAGAAGTTTAGAACCATTGACAGATGTTTGCAAGCAGCCCAAATGTTTTGCTTATCTTATTTTTTCATATTTTCTTATATATGCATCTTTTCTTATTTGTTTCCCATTGCCGTGTTCTGGATCGGTGCCGATTTTAGTTTTGTTTTATTCTTAGGTGCTGAACTTCCCCTACTCGTTGTTTTGTTTTCCGTGGCTTGTTGCTCCAACTTTAGCGCATTCACTCGTTTACACGATTTCTTGATTCATTCTTTTTTTAATTTATCTCTTAATAAGTTTATTTCTTAATTTATTTACATTAATTTAACTTTTAGGTTATTCTATTGTAACAAACCGGCTAGAAAAGCACGTGTGACCAACTATGAAGTTATTGAATATGTTTTAAATTGAAAAACTAACTGTCAGAGTTAGATCAACTGGAAGGGCCCAGATTTATGGAAGGCCACTGGATAACTAAAAGGGCCCTGGCTTACTTGAGAGAGTTGGGGACTCGCTGGCCATAACCAAACAAGTAGGCGTTTTGTCTGTGCTCTGGTCTCTTATTAAAGTACCAACAGATTTGACAACGGCCAGGTTTAAAACAGCTGAGAGTTTGCGCGCGTTAATTTAAAAATGTATCCGCTCCTGCGCCTCTACATGATCGCCATTATCTTGTCTACTTCCTCTCTTTCTAGTTGCAATAGTTTCATAAGCATCTTTTTGGTTTGTTGGTTTACTACAGACAATTGAGCTGCTGCCAACTGATTAGCCTAGTTGGATTTAAGAATAGACAGTTCTAAAGGTATTCAACCTGAACAGTAACTAGATCTTAATTTACTAAAAAATACAAGAAATTTAAGGCCGATTGTTACGTCTAGTAGCAGTCATATCTAGTACCACTCTTTTCTAATGGTGGTTCCAATTGGTGCTGGCCACAATTAACAGCCGTAATAATTACTTAAAATTAGTTCTAGTCTCTCACAAGTTCAAACTGCAACGCTAGATTAACACTTTTCACCATAACCACTTTACATCTGAACTTCATCATCTGGTCAATTTATCAATCATATAAAATGAAATCAAGGACCGGAAGCAGCTAATACTTGCTAACCTTTCTTGCGGACAAACCAAATTTTGCACAAAAAACTAAATTGTTCATTCGATTCGCAAAAGACCCACTCACGTTTCTTATGCAAATATAAACTTTCAAACTATCAAATCCACTTGTCACTACACGCACCGGTTCATACCATAGTTAATAGTAAATGCAATTCATTGCTCTTTGAAAACACCTTTTGCAACATCCGTCTTGCAACCTGCCTTCAATCACTCTTTAATTGAAAAACTTCACTCTTTCAACTCAACTTTGTTTGCAAATTTACTTGCCAATGCTTATGCTCATTTTTAAACACTTATTCTTTAATTGCTTCTAAATACGCTTTTCTCTCGTTTCTTCTAATATACTCATCTTTTCAATAGCCTCATTTCTTAAACTTATTTTTATTTTAAAATTTCACAAACCTCAACGTTCATTACTGTTTCGTTTCAAACAACTATTCTCAACTCACATTTTTATAACAAAAAGCAACACTTTTTTCCTTACTTTCATTCAAACATACTTCAATTCACTTGATTGAAAAATTGTTTAAATAAGTGTGAATCAAGTATAAAATATTTTCAAAACCAATTTAAATTAATTATTTCGAATTAAGCGTTTAGAATAAACTAGATTATCATTTAGACGTTCATTTTTCATTTCAGAAAAAGTGGACAGTTTAAATAATTTAGACAATGTAAAGATAAAACTTAATAGCTTAAATATATTGCCGTGATTGCAAGATAATTGACAATTTAGCTTGAATGTCAAAAATACTCATGTTCTAGCACTATTAAACAGAGTATGGTTTGACATTGGTAATGCTTGTTGTTTGGTGTCACTTAACGTCTTAAAAAAATAAAAATCTTGTTGCTAGACATTTGGATTTAACTAATTTTACTTAATTTTGTGACGCTATCAACCAATAATCTAAACCTCACTCTACACACACACACACATACATACATACATACACACTACTGCAAACCACTGTCAAACTAAGAAAGTGAATGAAAATATAGACAATTGTAGAATTAGGATTCAAGCGATCATATATAAATTCCAGTCTTCAAACTATATTTTAATAAATTAAAAATGCAATTTGTTAAACAAAGTTTATTTGTTTTTTACTGTTCGAATACCAATTTACAATCAGCTAACATTTCTACTTTCTTTAATTAAGAATTTATTAAATGATTCTTATTTCAGCAATAAATCTAAAATATACTTTTGCAAACTTTTAGTTAGCAATTTAAAACTGCTTTTTCAACTATTAGTTTTAAATAATTTCAATTATATTTAGAATAAATTAAATTTTTTTCGTTTAAATTTATTCATGAGTTTATTGGTCATTTTAATTATTTTAAACACGTTTTTATATTATCAGATCAAAGCAAAGCAATTTAATCATTATTATGTCAAATTATAATTATTATAAACCATTTTTGCTCATTTTTTAACAAACATTGTATTAAAAGCACAGAATTAAGCTTATTTTTATTGACAGTCAAAAAGCAGATGCTCGAAAATTTTAAAAATCTTTAAATATACATGTGAATGAATAAAATGTGGTATCTTGTTATGATTCATCAAACATTAACTCATCAGTAAATATCTTATCATCTCAAACTATCATGTTGAATATAGTTAAAATGTGAATGGCTAGTTCTTTGATATTATATTATAAAATGCATCTTACCATGTTGAGCAATTTAAATAGAATTTGTGAAATTATATTCAGACAGTTAAATCAGTGTTAAACATTGCGACTTCTTTTTTTGGTTTTAGCTATCTATTTTTGGATGGTCATTTTATTTATTTGACTAGATAGTTTTGATAGTTTATTCATAGTTCATAGTTAATTTTAAAAAAATCATTATTAAGTAGCAAATTAATGTTAATCATTTTTAAATTTTCTTTTTATTATCTTAAGTATAATTAATCCATTCATTTCTTTTAACGTTTCTGTACGGCTATTGTTTGGTTTTTAGTGCAAAATCATTTTCTAAACATACAATTTAAATTTTTCTATATAAATTTAATGTTTAATATTTGCCAGCACTTTTTTAATAAACTGCCAATGATAAAACACAAATAATAGGTTGTTCATGAGTCTATTACTACAGATTTTCTAAATATAGTTAATAATGATTAGAATTAATTGTAAATATAAAAAAATTAGAATACTACGCAAACACAATTTAATAATTAAAAGTAAATATTAACAATAATTCATTGTTTTTTGAGAAATGTTTATTTCAAAAGTTAAGTAGGATGTCGTTTTTGACTTGGTTTTTTGCATATTTTTGTTTATTAATGAATGGATTTAAATCAATTTGTAAAGCATTCTTAAACACTAATTGCTTATTTACAAGTGTTATTTTTCATATTGAAAATCAAATTTATCAAACATATTCACATATACGCATCCAGCTACCATAATTTTAATATTGCAATCTATATTTTATAAACTATAATTTGTTCAATTATTAGCAATTGACTATGATACATTAATAAAAGTTGTTCAAACTAACATTTGTTTCAAGACTAGTTAGCTAATTTCTTGTACAAAATAAGTGAGCAAGCAAATCTGAAAAAAATGAAAATTTTAAGTATTTAAAAAAATAGAAATAAGATTAGTGTATGTTAAATTAAATCTATTACTTTGATATTTGCTTATTAATAGTTAATTTATAAACTCTTTAAAGTTTGTCTCAATAACAATTGGTTTATTTGTTATAAAGTGAGGTGGTCGAAGTAGATGTTGAAGGTCTGGAGAAAAACGACTTTCTTGTTTCGGCATAAGGTGTTATTGAGCTTGATGTAGTTGCTGGAGGTGCAGACGTCGGTAGCAGTGGAGGCTGAGAATAGAGTCGAAATTAATTTCAAATTATTTTTCAATTATTTTCAATTATATTCAATCATTTTCAATTATTTGCAAATTGATATTTTAATTGAAGATTTAAGTTAAACTTACGGTGGAAAAGTTATCTTTGCCAAAGGTCAAATTGCTTCCACTTAGTTGTGTCACTGTAGAGTGCACTTTGGTTATAATATCCAATATTTCACTGGTCACCTTGTTTGCACCAAACTCACCGTTTCCTTGACTAATCATTGTAATTTTGTTACACATGGATATGGGCTCTGCAATTTCAGCGGCAAGCTAGCAAATTCAAAAATTTTACATAATTTTGTTTTTTACTTTAAACGTCTTAAACTTACCTGGGGTAAAGATTGCAAAATCATATCTATTTTGGCGGCCGAATTAAACTCTTTGAAGGCATCGGCTTTTTTAGCCATAATGTTCGCCTCAGCCTCATTAATCATGTCCATTTCTTTGGCTCTGGCCTTGCCCAACACAAGTATGGAGTTGGAATTAGCAATTCCTTCTGCTTCGATTCGATTCTTTTCTGCATCGGTTAAGATACTGTTTTTCTTAACTTCATAATCTACCAAACTGTTCACTTCGGCTTCAAGTTCAATTTTCTTTTTTTCAATTTCTTTTTCAAAAATTTCTAACTCTGTTTGATGCTTTTCCAGATCAATGTTCAGTGTCTCTTGAACTAGTTCCTGTTTTGATCTGGCCTCTTGTAGTAAATCTGATAAATCATTAGTTGCGTTTTCTTTGTTCACACTTTCTTCGTGTTCAGCTTTTTTAATATTAAACTGATGTTGAGCAAACTCAATTTTTTTTTCATTCAAAATTTTTGCTATAAAACTTTCTTTGTCTGCATTAAATTGTTCAATTTTTCTATCTTTATTTGCAATAATTTGACCGATTTTTGCGTCTTTTTTGACAATTGCTGTCTGAGCCATTCCCAACGATTCAAGATATCCTTCATTATCTGATACATCTTTAACTGTATATGATATCACAGTCAACCCTAAAGTATATTGATGTTCAAGAAACGTAATGTTTAAAAAAATATTTAAAAAAATATTTTTAAAATTAATCAATAATTTACCCATATCAGCTAGATCACTAGAAGCAACTTGATAAACTTCTTTTGAGAAATCTTTTCTTTGCTTATAAATTTCTTCAACAGTTTTGGTTGCAATTACTTCACGCTGATGGCCTTCTAAAGTTTCTTCTACGATCTTCACGATTTCTTCTTCTGTTTTGCATAAAAAATTTTCACAAGCAGATAATAAACGATCTGCATTATTTCCACAAATTTTCACCTGAGATATTCCTGTTAATGAGATTGGCACACCTTTTTTCGTGTATACATTCGGACTTTCAATAACTAATGTCATTGTATTTAAGGAAATTCTGAAATAAAGTTCAAATTAGACAAGTTTGTAAATAATAAAACTTTTAAAACCTTTGTATTTTTTGAAACCAAGGCCATACAAAAACGCGACCTCCAGGAACTAAATAAGGTTTAGAATGACAACAGCCTTTGATTTTGATAAAAGATGGAAAAATTAATAAATAAATAAAATAAAATAATTATTACCAGAAATGACTAGAGCTTCATTAGGACCACATGTTACGAAACCTGGCATTTTAGCATTTAGTTTTGTTTAAATGAAAGTAGTAAAATCAATGTGAGCAACTATCATGAAATCGATGAAAGACTTTTTCATTAAATTAAATTAAATTAAATCAAGTCAAAACATCAACATTAAGTTTGACTTTAGGCCACTTACGATCAGTATGGTCAGGACAAAAGAAGGCCATAGGTAACCATTGGTAACAATAGTAGAACTTTTTGAACATGGACCTATTCTAGTTCGAGCAGTAGTCATTGAATACTAGCCTTTAGATGGGCCTTTAGCCCTCAAACGTTAAATTTCGAACTAAAGCCCTCGAATATTGGTCGCGTAAATGTCAGTTTTAAATTCTGAGATGTTGACCCTGAAATGTTAATTTTAAGAAATTAATCTTAAAATGTTGGCCCTAAGATGTTAATCTTGAAATGTTAATTTTAAATGATGGCCCTAGAATGTTGGCCTTGAATGCTGACACCAGTGTGCTGGCATTGATGCGACAATTTGCCGTAATCAACTTTGATGCCAAAATTAACAGAAATTTCTAAACATGTTTCACAATCAATCGCATTATATTTGGACAATGTTGTTTATTATTTACATGTTGTTGATGGAAATCGATTGAAAGTGTTTAAAGACGAAGATGAAAAGTGATTCGCCTATTTAAAGCTGTTGCTAATTGTCGCAACTAAAATAGATTAGGCAATTGTGATTGCAAGTCAAATATCATATTTCAATTGTATACATTGATACGGTAAAATTCATAACAAGGAAAATGGTGGAAACTTTGGCAACGTCAACATTATAAAAACTTGAAAACCTGTTTGCTTACTGTTTGTATCTACCTTTTTTTGGAGGGTAAACTTGCCGTAACAGACAACTTGGTCTTTTCGGGCGTTTACTGTTTACAAAAATAAAACTTAACTAGGAACTATTGCACCAGACTGGCCCGTCCATCCTAGCCTGTGTCCAAGGAATAGAAAAATATTTAGACCAAAAAACAATGCCCAGCTTTTTTTAGCAATTCTGGCCGATGTGTTCATCTATAGTTTTCAGTCCCTACTCATTATTTTGCTGCAAGTTTTTACCTATTTGTTTGCCTCCTATTCTCACCTGTGTTTGTGAGTTTTTAACTAGACCGAAATGGCTATTTTACATAAATTCTGATGCAAACAGGTTGAAGTGAAGAAAAAAAGTTAGAAACTCATGAATAGATTGTGTGATGAAATTAATTTAAAGTGAAAATGCACATTTGAAAAAGTAACAATTTAGCCAAAATGATATCAATACTATGGTTATGTTTAAGTTATTTTTTCTTACATATTGCTAATGTGTGGGGCCAAAATAATCCGGCCATTTCTTATATAAGTCCACCTAAGGTGGTTAACATTGGTGACACAGTGGACTTTCAATGTTCAGTTCAATTTGCTTCTAATTACCCAATAATTTGGGCTAAAATTGATAATGACGACCCATCCAACATTTTGTTTATCTCTAGTGGATCAACTTTGAGTGTGCCAGATAATAGGTAAGTTGGACAGATTTTAATATGAACAATAAATTAACCATCGTGTTCTTGTGCCACAGATATTCCATTAGACACGATCGAGCTTCGTCAACTTATACGTTGCAATTGTCTAAAATTCAAGAAATAGATGCCGGAAACTATGAATGTCAAGTATTATTTTCTGCATCTTCTAAGGTAACAGGAAATACCAAATTGACAGTAAATGTGCCACCAATGATAAGTGACAATTCGACAAGATCAATTATTACATCTGTAGGAAGCTCAATCCACTTGCAATGTTGGGCCACAGGCACTCCCACGCCAACCTTAAGTTGGAGACGAGAAAACAACAATTTGCTGCCAACAGCAGGTGTAGTTTATAAGGGCAATATTCTTATATTACACAATGTCACTGTTCAAGATAGAGGTACTTACTATTGCATAGCTGATAACGGAGTTGGCAGAAGCGCAAAACGTAATGTGGCTGTTGAAGTGGAATTCCTGCCTGTCGTAATAGCCGGTAAAGGTAGTTTATCAAGCGATGGATATACTAGGTAAGTAAAAATGTTCTCCTTAAAATGTCTTTTTTAAATGTGATCTTTTAAGGTATAGTCAAGCTGTCGGCTATCCAGTAGACTTGGAATGCAGCGTGGAATCGTTTCCTTTACCTTCTGTGATCGAATGGACTAAAAATGGACACAGAATCGTTGATGGTCCCAATCACCAGCTATCCATTCAGAGTGAAGGTCATTCAGTGATGAGTACTAGGTTGAGGATAAACAATGTTCAAAAGAAACATTTCGGCAACTATGTATGCTCGGCCGGAAATAAACTTGGCTTTACTCAAAGTCAGGTAACTTTAGTGGAAAGTGTAAATCCTGTGTGTCCACCAGCCTGTCATGCCGCTTATTCTTCAGCTAGCCTTTTAATTGCTCATCTTACGTTCATTTCAATTGCTGCCTTCATGTTTTGGTTTAATTAGATATTGACACACCAAAATCGTAGGCTGCTTTCATGACCACCTGTTGATTAATTTTAATCTCACTATTTCATCAATGCACATACTTTGCTCTGTTACTACGAGTTAGCGAATGCCAATATTGCCATTTTATTGAAATGTTAGTTTTGCGAAAATTTAACTTTGCTTTGCAATCACACTGACTAAACCTGTAAATATTGGACACTTGAGCAAGACGATCAAAATTAGATTATAAGGAAAACTAAACTAAATTTCGTGTAAAAAGCAAAATTAAAATTCAATAACTTTTTAAATATTTTATATAAATGTCATTTTTGTTTTTGACTTTTTAGCAAGTCACCTTTGGTGCACATTGTTTAAAAATAAAATTTAAAAGCAATTTAATCTGTTTAGACAAGCAATTGCCAAAACGGTTAATCTGGTTGCAGGTTTGCTTTTCATAAACAATACTGCTCAACTAAAATAGTTTGACCGCTAAATGGTAAATTGGTAAATTTTTTAATTTTGTTTGTTGGATTTAAATTAGAATCGCCTTAACCTATATTTAAATATATGTGCACTGACACAGTGATTAGCTAAAAATTTGAATGTCTTTAAAATAGTAAAACATTAAAGTTGGACTGGTTCCAGGAAGAGAGAAAACAAATGCTGTGACATTGTGAATGAGTGTAAATGGTTGAAAACAGATTAAAAGGCGAGTAAAAGTGATTTAGAACGGGCTATTATTTAAAGAAAGTTTATTGCCAACAGCGAATAATTAAACAAGGAATAATTTAAATAAAAAACAATTAAACAACAACAATAATTAATTGCAAACTTTTTAAACCGCTAAATAAATGACGCACACAAGTGTCATTATGTGAAAAGATTAAGTTTATCATAATTTGTGTTAGATATTCGGATTAGCGGATTAGAATTAAGTGAGTCAATTGGTTAAATCAGTTTGGTAATAGTAATAGGCAGACGGATTCATTACAAAGTGTTGGCATTGCAATTCAAGGTAAGTTAGGAGCACATGTTTGTGTTTGAAAAGCGCGCGTTTCTGAACGCTTTTTAATCGGCTGGCAAAGCAGGAAAAGGAAAGCTAATAAGAGGGAGAGGGACGGTGTGCAAATAGGTATTTAAATGTGAATGGGTTGAGAAGGATTAAGAAGTGGATTAAGGGAGAGAAAGTGAGGATGATGAAGACGGTAGTGAAAGGAGATTGAGAGTGGTTTGAGAGTGGTTTGAGAGTGGTTTGAGAGTGGTTTGAGAAGGGATTGAGAGCGGTTTGAGAAGGGGGTGAGAAGGGGTTGAAAAAGGTTATAGAAGGGATTGAGAAGGTTTTGAGAAGGGATCGAGAAGGTTTTGAGAAGGGATCGAGAAGGTTTTGAGAAGGGATCGAGAAGGTTTTGAGAAGGGATCGAGAAGGGTTTGAAAACATTGAACAAGGTTTATAAACATGTTGGTTGGATGCTTGCTTGACTTATTAGGATGAAGCAAAGGTGAAGACGAGGTTCGAACCAAGGCTTAAGCAAGGTCACAAACAAGCCTTATAAGCATAATTAATACCTATGTGTACATAATTAATATTCCAAGACTGAGTGCGCGAACTTAGAGCGCGACCCCGCAACAGCCGCGACGACGCGACTTCTGACGTTAGCGATGCTAAAGTCACCTTAAGCTCCCGCAGCGCCCCCAACGGCTGGTTCGGTTTACAAATAGAGTGCAGTTTTGCAGTGCGGCTAAGCCAGTGTGACTTGAATCGCAGTTCTGCTCGCAGCTTACACGCCGCTCTTGGTCTTTGCTCTCTTCTCTCTTGATCTTCTGATCTTCTTTTGGTGATCACCGATCTTCGTCTTCTCTTCATCTTCTTTTTGATCATCTGTTTGATCTTCTATTTGCTCGACCTTCAATATGCCCTTTGACGCAACCTCTTTCGCTAAAGACTTTGTGGCCGGCGGTGTTTCTGCAGCCATCTCTAAGACTGCTGTGGCCCCCATTGAACGTGTGAAGCTCTTGTTGCAGGTACAACATGTGTCCAAGCAAATCGCTAAGGAAAACCAGTACAAAGGTAAGTGCCACTTGTTTGGTTTCAGAAATTGTCCACTTAGTAATTGTCCACTTAGTAATTGTCCACTTAGTAATTGTCCACTTAGTAATTGTCCACTTAGTAATTGTCCACTTAGTAATTGTCCACTTAGTAATTGTCCACTTAATACTTATCCACTTAATACTTATCCACTTAATACTTATCCACTCAATACTTATCCACTCAATACTCGTCCATTCTCCATCTAATTTTCTAATTTACTTGCAGGCATGATCGACTGCTTTGTGCGTATTCCAAAGGAACAAGGCTTCACCTCCTTCTGGAGAGGCAACTTGGCCAATGTGATCCGTTATTTCCCCACTCAAGCTCTCAACTTTGCCTTCAAAGACAAGTACAAGCAAGTCTTCTTGGGAGGAGTAGACAAAAAGACCCAATTCTGGCGTTACTTTGGCGGCAACTTAGCTTCTGGTGGAGCTGCAGGTGCCACTTCCTTGTGTTTCGTCTATCCCTTAGATTTCGCCCGTACCCGTCTGGCTGCCGATATCGGTAAAACGGGACAGCGAGAATTCAACGGCTTGGGAGACTGTCTTGTCAAAATCTTCAGGTCAGATGGACCTTTGGGTTTATACAGAGGTTTCGTAGTGTCCGTGCAAGGTATCATCATCTACAGAGCAGCCTACTTCGGTTTCTTCGACACAGCCAAGGGCATGTTACCCGACCCAAAGAACACTCCATTGGTGATCTCTTGGTTGATTGCTCAAGCTGTCACCACTGTCTCCGGAATCATCTCATATCCATTTGACACTGTTCGTCGTCGTATGATGATGCAATCCGGTCGTCCAGTCAACGAAAGACTGTACAAGAGCACCTTGGATTGTTGGGTTAAGATCGGCAAGACTGAGGGCAGCAAAGCGTTCTTTAAGGGCGCCTTCTCCAACGTTTTGCGTGGTACTGGTGGTGCCTTTGTCCTGGTCTTATATGATGAAATCAAAGGTTTCTTGTTCTAGATTAGTCTGATTTAACACACTTATATTAATTTTTAGGCCTATTCTGTGTATAAATTAATTTTTTGTCTATTGTGAGACACTTGCTATAAGTCTCAGTTCAGACAATGCAAACAAATTAGTAAAAAACGTAATTTAATAAAAAACATAAAATATATTCGTCTTTATTTGTTATCATTTACTTCACTGTCTTCCCTACTCGTAAATGCCCTAATTTGCTTTCAAGGTCACTTACTCGTGTCCCACTTTCTCGCTTGTTCTCTCAATGTTATGTTCATTGCTCTATTGATTAGCCTAATTATCCCAATTAATCCGGATTAGTCTTCTCAAGTGACATTTCAATGTCATTCTTTACCACACCACATGTATACCACTCTGTCATCATAGAGGGCGTCATTTTTCTGCTTTTCCTCCAGTTCTGTTCTAATAACAAATTTCATTTGATTTCAAAATTCACAAAATTCATTAATTTCATCAATAAAATCACAAACTTTACCCAACCTGAAAAGCAGATGTCTAATGCAAACTAATCTCTTTTCCAAATGACATGCTTTCATCCAAAAGTTTCGTCATTTAATATTCTCAATTATTACAATTATGCTTAGCTTGTCAACAAAGCATTAGATAGCAACTATAATAGGAAAAGATGATTTAAAAAAAAATCAACTTGTAAACACAAAAATCATATGTGAGAAGGCGTAAATAAGAAATTATATCTACTTTTTCATAAACACCTTTTAACAAATTAAAAACAGTTCTTAAGAAACTAGCGATTCACTATCAAATTCGCAAGGTGATCATATCCAATTTTGATGCAAACTATTTGTTTTGCTTCAAGCATCACTTATTCTCACCAAAGTCATTCTTAATTTCAGTTTTAAACATAATTCAACTTTTAATCAAGTCAATTTATTTCCCACCTTCAGACCACTTAGAATACCAACTTAATAACTTCACTTTTAAACAATTCTAAAATGGATGAGCTAAAATTGCAAAATCTTATTTTGCAAGCTTATTCTGTTGCTGAAAAATCCTATTGTCCTTACAGCCAATTTCCCGTTGGAGCTGCCTTGTTGGCCACAGATGGTTCTATTTATTTAGGTTTGTCTAGTTTATATTCAATTTTTTTTCATTTCAACATTTCATTTAAGGCTGCAATGTAGAAAACGCTTCTTATGGAATGTCCATATGTGCTGAAAAATCTGCCATTGTAAAAGCTGTTTCAGAGGCCAAACAACACTATTCTGCTATTGTGGTTTGTGCACCAAAACATACTAATTACATTTCTCCTTGTGGTTCTTGTCGACAATTCATGTCTGAAGTATGATTTTGTTCATTTTTTTTTTAAAGTTTCTTCAAATAAAACTTATTTCTCGCTTTTTTCTAATTAGTTTGGATTAGACTGGGATGTCTATTTATGCAAAACTCAAACTGATTTTGTAAAATATACGGTCAGAGATCTTTTACCTTTTTCTTTTCAATTCTAAAATTTTATATCACTTAAAAAATAAAATAATCTTGCTTATTAATACATTTTATTTTTATTTAATAAAAAAAGTTACTTCATATAATATAAAAAAAAAAATATCTTAATATACATTAATCAAATGTAACGTTCAACAATTAATTTTTAATACACTACAAAACTAAATTGTATTTAATAAATATACAATAATTCGATGAAAAAAGCTCTTATCAAGTATGTTTTAAATTAAAGAAAATAATTGTAGAAAGACTGAATGTTTTTTTTTAAATATTTAATAACCTAACAGAAACTAATTACAAATTATTTATTCAAGGGACGGTGACTTAGAAAAATAATAAATTAACAAACAAATATCTGAAATAAATAAGATTAGCATAGGTTTGGAAAATTAAACTAATTATATATAAAAGATGATTAATGAATGTTGATAATAAGCTCGATGAATAATTTTTAAATTAAATACAATTTTATATTTTTTTAACAATTATACTAAATTATAAATTTACCAAAATGGACACCATCCAATATATAATTGACAAAGGTTTTCATTAGATGTAGCCTGTTGAATTAATAAATCTACCTGGCTACTAATGTCAAGAGTTTGATATGATTCAAAATCATTGCCAGTTAGTTTATTTGAAATTCTATTTACGATTTGAAGCGCTTTTTTATTAAGGCTTTCGGACGGAATACTTGAATCTTTTTCTTCAGAAAAATATAAAGAATTTTTACTATGATCATCATTATTTTCATTTAATCCTAATTTTTGACTTAAATTTATTAATTTGTCTAGTTCATCAAATTTAGTAGAAGTTTTATCTATAGATGTTTTACTTGGATCTTTTGATAAATCATCAGTAATATTCTTGTTAGAAGACCAATTTAATAATGGATCATAAACAAAAGCTTCTAAAACTGCCATTAAACTATCTTTATTATTACGTATAACTTTCATTACTTTTTCGCAAGTAATTCGATATGTTCCATCTATACCAGTTGCTTCCATTGCATTAATAAACATTCTTGTTAAACGAAATGGTATTTTTTCTGGATATTTTTCTCTTGCTAATGCAACTTCAAAACAATCACCTAAATCAATATGTAACACTTTACCACTTAATCTATCTAACATTAAATTAGATGGATGTCTGTCTCCTAAGCCTAAAATATAACCTACCATTGACATAACAGCTAATGAACGAGTATAATTCGTCCTTCGTTCAAACCAAACTTCAGAATTCGGACTTTTATTCCATAATAAATTTTTAATATCTTCACCTTTAGTTGTATTTAAAG
Source organism: Pyemotes zhonghuajia (assembly GCA_025170145.1). Classification (NCBI taxonomy): domain Eukaryota; kingdom Metazoa; phylum Arthropoda; class Arachnida; order Trombidiformes; family Pyemotidae; genus Pyemotes; species Pyemotes zhonghuajia. Next base: position 7,684,357 of record CM045844.1, on the reverse strand, counting down.
CATGTTCAAAAACCTCAACTTTTTGCATTAAAGTTAATTTTTCAAAATTTGGTGCCATTTTTAACATAATACAATGTTCAATATTAAGCAAAGTTTTTTTTTTACTTCTATATTCCTTAATCAATGTATGAAAAGTATCACAGTGAGGAACCCATCCAATTAATCCACAATTATGTGATAATGGTATAACTGCGTATTTTTGAATAGCTAAATTTCTTCTACTAGTTTCTAAATCGTTAGCTAAAAGAGTATTAACTAATCCAAATAACTGCATTACTCTTTCATCCTGTCTTAAATCTTCATGACCTTTAAGTAAAAAAACATAATCTTCCCCGTTACTTCCTTTAATGCAAAGTTTTTTTGGACGTTGTTTGCTTGGAATAATTTCTAAAGTTGGTTTAATACTAGCAATTTTAATAATTGGTCTAATCGGATTATAACTTCCAGGAACTGCTAATTCTAGATCTCGGCAATTTAATAATTTTGGAGACACATATTGAAGATCAAGAGATGATGTATTTGGTAATTGAGCGTTTATTTTTTGAAAAATACGATAATATATTTGCCAAGCTTGTGTAATTAACATAGGTTCACCGGAATTTCGATATTGTTTTATTAAATTTTCAGCATCATATAAATCTCTTGCATAAGTGTTTTTAAAAGATGTTTCCTTTAAAGTTGTAGGACCCTTTCTAAAAATTGAATGTAAGTTTTCTAAAACTTCAAGCATTGATGTTTCATTCCTTGATGTAAAAAACATAACTGATGCTTTTTCAATACCTTTTAACCAAAGTTCATGCCATAGTATTGAAACTCTAATTAGTTCTTCACTTACTAAAAGGGATTGTGCGACTAAAGTATTAGAATGTTCTCTCATTGAATTTAATATATTGTTTGCTGCGATTTGTCTTTGAATAACTGTAGATTTTTGAGCAACTGCTAACGGATAAATTAAGGCCTGTGGATGATGTCTTCCAATATCCTTAAGCAATTGTTGAATAATTCTACATACAAGTTGTCTTGGTGTATCTATTCTGGCAATTAATTGAGTAACAACTTGTAACCAAGTTTCAACTGGAACACTTTTTAAATTTTCATTTATTGCATCGTAAACACCAGCAAAATGAGAATCTTCAAATAAAATAGTTAACAATCGCAAAGTGTCTTGCAAAGAATTTCCTTTAGATAGAGCTATAGATCTAAAAAATCCATGAACTGCGGCTACTGCAAGTTCTGACATATTAGTGTTAATATTTGGAGGTGTTCTTGGAGATCTAGAAACTGAACTTGATGAAGATGGATTCAAATGATCATTATCATTAGGTGAAACTAAACCTGTGTTTTGATATTTTCGTTTATAATATATAAGAGCTTTAAAATTCATATAAGCAAACGCATGCCAAGTTTTGTAAGAATTTTGGTCAATATCGGCTGCAGCTGAATAATATGATAAAATAGAAGAAATTGAATTTTCGTTTATTCCCTGTAAATCTTCTTGCCAATTACCTAGTTTTAAAAAACATTTGTTTAATAATTTCTGCGATTCTTCATATTCCAAATGTTCATTTATTGTAACTAATTGATATTCATTAGATTGTATATGAGTACATTCTTGCAAAAGATGATTATGAAAAACACGTAGTTGCTCGAACGCTTGATCTTTATGGCCTGCTCTCCAAATATGTTTAATATATCCAAAAGTAACATCTGCATTACAGGATGGAATTGAAAAATAAGAGTCACTATTTTCAAAATGTTCAACTTCTAACAAATTTGATAATGTACGATAAGACATATTTAAACGACCGACTTTCTGACAAATCGATGCAAATTTTAACCAATTTTTCTTATCTTCTTGTGGACTTAAAACCAAAGAACGTATTTTAAGTATTTTTTGCCAATCCTCTACAATTTCTTGACAACTTTGTAAACGAGTGCACCAATTTTTTTTAATTAAATTTCTTCTTTCAGGAACTAATTTATATTGTATAACTTCTTCTAATTCAGATAAAAACATAACTTGAACCATTGCTTCATATGCTCTTTCTTGACTTTCACCCAACATTGCGGTCAATTGAATATCAATCAAATCTCTGGCATTATCTATATTCATTTGAGCCGCTTTAAATTCTTCTCTATTGACAGCTAAAATTGCTTGATAAAAAGCGTAATCAAGAGTATCTTTTTTGATACTTTTACAGTATGTTTCCATATTCATCCATTGTCCAAGATTCCAAGCAGACGTTGCAGACATTTTAGCTATTTTTTCTTTATCTTTACTACTTAAATAATCCCATTTAGATGTACAAATGGAGTTTAATTCGTCCCAATCGCCTAAAAATTCCAAACAACGCATTTCTCCTAATAAGCATTCAAAATTATCAGGATCTAATTTTCGTTTATTTCTGTAAGCTTTTAAAGCATTATCCCAATCATGAAGTTTTTCATACCAACGTTCTTTAATGTCATGACAAATTTCATTATTCTTGATAGCATATTTTAAAACACCTGCTGCTGCTTCTGGCTGTTTTAATTTGCTGTTGATACTTATTAGTGTTTCTAAAACTTCCGAATTTTTATTTTCTGCAAATTCTTTTTCTTTAAAATGTAAAGCTTTTGCATAAGCTTTTGCTGTATAAGCTTTTTCCGATAATAATTTAGTACTGACCGGAAATTCTTTATCTGTATGTTCCATAAATTCAGCTAAATTTAAAAAAGTAGCTGCGATTTCTGGTACATAATCACCTTCTAATGATTGTTCAATTACTTTTACAATTTTAGATCTTTGTTCTAAATTTAATTCATTCCAACATGAAAAAAAAGCCGAATTAAATAAATCTTTGGGAAGTTGATTGTAAGCTTGAGCTAATGGGCTGCAAACTCTTAAAGCTATTGATGGTGATTCTTTAAGCAAAGCAATATTTAAATTATTTAACCATGATAACCAATCTTCTTTTGAAACCATTTGATTAAATGACCACAATTTGTCAAGCTTAAATAAATCAACTTGATACTTTTTCAAAGGTGATGTTTGCATTATTGGACTAGAAGGGTGAGAAGAATTTGGAGATGAAATAGCCGCTTTAAATTGTAAATATTTTGTCATCATTGTATCAGTTTCATTGTTTGAAAGTACTAAATTGCCTTTTGTTAGTCTATTAATTAATATATCATATCTTTGATGAGCAATACCATGTTTAAATAAAACATTATGAATTGTAGGCATAAAAAATTGATATTTTTTCCCCAATTGCATTACCAAAGCACAAAGTAAATCCATGCTTGTTTCTCTTAATTCTGGTGTACTATCAATTGTTCTAATTAAAGGATGCAAAATAAGAGATACAGTATTCGATATATTTATTGATTCTGATAAAATGTAAATAGTTTTAATTGCTTTTTCTCTTAATTCAATGGGATTAGATTTATTATCAAATAATTTTACTAAATGTGGTAATATTACATGAAAATAATCGTTTAAACTATTTCCAAATTGTTGAATTGTTTTCAAAAGTTTAATAGTAATAAACCTATCACAACTATTATCTTGAACAAAAATATTTAAAATATATGGTAATATTCTAGGTAAATGAATTTTAAATTCATCGCCTAAAGCTAAAGCAATTTGTTCGACTAAATTTATAAGAGTTATTTGGTGACTTCCACTTATATACCAATATTGTTTAATTAAAGAAAAAATATCTTCTAAATAATCTTTGATATTGATTTGAACGATTGATATTATTTTAGATAATTGTTGAAATAAAAATTCTCTAAATGATTTTTCTGAACTTTTAATGACAGTAATATATGATGGTATAACATCTGGTATAAAGGGAACACAACTTGATTTAAGACATTCAAAAGTAAAAGTAAGGGCTTGTACTGCCATTGTGTGATGAGCTGACAAATTAGGATCTTTTATAATTTTCACAAGATTTGCGATCACTATAGCAGGATAAAAATCTTCATATGATGGCATTTTATTAACAAGTAATTCCGTTGAATTAATTTCATTTAAATTATTTTCAAAATTTGATGTCGAGTGCAAATAATCTCCTGATTGATCAATTAAACCAATGCTTACTTTATGTTTATATGGGTCAACGGCTCCCAATAATCCAAGAACTCGAATAATTTCTCTTCTTATTGATAAAGATTGTTCAGTTTTTAATAAATTTAATAATACATCGAGAAGTTTATTATATCTACAATAAGGTTCAATAACAAAGCCTATAGAACCAATTAATCTTCCTAAAGTCCATAAACTAATTTCTCTTTTAGTTGAAAATGTAAAGTCTTGTATTAGTTCTAATAAAATTGGAAAAATCGTTTCGAAATGATTGCACATTTCAGTTCCACTAATTTGTGCTAAAGATCCAATACCATTTAAAACTGCTACCATTACATTATTATTAACTGTTCCATTAGTGTTTTTTAAATTTTCTACAAAAGTATTCATTAAAATCATTGAATAACTTCGAGTTGCTATTGGAGCATTTTCAATAACTTTACATAATAATTTTGCACTCATTTCTTTATTTTTATTAGTCCCTGAATGTTTCAAATCGGTTAAAGATTCAATTATTATTTGCCGTAAACATGGCATAATAAAAGTTGGATTAATTGAACTTAATCTTGCAATAATAGATAAAGCAAGTTCTCTTATTTCAAAAACCTCATCTTTCAAACATATAAGTAAATATTCCAAATTTTCCGGTAAAGCTAAATACATATCAAATTGTTTATTTAATGAAGCTAAAACTGTAAATCTAATCTGAGGCTCTAAATCTGTTATTGCTAAAATTAATAATTTGTTTAACACATTTTCAATAGTTTTATTTAAACTTAAATTATGACTTAAAGATTGAGGTATTATTTGATTATCACTTTGCAACGATTGATCACTTTGTGAAAATTCACTATTTTGTATACTTCTTTTATTTAATTTAACTATTAAAGACGTTAAAAGTTTCGAACAAGATTTTACACTTTCAAAACGTATTTCTCTGTTTTCATTATTTAAATGTGAGTTCGCACAACTTCTTAAAAATTGTTGCAATAAATCATTTTGAAAATCAAATTGACTTAATATTTTTAATGCTAATATTGTTAAATTTGAATCTAAGCCACTGTCAGGTTGAGATAATATTAAATTTATAGGATGATGTAAAGAAAGCAATTGATTTTGTTTTTTGATTAATACATCTTCTAACATTTTTAATAACCCATCTTGGATTTGTTTTTTTAAACTTGGAATTTGAATTGAAATTTCAATTAATGTACTAGTTAAAGCAGAAGATAATCCTGTCATAATCATAGGATTTAAAAGATCTTGAATTTCTGTTTCAATTAAACGATTCAATGCCCTGCAAATTAAACTAATACAAGTAAATACAAGAGGATTAACCACAAATGATGTTTTTTTATTCTTAATATTGTTTTCAGTATCTTTAGGTATTAAATTAAATTTTAAAATATCCATAACTTTATCAATATATGGTATCATATGTTCTTTAATTGCAATAGATAATAATCCTAATGATAGAAATGATTGAGAACGATCTTTATCTTTTTTAAAACTATTTATAATAAATTCCATTGTATCGTTAAGATAAGTTTTAGAATAATGTCCAACATTAAAGGCAGCAAGCCTTGGAAAAATTAACATTAAAACAAATAAAACATGATTACTTTTTGAAAATTTTTGATTAATAACCATATTACAAATTTCATCAAAATTTTTATTTAATAAATTTTTGCAAGAAATGCTTTCACATAATTTTAGCTTTCTATTATGTAAAGATGTTAAGCTAATTAATCCTAAACTTCTTTGGTGTTTTAATACTGGATAATTTTTAGATTGTAAAAAACTTGATTTAGAACTAAAATTTGGAGACATAGATCTTATGCTTTTGCTTAATGATGTTGTACTCCATTCTTTAATTACTTGATATTTAGTAAGAGGAAAATCTTGAACAAATGCAGTTTGATTATATTCTTCTACATCTTGTCTAACTTTTTCATCTTTAGAATGACCAAATTTAAATAGTTCATTTAATAAAAGTAATGCGCCGTATACACTATCTTCGTAAGTGTATCTATCTTTAGAAGATATGGTTACATTATGGTGAATCACTGCTTTGGCTTCTTTATAACACATTTCATACCACTTGGAATAATCATAATCTTCATTATTTTCTCTAGAAGATATTACATAAAGTGCTGCTCTTAAGCTAATGATAGCGCTTCCTTGAATTAATTTATTTTGCTCTCTAAGTAACGGCGTGAAAATAGTTTGGAAAAATTGTTCAATATATTGTAGAAAGTAATTTGGTGTTGCAATAGCTAATTCACGTATTATAAAAAACTATAAAGAAGAAATAAATAAGAATTGAAAATTGCAACTATTTGCTACTTACGGCAAAATGTTTTTTAAGGTCATTTTTTTCTAGTGAAAGCCATTCAAAAGTTTGTTTAAGTTCGGAATCTACATAATTGGCTGTATTGGGACCACTAGCCAGAGCGATTTTGCCAATGGCATAAGCAGCCAATTCCATAGTTTCGAGATCATTGAGCAGAAGATTTCGCAAAAGATTAGCAAAACGACTGACACGTGCTCCAGTGTTGCCAACATCGATTGAGGTTAAAATGATTATAGCTAAAATTAAGCCTTTTTTTTCACTGTCATTGGCGCGAATAAAATCAAATATTTTTGCGCAAAGTTCATCAAAAAAATAGGTGATCTCGTCATTAGATAAAGCATGCAAGTCGTTTTGAATAAAGTGCTGCAATTCTTTGGCTGTATTGTAGATCTCATCATCCGAGTCGCCTCTTAGTCCAGCAATAAACTTGCTTACATATTGTTTGCATTGTTCCTTGATGGTATCGTCCATTTCAAAGGACAGTTTTTCCATTTTTATAAATCTTGCTCTTCGTTTACTTTAAAAGAGTATTACATTTTCAAGAAACACTAAAATAGATGATTAAAATAAAATCAGTTGTAGTCAATTTAAAATGTGGCTAGCTAAAATTGTTTGCAGATGAATCTATTTTGAATTTAACCTGTTGGAACTGAATTCACTCTTACTTGCGTTTGTAGAAAAGGATTAACCCAGAATTGAGCTTATTGGAGTTGAACTTGCCGGGACTGAATCTATTGTGATGAAGTCTAGTAAAATTGAGTTGCTGCAACTAAACTTGTTGGAATCTACTAGACAAATGGCCATTTATTCGAATCGGTTGGATGATGCTGGACAAGGGTGGATGCTTAATTGACAACTAGGTTAGAGACTGAGTATTGCAGAAGCTAATCCGGATAAAATTAGCTAATTCATGTTCTTATTTTGTCGAGTACTTCTTAAATCGGATGCAAAGTCGCTTATAGGTTGTTTAAGTGCTAATTTTTTAATTAATTTTTTTTTAAAAGAATTTGCCGACAAAAACAATTTTGTAAACAAATACAGTGCGCATGCCTAAAGCGGCAAAATGTCTCTTTAAAATTTCCCATTTGAAAACCTTTGCCGATCTAGATTTGTTGAATCCTTTCATGGTTCAACCGTGCTTCTGCAATTTACTTGTGATTATTAGAGTTTGAATTAATTTTATCATTTTAACATAAGTTAATCAACATTAATTACAATCCTATTTATGATCCATCTAGCTAACCACAGTTTGCGAGTTTATTCAATCGATTTCTAATAAATAATTATATATGAATAAAAATTATTAATAAATTATAACTAGAACTTCAGTTGATCATAGCTAAATTACCAGTGTATAACCAAGATAGCATTAACTTTACAAAAAACAAGCAACCAAAACATGCTATCAATAAATCAACACCAAGCTATCAAGTTTAAATAAAATTTCTTTGTAATCTTTCCATTGTTATATAAGTTTTATATTAAAAATCATTTTTCAATTTTAATAATTATGCACAAACTTTATTTTAACTCTACTTAAATTTATTATTCAAATTACAGGAAGCACTTAAAATATATAAAAATATAGAAATCTTCAAGTTTTTTTTAGTACATTTATAAAAACTATGTATTTTAAATTTTCACTCATGTCAACTTATAGACAAAAAAATTTCTATGTTTTAATTTCTATTTTTAAGTAAACCAGTTTTTAATTTAAATCTTATTTTTTCAAGTTTTTTAAAATAAACTTTTTTTTAATTTAATATTCTATTTTTGAAAATTTATTTCCGGATTAATTTTAATTTTACAAAATTGTTAAATAATTTTTATTTTACAATTGTCTTATATAATAAACAAAAACATATTGTTATAAAATCAATTTTTTTAAAATTAATTTTTAATCCTAATCACTATTCCTCTTTTTTTTCACTTTTGTTCTAAGCTTGTATTTTAAATTAGTAAAAAAACAATGCAACAAGTTTTATTACTTTTTTTTTAATCAGCAATAAAATTCATAGGAATGTTATTAAATTATACTTGAATTTATATTAAAAACAAATATATTATAATACAATTTTTAATTTATTTTTATTTTAAAATATTAGTATTGAATAAAAAAAAAATATTTTATAAATTTTATTTGAATATAAAAATTGACAACTGATTAGTTCAAAATGTTCTAAGCATATAAGGTAAATTTTTTTAATAAATAATTTTTTTTCTATTATAAAAATAATTACTACTTTATAATTATAATGCATTAAATTAATTAGAAAAGCTTAAATTATTAAATTGAAATTAATATAAAAAAAGCATGTTCAATCAACTTTATTTTATAACTTAAATATTTTTACAAATTTTTCAAATAATAATTATAAATAATTTGCTAAATGAAAAAAAATATTTACCGTAAAAAAACTCAAAAAACTTCAATAACAAATGTCACCTTTTTGTAGAACAAATTTGAAAACATTTTAGATAAAATTAAATGTTTCTAAATCAAAAAAAATTACTTAATTTTCTACAACCAAATATCCGTTATTTTGCAATAATATTGCAATTTAAGTTTTTATAAAAATATTTTTTTTTTTTTTAATTGAAGTTTAATTAAAAAAAAAAATAATTATAAAAATTTTAATTTTTTTTATAAATTTTTAATAAACTTGCACGTGTATTTGTAAAAAATACATTTACTACAATAGAAATAAAAGTCCAGTTCGAAGTTATTTAAAAAAAAAAAAAACATTCAAATAAGCATTAATTTATTTATTATTCTTTTTTTGGGTCATATTATTTTTATAAATTTAGAATGGCATGTTTTAGCAATTTTTTTTTATTCTTTTAAATTGGCTAGTTCGAGTTCACTCAGCTTAATTAAGTATTTAAAGAACAAAATAAATGTAAAAATAAACAAAATATTAAGGCGATCTAACACTGTAAATAAGGCCACTATTATTATAGTTTTTTTTACTTTTTTTTAATTTTATTTTACTTTAAACTCTGTGATATTTTTTGCTTTTTTAACAAGAATCAGTAATATAAGATTACTATTAATTATTGCAAAATTATTGATTTTTTATTAATAAAAATATATATTATTATACAAAAATTAAATTAATTTATTTTTATCACCTAAAATTTAAGAAATTTGTTGAAAATAAAATTTGCATTTATTTTTAAATTTAAAAAAAAAATTATAATGCAATATTAATTTTTTAATTATTATAAGCTTTAATTTAAATTATTTTTTTTAATTTTATATTGTAATCAATCTATTTTTATATTTAGAATCACAAACTTTATTTTTTAAATAGCTATCGCACTAATTTTTTTTTCTGTTTAAAAATAAATTTTTTAATTTAAAAAAAAAAAATAATAATAATACTTAATTTGAAAATGCAAGCTGACAAAATTCAATATAAACATTTAATAAAAATAATCTAGTTCATTACCTGCAATTAAAATTAATTAATTCAAAATTAAAGCATCATAATTTAAAATTATTTTCAAAGCCATGAATGAAGAGTTCTATCTTGAATTTATTAAAATAAAAGCCTAAAGCACTAAGCTATAACAAGTTATATTATTTGAAAAATATAAAAAAAAATAATTGTTTTATCTTTAAAAAAAAGATGCGATTTATTTTTTTAGACAGCATGCAATCAACTTATTAATAAAATAGCTAAACTAAAAGAGTTGATTTTTTTTAAGTTTTCAATTGAAATCGTGTGGAAGATATGTCAGTAAAAAAAAAGTATAATAAATGATGTATTATTTCATTTGAAATAGAAAGAATTATAAAAATGACCAATAAGATATTTTGTTTGAACCAAATAAAAACAGATAAAAATTGGATTTTAATTCAACTAAGATATTGTTTAGATTCAGATCATCTTCTAATAAATTTTTTTTAGCTTAAATGTAACTTTTTTATTTAAGTTACATTTTTAATTAAGTATATTTATAAATTTAAAACAAATCTCCGGTTTAAAAAACTCTAGATTTTAGAATCATTTATAAACAAACAAATTAAAAAACATGTTGATTAAACTTGTTAATAAAAGAAGCAGTCAAAATGTCTGTTTAAGTGAAAGTAAATTTTAGTAAAACTATTTTGATGGTTCAATTGAAATGCATTAAATTTGATAAATTTAAATAAAATCAAATGAAAGCGAAACTCACCTAGCCACTTGTAGCTTTTGGCCCTCCTTTTCTGGCTATTTTGGCTCAACCTTTTAGTAAAAACCTTTCTTTTTTGATTAACTTTTTTTTATGCTTAAACTGGCCTTTCTCATGCTTGTTTGCATCAAATATCACAACTAAAAAATTTTATTTAAAATCAACAAGTTTAAAAAAAAAGTTCACCATCTTTAGTTTATTTTGTATCATTTTTAATTTTTAGTTTTTTTTTGTTAAATATTTTGATTGTATTTATCATTTTTTTATGTGATTTAAATTTTTTAATATTTTTTTAAAGAAACAGTCATTTTGATGTCAATTTCACTATTATTTATAATAATTATTTGTTTGTAATTCAATTTATTGTCTCACTCAAAAATCATTTTTAAATCCTTTAATTTAAAATAATTTTTACTTTCTTTTTTATTATTATTTAAAAGTATTTTGGTTTTATTTTTTTTAATTTTTAGGTTTAAGTGATAAATATTTTTTGTGACAAAATTTATAAAATTTAATTGTATTTAGTTAATAATGTGTTTGATAAATTTAATTTAAAATTCTGTTTGTGAACAAATATATTTATTTAATATTTTATTAGTTTTCATTTTTAGTTTAGATTTTGGAGTTCAATCATATAAAACATTTTTTTAAAACTGTGTAGTTAAGAAAAGACGGATTTCACTTTAAGTGCCAAAAACATTGACATTTAAATTTATTATAGTTTTTTTAAATTTAATTTTAATTTTGATTAATATTAACATATTACTTAAAAGTGTTATTAAAAAAAAAAATCTTGTTTTATTTTTAAGTTAATTTCACTAATTAAATGAAATTTTTATTTTTTTAAGAACTTATGAATTATTACTGAGAAATTATTACTAATTTAAAAGTTTTTTTTTATTTTAGTCTTTACCATGAAGTTTATCTTTTTAATACTGATTTATTTTATTATTTGTAATAATTTGTCTAGTTGTGTTGTTTTTTTTAATGGGTTTTACAGTCAATACCCAGCTTATAGATCAGATAATCCATCTAAATATCACTTTTCTATTAGTCAAAGTATTCCAATGGGACTTCCTGTAGGCGGTATAAGCCAAAATGGAATGCCTGTAGGAATTTACGCTTATGCATATAAACTAGGTGGATGGAAATCACTTTGGCATCATTATTTTCATTCTCCGATTGCTGCTCATCGTCAATATGGAATGCCTTACCATTACAATTCTAAGTTTTATTCATTTTGGTAGAATTTTTTTTATTTTTTTTTTTTTAATATATTAAAATTTAAAAAAAATATATTTATACTATTAAAATTAAAGAAAATAGATAAAATAATAAATAATTATTTTTTTTTAATTTGTACATTTTTAATAAAGCAAAATTTGCTTTACATTATTTCAATTCATTTTTTTTTAAACTATTTATAAATTCTTTCATGATATAAATTATATTATTCATTTTAGTTTTTTGCATTTTGAAATTACAATAAAATTTGTGAAAAAATATTATATGTATAGTTTCACTTTGATACATTATAATAATTAAATTTATATTAACTTAATTTTATATTAAATGCACAAATTTAATAAGATTTCTTTATTCTGGAATTAGAAATTTGTTAAATAAATTTGTATGTTAAATTAATAATTTAAATAGTAAATTAAATAAATTATATAAAAATTTTAAAACCATTTTTTTTTAAACTTCTTTGAAATTGGTTTTAATATTATTGCTTTTAAATTTAATGAGGAAATATAATTGTCAAGGAAAAAATTAATATTTTAAGTCAATATACATTTAAACTTATTTTTTAAATAATTTGTAAATTATGTTTTAAAATTTTTCATTTATTTTTTGTTAAATTTTTTATAATAAATCAAATGAGAGATATATATAATTTGCAATTTTTTTAAATATTTACATAATTTTTTAATACATTTTTCAACAGTAGTATATTTAGTAATTAATAAAATGTTATTGCAAAATAATTAACAAAGATAAATTAAAAATTTACTATAAAGAAACAACATTAAACTGTCAATATTAGAATTGCATTAACTAAAAAGTGTTGTCAATACATTTTTTTTTTAATAAACTTTATAAAGTGTATAAAAAAAATTATGTTATATTTTCTTTTTTTATTTTTGTAATTTTGAACAAGTTTCAATTGATTGTGAATTCAGTTCATTGTTGTGATGGTGTCGATGACTGTGTTTTTTTGATTTATGCCCTGAACGTTGACATTTATTTTGATTTTCAAGTAACTTTTGTTCTTCTTTTAAAGCAGGTATTTCATCTTGCTTTATTTGAGGAGATTGAATATGTTTTTGTTGTATCTTATTTCTTTCATCAATGCCTGCTGCCACATACGAAAATACACAAAGAACTGAATAACAAATTTGATCTACTAATTGAGATCTAAATTTTCTTTCAATTAACGTACGTGTTTTAGGATCTGTTTTTAATAGATAAAAATAATTTTGAAAAATAAAAAAATTAAAAAATAATATTTTTAATTTAATAAGTACTTACTGAATTCTTCTAATATAAATATTCCTCCTTTATGTGTGAAACATTTACTTAAATTTTCAAGTTTAATAAAAAACTAAATATAAATAAATATGTGAAAATTTTAAAATTGTAGAATAAAATTAATAATCAATTAAAATAAAATGCAACTTAAATTTAATTTTTTTTTTTTAAAATTAAATAATATTACATTCATTTTTTTTTTAATAATCATGCTATTATTGGCAGTAAATAGAATTATTACAATCATCATAGAGCAATTAGCATTATCATGCATTATTTTTTAAAAATTTTCAAAAAACTAAATTGTTTAAAATTTAATAGATGCAAAATGTTTAAAAAAATGACATTCTAATTTAAAATAATAATTTTAAAATTTAAAACTAATAATTTTATTAAAAATAAATCATGCATCATCTAAATAAATCAAATAATGCGTTAATTAGATGTCAAACGACTTTTAAAAACGCATTTTTTACAAAAGCTACAATTTAGTGGCTTAATTTAATTTCACTTGTCTTAAACATTAATAATCTTGAATTTTGCAAATATTTTTAAAAAATAATATACTTTTTAATAAAGTAAACTATATTTTATGTTTTATTTTAAAAAAATAAAATTATTTTATTTTTTTCTTATTCATGCTATTGATTTTTGACAAGTGGAAATTATTCTCTAATACTTAATTATATTTACAAACAAAATTAATGAATATATATAATTTTGAATTAAAATAAAATTTTTATTTGCCAAAAAAAAATAATTCTACTATAACGCAAACCTAATTTTTACACAAGCACTACTCTACTTAGGTGAATTATGTGCAGTTTAATTTAAATAGCATTTAAAAAAAAATATATATACATATTTATAAATCAATGTAAGTAACTACAACTGTTTTGTGTAATTTAAAAGATAATTATTATTATTGTATTTTTTTTTTCTTTTTGGTATTTTTATTAAAAAATAAAAAAATAATTAAAAATTTAAACAAATTAATAAAAAAAAAATCAACTTAAAATTAAGAAAAAAACAAAAAATTAAAACAATAAAATAGTTTGTGTTATTTAAAAAAAAAATAATAAATAAAATTTTCATTTATTAACATTTAATTAAAATAAGTGTTAATAAATATTAAAAATTAAAAAAAAATAAATATTAATTATAAAAAATTGTAAAGTAAATTATATATTAAATTTATTGTCCTAACTAAAACTATATGAAAATGTAATTATATTGTAAAATCCACCAACAATTTAAATAATATGTTTAAAAAATACAAACAACTAAACCTATTTAAAAAATTCTACTAAAGCTATTGCAGGCAATATTAATAAATAAATTATAAATATTCAATTGATTTATTGAGAATATTGTGTTTTTTATACCTCATATTCCTTATAATTGTATATTTATTGATTAGAGCAGGAATCAATATTCAAGAGTATCACAATTGAAATTTGTTACAATTATTATTGTTTGACAATATGTAGTCATGGGAAAGAAATTAAAAAAAAAAAAGAAAAAAAGTTAATAAGTTAATTTTTTTTTAAATTTGTGCTGCAAAAATATGTAAATTTTAATTAAATGTAAGTAAATTAACTAAACTTATTAAAAAAAAATTTAGTCTGAAGCAATTCGAAAATAAAAACAATTATCCCATTTTAATAAAAAGTTCAATTTGTTGAATATTGTATCTTACATTTGTATCCATTTTCCAACAGCCACTTATTAGTTGTAAATTATTATTTTGATTAAATTTATTTTACATTAAATTATTTTTTACTAATATAACTTTAAGTTTTAAAAAATCCCAAATTTATTAACATATTTTAATAGAAATTTAAAAAATTTAAAAAATTTAATTCAAATTAATAATTTACAAATTAAAACCTAATAATAATAGAAAATTATATATTTTTGCTTTTAAAAATTAAATTAAAATACAAGTTTAAAAAAAAAAAATTGATCAATAATAAAATTTAATTAAATCTTTTTATCGTAATCCGATATGTTAAAATTTTAATTAATAAGTTTATGTAATATAAAATTTTATTGCATATAATTTGATTATTAAAGCGTTTTTTTTTAATATATATGCAACAATTGGTAATTTAAAATTTACAAATATTTAGCAAACATAGCAATCTGATTAAAAATTAAAATTATAATTAAATTTAAAAAAAAAATCAAGAAAACATTAAAAATTAAAAAAAAAAAAACTATAAATACATAAAAAAAAAATAAAATTGATAAAAAAAAGCAAAAACCACATAACTGAAAAAATTTACTTAAAATTTAAAAAAATCCTCAAAATTAAAAATCTATTAAATTTAAATGCAACAAAAAATTCATATATAAAACAATTTTATATGAAATAAAAATTTCAAAATAATTAGTAATTGTGAATTTAATCTAAATAATAAATTTTGAAAAATATTTAGAAATGAATGCAGACATTTGAACTGTTAGTTTAGACGCGATCAAACAAAAATGCAATAAATCAAGCAGAAGTTGGTAATTAAATAAAAAATTAAGCTGTGGATTTTAAAATGAATAATATGTTAATATTTTGAAGTAAAATGAATTAAGAAGTAAAATAATTAAGTGAAAAAACAACATAGAGTAGGCAGAAAAACAAAATATATTGAAAAAATAGAAATCAAATGAGATTGAAGATAGAAAATAGTCTTCTTACCTTGCTATGAGCATATAATAATCCAACACCTTCCATACAAACTTGAAGTAGACCACCTTCACCAGTGCTCATGTCTTGAACTGGAAACTCACCACCTAAGTCTACCCCTATTATTAATAATAATTATAAAACAATTAGTTACCATTAGAAGAATTATAGTTTTTGATCATGCAACTAAAACAATAAAAAAAGAAAATTAAAACCGAATTTAGGACCGGAAATGGGATAAATGTAATTTGACTTAAAAACATGATAGGATATTTAATCTCACCAGGCGGTGCCGTGATTCCTCTTTCTGCAGCTTTATCCATTGCATGTTTAATACAATAGTAAAGTTCTTTGCTTCTTTTGGTTTGATATTTATGCAATTGAGTTTGACCTCCATTCCTTCTCCACAAACAAAGTATTTTATTTTTAGGACAGTAAGTCATATTTACTAAACGTTCATACCTGATTTAAACAAATAGACAATTTAATAATATTGAAAAATATAAGTTCACGTTTTGTTTAATAAAAAATATGTTTTTGAAACAAAGGATTGCCATATAAAAAGCATGCTAATAGTGATTAATTATAATTTGATTTTGAGCAATTAAGATCGCAAAAAGCGTGATATATGAGAAAAAATGTATAAATAGTAAATAACTTTTGTAAAGATTTCAGGTTAGTGCTGTCTATCAAAAGTAAATAAAAAAGATTATAGCCTTAATTTTAATCAATTCAAAAGTAACTTAATTTAATTATTTATTATTAAAAACAAATTTAAACAGCATACGAACCACCATTGTTCTAAAATTGTCCCATTTAAACTGCGCAAGATTAGACCATCTTCGCGCACTTCCATAAAGCACATTTGATCCAAAGTTCGACGACTATAATCTGATGAATCGTCGCTTGTTCCATTTATAATATACAAAGTAAAAGTGTGTCTATGAGCTTGTCTTGAAGCTAAAGGTTTAAGGTCGACTGCATTTCCTTGTAACGTATCAATTTTTTGTAATAAAGAGTTTATCTCTTCTGAATAGACAACACCAATATGACATTTGCCTAATAAACGTCGAATTTTGCGTTTGATCAGTTGGTTGTTAACTTTAAGCATTATCATAAAAGACGTCATATTATGTAAAAGGCCAGTCAAAAGTCGATCTTCTTCATGTTCAAGGCGCTTTTTCTCATGTTCTTTCATTGAATGGTATCTATAAAAAAAAATGCAAATTATAAAATTTTAATATTAATAAAATTAGCTGTCAAAATTCAAAACATTTTTTATGTGAAAAAAAATTTTAAATTCTAAAATCATTTTAATACAATATTCGTCAACCTAGCAAATTATGCAATTAACTATCATAATTGTCTAAAAATAACTAAATTATTGTTTATAAAAATGCTTTTTAAATTTAAAAATTAAATAAATTTAAATAAAATTTTAATTTCAATAACAAATACCTTTCAATCATTTCACTTGCACTTTGATCAAGACCAATTAATTCACGTTCTTGAGATACCGCATCTAAAAACACATCTTCCCAAAATTGTGGCTCGTTCCAAAGTGAACTCCGTTCTTTATCTAGGTATAAATTATTTTTAAATTTACAAAAATTAAACTTAATGTAGAATACGTACTAATTAATCCTTGATATAAATAATATCTTTGTGCATCGGGTAAAGCTGTATTAATTAAATTTCCTGCATGATAATGAAGACCGGTACTTGTACTACTTTTTGAACTCCAAACTGATGATGCTCTATTTTGCCGAGAATCATTATTCTGCTTTAAATAAAAATTAATTCTTGAATTAATTTTTTTATTTTATTTAATTTATATCAAATTATCAATTAAATTTTTCAATTCAAATTTAAACTAAGCATTATATTTAAGTTTTTTTTTTTTTAATAAACTAAAAATAACAAAAGATAATGCTTTTTCTGGAATCATATAAAAACTAACTGAAAAAAAGTAAAATTAATTAAAAATAAAATTATTTAAGTTTTAATTTTTTATTTTAATTACATTTATACAATAAGTTAAAAAAAAAATTGACTTACTATTACATCTACTTCTGAATCTGAACAAGTTGATCTATAAGACAAATTTTCTATTTTAGAAGATTGATTAAAATAAGCCGGATTAGTTGCTATTGATTCAGCTTCACTAACATCACAATTAACTGTATTAGAATTACTTGTTAATGTTGATAAATCTGAAACTTCAGATTCAACACTTTCAAAACGGTTTACTGAAGTTTGTAAATTTTTTTGTGTCATTATAACTTTAAAAGTATCATTAGTAATATTTTGTGGTGATAATTGCAACTGAGAATTGTTTATAAAACATTCTGTAATAGGTGTATTTAAATCAGTTTTAGGAGCATTTAAATATTCAGCACTTCCATAAGGACTTGTTGTAGTTGTGCTTGCTAATGAACTACTAACCGCAGAACTGTTGCCTCCAGCAATTGAATTTACTGCTCCTAATTGACTTAGTTGGTCATTTGTATCTATTGGTTTAGACCAATAATGAGTATGTGCTATTTCTAATACAATTAAAGTGGATTGCATTCCACCCAAACCATTATGCATATAAGTTTGTTCTAAACCATGAATTATAGCTTGTAACAATTTTAACATTCCTTTCCAAACTGATTTACTAATACAAACATCTTGAATATGGTCATCTGGGCCTAATTTTCTATCTAAAGTTTTGTTTAAACGTGAAACTACAAAATTTCGATAGTTTTCATCTTCCATTAATTTTTTAATACGATTAAACTTTAGCCAACCAATTCCTTCACCAGCTTGAACTCCATTAATAACATCCTGTAAAAATTGTTGATTTTCACTGTGCTGTAATCTAGAATCACAACTTTTGCCTGAGGAATGTTTATTTGCGCCAGAAATATTAGATGCTGCTTTATCTAAGAAAGATTGGTCCTTTCTATTTTGCTTATCAGAAGCGGTTTGAGAATGTTTAATTAAATTAGAACGTTCAACAAGAGCTTTTCGACCTGGAAATTGTTGCAACTGTTGCTGTTGTTGCTGTACTTTTTCTTTCATTTTATCAACCATTTTACTGTTAAATAAACCACTTAACATTGAGCTTGTTTTATCAGCCAAACCATTAAATTCACTAGAAAACTCAAATTTATCTAAATTGGCACTAATGTTTGAAGCTAAATTAGATCCCAAATTAGGCGAATAAGCTTGGTTATTTATAGTTTGTTGTTGATTAGTGTTTAATGTTGTTCCAATAATATTAGAATGTAAATTTTGAGTAATATTTGAACGATCTATATTTGATGGAGCAGTAATATTAGTAGATATATTTGGACTTTTATTTTGAGATTGATTTTCTCCTGATAATGCTTGAAAAGATCGAAGTAAAGTATTTTTGCGACCCCCAGCTTCATTTTTTGCAGCTTGAATCGCTTCTCTTGTAAAACCCTTTGCTTCTTTAGTAAATCGATCAAGAAAACTAGATGGTTGATGATGCACAGGTTGAGTAGTTGTGGAAATTGAATTGTTTTCTTCTTTACCTTTGGCTGATTTAGCATTTGCTGTCAAATTGTTTGTTAAACTATTTCCAATATTTTGCATGGATGATGCCAAAGATCCAGTTCTACTAAATACACTTGATATGCTAATAGTTCTGCTTAAAGTAGGTGAAGAACATGCGGAATTAGTTCGATCCAAATTATGTATTGAAACAGGTGCAGTTGTAGCCGATGCAGCTCGATCTAATGCTGTCAATTGTTTATTTTGATGTGATGAACCATGAACCACATTTGAAGATGCACTTGATTTTTGATTTCTCACTTCAATATTGCTATCCAATGAGTGAAATTTTTGTGGAGTAGTACATCTAGAACTTGAACTTCCACTGGTAGAATTTGGTCTTTGATTTAACAATTTGTTTTGTTGAGGTGGTTTTGAAGAATTTAATTGAGTTACACCAATTAAATTATTTTTCGATGAAGATTCTAAAGTAGTTGAATTAGCCGTAATAGTAGCTGTTGAAGAAGCAACAGATAAGTTTGCCATTGGACTAAAATTTGTATTATTAAGTTGTGATAAATATCCATTATCATTATCCAAAAGTTTTACATTATTATCTGCTAAATCTACTGATTGATTTAATCCTGCTGTATTTTCTAAATTTGATGTAGATTTTGTTTCATTTTTATAAAAAAAATTTTCTGGTTGATAAGATAATTGACAGTCTTCTTCTGCATCACTTAAAGCAGAACTATAACTAGTCATACTAGTTGATGAACATAAAGAGCTATGTGAAGAATATTGTGAAGAATGATTTTCCTCATCTTTTTCATCTTCTTCTTCCTTTTTTTTTTTATCTTTTGATTGACTGTGTTTTCTACCTTTCTTTTTTCCTTCTATATCTGAATCAGAAGATTCACCTTTATCTTCTTTAATTTTTTGTTCTTGAATGGGAGGATTGTAAAAATCGGCAGAACATAATAAATGTTGTTTATAGCTAGTGCGGTTACTTAGTTGTTTACCATCTTGATAAATAAATAAAGTTTTAAAATAAAAAAAAAACATATTGAAAAAAAACTTACTGTTTGCATGATTAGTAAGATCACTTTGAAATAAGTCATTTACAAAGTCACTAAGTGACGAACAAGTAGAAGAAGAATTAAGTTCAGAGCCAACATCTGAATCAGCTTCTGAGCTTGCATCAGATTCATATGCAGCATCAGTGTTTTGCAAATTAAATTGATTTTTTTCTAAATTATTTTCATTCAATAAATTGTTAAGAAATTTAGCATTTGATTCACTATATACTTGATATTGAATTGGGTCTAGTTGATCGGCAAACCATTTAACTTTGTCTCCTACAATATTAGGAGCACAAACACCTGTTTGTACACGTAGAAATGCTACATTAGAAGGACAAAGAACATATTCTGCATAGTATTCAACTGCTTGAGTTCTAATTAATTTAGCTAAAAAAGTTGAAGCTTTATGAGGACGAGATTGAAGAAATGAATTAACTTGAACAGCAACTACTGGTCTTGGATATAATTTAATTGTGCGAGTGTGTTCTGTAAAATTTGCCAACATTGAAGATGAATTAAAAAAATTTACCATAGCCACTCTGGCAGCAACATCTACACAATCTACAGTAGAACTAGTATCTTTATTCAAACTAGGATTCATTGATTGAAGAGCTGCTTTAAGTTGGTTGCAAAGATTACTACGCTCTGGCTCAGGTAAACTAGGCAATTCCTCGGCTGCTTCCGGTTTTATTAACTTATTTGCATCCAAATCAACCAACCAAACATCATTTGGCAAACGAAAATGCTTTTCACGTAACTTTAAAAAACTAGCAGGGATTCCAATTATATAAGGAGTAGGTGCCAATAAAAGCTGTTCAGCTGAATCAAGTGAAGTGGGCAGTAATGGTATCACAGGAAACATATATTCTAATGGATAAAGCATGGACACAAAAGCCATCACTGACATACATAATACGTTGTAATCACGAGATTGAATAATTACTTTATGTTCAAGTAAAATGCAACTTAATACTTGGATGCAACAATTAACTCCGAGTAATTCTAATGGTAAATGTAAAGGAAAATCTACCAAAGAAAAGCGAGTATGTTCAGGGTATGCAAGTATTAATGGTTCTTTTAATTGAACATCATCCAGTAAATGTAACTAAATTAAAAAAAAATAATATTTGCTTAATAAATTATTTATATAATTTTTCATTGTTTAATTAAAATAGTAAAATTTTTAAATTAATATTTATTTTATTAATTTAATAAAATTTATTTTATTTATACAAAAATTCAAAATTACAAAAAATTTAAAAAAAAATAATTTTTTAAAATATTAAAATAGTTAAACTTTTACCTTTCATTTTAATTAAATTTATATTTTTAAATCATAGTTCTTTTTTATTATTCAACTTTTTTATATTTAATTAAAAAAAATAATTTTTTTTTAACATTAAATTTTAAAATTTTAAAAGTTTGTGCAAAAATTTTTAAATGTAAAATTCTAATTTTATACATTTAAATTTTTTATATTTATTTAGTCTACTATTATAACTAAAATAGTTATTAAATATATTTACGCAATGTTTTTTTTTATTTTCAATTGACGTATAAAATTTAATTTTAGCAATATAAATTATAAATAAAAAACCATTTTAAAAAATCAAAAATTAGACTTACAATAAATTTTTAATTAATAATTTATTTTATTATAATGATTTTTAATAAAATTTTTAAATATATACATTTTAATCTAAATTTAAAATATTTTTTAAATTATTTTTATTATGGTCTAACTATGCAAAGAAACAAATAAGCTTTATAAGTATAAAAATAAAATTAAATAAATAAAAAAAATCAAATTTAATGTTTATATAACTATTGACTAATGTTTGCATTTGATTAAACTTCAAATCAAACACAATTAGGTAATTAACTAAATAGATGAACGTTGTCAATGTTTATCTAACGTCATAATTGCATTGCAATAATTCAAATAATATAAGTTTTCTGCGTCAAAGATAAGACTCTGAATTTTATATTTAATATTTATATTGATTTTCATAAAAAATGCATCAAAAATAAAAAAATATAAAAATAAAAAAAAATATAGTTTTTATATCAATTACAAAATAAAATGTTTTACCTAAGCAAATATCAACATTTGTTTTCAATAAATTAAATTATTTAATTTGTTTAATTAAAATACATTGTAAAATCAACTTTATTTCTTTATCTAACTTATTAATTTTTTAATTTTTTTTTTTTTGTAATTTAATTAAATATTTTTTTATAAGGTTTAAACCTTATATGATTTAAATAAAATCTACTAAATTAACTTTTTTTTTTAATAAAAATAAGTTTTCAATTTTTAACTTACCTCTAATCGTGTTTTACCTGCGCTTGGTACTGGAGCACTTAATAAACATAAAATATAACTTTCTAATTGACATAAATCTTGAAGTAACGGGTCACTTGGTTCATTAGGCGCAGGAATAAGACCTGTTAATATACTCCAAACTGCATCTCTATAACATTTTTTTGTAAATATAAACTTAAGTAATTTGAAAATTAAAATTTTTTTTATATATATTTTTTACCTTCGTTGATATTCTAAACTAATAGAATGAGTACAGCACTCTCCTTCGTTGTTATTATTTCCATTGTGATTACAATTAGCACATTGATGTCGCCATCTTTGTGTATGTCTAAGGTTGGCACGTTCAATTAATTTTTTAATTAACAGCAAACATTCACGAAAAGAAGAAAAAAATGGGTGATGGCTGATTAAACAAAGCGAAGTTAAACCGCTTGCGTAAGAACGATGATGATGATGTGGATTTTTTAATTTAATTTGAGTTGATTGAAAAGGATTGGTTTGGTTTGTAACAAATGGATTTGTTGAACTAGTTGAAGATTTGTTTTGTTTATTTTTAATATAACTATTTGAAAATGGTTCAGGTGTACTATTATGTGAACTACTACCAGAATATCGTTCTATTTCACGATAAAAATTAACACAAATTCCGTAACGCGTTCGATTGGTGTCTTTATCAGTTAAAGCAAATACAAACGAATTATTGGTTTGTGGTAAACTACAAATTGATCTGCGATTATCTATCGGATTTGATACGCAGCCTTCTGGTTGACAAAAATAAACAATATTAGCTGGTAATTCAAAATCTGAATGATCTTCTAGTGGATATCGCCGCAGTAATTCAGGGGCACTTACTTTACGGTGAGCAGATGCTCGGCTGTTGCCTACTATGACAAAATAGTCAAAAAGCCGAGCACACACGTGTTTACGTCCAGAATCACACATAGTGAAAAACTGGTCAAAATAATTAAACTTATTGCTAACTTAAAAATTTTCTTGATTTGCACACAATTTACGAATTGAAAACTTTGCTTATTGTTCATTTTTTCTTAAAACTTATTATTTAATTTAAATGTTTTTTATAATATATTATTTATTTAAATTAGTTGAAAAATGTTTAATAATTAATTCAATTTTTTAAATTTAATTTTTAATTTTAAAGTTAAAGTTTTTTTTTATTTATGTTGATTATTTTTTTTTAATTTTCTTTTTAAAAATTACAACACTTAAAGATTATAAATTTTGAGTTTGCTATTTTATTTAAATTTTTATAATTTTGATACTTTAATCCAATCACCATTTGATTGATTACCAATAGTATTAGACCTCTAGTATTAGATCTCTAAGGATTAAAATTTCTCTTGAGAATTTCACACAATTTATATAAATAAAATAATTTTTTTTTTAAACAATTAAATGAAAGAGTTGAAACAATTTTTAGAAAAATGTCTTTTAAAATATATATAAAATAAAAATATTGAAAAAGGCACAAGTAAAATTAATTTAAAAAAATTAAAAATTACTTAAACTAAATTCAATTCAAAATTTCAACTTAAAAAAAATGATTAAAAAATAAAAATGAAAAATTCTCAATTATTTAATAATAAATATGTGTTGATGAACATGCTTTTGATTTTAATAGGTCAACTAACAGGTGTAAACTAAACAAGTAAATTTGCGTGATGGCTTACAAGTGCAAACATCAGTTAATATTAACAAATATGCTCAAAACAATTGAAACTGTTTCAAAGATTTAAAGCGATTTCTTTCTACGGTTTTACCAAGTCTGCGAAGAAGCGAATTTTTCAATGTGCACACAGTACCGCCTATAAAAAACTACCATTAACTATTGCGTATTTAAGCTGATTGTGCCAAGGTTTTAGCTTGTGACGTGTTTAAATGTGGTCACTTTATAATCACCTGTTCCACTGAAAAATTACAAAATAAAATTTAAACTATCTTAATTTTTCTATAAAATTTAAAATCTTAACTATAATTTCACTTTAAAAATAAAATTGTTAAATTTGAAAATTTAACCAAAGACGAATTTGTTGTTCTACATTTAAATGTTTGTTTAATTCTGACTAAAAAATCAATGAAATTGTTTACACGTCATTCCACTTAATCATTTGACAACAGTTTTATATATGCTATAAAAAAATAGTTGCAAATGTATTTTTAAATTTCACTATTAGCTTGATTAATTGATAATTTTTTTTTAATTTATTTTTCCAATAATTGTTTCAAAATTGTTACAGACAATGCGGTTGTTTCCTAATTATTTTTGTTTTTCTAGCTATTATATTGATATTCGATAGTTAAAATAAAAAACGAATTTATGGTTTATTTTAAATACTTTTGTTATTATAAAAATTTTTTAGATTATAAATATATAAAACTTTAAAAAAAAAAAAATTCAGTTTTTATTCAAATAAAAATCTATCCTAAATTTATTGCGAATAATTTAATTGCAAATTTAGATTAAAAAAATGCTTCATTTTTTAATTTTCGTATTAAGTCAAATGTTTTTTTTAACAGCAATTTATTAATTAATTAAGAAAATTTATTAATTTTAAGAAGTTTTAACTCCTGTAAATCATACTTTTCCTTATTGCTTGTACTTTAATTTAAAATTAAGAATTTTTGGTTTTTACATATTTAATTAAATTAAAAAAAAAATAATTTAAATAAAAAAAATAAAATTTGTAAATTAAAAATATTTAACTCTTTGTAATATAATTTTTTAAACATATTAATTTTAAAATATAAAAAAAAACGTAGTAAAAATATATATTTTAAAATTTATAAAATATATTTTTAATTTTAAATACATACCTAATTAATAAAAATATTTTTTCAAATATTGAACAAAAATTTGTTGATAATAATCATAAACGTCATAATTAATTTGTATACATTGCAATAAAAATAATTTTTTATTTCTTTTTGCTTGTATTGATACGAATACAATATGTATTATTTTTTAAAGTTAATTAATATTATTTAATTTTAAATTGAATTAAAATTTGAAATATTTTGAAATTACTAATATTAAATACACGTATTTAAAATTAACAGTTTATTAAATAAGTTAATATTTTATAAAAACACTTTTTTTTATTTATCAAGTTGAAATAATTTTTTAACAAAAATATAATATCAATTTTATAAACATTTAATAAATTAATTTATTATTATAATAATAGAATGTTTTTTATTAAAAATTAATCAAATAAGGTGAATATTCACGATGATTTATTTAAAAATAACAAAAACAAATAGTTAAAAAACTGAAATATTATTAAATAAAAACACATAAAAGCATATTTAGCAATACATTTGTTTGAATGTTTGCAAAATAATAAACACTGTGGTTGTAAAAGCTTTTGAATAAAGAAGAAATAAAAAAATAAATAGAATCAAATAGGCAGTCGCTGATAGAAAAATTAAACTACTACTAAAGGAAAACAAGTGCCATGACCAGGCAGAGTAGTAACCGGAAGAAGGCAGATGAAAGAATGTCGTGGCAAGCAAAGTAAGGTATGCAGCTGTTTAAAAATATTTGGTTTTTTCAATCTCCTTTTTTAGTATGTTCAAAAGGGTAAGAGGCCCATCAAATTTTCATATTAAACATAGCCGCTCTGAAATTTTCTAGCTTTGAGTTAGTGATGAAACAGAATAAATTTCACTTACAACATTTGAGTTTAGGTCAAGGCAAATGCAGTTTACCAAACCGGGTTTGATTTTACCCATGCGTAACCGGAAGTCGCTAACATTATTTACTAAAACGCTTCGCTGTTAATGTTTTTGTACATATTTCTAAATAGTTTTACCAGTTATCGATCTATTTGGAATTGATGCACTTCAAAATTTTACCCAATTAAACTATTCCTAGAAGGCGCTGTGATTTTTATTTTTTTTTCAATTTTTAGTATGTAATATTAATATATTTTTTTTTTAAATACATTCAAATTTAGATTAAAAAAATACATTTATCAAAAAAAATTAATTTTTATCAATTAAAATAAAATATTACTATAAAAATACTAATTTTAAAAATTATAAGATTATTAACTACTTCTTTAAAAAATAATATTTTAAAAAAAAAAATTTATCATTTGTTTTAAAGGATTTATCATGCGCTTTCAAAAAATAAATTTATGTATTTAATTTAGTATTTTTTTAAAAAAATTTAAAATTAAATATAATATTTAAGATAATAATAAAATTTTTACTAAATTTAGTACTAATTCCAACAATCAATAGCAATTTAAGTTTTTAATACTTTTTTAAATTTAATTTAAAAATTGTTCACATTGGCCTTACATTGATTTTTTTTTATATATATAAACTAATTTAAGTTTCAATGTATTTATTTTGACCTTGATATTGTATGAATAAAACATTTTTATCATATAAGAAAAAAAAAAATTTTTCGAATAGGATAAAAAATCAATAAAACTAGTAAAAAATAAACTTTTTTGTTTTTCAAATTCAAAAATATATACTTAACTTTACTAAACAATTTTATATTTTTGTATAAAAAATAATAGCTATTAATAAAAATAATTAATTTATTCTATAAATTAAAAAAATGTTACAAAATATATTATTTGTTAAATATAAAAAATATTATATTTATACATACTACCTAAATTAGTAATTAGTAATTAGTAATATTAGATAATTAGAAATTCAATGTGTAATTTTATGTTAAAAAAAAGCTTGATAAAATTTAAAGTTTAAAAATTTACTGAATGTTTATTATATATTAATTTACAAATATATATGTAAAAAATATTATTTATATTTAAATAAATTTTATCAAAAATTTAAAATATTAAAATAAAAATATTGAAAAAAAAAAAATTAAATCAACTTTAAAAAAATATTTAATTTTTAATAAAGCATTAGAAAGATATTTTTGAAATAAAAAAAAATATTTAAAAAAAATAATTAACTTGCGATATATTATAAATAATTTTACTAATATAATTTGTTATATTTTTCTTAGATTAAAATTAAGAATTTTTTGCGATAAAATATAAAAAAAAAAATATTTTTTTTTTGTTAATAATTTTGTTTACGTATTATAGAATAATTTATAAATCTATATTAAAATCTTAAATACTAATTTTACTTATAAGTAAAATTTTCATATTTATTTTTTTTAGAATTTATTTATTAAAATTACTAAGTATTAGTGAAAACATGTATTGTTAAAATACAATACATTTCTTTTTATTAAATAAAATATTATGACTATCTTACATAATTTTTATAAAAATATTTTTTTAGAAAAAATAAAAATATAATAAACTATATTAATAAAAAAAATATTTCACTATATATTTTATTAAATTTACAAATGTGTCAAAATTAATATATTATAAATTAAATAATTTTAAAATTAAAAAAAAAAAATAATTATAAAATTAATTTTAAAAAACTGGATTAATATTTAAAAATTTTAAAGTAATGTATTATTTTATCTTTTATTAATTTTATTTTTTTGAATAATAAACATTATGGTTAATTAACTTTAAATTTTTTAAAACTAATATGCTACTAATAAATAAAAACTAAATTTATTATACTTGCTAAAAAAAAAAACTAACTTTTTTTTAATTAAGGCCAATAAAATTTAATAAGTTTAAAAAAATTAAATTTTTTTTATATCATGTGAGGAAATTTTGATAATAATAATTATCAATATAGTTTTATAATTTGGTTTTATACCAAATATACCCAATATATTTTTATAACCTTGTTGTTCATAGGGTTCATAAAGATAATAAATTTTAATAATTATTTAGTTTATTCAAAATTTTAATTTTTAAAATTAAAGAATTTAAACTTATATAATCACACATTTTTAAATTACAAAAAATAAAATAAATTAATAAAATTAAAAATTTATTTAGCTTTTTATAATTTAAAGATAAAAAAAATTTTAATAAATTTTTTAATTAAAGAATTAAAATAATTTAATTAGAAACTTTTTTTATTAATCATTAATTATATATTTAGTAATTTATTTAAAAACATAATAAAATAAATAATTGAATTTTTATAATCTAAAGATAAAAAATAACTTAATAAATTTTTTAATTAAAGATTTAAAATAATTTTATTAATAACGTTTTTTTTATTGATTATAAATTTTATTATATAAATTTTCGATATTTTTATTAATAAATTTACTTTTTTATTTATAAAACTTAATCAATATGTTTTTATTTAATCATTTAATTTTTTGACTGCAACCTCATCTTTATTTTAAATTACTTGTTATGAGTTTAATTATATAAATGGAAAAAATATATTATTTCAAAATAATTTATTGTTTTATAAATTGACATATTTAAATTATTTTTAATAAATAGTTAACAAATTAATAATAATATAATTTTTAAATATAAAATACTTTTACAAATATACTAAAAAAATTAATATTTGAAATTAATAAAATAATAAAATAATTATGACAATGTATTAAAGCTTAATTTTAAGAAATTTAAAAAATAATATGTTAAATGTTACATTGTTTATATATTAAATTAAAAAAAAAAATTTAATTTAAAAGTATTTTGTTTATTATATATTAATATATTAATACAAGAAAAAAATGTATCAAAAAATTTAAATTAATTATTTAGATTTTTAATCATTTTTAATTACAAATTTATTTAAAATATTTTTTTAATTAATTTTTTTAAGAATTTCCGTAAATATTTTTATAAAAAATTAAATTTTATTTAAATTAAAAACTTGAATAAATTTTCCAACATAAAAAATTAATATTTAATTACAAAAAATTACTAAAATTCAGTCATATTTTATTAATCATAATTTAATTTATTACTCATTTATACTATTTTGTATTGTTTAAACTTAAAATAATAAAAATAATTTACTTATGTTTTTATTTTTGTTTTTAATATAATTCATTAAAAAAAATTAACAAGTTTAATAATATAAATAAAAAAATAAATTAATTTTTTAAACTTAAATATATAGATTATTTAACATTTAAATAAAAAGAATAATTTTGCTTATTAAACTGAATAAAATTTATTGTGAATTGATAAATATAAATTTAAATAAAAATATATTCAAAAAAATAAAATATTTTTTAAATTCAATATGTTTATAAAATTTAAATTTTTTTTAAAAATGATAAAACTAAGTTTGATTAATTTTTGATAAGCAAATAAAATTTTAAAATATCATTTTTTATGAATTTTATTCATTTAAATGTCAAAATTTAACTATTTTTTAATAGTTTTTTTTTTAAAAAGTTTGAGCAATAACTAAAATTTTTATAAGTTCAGATAAATTATATGAAAAAAAGTATATATTAATAAAAATGCAAAATAAAATAATTTTAAGTTTTATATGTTTATTTACAAGAAAAAAAGAGTTATAAAATAAATTTAAAAAAAAATTAACAATTTGTAAACTTACTATTAAAATAAGCTCATAATGTACTTATATAATTTTGTAAAAATAATATATAATTAATAGCTATATACAAATAGTTTATCTATGTTGTTTGATTCACATCTAAAATTATATATTATATAATATTTTTTAACAATAAAATAATCATTGTTAAAATAATACAATTCATCAAAAGTAAAGCAATAATAATTTATTATTAAAAGTTAATATAATGCGGTTTAATTATTGATTCTTATTTATTAATTATATTTTCTTTTTATTTAAATATTTAAAACTAATAATTTTGCTCCATTTTGCTTCCATTTGAGCGTTTTAAAAATTTTAAAGTGTAGTGGCATTAATCAAAAAAAACTTAAAGTTAAATTTAATTTTGGATATTTCACATTATGAGATCACGATACTATTATAACAGGAAACTTAAAGTAATAGTTTAAACTATTATTTTATTAATAAAAAAAAGTAACTTTTAAAATATTGCTTAATTAATTTTTGTATTAAGTTTAATTTAACTTTAAATAATCTAAGAAAAAAATCATAGAAAATAAAAATTTAATTTATTTTTATATTTATTTACAATTTTTTATAAAAACAAATTTGAATAATTATATAAAAAAATTTTATTATTAATTTTTTATTTTAAAAAAATTATGATTTAAATATTTTTACTAGACAACTACAATTTTTTTTTAACAAATAAAATAAAAAAAAAATTTAATTAAAAATTTAAATAAGACATTTTAAACCTGTTACATTTATAAGAAAATTACTGTATAAATATTTTTTTAAAATTCAATAAATTAAGATTTTTTGTATCAAAAATATTTATTATAATAAGTTTATTATAAAAATTACTTTATAATTTATCAAAATTAAAATTAAAAAATTTGTATCAAAATTTTATTAAATTTTTGAAGTTTGTACATAAATATGTTAACTATTTAATTCATATGAAATAATAAGATTTTAATAATTTCTAAAAGAAAAAAACAATACTGATAAAATATTC
This sequence comes from Pyemotes zhonghuajia, assembly GCA_025170145.1. Classification (NCBI taxonomy): domain Eukaryota; kingdom Metazoa; phylum Arthropoda; class Arachnida; order Trombidiformes; family Pyemotidae; genus Pyemotes; species Pyemotes zhonghuajia. Next base: position 7,653,159 of record CM045844.1, on the reverse strand, counting down.
AATAAGTTATTAATTAAAATTGTTACTGTGGCATTATTTAACATAAAAAAAATACAAAACATAAATAAAAGCATAAATATTTACATTAATTTTTAAATAAACTTTTCTTAAAATTTAATATTAAATTTTTGATATTGTACTAATATTTTAATCAATTAAACTAATGTCTTTACCAATGATGTACATTACAACAATAAATATTTTTATGTATTTGAATATTATTTTATAATATGATAAATTAATTTTTAATTTTAAAGTGTTAATTTTCAATATTAATTCCACAAATTAATTTGAATTTTAATATGGGCAAAACCTGCTTAGTATTTAATTTTGAAAAATTTAGTAAATTTATTATTTATTTAAAGTAATTCAAAGGTTCTTAATTTTTTAAAATTTTTAAATAGCAATTAAAAAAAAGTTATGCAAATTAAAATAAAATTTTTTTTTATTTTTTAAAAGAGTTAAATGTAAAAATGAAACCAATTTTAATGAAAGTTTAACTAATTATCTAATTCTAATTGAATAATAAATACAATTTAATTTACTATTTACTTAACTATTTTTTTGCTTGATTAATAAATTTAATAAAAAACCGGCAGTTGAGACAATTTAAAATTATAATAAATAATTGCTCTTTTATGATTAATTTATGATTATATGTTTACACTATAGATGTCCTTCGTGAGGTTACTTGGCGCAAACTCAAAAAATGTAAATAAATAGTAACAAATGCATGTTTTTATTTTTTTTATTGATTTTTAAATCAAAACAAGCACTTGAACTTGATTACAGTTTATTTGTGATTTCATTTGCAAACCTTATTAATTCATATATAATAAATATGACGATGTAAAAATTAGTGGATTTAGCCAAATAATTTATTAAAATTTTTTTACCTAAATATATGAAACCTTTATTACTAAGAAAATGATTATCACTAAGTACGGAAGAATATCTGGCTGTTTTTTTCTTTTGCCAATAATTTGTCTACATGTGTTTATTATTTTTTTGATTAATAAGCCAAAATACTTGTTCATATTAGCGGGATCTACTTGTTCTTCACTACATATTGTTGTTCAGGCTGTGTTCAGATCATCTAATAGAAGGCAAAATGTTTATGACTATAAAGTATGAACAAGGTATTAAAATGTTAATTATTGAATATTAATTGTGAGCTTTTACAGGTTGCTTTAATAGCTCTTTTATTGGGTGAACTGTTTTGCGTTGGTTCTCTTCTTCTCTACCTCGGTCCTACTTTTGCCAAACCATTTGGAATCTATTTAAATCTTTTGACATTCTTTCATTTATCTGAGTTTTTCGTCACAGCCATAATAAAACCAGAAACTCTCAGTTTAGACTCATATCTTTTGAACAATGATATTACTTACTTTATTGCCATTTTTGTTAGTTGGATTGAGTATTTCGGAGAAGTTTATTATTTTGGAAATTACAAAAGCCTATCTTATATCAGTTATTTTGGTTTTATTTTATCAATTTTTGGTGAAATATTAAGAAAATGTGCTATGTTAACTGCTGGAGGCAACTTTAATCATGTTATTCAAAAAAGAAAGAATCCTGATCATGTTTTAATTACTCATGGTATTTATTCTTGGTTTAGACATCCTGCGTATGTTGGCTGGCTTTATTGGGCAGTTGGAACTCAGGTATATGGAATATATTTATTTTTTTATATATTATTTTTAATTTATTTATTTTTTTTTATTTACAGCTTGTTCTTTTGAACCCACTTTGTCTAATCAGTTATACCGTAATCACCTTTAACTTTTTTAAACAAAGGATAATTAGTGAAGAAATATCACTTATAAATTTTTTCGGAAAAGAGTACATAGACTATCAAAAAAAAGTGAAAACCGGAATCCCATTTATTTCTGGATATTTAATCGAAAATTATACGAAGAAAAATCATTAAATTTAATGAAAATTTGAATTAAAAATGAAAATAAATATTATTAACATAATGTAAATTCATCTTTATGTAAAAAAAAAATAGTCATAACATTTAAATACACATGGAATAGTTCAAAATTTATTTTGTTAAATTACTTTTAGTCTAATTAGTTTGTTAATAGTTTGTTGAAAAATTAGTTGCAACTATGCAAAACTATTTAAAAATTTAAAATGAACTAATATTTTTATCAAATTGCTTTTGATTATACTGGTTATTTAAATTTTCTTTATTGATTGGAATTATTGTTTCTTTCTTTTCCTTAATTAAAGTTTTTTTAGGAATAATTATTTTTAATTGGCCATTGAGTTTAAAAACACACTCGATGTCGGTCTTGATTGCATTCAATGGTAATAAAATTTCCTTTTTAAAGTTACTTTCGAATGATGAATATTCATTTTTTTCTTCATGTTTTCCTCTCACAATTAATTTATTATCTAAAATTTGAGCATCAATATTTTCTGGTTGATATTTTTCGCAATTGATGTTTACAATCATTTTTCCTTCTGTATCACTCATACCTTCTTCATCTAAATGATTAAAATTAGCTTGTTTTTGTTTTGGCTCAAAAAATGTAGAACTTGAAAGTTTAGGTTTCATTTTAGACCAAAATTGATTTTCACTTTCAAACGGTTTATCAATTAGATTATTTATAAAACTTTTTTTTTCCACTCGTTCTTCAAAAATATCTTTAAACGGCATTTTTGATTTAATTTCTTAAGTTCTTTCTATTGCACTAAACACAAATAAAGTTGGTTTTTTTAGATAAGTCTATTTTATAAGAAAAAGTTAAAGGTTGTAAGATAAAAAAATTCTAGAAATAGTTTACTATGATAAAAAAAGAAAAAACTCGTAATAAAATGAGTCGATTTAATGATTCAACTTTTAAAATAGTTACGTTTCAAGGTCACTATTGCCAATTTTTAAAGAAATTTTTTCACATTTAAACAACAATCAAGAATGTAAAAAATTAAAAAAATGTGCACTAGTGATAAAAAATAAAAATTGCAAGCCAAAAATTTTGTTATTAATTATTACTTAAGGTTATAAGAAATAAAAGAATAAAGAAAAAGTAAGACATTTTGTGCTAAACTTTTTTTTTATTTTTAAAAAGCTACATTGATAAAGGTTGAAATAATTTCAATTTTTAATAGAAACAAAAAATTGACAAATAAAATTAAATGTTAGTAAAAATAATAGATGAAATTTAAAGTGAAAAGAATACAAAAGTTATTTTGATTCAAATTTAATTGGGATGTTTACTTCCGTCTTGTGTTCCAATGGCGGACTTTTTTTGGGAACCACAATTTTTAGCATTCCATTAGGAGTTAAACTACATTTTGTTTGGTTTTGAATAGCATTGTCTGGAAGCAAAAATTTGCGTTTGAATTGTCTTTTAACATAGCTGTGTTCGCCCTTTTCCTCATGATCTGCTTCAAGATTAAGAAAGTTATTTTCCACTTTTACCTTGATCTCTTCAGGTTTGAACAAGTGACAATTAACGCCAAAAACCAATTCCTTTTCATTTTCATTAACTAATTGAACTTCATGAGCCGGATCCAAAGCAGTAAATAGATTGTTAAATTGATTATTTGAAACTCGGTTGTTGGGACGATTTTTCTGGTTTGTCGGACAGATCCAGAAACCAGGTCCAATAATGTCATCTACAACATCATTGACTAAGGAATTTAGACTGACAGCATTATTCAAAGTCGGATAATACATTTTTAAGGACAAAATTCGACTTGGGAAAATAAATTAAGAAGGCTGAAAACTGGATAAACAAGGATTAAGACTAGACCGATAGAAAAGAGAGCACTCAAAACTAGCGAATGTAGTTAAAAAGCTGCAACACGCAAAATTTTATATGCGAATGAAGCATCTAGAAAGTTCAACATAGTTCTTACTATATGGCTCCTAAAAAAAGTGGACATGTGCAACTGGCCTTGTTTTATGCAATATAAAAAAGAAGTGACTCTTTCTATGCACGACTCTCGTCTTTAAATATGTGGTCTTTAAAGTAAAACAACCAAATTATTATATCTTACCTTATTCTTAAAGATGCGCAATATTTGCTCAAACATTATGTTTATTCATTCTCCATATTTATTTAGACCCACATTACTCAATATAATTATTCAGTTTTTACATTTATTTAGTCTCTATTTAACAAGTCCTACATTTGAAAAGTCACACATTTAAGAAGTCACACTTCTAGAAAGCCCCACATCTAGAAAGTTCCAAATTTTAGGGTCTCACATTTTAAAAATATCCCTACAACTAAAAAGTCTCACATTTACCCGGCCCCTGTATTTATTCAATTACCATATTTACCCATTTGCAATTACTCAAATAATCGCAATCAATTAATTGAATAGTAAGTTGTTCCTTTTGCTTGCAAAATGATAGACTCTAGATGGCATTAGGCGCTTCAAAGTTTAATTCAAACCTGCTGTTTTAATACTCTGTGCTTTATTAATTACATAGTTTCTTTATCAAACTCATTTTGGTTACATCACTACTAGGTCTTGTGTTTCAATTGCAAATTCTTGTTTTTGGGCATTTTGAAAATGCACACTTTAACTTCTCACAAAAAACCATCTTACTTTGGCGAAAATAAACTAAACCAGTATAACCAGTTTGTAGTCGTGGACTATTAGATTAGGACTTTGTTCAATTAGACAACTGAGTCGAACTGTAAATTAAATTTAGAGCTCTTCCCAAACACACAAAACAAGCAACCAGTTGGAGCAGTGAAAGTTGGCTAAATAGCAGAGCTCCGTTATTCACAGATGTTTGCGAGTCCGAGGCTTCAATCACTTGGCTAAGATTGAATACACAATAATGGCGATTGCTTGTGTTAAAGGGAGAACAGTGTTGCTGGACAAACTTTTCCGACATGTCATTTGAGTGGATATTGAAAAATTCCAGCGCTTCCCGATCACAGTGATATTTGATCAGTTCTATTTGACATTCTAATGACTTATTGTATGCACTGTTATCATGAAAAAATGAGAACACAAGAATAAATAATGTTTTCAATAAAAAATTTACTCATTTTTATGACTTTTTTGCAACAGTTATACCAACAAACTTACCAACAAAACTTTTGCAGTTTATTGTGCTGTTCATCCTTGCTTTCGTTTGGATTGGCCGGTTCACTCTGCATGGATTGCAGCAACTTCATCCAGTAATTGCATTCCACTTCTCTGTTTGCATACTTAAACACCACTTTCTTATAGCAAACAGCAAATCTAAGATAATCTGTTTAAAAATTAATTATTACTTAATTCAAAATTGGTGCTTTGTTTAATATTTAAACTATGATGTATTTCATTAAATAAAGATTTAATCTAAATTGCAAAAGAAATCAAATTAAGTTGCATCTAGCTTATCTAATTGCTTTTTCATCAATTAATTCTTTAAATTTAAAAAAATTAAATTTTGCACGAATCCTAATTTTTTTATTCTTTAAACAAACTACTTTGCATGTATTAAAGTAATTAATTAAATTTTCAAGTAAAACTTGCACCTTTAAAATGCAGTAGACATTGTTATCTCTTAGGCTAACTGATTAAATATTTATAAATCGTTAAAAGATACAATTAAAAATTTAATCATTCACACTAGAGTTCAGTGTTAGGTGATTGTAATATAATTGGCCAAAATTTTTTATCGATCTATGTTTTTTAAGTTATACAAGAAATAAATTAAATTAATAATAAATTTGTAAAAATAAACATTAAAGTGCATAAGAATTGAAATTGACTTATATCTTAATATATATTTAATATTGCAACTGAATTAATATAATTTATTAAAAATATAATGAATAACTTTTAATTCAAATTAAATTTGATTTATATTAAACCTTTGGAAAAAAAAAATAAAATTAATTAAAACTTTAACGCATTAATTAATAGAATAATTAGATGTGAAAACTATTTTAAAAAGATATAATTTATAAATATATATATATTTTATCAATTAATTATTTGTTTTTTTAAAAAGTATTATATTTTATATTTTAAAAAAATTTTATCTTTATATAGTTTTTTTTTACAGCTATTATAACTAGTGTACATTTAAATTGTTTCAAAAATAAATAATTTTTTTTTTAATATTTAGTATTTAAACAAAACTTTTTTTTAATAAAAAAAAAACAATAATTAATAAAAGTTTATTAAATTTTAATTTATATACTTATATTTATTTTTATATTTGGTTTTATTCAAGCAAAAACAAATTAACTGGACAATTGGTTTGAATTTGAAAAGTTTGATTGAAAAAAAACACAATGATTGGCAAAGGGCGGCTAAAATTTTATCAATTGTTACTTTTATAAACTTAACTGTGTCCAAATTAAATTAAATAAAGTAGCAATTAAGCCGCCGCAAACCAAAAACTAGTTCTAAAGCGGTTTATCAAACTTTTGTACATTTAAATTTACTTTGGCCTTTTTTTTCAGTTTCATATTTCCTATTCATTTTTTGCTTATTTCAATTTCTATTCAATTTTTGTAATTCACATTTAGTCTGTCTTTTTCTATTATTTTATACACTAGTGTTTGTAGGTTCAAGCTCGATTTTCTAATATGTTCAGCCCATTTAGAACCATATTACTGGTGCAAAAAATGATCAAGATAATAATTCACGTTTTATTTAAACAAGTCATTGTTTGCATGCAGTGAACCTGCTTCTCAATTGGGAGTAAAAATCAAATATAAAGTTAATTTAACTTTACAAATATGTTAGATTTAACCTGGTATGCATCTGAATATGTGTATTAGTCTTTAAAAAAAAATAAATTTAAGTCTATACTTAATTAAGTCAATTGTAAACTTATTAAGACTACTAGTTTAAAAACATTGTCAATAAATGTTAGTTAAAATTTTAAAATTTTATTTTAAATTTAATGTATTTAAACTTATATAAAAAATAAAAAAAAAATGAAATAAAATTGTCTTTAAAAAAAGTAAAAATGATCTATTACGTAAAATGAATATAATTATTTAATGAAATTCAACAAAGTTAGGAGTTAATAATTTTGGCATTTATTTCATAATTAGTTGCTAAATTATACTTCATTAATTACTAATTAAATTAATTATTAATTAAATATTATTTTTTTTTTGTTATACACTTTAAAATTTATGTATTTTGAATAAATTTAAATTTTTATTATTTATGATAAAATAGTTTATTTTTTTTTGTCGTATAGTTAAAAACATAATATTTTAATAAATATAATTAAAAATAAACACTAAATACAATTAAAAAATACATAAATCTTTAGATAAGGTGATTTAAATAATAAGATATAAACAACTATGAGTAAAATGTTATACGTTTAAAGAAATATTAATTAAGGCTTTAATTAGCTTATTTTTGTAACAATCTAGGCTGTAATTTGTATAAAAATGCGTGTCTTGTTTATAAATTCCAATTATATTTTTTTTATTTTATCAATTGCATATAACTACATTGACTTACTAACATAATAATATTTTTATTACTAATTTAAAAAATAAAACTTTTTTAGTAAAAAATAAAAAATTTAATTTTTTAAATTTGAACTTCCTTTTGTTATTATCGTAAAAAAAAAGATGAAAAGTTTAAAAATTATAGTATAAAAAAAATATAGAATAAAAAAAATTTACTCAAGAACTTATTAAACTTATGTAAACTAATAGAACACGAATTGAGCAATGTTCGTTTTAAAATAATATTTTAATTACATTAAAATTATATTTATAAGTTAAACAAAAGTTTTTTTAAAAAATGACTAAATTAATTTTACCTTTAATTTAATTTTAAAGCCAACAAGGTTAACAATTCAGATTGTAAAAATTTAAGTAACAAATTACAGGTAAAGATTAATTAAGAGTTTACGTTTTGTTTCGATTTAAGGTTTAACCAAAGCATTTAAACATTCGTGACTTTTATATAAAGCATTTAGGGATAAAAATAGTAAAAAAATGAAAAACAAATCAAATAAAAAAGAATAAGCGAAAATGAAAACAATTAACAAATCATAAACGTGTTCTGTAAAATAGTTTGCTTTAATTTAGTTCAAGATTTTTTTAACCTTTGTAAATTTCAGGCTACATTGACCAGTTTTCTATTGATCATGCTTTTGAAATGAGTCATTAGCACTTAAATTAACATATGTTTGCTTAGTTCGTTTGTTTTATTAAATTGGTCACAATATTTTGCAGATTAGAAAAGATTATTTGAAACAAATATTATGATTCTATAAATTTTAATTTAACAAATCAATGAACTTTATTTTTGTTAAAATTTGAATAAAACAAATTATATTATTCATACGTTTTATCAAACTAATTCATTAGTATACAGATAAAAATTATTTAAGAATAAAAAAAAAAAACACTTTTTTTAGAAATAAAACAAAGAAAAAATTAATTTATCTGACTAACAAATTGTAAATTATTGAGATTTGTTGGACACGTGTTAGGATTAAATTTCTTACCATTTTGAACTGGACCAGGTTGACAAAGGCGATTAATCACTTTTCTTGTTCCATTTACTATTTCTTCAAATGCAGCAAAACGATTTCTAGATGTACAACGTTTCATATGATCATCTGTACATTGAACTCCTTTCTTTAGTTTGCTAAATATGTTATAAATTTATAAGAAAATTAATAAGCTTTTTAGTTTTTTTTATTAATTTAAACTAAAAATCCAATAAAAATACTAATCTTACCTGCATGTGTTGTTTAGTTGTTCAATTGTAGTAGCAAAGGAAAGTTGTTCATTTTTGCTTATTTCTTCAATCATAGCTAAGCATGATTCGTATGAATGCATTGAACAATAATCATGTAATTGTTTTTCACTATAAACTAAATTAGTAAAAAAAAAAAAATATTAGTTATATCTCAAACTAAAAAATATTAAAAATTTAATTTAATTTTAATAAATTTATTAATTTTTTATAGATAATATTTAATTTTAAAATTAAAATTTTTGTTTTACTTAAAAAATTTATTTTAAATAAGTTATTATATTTTTAGATTAAAATAAAAGCTTGATGTGCAATTTTAAATTAAAATTAATTTTAAAACATAAAGTTTTCGGATACTAAAATTTATTATTTTTGAAGACACTAAAAATAAGAACTAAAAATAAATTACTATCAAAATTTACTTTCTTAAATTAATCATTAACTATGTACAATTTTTTTAATTTTACCATTGTTTTTCAATTATAAAGTTTTAAAATAAAAAAATTTAATTTGTTTAAATAAAAAAAAGAAAACAAAAACTTAAAATATAATCTAGTTAAAAAATAAAATTTTAGGTGAAAATAAACTGATAAATTTCAAATATTGTTCTTTAAAATTAAAGAAAAAATAAGCTTAAAAATTATTAAAGCTAAAAAAAAAAACAAAAAGATTAACTGAGTAAAATAGTTTTTTAATTTTACTATTTTATATATTATATATATATATATATTATTTTCATTTATTTTTTAAGTCGATAAATGAACTTGTTTAAAAAATAAAATGTTTTAAATTTCAAAATGCAATAAAGTGAAAAAGAAATTAATCTAAAAAATAAAAAAAATTTAGTTTTTAAAACTAAATTAACTCATGTAAAAATAAAGCGAAATTGAATTAACTTAAAAAAAAAAAATAAATAAATAAAAATATACAAATATAAATCGTTTCAATTAAACAAAAATTGAATGTGTGTAGTCAAAAAAATTTGTCTTAATAAACTAAAAATTTCTTTAACATTAATCCCTAATTTAATCCTGTGCATTTTAGTATGGTCACAGGTGCGCATATGATTTTAATTTTGTTCAAATATTTTCTACTATATCAAATAAGATTGCTTGTTTATAATTTAAATAAAAACTATTTTACAATTAAAGATTTACAAATGTTATATGATAAGAAAATTTATCAACATATTGACAATGATAAACAATTAAATTTTTTATTTTAATAAATTAATATAAAAAATTTGCATTTTCTTATAAAAAGTTTTATTAAAATTGAATAGTTTAATGAAAAAAAATGTCATATAGTAAAAAATTATATCTTTAATTCAAAATGGATAAATAAAAATATAAATATTTAATGAAAATCTAAACATTTTTTTTATAAAAAAATTTAAGTTTATTAATAATTATATAATTTTATTTATTAATTAAAAAAAAAAAAAATAATAATTAAATATTACTTAAATAATATTTATTTATATTTTATAAATTAAAACCACTTGTAGTCATAATCTGCAAATCGAATAGATTAATAAGTGTAAAGTTAAATATTTAAGTTTATTAAATTTAAATTAAACATTGCATTAAAACATTAAAAAAAATTCTAAATAATTGTTTTTGAAAAGTTAAATCACTTGAGACCTTAATCAAGGGCAAAAAATGTACTTGCTAAATTTATGACACTCAATCAAATTACTTTTTGATGAATTCTTTGCGCTTTTTCAAATTTTTTTTTTTGAGTTTGCATTTTAAGCAAACAAACTGATTGTGATGAGCATTTAAAAAAGTGGCTTATTGACAAATAAAACAAATACAATCACTAAAGCTTAGACTTTTTAGAAAAATTCAAAAAATAATAAAATAACATAAAGCCAAAATAAAATAAGAGAAAAATAACAAAGAAATGCCCATAGGATTTGTCTTTTGAACAAGATTTGCTAAAGATGCTGACATAATAAGCAAGAACAAGTCGACTAAAACGTTTTCGTTTGACATATGGCTTCTGAATAAATGAGAACGTTTGATACACAATCTTGTTTTGATAAAAAAACATTTACAAATTGATCAAAAAAAATCAATGTCTCAAGACAATTGTTTTATTGAAAAAAAAATTACAAATTTGTCATTTAAGTGCACCAATCAGTCATGTGCTAGTCATTGATGTTCAAAGTTAATTAAAATGATCAGCTATATAAATCCGTCGTATGTTTCAGCCTGAAAGATTAGTGTGAATTAGCTACCGGCTGTTAACAATCGAATCTTATATAGTGAAAGCCTAAATCATTTAGATCTAGAACCACAATTATTTGCACTAAATATGAATCAAAAAAGTATTTTTTTTTTTTAAAAAAAAAGTTTATTGTGAATGGTTCATAATTGAAAGAAAAAAAAATTAATTAGTTTGATAAATAACAATGAATAATATTTTTTAATAAAAATTATTCGTTTTTTCTTTTAAATTAAACAAAAGCTCATCAGTAACATATAACATTTATAAATAAAAAAAATAAAGTTAATAAAAAAAGCAAACATGATTTTTGATATGAAATTGATGAAATGTTAAAAAAACTATAAATACCTGGAAAAATGTAGATGAAAAAATAGATTGAAACAACGGTTTTTACAAAAATATCGCACTTAAATATGAACCACTTCATTCCATTTACTTTTTTAGCCAAATATTAATAGATAATTAGAACAGACACTGTAAAAAAAAAATTAAAAATCATATCAATGAAGGCGATTGATTAACTAAATACAGTAGAAAATAAAATGGAGTGCATATATGTTAAATGACTTTGGTTTGAAAATTTTTTGAAAAAAGTAAATTAGATGCAAAAAGGGTAATTAAAAGCAAAAGAGAAAAAACGAAAGAAAGAAATAAAATTACATAAGAATCACAAAAATCGACTGTACACATATAAGAATTAAACAAAATGAAAAAACTTAGCGAAGTTTGCCATGAGTTGTTACGGTCTGAGTCTAAATTATTGCGCACCTGTAAAACAAGTGGTTTTGATAGAAAGTAAACTGTTGGGCCACAATAAGAACAATTAAGAAGCCACAAAAGTTAGAGAATCACTGGCATTAAAGAACAACCAACTTCATTGAAAGTTTTCAACTAATTGTGTTTGTCAAACAGACAATGATAGAGTTCACAAGTTTACTAAAGACAAGAAATCGATTGAAATGGTCAGGCAATGATCAATGGATTGGAAAGACTGGTGAGCGATGGACAGAGGTGATGGCAGAAGACAAACATTGTGCAGGAACAGCCGGTGCAAAGTGAACCGGAGCCAACCGACTGGCTGACATTTGAATGCGCCAGTGAAAGTGCGCCAGCCACAATTTGGCCGGATCTCATCTGCGCAACTGTAATCAGGCCACACTTCAGCCCAAACAGATCTGGCCATGCTTCATTAATTTATTAAATTATCCAAACCAAACACTTTTCTTATTTGTTACTTTTATCATCGTCATTTGCTATCTTTTTATCCCTCTCATCTTCCTCATCTGCATTCTCTATCTTTCATATTTGCTTTCTTCTTAAGCCACTCAACTATGCTCAACTTTTTCTAACTTTTCTTCTGTAAAATTTCTTTCGGCTAAAATCTATCTTATTCAAATTTAACTTAGATAATACAATTTTCACAATTTATTTTCAGTGATTGTGCGATTATGGTAAAATACAAAACAAACCTAAAACAATTACACAATTAATTTCATTATTTAATTGACGCGATTTCGCGCATCAGTTTTCAATCGCAATTAAAATTAATAGAATAAATTGAAAAAAAAATATACTTAGAAATTTACCTTTGAGAAATGTAATAAGGCAAAATAAGGTACTGCAAATTCAAAAAGAAACGCTCCAAAAATTCACAGCCACTGATTGAGGGTTCCGCTGTGAATTGGTTTGATTTCCTATATTTTGATAATTTATGTTCAAAAAGATGTTTTACAAAATTAAAGATAAAAAAATGAAATCATTGGCCAGGTGTGAAAGATACAAAAAAATCTTACACTATAATTTCACACGTGTGTTAATAGCAAAAAAAAAATTGCAAAAAGCCACAAAAAAAAACTAAAAGATGCATTTATTTGAAAACACTGTTTATGTTGTTTGTGGTTAGATTACAAGCTAAGTCACATTAAGTTTAAACACATTGACAGGCACTAAATCGGTCATGCTAGTTTTTATGGCCAATCACTAGACGATTGTCTCAAAAATCTAAAATAAACTTGAATTATATCTGAATTATACTTGAATTGTTTACTTTAGTAGTTTGATACAATCAATGTGATTGAAACTTTTCCAACTAAGTTTACTACTAGTTTTGGTTTCTAAGCAAAGTGTAAATGGCACCGGTTTTATGAACACAAATTTAAACACAATAGTGTGGTGAATTTTAATTTAATCTAAATAAACTGATTCAACCATTAAAATGAATAAAGCTTTATCAAATAAAGCAAATAATCAGTTTTTATATTAAAAAATGGTCAGATTTTTGTTTTTAATTATTTACAAATTACAATAACAATTTTAAACTAATTTTTGATTATATTTATTATTTTCTTGTCTGATTAAATTTAATTATTATATCTATAAAAAAGTTATTTTAAAATAAATATTAATAAACCTAGAATAAATTAACAAATTTCAATTCTAATGCATTTAATAACTATGTAATGTGATACAGTTTAAATTTTGATTAAAATTTTTATTAAAACTATAAATACTGAACAATACTCAATTGAAATAAAATTGAACATCAATAATGTATAGAAATGTAATCATTGCATAAAAAAAAAATCAGATTATTTCTATCATTTTACAATAAAGACATTTACTTTTATTTTTAATTTTGTTTCATTTTCACACGTGACTTGTTCCTAGGCAAACATCAACCCATTTGATTAGATAAATTTAACTTTAAATTCTTATACCTTCATTAAATTAATATATATATTTTAATTTAATTTTTTTTAACCCGCATTTTTAGTTTGATTTTATTCGTCCAGTAAATTATTAAAAAAACGTGACATCTACTTTTAAATGTTTAAATTTGGGCAAAATCAATTCTACTAAAAGAGACATTTAGTTTACTTTTAATTTACAATTAAAATACACAAATTTAGAGAATTGTAATTTACGGTGTTTTAATTGTCAAACATTAAATTAGAAAATTGGATTAATGGCTAATGATTGTGATTTTGTATGCAATGAATGAAAAAAAGCAGATTGTAATAAAAAGATCAAAAAATTTGTAATAATCAAACAAATTATAACAAAAATAAGTTTTAACTTAAAAAGTTAACTGATTTACAATTGAGTGATAGTAAATGTTAAATTAATCTTTAACTAGTATATTTTAGAATTGTAACTTGTTCAATTTAATGTGTTTATCTTAAACAAAAAGCAATTTGAATGGAAAAAATATTAAGCGATTATTTGATTATTTAATACTTTTGACAGTATTCAAAATTTTTTTTCACGTTGTCATTTATACAAAAGTTTTCATTGTATTTTAACGAAAATTGTAATTTGCTTTTCAATACTGAATAATAAATAGTAATTGTCGAACAGATCCTAGTAAAAAACATTTCATGTGCGTAATTAGGAGTTTTTGCTCTTCAACAAGAGACATGTTTCGATTTAATTTGACTTTTGATCTGATGATTTTATTTTTTTTTTTTTTTCGATATGTTTGAACTCAATAGACACTACGGCAATCTGTTAGAAAGTGTTCGGCAATGACTAGTGACCAGCTTGAAAGCCAAATTTTAGATCAAACTTTGTGAACCAGGTCCTGAAGCTAGTATGCCATGACTAAAATACAATGACCAGTTTGCCAACTGGAATCTAATGCAAAAGAATACGTGCCCAGCAAAAGACATGAATAGCCGGTTTGTTTGGCTAGGGTGATAACCATATTTAGTTTTTGTGTCTAGTTCACGTACAGTTCAAATTTTGCTAGGCCTAAATGGCATGAACTTCAATCATTTAAACTCTAATGCATGTATGGATTTGATTAGCATTGGTTTTTACCTTAAGTAGAAAAAAAGTTAATCGGCAAAAACTTAATAAGTTTGAAAATCAGCAACAAGCTGATAAATTGAGCATTTAGCGTTCAGAACAGCTTAATTATAAACTATTTTAAATCATTTGTTTAAGTCTAAAATAATTTTAATTCATATTCATATTATTAGCATTTCACATTATTCGTGACTTTTTTTGGTAATTTAATTATGCGCTTAATTTTGTCAATTTACGACAATGTTTATATTTGCATTGATTTTGTTTAACTTATTTGATTTCGTTTTGCTATGCTTAATTTTGAGTGATTTTGCTCAGTTTTGATCAATTGTAGCTGATTGTGTATTAAATTGTAGCCAATCATTGTAAAATGCAACTAAACATAATCGATGCTAACTAGATACAACTGATGGCGACCAAAGATGACCAGCTATATGATTGCCGATCATACATCCGCACAGTCTACATCAACAAACTAGTTTGAGAACATATTTATATGTTATGATTGAGTCAATCGAATCTAATTAAGCCCAATATTTCACTTTCTAGTCTTTGAATAATGCAATTAAAACACTCCAAGTCTACCACAATCCAACTGTCTCTACTATCAGGCAAGCCACGTGAATTAATTAGGCTTTTGCGGCTATTCGCACGAAAAAGTTATTTAAATAAGAAAACTAAATAACGAATAATTTTTATTTAAGCTATTTGAAAACATCAGAATGCACGTTTTTTAATTACGATATATTTAAAAATTTGCAATCAAGTTTGAAAAATGGAAGATTTATTTGATGTTTTTGAAAATGATAATACACCATCTACAGAAAATGGCAAGATTGATTCTTCAGTCAAAAGGAAAGCAACAGAGGTTTGTGATGATGTTATTGGTGATCTATTGAAAGATAATCAAAAGAAACTTAAGGAAGACAAAGGCGAAGCTGAATTAATTGAAACCATCGATAATGATGAAAATGAAGACTTAAGCCCGGGTGAAAGTGGCGAAAAATTAGTTAAATTGGCGCCAAAAGCTGCCATTCATCTTCTAGAAACACCAGAAGGATGTTTGCATGAAGTAATTTCGCCTATTGATGTAGAATACAAACCTCTTAAAGATTACTTTCAAAATGATAATTTCAAGCCTGCTAAAGAATATCCTTTTAAAGTGGATCCTTTTCAAAAAGAAGCTATTCTCTGCATTGAAAATAATCAAAGTGTTCTTGTTTCTGCTCATACCTCAGCTGGCAAAACTGTTGTTGCTGAATATGCCATTGCATTATCATTAAAAAATAAACAACGGGTCATATACACCACTCCAATCAAAGCCTTAAGTAATCAAAAATATAGAGAGTTTTATGAAGAATTCAGAGATGTTGGACTTATAACAGGAGATGTGACCATTAATCCAACCGCATCCTGTTTAATAATGACAACTGAAATTTTAAGATTGATGTTATTCAGAGGAAATGAAATAATGAGAGAAGTTGGCTGGGTTATTTTTGATGAAATTCATTATATGCGTGATAAAGAACGCGGTGTTATTTGGGAAGAAACTATTATTCTTTTACCAGATAATGTGCATTATGTTTTTCTTTCTGCAACTATTCCAAATGCTCGCCAATTCGCAGAATGGATATCTCATCTTCATCATCAAATATGTCATGTGGTTTATACTGATTATAGACCTACACCACTTCAACATTACATTTATCCATCTGGTGGAGATGGTCTTCATTTAGTTGTAGATGAACAAGGAGTTTTTAGAGAAAATAATTTTAATACAGCAATGAGTGTTTTGCTAAATGCAGGGGATGCAGCCAAAGGTGATCAAGCAGGTCGAGCTCGTAGATGGAAGGGTCAAGCTGCAAAAGGCGAATCAAATTGCTTTAAAGTTATTAGAACCATTATGGAAAGAAATTTAGCACCGGTTATTATTTTTAGTTTTAGTAAAAAAGAATGTGAAGCCTATGCTTTACAAATGAGTAAATTAGATTTTAATACTCCAGAAGAAAAAAGATTGGTAGAAGAAGTATTTAAAAATGCAACAGATATTTTAAGTCAAGAAGATAAACAACTTCCACAAGTTGAACATGTTTTACCACTTTTAAAAAGAGGAATAGGTATTCATCACTCCGGACTTTTACCTATAATTAAAGAAACTATAGAAATTTTGTTTGGAGAAGGATTGATAAAAGCTTTATTTGCAACCGAAACATTTGCTATGGGTTTAAATATGCCTGCAAGAACTGTTGTATTTACCAATGCTAGGAAATTCGATGGACGAGATTTTAGATGGATTTCTTCAGGGGAATATATTCAGATGAGTGGTAGAGCTGGAAGAAGAGGCATCGATGATCGTGGTATAGTTATTTTAATGATTGATGAAAAAATGAGTCCAGCTGTAGGTAAAGATCTGATTAAAGGAAAACCTGATGCAATCAATTCTGCATTTCATCTTACTTATAACATGGTTTTAAATTTATTAAGAGTTGAAGATGTTAATCCTGAATATATGTTACAACATAGTTTTTACCAATTTCAACATTATGCTGAAGTGCCCAAAATTTATGAAAGAATAAAGGAATTAACCGAAAAGCGAAATCAAATTGAAATTAAAAATGAAAAAAAAGTAGAAGATTATTTTAATATAAAAAAATATTTAAAAGAATTATCAAATCAATTTTTAGAATTTTTAAGAAAACCAGATTATATTATACCTTTTATTCAATCTGGAAGACTTTTAAAAATTAAATCTCAACAACATGTGGATTTAGGTTGGGGTGCGGCAATTAATTTCCACAAAAAAAAAGCAAGAACTTCGAATTCGATTCACGATCAAATATATACTTATTCAATAGATATTTTAATAAATTTAGATAAAAAATCACATAATGAATCTGGATTACTTGTTCCTCCAACAAGTGAAGATCAAGGCGAAATTAAAATTGTTTCTGTAAACTTGGATAATATTGTTCAAATAAGTTCAGTTAGAATATATATTCCTCAAGATTTAAAACTTTATGATAATAAACAGTCGGTAAAAAAATCAATTAGACAAGTAATTAATAAATTTGAAGGGAATTTACCGTTGTTAGACCCAGTAGAAGATATGAATATTAAAAATCAACAATTTTTATCAGTAATAAGTAAAATAGAAACTTATGAAAAAAGGTTAATTGAAATCGGTAACATTGATCCAAATTCTATTGAACTATTTAAACAAAAAGACGAAATTAATGATGAAATTAAAAAACATAAATCTGAGTTAAAAAAAGCTCAAAGTTTATTACAAATGGATGAATTAAAATGTAGAAAAAGAGTTTTAAGACGTTTAGGTTATTGTTCAAATGCTGATGTCATTGAAATCAAAGGACGAGTGGCTTGTGAAATTACGAGCGGAGACGAACTTTTAATAACTGAAATGCTATTCAATGGTTTGTTTAATGATTTAAATGCTAACCAAATTGCTGCATTATTAAGTTGTTTTGTATTTGAAGAAAAAGCAGATCAAATGCCAAAATTGACTGAAGAATTACAAGAACCTTTAAAGCAAATGCAAGAACTTGCAAAAAGAATTGCTAATGTTTCTAAGGAGGCCAAATTAGAAATAGATGAAAATGAATATATTGAATCCTTTAGACCTAATTTAATGGATGTTGTTTATGCTTGGTCGAAAGGATCAAGTTTTGCCCAACTATGTAAAATGACTGATGTCTTTGAAGGATCAATTATAAGATGTATGAGAAGATTAGAAGAGTTAATAAGACAAATGAGTCAAGCCGCAAAAGTTATTGGAAATACAGATTTAGAAAATAAATTTTCGGAAGCAGATAAAGCAATTAAAAGAGATATTGTATTTGCTGCAAGTTTATATTTATAAATATTAATTTTATTATAAACTTATGTAAATAAATATAGAGACTATTTTTTTCTATGGACATAATTTGTACATAAAATACAGTTGTTTAGAAATATTTACATTTTAAATTAAAACCTAATTTTTATTTAAAAGAGACAATTCTTTTAAAACTTTAGGAATCATTAATAATTTACACTTGACATCTCCTGGCATATTATTTTTTTTGTTGTATCTATAAAAAATCAATATTAAAATAAATTAATTTAAATTTTGCTTTCTTACCTAAAAATTTCACCTTTTTCTGAACGAAAGAAAAAATTTTGATCATTTCCTCCGATAATACTTGTTCCATCTTCAAAATCTACATTTGTTAAACCATTAGAAAGCTAAAAAAAAAAATTAATTATATAAAATAAATTTTATTTTACTTCTTACATATTTTGCAATACCAATTCCATCAATTTTTAAATATGTATCTTTAGGTTTAAATATTTTATTCATACTATAAAGTCCTATGGAAGGATTTGAAGCTGAAGGTAATGAAATATTATTTACTTTATTTATTTTTTTACCAAGTATAATAGGAAAATATGAAAACTTATTAATTTTAGATAGTGATGAAAAATATTGCTCTGTTTTTAAACAAAAATCTTGTAACTTTTTTAAAAAAATTGAAATATCATTATTTTTAAATAATTGAATATTTGTTTTAAAACTGGATAATTTATTTTGATTAAATATTAATGCTTCACATTCATTGTTTTCCATCAAATAAAACCTAATAATTTGGCAAGTATCATTGTTTTCATCTTTGAAGATGCCATTTTCATCTTGTGAATTACAATTAACAATAATTTTGGCAGTTTTTGATCTTACCATTTCGATAAATCTACAAAAATAAGTATATCTTTTCCAAAACTTTTTAGGCAGATACTCTACTTCATAACTTTGAATTTTATTATTAATTGAAATTTTAATTTGATCGCAATTATAATTAACCTGAATCAAAGAATTATTTTTCAAAAATATTACTTTGGCCATAACATTTTCTTCAATAAAAAAATGCATAGTATCTGTAATTTTAGATATAGATTGCAATCTAGAAATATTAATAGGACCTAAAATGAAAGGATGATTAAAAATGTTTGTTAGAGTTAATCTTGATTCAGGATTTTTTTCAAGTAATTTACAAATTAAATCATTTAAAACTGGTGGCATATTATGAATATTAATTTTATTTTTTAAAATAGTTCCTGTAACCAGATAGTATAAAATTGCTCCTAAACTGTAAACATCACTTGCAGGAGATATTTTTGAGCTTTGAGTCCAAATCTCAGGTGAAATAAAACCAGGAGTTCCACAAATTAAATTTTTATTATATTCACTTAAACTATCTTTATTTACAAAAATATTTGACAAATCCAGTGACAAGCCAAAATCTGATATTTTAATTTCTAAATCATTGTTAGTTTTAATTTCTTTATTTTTAACCAGAATATTATTTAAATTTAGATCACGATGTATTATAAATTTATCATGTAGATAAATTAAAGCATGACAAAGTTGTTTAATTATATTTCTGATTTGAGTATAACAAATGACTGGCACAAACTTTTGATGTTGATTGCTTGAATTGGATTGTTTAAATTTATTAACAAAATGTTTTAAAGAACCTCCTTCGCATAATTCCAGAACTAAATACATATTTTCGACATCTTCAAAAACATTAAATAAAGTAACAATATTTTTGTGTTGCAACTTCAGGTGAATAGAAGCCTCTGCATAGATTTTAGGTAATTTATGAGATTTTTCTGAAGATTTTTTAGACACAATTTTTATTGCACAATGTAAGTTATTTGTTTTGCAAAAAGCATGATAAACACGTCCAAATGAACCATGTCCCATCAGTCCAAATAGCTGATAATCATTGATTGAGTTACTAAAATTTTTTTCATTTGAAGTTATTTGTTCATTATAATTGGCTTGGTAAGTTTTGAAATCCATTTCATTTTTTTAAATTTGTTAATTATGAAACTTTTTATTACAAACAGTTATGCCGAAATAAGACAAAAAAGTTCGGTGAAAATTGAAAGCTAAAAAACCCGCCTTTTTGTTTGGATGCGCAAACAACTAAAATTTGAAAAAAATGTTTTGTTTACGCGATTTAAAGGGCAAAATAGCGAGAATTTTGTCTTAAAATTAAAGATGCCTGGAATAAAGGAATATTTGGCATTGTCAAAAATTAAGAATTTTTTTAATATAATTAAGGCTAATGGCGGATTAAAAGGGTCGGCTTACCAACTGTTCAGGTAATATGAAATATAAGTTAGAATATGAATTATTCTAGCGGAATCAATAGTGGAAAACAACAAGGTTTGCTTTTTTGCAGAAATGACCAAGTTAAAATAGGAACACTGGTCGGAACTGATAAATATGGCAACAAATACTATGAAAACAACAGTTACTTTTACGGAAGAAATCGTTGGGTGGACTACAATGACAAAGTGTTCTTTGACTTCGACTCCAGTCAGGTGCCAGCCGAGTGGCATAACTGGTTACATTACACGGTTGATGATCATCCGAATGTAAATCCTCGTGTTCACTACAAATGGATGTCCGACCACAAGGAAAATGCCTCGGGTACTCAGTTTCAATACACGCCTTATTCAACCACTCCTGAGAAGATAAAGAGCTGGCAACCTGCAAACTCTACAGTTCGCATCGGCCCTGCCAAATAACTCACACTAGTAGTTGATCAATTTCTTTATTGTGAAAGGTTATGTTAAAAGCTAAATGTAAAATAATACAATGTTTTGTGCAAAATTATCTAACACGATTCAATCTTTCAATCGTCTTTAAATATTCTTTCTCCAACTCTTTATAAGCGTTGGATAGCTCCTCGATCACCACTTCTTTAGGAGTACATTCTAGGTTTAGTTTCCCGCCAAAAAATTTTGTTGCTTTCCGGTTTTTCATTAAAGGAGCACTTAATCTTCTTTTTACTTCAATTCGATAATTCTTGTACTCTTCCGGATCATTGATATTCGTATTCAACAATTTGAGCACTTCGTACACTTTTCTAGCTTGTTGTTTATGGATCTTAAATTTTTTTCGGGCTTCTGTCTCCATTTCAACCGACCACCCATTTTTTAAATTGCTTGCACTGAAACTGGTCAACTCCAAACAATTTAAACAATCTACATAATTTCGAAGTTGTGAGAAATTGTCTGATGGATCTTCCACGGTTATGTCCACTACCTTTGCATCGGAAATGTAATAATTATAAATAGATTGCAGCAATTTTACTCCTAAATTCTTTTTTTGAAAAGGTGGCAAAATTAAAAACTGACTAATTCTGGGTCTTATATTGGTAGGATAAGCATAATAACGATAAACAGTGGAATATCCAACAAAATAATAGTGCCAACCTCCGTTTTCTAAACATTTCTCATAAATTACAAAATAATCCCATCTATCATCATCAATATCAATGTAGGAAGCACCATCAATAAACCATAATAAGAAATGTTGCATTTGTTCGTGATAGTCTTTAACAAAATTAGGTGTTTCCAAATTAGCGTAGTAAATTTCATATTCCTTTTCAAAAGCTATAAACGAATGGATTTTCTTGCCATAAGGTTGAAAATTTTGTTCTTTTGATAGTAAATGGCTAAATTGGTCAATATTGGTAGTAAAGTTTTGTATTTCTAACTTTTCTGTAATGATAGAAATTACATCATCAGGCTCCACGCCTTCACTATCTTTCAAGCTGATTTTTTCAGAAAACTTCATATCAAAAAATAATTGTAACTTTTTAGCAGTATAATACATCTTTATTTTTAAATTTCTATAGCCGAATATATTTTCGGAATCGCCAAAAAATTGATGGCTGTAAAGTGGGTGGAATGCTATTTCATCATTTTCGAAATCTTTTTCAGTTCTAATTAATTTGAATTCAATTACTTCATTAGCATTGCTAACAAAATCTTCTAAATTACTTTTGGCTAAAACACCTGCACAAAGTTTTGAAAATTGATCTAATTAGCTGCAACTAATGATTTAATTAACTTACAATCCATGATTACTATTGAATATAATTAATTTGATTCCCTTTTTAATCATTTATAAATAAGTGGTCCACTAAACAAAGTAAGATTCAATTATTGTCCACAACTCTAAAATGCACAATAAAAAGTTAAAGCGCGAATCTGTTTCTATGTAAAATGTCAACAAGTTTTCGCGCTGTTTTCAAAGCCGCTCTTACCTAGCCAAAAACTTAATTTACAAGTTTATTTAATTAATATTTAAAAAAGTTTCAATTGTAGCTCAAGAAAATGTCTTTAATCAGACTACCTAATATCTCAATAGCGATGTTCTACGTACTTGATTTTAAATAGCAGAAAGAACTTGTCTAATTTTTACAACTGAATTACCTAGTGGAAACAAGTTTCTGCAATTCACAAATCCTGATTAAAATTTACTTCTGACTAGCTTGTAAAATGTTTACTCAACAAAAAATATCAAACTAAAAGCAAAATGCATGACAATTAAAAAATTATGCAACCAATAGTAACATTTAAAAACTTCATTATATATTTACAAAGTGTGTACAAAAAATTGAATATGTATATATATATCATTTGAATTTCTTAACCAAAATAAATTGTCTCTTTTTTAAACTTTTGCAAAGTGCACAATCGTATTCAACAAAACTAATTTTTGTTTTTTTTTTTTTTCAATCTACAAATTACTTAAAAACTAAGTTATCTTTAAACAATTTATCGGAATCCCAGTTTGTATCAGCTAAAAAATTGATTAAATATTTTATAAAAATAATTAATCAAAATCTGCTTATTTAGGTTCCCATTCAGGATCGGCATTGTCTTCGCACTCATGGATATTTTCATTTAAGCTTGAAGTTGAAGACGATCTTGGAGTTCCATTTACATTTGTATCTAAAGCCGATGACTCTCTTTTGTTGTTTAAGGTTTCATTTAATAAATTTTTCTTTTCATCGTCATCTAAAAACATTGTTAATTGATTATATTCATTTTCACTTAGTGGAAAGTTTCTTTTTTCATAGGGGACTATTTCGATTTGTGTATCTTCGTCAAAGAAATCCTCTCTACGAGAAATTGAAATAGATCTATGTTTAGAAAAACTGTGATTGCTGTGCTCCTCTAAACTACCATCAGGACCTGGACTTTTGGCATTTAAATGAATAGGAAAGTTTACAATTGAATCTTGTGATGAACAATCTAATTGATGCGTTTCCAAATTAATAGATTCAGATTTAGTTGATTCGGTTCTTTGGCGAACAGTTCGGCCCCGACCAGATCCGTTGCCTAACGGATTTTTAAGATAAGTGCAAAACCTTTTTCTTTCATCTACTTCACACTTCATATGTCTTTCAATAAATATTTCATCTGACAAATCTTCTAATGAATCAGATTTACTTTTATTGCTAACATCGGTTGCATCACTGGAAATACTTTCATTCTCTTCATTTTTAATAGCACTTTTAAATTCTACTTCATCCGCACATTTGTTTTTATCTTCATTACACAAAAATTCTTTAGATTTGTGATCTACAAATTCTTCGTCTACATTGTTTCGACTGTTTGCTTCTAAAGCTCTCTTTTCTTCTTCGGTCACTCGCCATTTTGGAGTGATAATTTCCTTGTATTGGAGTTTTTCCACTCTAGTTGTAGATGCAATACTATATGGTATGACAATATTGTTAATATCAAATGCATTCTGTTCTGATCTTCTTCTTCTGTGTAGTGACATAACCGCAGCAACAGCTGGTGTAGTTAATGAATTACTGTTATCATGACCAAGAGGTGAGGGAAGTGGAGAGTCATGTCTAGAACTGTCACCAGAACCATTTGAACTGTCATGCCTGTCTCTTGATTTTGAATTAATATTATGTCTGTGAACGCCTTTGGCTTTTTTGTTAAGTTTATTTTTTTTTGATGTGCTATCATATTTCTTTTTTAATTTAGTTGACGAAATAACAGCTTGAGATTTTTTCTTTTTCTTTAATTCTTTACTAAGTTTAAGTGAAAATTCGTTTGAAGATAATGACTTCTGAACAAGTTTCTTTTTCTTATAAGCTCCTTTTGATACGGGTCTTTGGACAGTTTCCTTTTTCAACAGTTTAGAAAAGTGTAATCCTAGTGAGATGTCATTTTGCAAACTCAAGACTGAATGATAAGAAGAATCAAGAAGAGCTATTCTTTCTTGAATTGGCATACAATCTGTGTCAATCATTTGAATATAACTATACCGACCATTGCACAAAACACAACTATTGGCATAATCAGGCAAACTATTGCAATTACACAGGACTGTAGAATGACGGGCGATTTTACGACTGGCACCAGCCAGAGCAAATATTGATCGGACAAGTTTCCGTTTTCTCATTTGCTTTAAT
The DNA here is from genome assembly GCA_025170145.1 of Pyemotes zhonghuajia. Taxonomy (NCBI): domain Eukaryota; kingdom Metazoa; phylum Arthropoda; class Arachnida; order Trombidiformes; family Pyemotidae; genus Pyemotes; species Pyemotes zhonghuajia. Next base: position 7,628,116 of record CM045844.1, on the reverse strand, counting down.
GGCAAAGCTCTGACACAACTTTGGGCTTCATTTTCCATAGATTGCTGATCATTAGGATGAGAACTATTGTTTATGATCATCTTATCCGAGCACATAGATTTGTCTTCAGAATAAAATTCAATAGGACCTTTGTTAGTTCTCAATTGTCTATACATTTCATTTTGTTGTCTAATTTTAAATTCTAAATCAGCCACTTGGGCTTGTAACCAGGTCCACCTGGATGCAATGGCACTACGTTCTAAACACCATTTCCAATTTGCTCTTTTTTGTAAAGGAATTGTGGCAATAGAACTAAAGTCAATTTTTTGCTGTTTACAAATATCGCTAATATAATCATCAAATTCATCACAACTTTCACCACCTGAACTGCTTTCAGTTGCGTCTGAATCATAGCTATGTTCAAGATGCCGCAAGTTCATTTTTAAAATTCCGACAGATGTTTGAATTTGGTTGATTTCTTCGGGGCTAAATTTTGGAGCATGATGTTTTCGATTTACAATGATAGATGAATTATTAAAATGACGTGGTACTGATTTATTATTGTTAACTTTTAAATTATGAACGTCTGCTTTTAACGGTGATATAGATGATTGTGAATTAATTGGAGTGTTAGATACATTTGACGTAGTGGATGAGTTTGGTAATGAAACTTGAGGTTTGTTTGGACTTATAATATTATGTGGATTTAAACTTTCAGGAATATGGGACGGAGTTTTCTTAATGTCAGTTGAGGAAGTAATGGGCTTAGTTTCAGGTGTTGGGTTAGCTTCAATTTTTTTGACTAATTTCACTAGTTGCGAAGTGGGCAAAGTTTTGAAGCCTTCGTGCGAGAAAAGTTTGATCTTCTCTTCTGCAGATAAGCCGGGCTGAGATTGCAAAGTGGTCAGGAAGTTGTTTTTGTTGTTTAATTCTTTGTGCTGAATGGTGGGATGTTGACAAGAAATACCGATCTGCTGTTGCTGTTGTTTGACGAAGTCATTTAGCTGTTTGGTCACATGTTTGAGCAACTGATTGCTTTGCAACCTTTTCAGCCTTTTAATCAGCAGATCTGTCTTTTCTTCAAGGGTGCTTTGCTGAATATTTACATCGACACTTTTGTTGTCGCTCCTGATCACTAAATGCCACGAACAGTAGAGGTTGTTGTTGGAGGAAGCAGGCTGGTTGGCCAGGTTAACCGTGCCGACATCGTTCGGACACCGCCTATTGGAATTGGGATGCACAAATGTGCACTGGGTTGTGGGATTAGCTTTTTCGCCTAGAATCTGTTTTAAGCAATAGTTCGAGTTATCCAGTTTGCTTTTTATGCAGTTTTTGTAAACAGTCGAGCAAATGTCTTTAGCAGTTCCTGCATCTTCCATCTTGTCACTCGTGTACGTTCAAATATCTGTATAAAACGTTTTGCAAACCAAACCTCAAATTAGTGAATACACGTCTTCTCACATTTGAAAACAGTTTTGGTTTGAGGAAACAGGCTAAACAAACTCTTCTCTGTCTTTGTACAATTCCAAATTAAATCAACTCCACTTATTTATACAATTTAACTGCATTTAAAGAAAACGGCTATCTGAGCTAAAATAAAAAAAAATCTGTTCCAGATAATGATAATGTTTTTTTGCAAACATGGCGCGTATCCGCAGCAACCACTAACACTAGCAAAAGCGTACTTAGTGTGGCAATAGGCGCGCGACTATTTTTACCGCTTTCAGTCGGCCCTTCTGTCAAAGCACAATCAAACTTGGCAAACTCGGTTTTATTTTAATTTACATTTTAATAAATTATAAACTCATTACATGCTGGTTACACGGGACCTAACTTAATTCAAAACCTACTGCAGACTCAAATGCATAGGTCAACTTTTGCTTTATCACTGAAGTATTTGAGAAGCTTGGCAGCTTCAGTAAATTCATGCAGGTAGACGCCGTGGGCAGCCGGTCTTCAGTACCTCCATATTGGATGCAAAAAGGCGGATTCAATTGTTTGAATCCAAGCAAAGGCGCTCTTGAACAACTTGTAACAAATTTAAGCAATTGTCGTCTTTGTGATTCGTCAAATTGTTCTACCACTTCCCAAAAGGCCAAAATAATTGGGTGGTTCTTGTGGTAGCCTCCAGAATAAATTGTATATCTTTTTAGATCTTCTATGTCTATTCCCGTTTCAGCTCCACTTATCAGTATTTGCAATTCGCTTGTGCTAAACATGCGAATCCAATCTAAATCTATGCAGCATGCTAAACCCAGTTTAAATGCTGAACAATGAGGTCTAATTTGCTTATTTAATCTGTAATCAGCCATTAAATGAATATACTCAATTCGGTTCTGTGCCGTCACCAAAATGTTGGCTCCGTTAGGCTTCAATTCTATCACTTTATTTTCTCCTAAGTCGTTTTGTATCACTGTAAAATCAATACCTAACTCGCTAACATCCTCCTTATAATTTTTTAAATAAAGTAAGTTTTTATACATTAATGGGTCTAATGAAGCTAAATGGTGTATATCTATGTCTGAAGTTTGATGTTTTGTTAAAATTTTTGCTAGGAAAGAATGCGAAAAAGGCAATTCAGTTAACATATTCTCGTAAATTGCTTTTCCTAAAATTCGACCAATAAAATAATAATGACTTAGATAATCCTCTTCAATCAAATCTGCAGACGGATTTGGATACAAAAGACAATCTGAAGTTGATTTAAAAAAACCTCTATTTGGGTTGAATGCGCTTTTGATTAATTCACTTAAAAATTCTCTAAATAAACCCCCTCCATCTATTCCGGCCTCTTCTAAACCAATAGCATTTTTTAATTGTACTCTAATATGCTTTTTAATATCTGGCTCTCTTTCTGGAGACAGTTTTTCAAAAGCATCTTCATAAATATAATTTCTTCTAATAATTAAATTTATTGTCGAATTTTCAATATCAAAATGATGAGATTCTCCATAATTATCCCTTTTATCATTAGACATTAAAAGTTGTAAAATTTTAACTCTATCTGTAAAAGGTACAACAAATGGAATTTCTTGTAAAATGGTTATATTTTTGATTTCTGCTACTGACATTGGAGGACCATATTCTTCTAAATTTTTTTTGGACACTTTTTTTAATCCAATAAAAGGCTTATATCTTTGACGATGATTTTCGTTTGATTTAAAATTTATTGGCTTATCTGTAGGTATAAAAACATTTTTACTAATCCAACATTCTTCGGAGCATATTTGATTTCTTGAATCCCTATTATGAATTTGTCTTAATAATTTAACACAATTTTTAAATAATAAAGACCAATGTTTAGCTTTAACTTCATTATTAATATCATCTGAATCGTTATTTTTTTCTGTTTCCGAATTTTCGCATCCCATAATTGCTTTTTTATAACCATTTGATAAATACTTAGTGTTAAGATATGCTAAATCAATTAATCCTAAACATGTATCTCTTAAAGTAATAATCATGTTTTTTAATTCGTTTAAATAAAATGGCATAGTACTGAATTTTAATTTTTCTATAGTTTTACATTCAAATATTTCATAATCATCATTTATAGGAAGTAAGTAGTTAAATAATGCGCAAAATAGTGATAGTTGTGGCAAAAAAACTTTCCATTCAGCTAAAGGTATTCCTCTGGATATCATATTTAAAACCAACGTTCCAGATTCTACATTTGATTCCGTTTTTACAGTGGTAATATAAAACCAAAGTCTTCTTAAAAAGTTTGTATTATAAGCTAAAGAGTATAAAAATCTATATTCATGAACGGCAGTTGGATGTGTAGAAAGCATTGAATATCCAATATATGAAAAAGCTAGTAATTTTTGAACATCTTTTTCTTTACAGTTATTTAATAAATTAATTAAAGCATTTACATGTGGTGGAGAATTAATTTCATTTAAAGTCAATTCAATAACTTCTTGCACTTTTTTATCATACGTATCAAGTATGTTATCGCTTTCCATCATTGAAAGCTCTTCTTCATCTGAATCATTTGATTTAGAATCATTTTGATGAGATAATAAATCAATTAAATCATTTAAAAAATATAAATAAATTGTTTTGTCTTCATCAGAAAGTTTGTCTAATTGATTAGTAGTTAGTTTAACTAAAGAATATAAAGTCCAAATAGTTTTTGGTAATTCGCTTTTAACAATTTTATCGTTTGTACTAGAATGAGTATTTTGATTTAAGCCAATGGATAAATTTTTAAAATTCAATAAATAAGATAAATTTTGTGTAAGAGATGGGAGCACAAAAAGTTGTAGCTGTGCTGAAAACGGTCCATACAAATAATCATTAAAAAAATGATAATTAATAGTTTTCAAATAATCTTGATTTTCACATTTTAAATTTAAAGGCCTCGTAGTTAGATCATACAATGATTCAGCTAGCGGAGTTAAAGGTTTGATTGTGGTTTCGTATGGTTCAGGAGTTTTAAGTTCAATTAGATTGCGAATAAAGGAGAAAAAACCGTTTTTGACCAAATATTTCCACACACTGCTTAAGTTTCTGATTGAATCACAAGTGTTTGAAAATTTTTCATAGTTTTCGACCGAGGTGTAGACATCTATGATTCTCAGTGGGAGTGAAATGTTGATAACTGAATTTTTGGTCGAGACCAGAACACTTAAATGTCGGATGCAGATGATAAGAAGCACTTTGATGCGATGCAGCCAGACATGGTTAGGAACAAGTTTCAGTATGTTTTCATTTTGATGGATTAAAAGTTGCCCAAACTTGTATAACAGTTCGGCATCTTCTTTTTCGTTATAAAAATAGACGAAATCGCGAACAGAACTGTTGAACAATTCTAGGTCGAAGTCGCCCTTGTTCACACTGACAAGCAAACTGTCAAAGTTGTTGTTAAACTGGGTGCGCAACTGAACTTTCAGTCTGTTTCGCACCAGCAAGCTCTTAACCTGAGCCTGGATCAAAGTGGCGGATTTGTTTTGTTTGCGATTCAGCTCCCGCTTTTTGCGTTCCTGTTGATTCCTTTGCAGCAACTGTTCTCTAGAAAGTCCCTTTAAGAAAAAAAGATTGGGAAAATTAGGTTAAAAATTAGGAGCCCATCGGTAAGTAAAGAAACGAGATTAGGAAGGATGGAGAGGCCACAAAATAAAAACTGACCTGGTTGGAAGCTCCTCCAAGGTTCTGCTGGGGTCTGCTGCGAAACTCGCCTTCAAAACAATACATGATAAAATGACAACCAGACCATGGACATACTTTAACTGCAAAACCCGATTAATTGTGTTTTACAATGTAGTTTATTAAAGACCTTATAGAAAAAAGAAAAAATCTGCGCAATAACCGCCGTTTAAAAACGAAGCGCGAAATTTTAAATCAAGAGTTCAATCAGTTTTCGCTAGTCTTATCTTCGCCGAAATTGCAACAGTTGCAGTTCAATCTGTCAGACCATCTCTGGCAACCTGGTCGGCAACATGGACCTGCCAAAAGTTGTAACTGCCACAAATATGTGTCTTAGTTTACAAATTAAGTGCAATTTTGCACTCGGCACATGCGTGGACAAACTTTTCAGGGAACTTTTAGCAATTTCATAACATTCAGTCAAACCACATTTAAATCTATTTTACAAGTCATCACTGTTATTCTCTGATTTGATAAACAAGCTTCATCGAAATGACCAATCCCAAGAAACTGGAGAGACAACAGAAAAGGCAACAACAAGCTGGCCAGGTCTCGGAAGAGGCGGACGACTATTCCAAACAATTTTATGGCTCCTATGGTCTGATCGACTCCAAAAACAAGATCACCAAACCTTTCCTAGATGTCAAGGATCTTGATGAACGTCTTAATGAACAAACTGTTTGGGTCAGAGGACGTCTGCACACCAGCAGAGCTAAAGGCAAACAGTGCTTCTTTGTAGTTAGACAGCAGAACTACACCGTGCAGTGTTTGGTGTTTGTGGATGAAAACAAAGTTTCCAAACAAATGGTCAAATACATTGCCCAAGTAGCTAAAGAATCAATTGTGGACGTCTGTGGACTCATCAAAAAGGTTCCCAAACTCATTGAGAGCTGTTCTCAACAATCTGTCGAATTACACGTTCAACAGTTTTTTGTGGTTAGTTTCTCTGAACAGCGATTGCCTCTTCAAATCGAAGATGCTTGTCGGTCTGATTTAGACACCAAAAACGAAGATGCTCTCTCTATTAAAGTCAACCAGGACACTAGACTAGGTAAGACTTGATTTTTTCATGACTCCAGCCTTTTTCTCTAAACTTCTTTTCAAAGACAACAGGTTTCTCGATCTGCGAACTCCTACCAATCAGGCCATTTTCAAACTTGAAGCTGCCGTTTGTCATCTCTTTAGAGAATCTTTAAGAAAACGTAATTTTGTCGAAATCCATACTCCTAAAATTATTTCTGCAGCTAGTGAAGGTGGTGCCAATGTGTTCGAAGTAACTTATTTTAAAGGAAACGCTTATTTAGCGCAATCTCCTCAACTTTATAAACAAATGGCTATTGCATCTGATTTTGACCGAGTCTATACTGTTGGAGCTGTTTTTAGAGCCGAAGATTCCAACACCCACAGACACTTGTGTGAATTTGTCGGACTTGATTTAGAAATGGCTTTTAAGTTTCACTATCATGAAGTTTTAAACTTAATTGGGGATATGTTTATTGAAATATTTAAAGGTTTAAAAAAAGATTATAGTGACGAAATTGCTACTGTTCAAAAACAATTTCCTTTTGAAGAATTTAAATTTTTAGAACCTAGTTTAATATTAGAATTTCCAACAGCTGTTAAAATGTTAAGAGATGCTGGAATAGAAATGGATGATGAAGATGATTTAAGTACAGCAAACGAAAAATTTTTAGGAAAACTTATTAAAGAAAAATATGACACTGATTTTTATATTTTAGATAAATTTCCTTTAGCAGTAAGACCTTTCTATACAATGGCCGATCCTAATAATCCTGTATGTTATTTTAAAATTATTAAAAATTTTATCTTTAATATATCATTTTTTTTTATTTTCATTTATTTTTAGAAATATTCTAATTCATACGATATGTTTATGAGAGGAGAAGAAATACTTTCTGGTGCTCAACGTATTCATGATCCTGAATTGCTTTCTAAAAGAGCTAAATCTATTGGTATTAATTTAAATCAAATAAAATCCTATATCGATTCATTCAGATATGGAGCTAGTCCTCATGCAGGAGGTGGAATTGGTTTAGAAAGAGTAACAATGTTATATTTAGGATTGGATAATATAAGAAAAACAAGTTTATTTCCAAGAGATCCCAAGAGATTAACACCATAACTTTAACTATTTTGATAACTTTTTTTTTAAATAAATTTGAATATTGTTAACTAAGTATAAAAACAATTGAAATTTATTAAAAGTCATTTTTATCAAAATAAAGAATTAAAGCTAATATATTAGTTATATAATATTGTTTGAAAGTCTTATTAAAATAGTTAATTGTATAATTATGATTTATAAAGTGCACTTTTATTTACAAAAAGTTTAAAATTGAGTATTTTATTTTTTGGAATAATTTAAGCCAAAATAATATGACATTTAATTATGCCTGCACATGGTTATATTATTGAAAGTTTCTTTTTTTTCACCAAAAGCAATTTCGAGATAAACTTCATAAATGACAATTAAAAAAATTAAAAATCCAATAACTATTAGCAAAATTGCTAATAAAAATAAGCATATTTTTCCTGAAATAAAAAACAAAATTAATAAAAATAAAAAAATGAAAAATAAATTTGTACCTAAAGTAATATTTTTGGGCCATTTTTTTTTAGCAATCATTATTAAACAAATACTTGGAAAAACAAACACATTTGCTGAAGCCAAACTTCCAAGTAGTTCTATAACAACGCCAATGTTAGGAGTAAAAATTGCTAAAATTAAACTAGTAATAAACCATGTAGTAGTGATGATAAGTCTGCGTTTTTTTTCTCCTTTCACAAAGTCTTGAGTGCTTACATTAAAGTATTCGGCATATAAACCATCTAAAGCTCCTCTGCCACAAAACACCATAGGAGGGTAAGTTGTAATCATTTTGATTACTAAAGCAGCTGCACCAAGCATTACTAAAGGTTGTTTAGTGTCATACATCATCATAATGTCAGAACTAACGTTTGTACCAAATGTTAAATAAGCAAAAGTTCCGGCCATTGAATAAAGCACGAATAAAATTGCCAATGTCAAAGTTGTTGTTTTCGTAAAGTTTTTCACAGTTCTAGTTTTCATTGAAGCATAAACTGGGATACAAATTTCATGTGTTTGATAAGCAAAACATATTACTGGAATTACAGCAATTAAAGAACTTAAATTTGTTGGCCTAATAAAAATTTAATTAAATCTATTAAATAAATAAATATATGTTGTTTTTAAATTACCTAGTTTTAATTTCTATATTTTCACAATGCAAATAAAAATATTGATAAATATTAAGGAATACAACGTAAAGCATTGAAAATACTCCCAAAGTTCTAATTATTTAATAAATTTTTTAAAAAATAATTCCATTTATAAAAAAAAAAGTTTAAATACCCTGCATATTTTAAAAAATCCAATCTCCTAAAGTAACACATAGGCATAATAAAACAAATGGCTAATAATGCTATTACATTTTTTCTATCCGAAAACCAATATTCAGTAATATTCAATGAATTAAAAACTAATAAATACAACAAAAAATTAGTAATTATCTAATAAAAAAAAAAAAAGTATACTTTTTTCCATTTGATCTCCAATAATTATTAAAAAAGTCACACAAATTCCATAACAAGTTAACAGAATTGAAATCGCAGCTAATTGCTGGGCTCGTTTTCCGCACATAGACAATATCACATCATGATAGGTGTTATCGCCATTGAGGTCACTTGAATACACCAGAATTAACATTGTTAATCCCAGAATTGTCATTAAAATCTAGAATTTAAAAAATGTATCAAAATTTATTTTTTTAAAAGTTTTTATTCACAATTTGCAAACCAGTTGCAATTACCACTCCACCAACTTTATCATAAGCTTGAGGATAATTAAGGATACCAGCACCAAGAGCACAATTAACTAATAAAAAGGAAGCTACTTGCCAACTAATACCTGATATAATTTTAAATTTTGAAATAAGATTTATATATTTTTAAAAAAAATTTAATTTACCTCCATTGGTTGCTTTAGTTATGCCTTTCTCTGAAGAATTATCAAGGTCTGAACCATTACTTAATAAAGGAACTTTTTCATTAATTTCTTTAATTGTAGAGGCCCATTCAATACAGTTACTAAAGAACAATCAAAAAATTAATTTTAAATTAAAAAGATTAAATTTTTACCTTTTATTAATTCTAACTGCTCCATTTTTTAAATTTCCATTTATTTCAGTTGACAATGATTGCCAAGGAATATAAGTTGGAAAATCTAAACTACTATTAATAGAATTGTGAAGAAAACTGTTTTGTCGATTAGTGTGGTTAGAATTTAAGTTTGTACTGGATCTAAGTCGAGCATAAGTATCTAAAGATTGGTTATTAGCTGGATTACTTGCACTATGACATAATTTTCTATAATCAAAACGATTTTGTGATAAAATTTTGGTTTGAGCTCCATTTGTATTAGATGTAACATGTACTGAGCTGCTTAAATAGTGATGACGATTATGTCTTTGTCCTTCATCAACCAAAATTTCCATTTTGAATTTAAACAAGTTTTAAAAAAATAATTATAACAATTTTTTTTACTTTTAATAACAATTTTCCAAATTAATTAATTTTTTTAAGTTTTGGTCTATTATTTTTTTTTTTTAATCAAAAAGTAAGTGTTTAGCCAAAATTTTTAAGTGCTTAGCCATAAAATCAGGTAAATTCAACACTATTGATCCAGCACAAACAAATATAAAATAGTCAAATTTGAAAGTAAATTACTGATGTCATATTCTTGTAAATCAAGATTCAATAAGAAAAAGCGCTTAAATTATAATTCATTTTTCTCTTGAGTAGGTTGCAAACTAAAATAAAAGAGCGACAAATCAAAAAAAAATTATAAGTAATTTACTAGGCAACCTTATTTTTCTAATTTTTTAAGATTTAATTAAGATTCTGACAATTTTTAAATTAATAATTTTATTAAATTATTAATTATATCTGAAACAAAGTTTAATCTTTTTAGAAAACAATTTAAATATATCAAAATAATTTTACATCTTTATTTATTTGGAAGATTTTCATGTTTTTTAGTTTAAACAGTGGGTTTATTTGGACGCCATTTATTTGTTAAGACAAAACAATCAAAATTTACCGTAAACTTTTAAAATATATTAAATATTTTTATTTCTTAATTTAAATTTAAAAAAAAATTAAATAAATTTGATTATATTTAAAAAGATAACCTGTTTATTTTAAATATTAAAGTTTATATATAAAAGTATTTAACTGACACACAAGTCGCCCACATGAAAGTAAAATCAACAAGTGACAAGAAACTTAACATGCAAAATATATGCTTTTGTAATAGTGCAATTAGTATAAGTAACTAAAAATAAAAAATTATTAGTTTACTACTGTTTACATAATAATTTCTTAATTTAATAAGATCAAACTTTAATTTATATGTTATATATTATTTATTATGTATAACTTAGTTTAAGAGGTTCTAAACAAATTATTGTAAAAAGGTTAATAGGCAAATCATAAGACAAGATAAAATTTTTTTGAATTATTTATTTACCTCTCATAAGAATTTAATTAATTCTATTTATTTACAATATTATAATTTGATTAAAATTTAATTTAATTTTAAAAAGATATAAATAAAATTTTTTTTTTAATTTAATAAATTAATTTAAAAATTTTATAATTTTAATATATTTAATTGTTTTAAAATTATAACAAAAATATGATTTAAATAATAAATAATTTTTAAATTATTGAATCTAAATCTAAATTATTAAAGTATTAAAGTATTTATCTTAGATGTTTTAATTAAATTATAACTTATCAATTTGTTTTTTATATAATTTTGCAATTTATTCAAACATATTAAATAATCAATATATAAGTGGTTTGCAATTAATTTGTAAACATTTTTTTAAATTTTTATTTTTTTTATATTATTTAATTTATCTTTGTTGTTAAACGTATGTTTAAATATAAGTATATTTTAAAAAATTAGTAAATTCTTATAAATTCAAAACGCCAATTAATAAAATGCTTAGTTTAATTTTTTAGATAAAAAAAAATATTTTTATTTTTAAAATATATATTATTACAATATAACATAATTTTATTAACTCATATTTTTAATAAAAAAAATATACATTATCTAATTAAAAATAAATTTATTTAGATTTGAAAAAATTATAAAAATATATTTTTTAAAAGAATTTTTAAAAAACTTAAATTATAAAATAATAATATAATAAAAATATCAATATATTATATTTTATTTAAAAAAAATAATATATTTTTTTATTTTTAACTTTATCGCTCATGTGATTGCATTTTATTAAACATATGTTTAATGATTTAGAAATCAAATTTTTAATTAAAAAATAAAACTAATCACAATTTTAAATTTTGCGCAGAATTTTAATATTAGTAGAATTTAGTTACAAATTTTTTTTATACATTTTATATATTTTATATTAATTAACAATACCAAAAAAAAATTCAATGCCAAAACTAATAACATATAAATAATCTAATCAACTAAATTGCTAATTAAATTTGTTAAACTTAATGACGTAAAAATATTTTCAGTTTTTACTAGACAAAATATTTAATCAATATAACTTTTTATTATTTGTTTTAATTAACGGTTATAGCTTAGTAAGCATTTAAAAATTACGATGAATCGATTTATGGAGAAATTCGATGTTTGCAAATAAAAAGTTATTTTGTAAATATTTTTAATATTATATAAAATTATTAATATTTTATATATTTTCAAGATAATTTAAAAAAAAATTAACTTAATATTTTAATTAATTATAAGTTTTAAAATTAGGAACATTTATGAAATACAAAAATAGTCTCCCATGATTCTGGACAAAGAAGTTTAGTCAACACAAATTAAATCGCGATTACTTTAATGAATACGCAAGACTTTAATATGTCGACGTCATTCTTAAACAGAAATCATCCACAAAATGTTAGTGACTTGCTGTTTCAACATTTAGCCGCACCACAATTCGTCATTTTGTCTATTAGCATAACTTTTAAGAAGTATTTTGCATTCGTTTTACATTTTTTATTTAGTTTGCTATCAGTTTGTTTCAAACTTAAAAACATTTGCAACTTAAACTTTGAAATAATTGGTGAACTTTAATTTTATAATCTATTAAACATTTTCTAAAATGAATCAAAACAAGGTTTATAATTTTTCTGCCGGGCCTTCTAAGGTTCCTGAAGAGGTATCTTTTTATCATAATTTTTAACATTCAATTCATTGATAATTATTTTCTAGGTTATGAAAATCGCAAACAGCGAGCTTATTGATTTCAACGGAACTGGTGTTAGTGTAATGGGTAAGTTATTTATTTTTTGTTTTATAAAAAATAATTTATTATTTAAAAAGCTTAATTATTTAAATGAATTTTTTATTGCTTATTTATTAATGTATTTAATATTTTAGAACTAAGTCATCGTTCTGCACCATTTGAAAAAGTGATTAAAAAAGCTGAACAAGATTTAAGAGAATTACTGTAAGTATTAAAAGTTTTTTTATATATTATCAATTATCGAATTTATCTCAAATTTTTTGTTAGCAAAGTGCCAAGTAATTACAAAATCTTATTTATGCAAGGCGGCGGCAGTGGACAATTTTCTGCTATTCCTTTAAACCTTTGCTCGCAATTAAATGAACCAGTAGATTATATTATAAGTGGCATTTGGTCTGAAAAAGCGGCTAAAGAAGCAGAAAAATATTGCAAAGTTAATTATATATCTAACCCAAACAAAGACTTCACTTATTTACCTAACTATAAAGAAAAATTAAATCCAGATGCCAAATATGTTTATTATTGTGATAATGAAACCGTTCATGGAGTTGAGTTTCCATTCATACCTGAAGTTGGACCAAATCAATTATTAGTTTGCGACATGAGTTCTAACTTTTTAACTCGGTTTTTTGATGTAAATAAATTTGATCTGTTATTTGCTGGTGCTCAAAAAAATGTAGGCATTGCTGGTAACTGTATTGTGATTATCAAGGATAAACTTTTAAATCAAGCAAATCCTTTAACTCCTGTTATTATGAATTACAAAATTACAGCTAACAACAGCTCTTTATACAATACACCTCCTTGTTTTCCTATTTATATAACTGGCCTTTGTTTACAATGGATTAAGGAAAAAGGAGGAATTGAAGCTATGGAAAAATTGTCCAAGGAAAAATCTGATCTTGTTTATGACGCAATCGAAAATTCAAATGGTTTTTATAATTGCAAAATAAATAAAAAATATCGATCTAGGGTTAACATTCCGTTTCGTATTGGATCAGTTACAGGAGATCCGAATCTAGAAGAAAAGTTTCTTGAAGAAAGCGCTAAAATAGGAATGGTTCAATTAAAAGGTCATCGAAGTGTAGGTGGGATCAGAGTAAGCTTGTTTAATGCTATTACTTTACAAGAAGCTAAAGATTTTGTTTCATTTTTGCAAAAATTTCAAAATGAATATCAAAATTTAATTCATGAGAATTGCATAATTGTTTATTAATTTGTTTAATATTTATATTTTTTTGTTAAATTAATTTTCAATTCTGATTTTTATAATTTATAATTTTTTAATATTTTTTAATAAAATATTATGTTAATAAATAATTTAATAAGATACAAATTAAATATTAATTATTTGATAATTTTAAATTAATTTTAACATCATTTTTTTATTTTTTACTATTATTTTAATTAATATTTTTAATAAATAAAAAAAAAATTTAAACAATAATTATTAATTTTTTTTTAAAAAAATAATGAAAAATTTAATAGATAAATTAATAAAAATTATATTTTTTTATTTTTAATTTTATTTTCAATAAAATAAAATAACAATTGAAATTTAAATATTTAGTCAGTCAAAGTTTATTATTTAAATAAGTATTGTATTTTTTTTTCTTTATTTTTTATAATATACAATAAAATGTTGACTAGATAATATATTTTGATTAAAAACGTTTTATTAAATTTTTTTTTTTTTAATTCTGTTTTGAATATCTTATTAAATACAAATAGTATTTATATCAAAAATTAAAGAATATGTAAAAATCTATTAAAATAATATTTATACCTTAATATAATTTTTCATAAACCTCAATATATTTATAATTGTTTTATTATATTTGAAAAATGTATTTTAAGTAATAACATTTTTTTTTTTTAATCATAAAAATACTTTGAATTAAAGTTTGAATTATGAAAATTATAAGACTTATAAATTTATATTATGAATAATAAATTTTTATTTTTGTAATAAGATTTTCAGATATAATTTAAGTTTAATCTAAATGTTTGTAAAAATACTATAAAAATTAAGTAAAATTTGTGTAAATTTTATGTCAAATTTTTCAATTTATAATGATGAAATTTTTTATGCAGCTCATAAACTCATAAACATAAATTTTTCAAAAATGATTATATTAAATTTAATTTGTTGATTTATGCTAGATATCACTGATTTAAATTTTCGTGACACTTTTGTCAATATAAATGTTATCTAACGTTTAATTGAGTTCCTGTTTAAAAAAATAGAAAATCAATTTATATATTTTGATGTTTTAAGAATTTATTTATTTGAGATGAATTTTTTAAAAAAATATTAAAGATCAAGTTTATTAATATAAGTTATTTTAAAAAACTAATAACGTTTGGATCAGAAGATTGTTTTTTTTTTATTTATGAAAAAAATTGATAGCATTTAAACTTTATCAAAAATTTTATATTTATAAGATAAATACATTAAATTTTGCAAAAATTAAAAAATCTTTTTATATAATATTGTTTAATAGTTTCTAATGTCAATTTAAAACAATTTAAATCTACAATTTAATGTTTTTTAAACAAAATAAATCATTAACATTTAAAAATTAAAATCTTTTATCAAAATCAAAAATAAAAAGTTTTGCATTAAAAAAAGGGATGATATAAATAGATTGCTATTTAATAATTTTAGTTTTTAAATTTTTTTTTTTAAATATTGTTAAATTTATTTTTATTTCATTAAATTTAAAACACTAGATTATTCTGATAAATTTGTACTTTATTTTTTGACATATGTATTAATAAGCTTTTATAAATTCAAATTTAAAAAAAAAAGGTTTAAAAATTTATAAATAAAGTTTATACTTTTGATTATATTTTGTTTTATTAAGTAGTGTTTAATAGAAGTAATTTATAAAAAAATGTAAAAAAGTTTATATCATTATTAACCTTAATCATTAATATATTAAAAAGTATAATTTTTTTTTTTTCATTATAATTATATAATTTTTTCAATCGAGTAGTTTTAATGTATTTAAATGTTATTAAAGTAATTTATTTAAAAAAATTTATTAGATAATATAATTATATAAAATAAATTAATTAAAACAAAATTAATAATAAATTATTTATATTTCAAAATCTATAATATTTAGCAAATCAAATTTATTTAATATTTTCGTAGTATAAGTAATTTTAGATTGTTTAATAAATGCGTTAATTAATATAGTCAAATTTTTTGCAAATATTATCCCTAAATTATCGCAAATTAAATTTTATTTGTATTTTTAAATAAAAATTTTTATAAATCAAAAAATATATGAGTTTAAATATTGTAAAAAAAAAGGTGAATCATAAAAAAGTTTAATAGTTTAAAATTCAAAGTTAAAAAATTAGTATAAATAGTTTTAATATTTTTTTATTAAATATGAGTTAATAATAATTTTAAAGTGTAAATCAAAAACAAGATTATTTAAATAATAAATAAAATTAATTTATTGAAACTGCCCAAAGCTCTTGTAAAGTATATCCATGTTTAATAGGTTCAATACTAAGACCTAATTCTTCACAGTATGCTACATTAAAACCATTATCTGAATCAATTTGAGAATCATCAGTTAAATAAGCTGCAATCATATCAGCACTAAAATAATTATTTGATTCATCTAAGAAATCGTCCTCTTCATTTTTTTCAAATGATTTAACTATTAAAACAAAAAATTTAAATAATTTAGTTTTAATATTCGTATTTTTTTCCAAATAAAATTTTTTTAAAAAACATTAAAATTTTTTTATGGATTTAATGTGTAAATATAATATTTAGTATATTTTAATATTTTACCTGATTTAGTTTCTTCTATAATTATTGTTTTATCAGAATCATTTAATTGATTTAATAATTGATTATCTATTAGTTTTTCAACACCATAATCTGGTTTGTTTCCATGTACATTAAATAAATTATTAAGTTCATCATAAACTTGATGAAGACGTTCTGGTGGATCTATTCTGAAGCCTAATACATAACCTCCACTAATTTCGCTTGATTCAATGACTAAAGCCATTCCAAATTTTGATTCCCTAACTTTAATTGAGTTTACTTGATTATAAGGTAAACTTAAATTAAACATTTCGTTTAAATTGGCAACCCATACAATTCTAATGTTTGTTAAATGCATTGTACCTAAATTATTATTTTATTTTAATAAACATTTAAATAAAATTATTATTATATTTATACTAAATTATTAAAGAATACCTAAATTTCCTTGATCTGAACTTAAATTCCAAACACCTTGTATTTTATTATAAATTTGTTCATTGGGTAAAATTTTCAATTGTTTGTTTTTATTCATCAAAGCAGATCTTAATTTTAAATCACGAAATAATTTACTTTCACTGTAAGCTTTACAAATAATAGTTAACCAATATATTAAATCAGATTTTTCACCAACCAAATTAATTGGTTCTGTAAGTAAAGAATTAAATTGCGTAAAAATAAATTCATATCTTGTGCTATTAACTTTACACATCAAATGTAATGCATTATAAATTCCTCTAAGTTTTGAATGAAGAGCTTTTTTAGAAATTGTACTAATACAATTAAATCCAATAGTTAAATTTATGCGTGTTTTGGTTTTACTTTGCCAAATTAATCTCAAATTACTTAAAGTAATTTGTCCGTAATCACCACTGTTTCCTTTTGTATCTTCAACACAATTAAATGTACGAAATTTTTTTTCACCATTTCTCATTAATAAATCGCGTGAATTAACATCAAACCTTATATCTCTATCTTGCCATAAAGGAGTTAAACGATCACTTTTACCAAAATTCATTTTTATTAGTGTTAAAATTAGTTAAATTCAAAAATTAAAAATTTAAGAAATTTAATCAGAAAAATCTTATTAAAAAAATGATTAAAAATAAATCGAAAATAATGAATAATAGGTTACTACTAGCAACAATTTTACAATTTCATATAAAAACAAAACTTTTTTTTTTTTTAAATATGAACTTGGACAAATTTGACCGACTATTCAACAGTTTTTTAAAAAGAAAAAGTATTTAATAAAATTGTTTAATTTCTTTAAAAAATTAATTCTAATGCGATGGTCATGATCGGCATGAGTGCATTAAGTTGATTACGATAAAATATAAAATTATAAAAGTGTATGGAAAAGTTATTTTATTTGATAGTAAGATATTTAAAAAAAAATTTTAAAACTTTTTCGGAACAAAATTCAATTTGTTTAAAATAAATTTAAAAAAAATGTTACATTAAATGAACAATGTTTTAACATTTATATCAGTTTAAGTAGTAAATCACTTTTTATGTGTTCAAAAGAGTAAACCACCTTAGTTTCTATTTAAAATTTTTTTATTGTTTTGTTTCTAATACTTCTAAAAGGATATATTAAAAATAAGAAATATATATTGAAATTTTTAATTCAAGAAATAATTTTAAAACAAATTTTATTTCATTAGCTTTTAGATAGGAAAACACTATTTTTTGAAGAAAACATAAAATGCTTGCTTTACATTTACTTTTAATTACTTTAATTAAATTATTTCGTTTGTTCAATTTGACAGTGAAAATTGAATCCGTGCTTGACTTTTAAACTATTTTTTGTTTACATTTGACCGAGAAAAATAAAAAATAATTATTAAATAATAAAAAATAATTAAATACAAAACTTAAGTAAAAAAAACTTTAAATACAATTATTTTTGTTAAAATTATGCAATCGAAATAAATTTAATTATGTTCATGACTTTAGAATTTTAGATTTAGAGTTTTTAGATTGTTTACTAAATTAATGATTGAAAAAATAACTGCGGGCTTAATCCCACAATAAAATATGGAAATGTCTTTTTTCAAAACAATAAATTTAGAAATTGAAGATTAATATTTTCATAATTAGAAAAATCTAAAGTTTATCAGACTAATCTAATGAGGTTGTTGTGGAATTTATTTACTGCTTAAATTATTTAAATTATAATGTTAAAGTATTTTTTACACCTTTTTTGGATAATTAAATGAAAAACTGGCCAACTGGTTTGCAGAAGCGGATATCAAGCTGCAGGTGTTATTTACAAAAATGCAAAAAAGAATATTTAGACTGTTGTAGACAGAATAGGGAGTTGATTTCAAGCTTTAATTTTTGCGTGTGAAAGTCAGCTTCAAATATCTGTTTGTCAAGTCTCGATCAAACCTCTTCTTTAAGTTTAAATGCAAACAATAAGATGAATTCTAAAAAAAGCATTTCTTAATTGTGAATCGTTTGAACAAACAAAGTTTTTCATTTATAGTGCCGCCTATTACTTTAGAATGAAAGTGTCACGTCTACCAGATGATAATTGTAAAAAAAAATTTACAACCAGAATTTGCCTATTTACGTTCTGAACACGAGTCAAATGGCAAAAAAAGACAAGATACTAAAATAAAGACGGTTCACATCAAATTTAAGCGACAAATGTCGGTATAACTAACTTTGATGTAGACATCAACAAATTTAAAAATTTTTAATTTTGGCTTAACTTGTGCTTAATGTTGCAGCATACAAATAGTATCTGCAGGTGTCTTTACATTACATGTTCGCTTGAGTTACTCGACTGAAATAACATCAATTGGACATATAACCAGCTGCTGTAAAAAATGATAAGTTTGATTTAAGTTTAAGTTTGGCTTAAACTTGATATTTGCAACAGGTGGCCAGTTGATACAAAATGTCCACAAAATAGACTTTTATAGCGGACTTTTGCCACTCTTACTATGCAAGTTTTTTATTCTTGCAAACCTGCTTTTAGTTAGATTATCTACTTTTTTCTTGATTTTGTCTAGCTTAACTCTTTTTGCTTCCATTTCAGTCTACTTTAATTTATATTTCATTCGTCTTTTCTTTACTTATTGTTACATTTAATGCTATTATTTCTTCAAACACATCAATCCACTTAAGTTCTTTTTTTATTTGTTGCTATTTTGCGTTCCATGATTTAATGCTTAGTTTGCTTGTTTAAATGCACAAATTTTGTGGTTGACTAATTACTGAATTAAAATTTGTTTCCGATTTAAATTTGATTTAAAATTTTTTTGAAAATTTAATTTGTTGTACAAAGCACAAAAAATAAAATTATCCAACTTATCTTTTTTATGCATATAAATTTTTTTATTAAAACAAAAGTTTTTATAACTTATTTTTTTTATCAAGGCTAATTTAAATTCTATTTGATTTAAGTTCAATAATTTATATATTATTATTTATGTATTGCAATCGTTTTGTTTTTTTAAACTTATTATTAAAAATTTTTATAAATAATGATAGAATCACATTAACACTTGAATTTTATTATTATTTTTTCTGTTTTTTTTCTAACAGCTGGATTTACCTATTCAATACAATTGGTTTCTCTCTTTGTTAGAACTAGTTTTACTTCTTGTTTGTAAATTTCATTCGATTTATTTACTTTAATCTTACAATCATCTTACAATCAAGTCTGATTTTCTATTCTTGTAATTGGTTTTATTTTTATCATTTTTGATTTTTTTTACTTAACTTGCCCATTCTTTAACATTTGTAAACTTTGATCAATCAAGCAAAAAATTCGAAATAAAAAATGTAATTATTTCTTCATTTTTATTTTGATTTATATTTATTTTAATTATTATTAATTATTTTCTTTAACTTATGCAAGTTCACCAAATGTTTTAGTTAAGTGAAAGTCATAGGACAAACATAAATGTTGAATTGAACTTAATTTAATTGTTTGCAATTAAAGATAAATAATTTATTTACATGGACCTGTTTCTAGATAGCTCCACCTAATCAAAAAGGTGCAGCTATTTGATCAAATTAAAAATTTAAGTAAATTTAAAGTAAGTTTACCTTTTTTGTTGCATCTTCTAACTATTTCTGTTTTTACATTCTGCACTGTTTTTTTTACTTGTTGAATTCTTTTTTTAATAAATAGTTTTGCAAAATATCAATTATGTCAATTTGAAAGATTGGTAAAATGAAAGAATTTGTTTGCTGATAACTAACTTTGGATTGACAAGTTAGCATGATGAAACAGTTGGAATTTGGTTTGATGATGGACTAAGTTAAAAAGGTTTGAATACCGAATAGTGTGAACCTGATGGCTGGTCGAATCAGTTAACCACGCTCAGATTTAGCTGGCCCAGCATGCGTTCTTCTCATAAACCAGCATCTCCTTTCTTGTTTGTCATCTATGCATTTATTTTACTTCTCTTTATTTTTTTATTCAATTTTTCATTTTTTCGCCATTTTTACTCTTTCTGCTCTTTAGGTTCGGCCTTTTGCTCCACGATTTGGCGCTTCATCATTCTACTGCAGGTTTTTAATCTTATTCGTTCTCAGTTTAGTTTTTGAACTGTTTTAGAACGTTGTTTACCTTCATTCAGTCTGGTTTCTGTTTGCTTTACTTGTTTTGACTTTAATTATTTCTATCACTTTCCATGTGCTTTCGTTTTGTGTGGGCTTTATTAAAAGTATTTTTTACAAATATTTATTTTTTTGTTTGTTTAAATTATTATTTTTTGACTATTTTTTATTTAAGTTTAAGTGAAAATTGGATTAATTAACACACCTTTAATTAAGCAATTTTCTTTAATTGTAACTAATTTGTTTATATCTTTACATAAATGGCTATTTTTAAGTGGATAACTATTTTTTTTAATTTGAACAATTTTTTCAATTAAGCAAAATTTAAAAGTAAAATTAATATTATTATCTCATTTGTGGGATAAGTTCAATTGGATATAATTTAAAAAAAATTGATTTTAAAGTTGAAGTGTTTCATTTTAATAAGTTTACATTTATATTTATGTAACATTTAAATAAATAATTATATTCACATCAAATTTTTATTCA
Organism: Pyemotes zhonghuajia; assembly: GCA_025170145.1. Classification (NCBI taxonomy): domain Eukaryota; kingdom Metazoa; phylum Arthropoda; class Arachnida; order Trombidiformes; family Pyemotidae; genus Pyemotes; species Pyemotes zhonghuajia. The sequence continues at coordinate 7,606,783 of CM045844.1, read as the reverse complement.
TACAAATTTTAATAAAGGTTGAGTAATTTTAATTAAATTTTTATAGTCAAGTTATAACATCAAACCATATTTTTATTTAAATTTTTGTTTTGTAATTTATAAAAGGATTAAAATAAAAAAAAATCAAATTTTATTTTTTTAAAATTTCCGTTAGTTAAGTAATTTATGTTGTATTTAGTTCATTATATGTGAATATAATTAAATAAGATTATTATTTTTCTTTAAATTGATATATTGCTTTTATTAATTATAATAATACAGTGTGTGCTTGAAATATTTAGCCAGCGGTATTTTACTAATACATATAATAAATTTTTATTTAAATTACTTTACTAAGATGATCAAATTTGTTATTTCTAACAGCTTATCATAATGCATTTATAGCATAATTTTTTAACGTTTTTTTCATGCACGTATTCGATTTGCTTAATCAGTTTTATTTTGTTAATTTTTAATATTTTTGAATATTTCGGATGTTTTGTTTCATTTGTGCCAAACTACATATTCAGTGCACACGTTTTTGTTAATTTATTTTTTCTATTATTATCTTATAAAAAAAAAAATAATGTTAAATTTGATTTATTATTAAAAATTACTGTTAAAAATTTACTCATTGACTTTTTCAAAATTTCAATTTATTTTAATTAATCTAATCAAAAAATAAATTTTTGTTAATCTAACTAGTTTTTGGTGAAAAAAAAATATATATATAAACTTTTTAAAATTTTTTAATCATTAAATAAAGATTTAAATATAAACTTGTAAAAAATGATTTTATAAAATTACATGGTCAAGTAAAACTTGTAAATGATTAAATTGTTAAATGAAGTTATCAAAATGAAATCTATCATATGCGTCATTAGTTTTATTGTATTTTATATATTAGAGTTAACATGGATTAGACAGGCATCGTGTGAAAGTGGTTTTGTTCAAGTTCCACCATTAAATCGATTTAAAGTTTCTTTATTAGATAATTACCAGTTAAATCCAATCCAATTTGTGCCAGTACAATTCGTTCATAAAAATTCTACAAATCGTTTACCGCATTCAGATGTTTATCAAAATTATTCTCATCACAAGCATCATTTGTCAAAATCAGTTCTAAAAAGTAAAAATCATGTTTTTGAATCAACAAGCAATGCCCCTCAATTTTTTCAACAAACCAAATCATCTAATTTATCTCAAACATCTTCTTTTCAAATAAAATCTAGTTTAAATGCAACATCTTCTCATCAGCATCGATACATTTTAAATCCATTGCTTGAAGAATTTCCTTGTCGAGATTTGTTTAGTAGTAATTTTCCATCCAACTTGTTGTCTTGTATTTGCAATCGAGATTCTATTAATGGAGCTATTATCAACTGTGATCAAATGCCAGTTCAACCAGGCCTTACTTTATGGTTCAAAAATGGAAAAAATTTAATTCATAGTTATTCACAAAGAAATTCTGGATTACAATCTTTAAATGGTCAACTTTTTGCTAAAGCGGAACATTTCATTTTACTTAAATTGGATTTTTCAAACAATTTATTGCGCAGTCTAAAAAACAAAGCTTTTGATGGAGTTGAACATAGTTTACTTGAACTAAATTTAAATGATAATTATCTTGGTGACCAATTGAATCCAATTTATTCAACTAATGAATTTTTTGAATTAAAAGCTTTGAGAAGATTGAATCTTGCTCATAATATGTTGCGAGCACTTGATTCTAACATTTTTATTGGACTGCATAATTTAACTGTAAGAAATTAATAACTAAAATCTGTTTTAAGTTTATTGTTAATTTTTTTTTTTTAATATTAAATTATTATCTAATTTTAAAAATTGATCTTTTCCAGATGTAAACCAAAAAAACTAAAGTTTATATTTGCACCTGTTTCATTTTTATATTTGTCTATTTTGTTTTTTGATCTGTTTTTTAATCTTATTTTTTATCAAAAAAGTTTTAACAAAAAATTATTATTTTTTTTTACAATTAAAAAATATTGTTTACGTTTTTTGCTAACACTTTTTATTTTAAAATTGCTTTATTTTAACGTATCTTTTTCAATATATTTCAATTGTTTGACATATGAACTTTAATTATTTGAACAAGAAAAACTGAAAGTATTATTCATTGTTTGTTTATTAATACTCTATTTAATTGTTTATTCTGCCAGGTGATTTTATGTCGATCATTTTAAGCAATATATTATTAATAATTAAAATAAATAATTATAAAAATACATAACAAAAGTTTTAAATTGATAATTTAATATCTAGAGGCGTAATTTTAAAGATATTTTTATAATAATTTATTTTTTTAAATTTTAAAAAAAACTAATTAGTTAATTAAAATGAAATTAAAAAAATTAAATAGATTAGGAAAAAAAACGAGTTCAATTTAAATAAAAAATACATTAAATAAAGTAGTCAAAATTAATTTTTATTTTTTTTTTGTTATTTTTATGTTGTATGTAATGAGAAAAAAGTGTAAAAAAGTGAAAGATGATAAATATAATTATTTATTCTCAAACATGTTGGACATTTTTTAATTGTTCTTAAGTATTTAAATTTTTTTTAACGATAACTAATACTAAAACATCCTTCTAATTTCCCAAAAAAAAATATCTTTAATGTAGTTTTTCTACAAATTAGACTAACTTTGTTTTGATCAAATAGCAACACAAAATTTTATTTAATCTTAATTTTATTTAAGTTACAATTGTTTCAGAAAAAAAATATTTTAACTTTTTAAAGCGTCCATCATGCATGGTAAACTGAACCTATTTAAACTTACCAGTGTGTACTTTTTTTTAGTCTTTTTTAATCATCTACAAATATAAACTTTAATTTATGTTTTTAATACTTAATAGTTTAGTGAATTACAAAAAATAGGTTCATTTTATTGTTTCATTTTTTAATTCATTTATTGTGTTTTAGTTTACTTTTTATACACATTAAAAAATCATTTTTTAAATATATTTTTTTTAAATTTTTTTGTTAAATAATCAATTTATTTGTTTGTTTAAGGAATTAAACCTCCAAGGTAATCAACTGACCAGTATTCCAGCATCTAGTTTATCATCTATATATTCATTGACAAAACTAAATATTGGATATAATTTTATTACTAATTTACAACAAAACGATTTTTCAAAATCTCTTGCATCCTTGATTCAACTTAATTTAACTGGTAATCAAATTAAAGTAATAGAAGAAAATACTTTTATTAATTTAAAAAAACTTTCTGAATTATATCTGTCAAGTAATAAATTGAAAAACTTAAATAAAATATCAAATGATTTGAAATATTTAGAAGTACTTGATCTTAGTGATAATTTATTTGATTATATTCCTTATGAAGCTATATCAGATTTTAAACGATTAAAAAAATTAAATCTTGCATCCAATTTTATTTTAACAATTGAAGAGACAGATTTTATTAATTTACATTCTCTTAAATTTTTGGATTTAAGTAAAAATTGTATAAGTAATGTAGCAAGCAATCAAATTTTTAATAGCTTGACCGAACTAAAAGTACTTTCATTAGCAACTAATTCTTTATCTAAACTATCAGATTTTGATGAAGAATTATTTAAAAATCTAAAAAAGTTAGAAATTCTCGACTTAAGTGATAACAGTATGTCTTCATTTCCTTATTTTGTTCTTAGTACGCAAAATAATCTTAAGAAACTATTTTTAGACTATAATTTAATTGAAGAAATTAGCAATGAAATGTTAAGTTCTTTAGTAAATTTAGAAGAATTATCATTATCTTATAATTTAATCTCTGAGTTAAAAAATAATTTATTTGTATTTAATTTAAATTTAAAACTGCTTAATTTACATGGAAACAACATACAAAGTATTGGAGAAAATTGTTTTACAAATATAGCGGATAATCTATTGGCTTTAGATTTAGGTTACAATGACTTAAAAGAAGTTCCTCGATTAAATATGTCAAAACTTATAATATTAAATTTATCATTAAATGAATTCAAACAAATTTCTAAAGATGATTTTTCACAATTGCCTAATTTAAGACATTTTAATTTTACTTTTAATGAAATTAATGAACTTCCATATGGATTATTTAATCAAAACAAATTTTTAGAAGTGTTGGATTTGAGTAATAATTATTTACAATTTATAGAAAATGGAATTTTTAAAAATCTTTCCTTAACTCATATTTATTTATCAAAAAATAAAATTAAAGAAATATATTTAAGTAGCTTTAAAGATTTAGTAAAATTAGAAAATTTAGATCTTAGTTTAAATGAAATTAATTTAATTAAAAATGGCGCTTTTGATAATTTACCACAATTAAAAACATTAGATTTAAGTTCAAATAAACTTTCTTCATTTAAAGGTGAATATTTTACATCGCGTACCCATTTACAAAGTTTAAATTTATGTAATAATCAAATTACTTATTTATATCCTAATTCATTTGTTATACATCGAAAATTAAAAAATTTATTAATTTGTCAAAATAAATTAACTTATTTTCCTGCTGAAATATTAAATACAATAAGAACTTTAGAAAAAATTGATTTAAATAAAAATAAGTTACAATCATTAGATTCTAATGATTTTGCAAATATGCCTCAATTAAAAAGTTTAAATTTAAGTAAAAATCAACTTAGTTTTATTGGCCCTAATGTTTTTCACAATTCTACTATGTTACAAAATTTAGATTTAAGTAATAATAAGCTTGTATCTTTACATGAATCAACTTTTAAAAATATTTTACGATTAAGATTAGATTTATCAAGAAATCAAATTTCAACATTAAAAAACGAATTATTTGAATCTAATAATGTTTTTATGTTGGAATCTTTAAATTTAAGCGGTAATAACTTTACTACTTTTCCTATAAGTGCTCTTATCAAACATCATACATGGTTAGAATATTTAAATATATCTGATAATTTAATTACATATTTGCCTACAAATTCTGATTTATTAGTAAATATAAAAAATTTAGATATATCTTATAATCCATTTTTGGAAGAAACCATAATAACTTTTTTTAATGAACCAAAAAGTGTTAGACAATTATATGCGATTTCGGTAAATTTCAATTTTTTAAAAATAAAAACTATTGAAATGCCATTTTTAAAAGTTTTAGATTTATCTAAAAATAATATTTCATTTATAAATTCATCTTTATTTAAAAGACTAAATTTATTAGAAGATTTAAATCTATCTTTTAATCAATTAAATAACCAAAAATTAGGCTTAAATGAATTATGGAATAAATTGCAAAATCTAAAAAAATTGAACTTAAGTTATAATATGATTCAATATATAACAAAAGAAGATTTTAAAAATTTAACAAATTTAAAAATATTTGATATTTCTAATCAAAAAAAATTAGTAAAATTTGATTGTGAACCTATTTCAAAAATGCATCAGCTTAATGAATTATCAATATATGGATATCCTAAATTAGATGTTTTTGAAGTTCAAGAATGTTTTCCAAGTTTGAATAACAAATTTAAAAAACTTGAAATAGAACTTAAACAAGAAAATTTGCAAGGTCATTTGCAAAAAGCATTTAGTAATAAACTTGAAGAATTATTAATAATGGGTAAACAATTAACTATTTTATCATCAAATGCATTGTTCGGAATTAAATCAAAACATTTAAAATTAACTTTTACCAACACATCCATTCATAATATACCTTTAAATTTTTTTAGTTCATTGCCAATGCAATGTGAAATCTTATTAAAAATAACCAATCAAAAAGAACTACCCGCATTTAGTTCAGATTTATTAGAAATTTTAAGTTCAAAACAAATTAATGTTAAACTTTCCAACCTTGAAAATGTGTCAATAACATGTGATTGTCAAGTTGAACCATTATGGAAATTGATTCGAAGTCAATCAATTACCATAAATAATCAACAAGTACAAAATATTATACCTTTTTCATCATTTATAAATAATTATGAAAGTTTAAATTGTTCTCGACCACCTTCTTTGGCGGGTTACCGATTATATGATTTAGAATTAAATGAATTTTCATGTAATGATGATGTTTCAAATGAATCTTTAAACAATATATATCGTGATTACAATAATTTGCCTCCAGAAAACAAAAAAATTAATTTTACAACTATTGAAACAATTACATCTACATTTGCCATAAATGCGGATTTGACTTATGAAATTTCTTCAACTAAAACACCCTTAATTATATCAACTCCTTCAATTATAAATCGTAAACCAATTCGAAAATCTTATTTAGCTAATCCTAAAATTTTAAATCAACGAAATAATCGACAAATAAGTTCTGCATCCAGTTCAATGTCGTTTACAAAAATGGATACTTTAATTGTAGGTACAATGGCTGGTGTCATTGGATTTATTTGTTTATTAATGATAATTGTATGTGTTATTCGTGCAAAAACTATTTCAATTGATCATTCACGTGTTTTAAATACTCCTAACGAATCCCAATATGCTCATCAAATGCAAATGCGAAGCCCAAGTGCTACTGGTAGCTGCACTTGTTTAAAATCATCTTGTCAACAAGCAAATAATACATCATATTATACCCCAAATTTTTCAAACAGTATGCAAAATATGAGCCCTTATTATTCAGAAGGAACATTAAAGGCCATCACGATGTTACATATGAAATAATTATTAATTAATGAGCTTAAGGATTTTCTAATATTTACAAATTTATTTAATTTTTTTATTTTAGCATCAATATTAGGGTAATACTAATTATTTAAACACATAATATTATTCACACAACGTGTATATAAAAATAACTGTAAATATTTTATGTAATTAAAACTGTAATCGAACATAAAGATTTCAAAAAATTTTGCAATTTATTAAGCAATAAACTAAATTGAATTCACGTGGTATGTTTAAGATGTAAAGTGATAAACAATGTAAAAATAATTAATTATTTACAAAAAAAAAGATAAAAACAATTTAGATTTGAGTAATTATTTACAATAGTTTAAAAAAATCAAAGAAAATTTAAAAATTTAGTTATAAATGCATTCAAGCAAAAATTATTATAATTGATTTCAATTGCTTTAACAATGAGCCTTGAAAATAGTAATTTGTCACATGAACCATAAAATTTTAAATTTTAGCTTGAAATCAATGTGAAATTTATTATTATATCAATTAAAAATTTAAACATTCAGCACTTTTGAAGATACGTAAATTACTTAAATCAATAATTGAAATATCGCTTATTAAATCGTATTGATTTTCAAAATGCTTTATTATTAAATTAAAAATATTAATTACCTATACAATTTTAAAGTTTTGAGTTATTAACATAATCTTTATTATTAATTATATGTATATATATATAAACTATAGATTGTATATATATATATATAAAATATAAATTTTTTGCAAATTTTATTTTTAAATTAATAATTATTTATTTATATTTTTAATAATTTAATAAATAATTATAAAAAAAAATGATTAAATAATAAATTTATTTTTTATTTTAAACTTGCTTTAATTTAAAAAAAAATAATTATTTTTAAAATGTAAAAACTAAAAAATTTAGTACAAAAATAAATTATTTTTGAATTTAAATCAGTTCTTTGATAAATAATTGATTTATAAAAAAATTGTTGTTTAATTTTTGTGTATTACTAGTATAGTTAATTAAAAAAAATTGTGTTTGAAAAGAGTTTAAAAAAACATAATTAATAACTAATAATATTGGTAGCTGTTAACAACCGAAAAGTTACGGTTGAACCAATTTAAAATTTTTAATTTTATCTAAAAAAAAAAATTACACTTTTCCTCAAAAAATAAACGCTTATTGTTGATTTTTTAATAAATTTTTTTTTTTGTTTGTTTGATTTATAGTTTTTTTTTTCAATAATTAAACGTTATTAATTTATTATCTTAAAAATTCTTAATGTAAAATTTAAGAAAATACAAGAGATGAAATTTAGTAAAATATATAAAAAAAGTATGCATATTCTACAAAATATTTGCTTGTTTTATAGCGTTAACCTGTTAAAATAATTTGTGTTGTATTTTTTTTTTTTTGTTAAATATTAAATTAAATTACGCTCAAAAAGTTTGCTTTACATGTAAAACAATTCAAAATAGTCATTAAAAAACAACTCAACCAGTTAAAGTTACTTTATTTAGATTAGTTATAAAACAAGCAAAAGGTGATATTTAATACAAAACTTGTAGCAAACAAAATTAAAATCAATCTTTAAGTTTTTAAAAAATTTAAATACAAATTTTGTATTAACATATATTTATATACACATTTATGAACATTTCGCACTGATTTTTTTTAAGTTAAAAATGTTATGACAATTTATTTGAAACTTCATTTATTATTTTGACATTTACTTTTAACAATTCAGTTTATTTTTTAATTTTGAATTTATTTTTATAAAACTTTATATTTAATTTAAAATATTGATCAACTAATGCAATTTTTTTTTTAAATTTAATTATCTTAAGTTGAGCATGTTTGTTTTTAAATTATTAAATATTCATTTTTTATTAACTGTAATTTGTACTTTAATTTTAATTAATTCAGCTAAAAAATATTCAATTGTGCCAATTTATATTACTCACAAACATGATAAATGTCATTGTAGTAATGGATGGTATGATGACCATTGGAGTTGCAAGTGTAAAAAAAAAAAAGAATCAATTTTTAAAAAAATTAAAAAAAAAATGAAAATAAAATCTATTGTGATACCTGTCCACGTTTCTCATCATCATCATCATCATGGTTGGCACCATCATGGATGGAAAACTTATGGTTGGAAACATGATGATGATTGGTGGTAATTAGTGATAGAATTTTTACTAAAATTTTTTTTTGATCAAAAACCAACAATCATTGTGTTCTAGTTTTATTTAATATTTAAAATACATTGTTTCATTAAATTTATAATCATCTTTCAAACTAGTTTTTAATTTTATTATAAAAATAAATAATTTGTTAAATTTATATGGCGTGTTAATATAATTTTTTGTTATAAAATTGTTTACTTTTGCTTATGTATTTGAATATTTTAAATGTAAGAAATAATTTTCTACGTAACAAAAAAATAATTTAATTATCCGAATATGATCTCATTTGACCCATTAAAAAAATCAACAACTTCTGTTCGGTAAATAAATAAAAAAAGATAAGTTAAACAATTTAATTTTTAAAACAAAAATTATAAAAATATTTTTTTTTTTTTTAAATTAGCTTAAATTTTGTAAAAATAAATTAAGTTTATTAGAATTTTAATAAAAAATAAGCTACTAAAAAATTCATTTTTTTTAAACTTAAGCTAACAAATAATAAATAAAATATTCTAATTATTTAAAAAAAATTATTTAATATGTAAATATTAATACAACTGTCAAATTAAAATATATCAAATATTTAAAATTATATGTAATGTCCATAATTAAACAGCCAAACATAATTTAAATTGTGAAAAAAATTTATTATTCTTAAAATTAAATTTAATTGTATTAAAATTGATAATCATTATTTTTTTAATTTTTATTAATGTAAATTTTTTTTAATTAATTTAAAAAAATTTATTAAAAAATTTGAAATTAATCAATTTCAGTTTATTTTATTAATATTTTATTTATAACTAATAAAAAAAAATTAAATTAAAATTTTAATTAAAAGTAACAAAAAAAAATTGTATATATTATTATTAACCATATACCAACAGTTAAAAAATAATTAAATGAAAGTAAACAATTTTTATTTGTTTATATTTACGAAACAACAATTAACTTGTTAACATAGCAAGCTAGGTTTTATTTTTTTTTTTAATTTTATTTAAAAATTGTTTTTAATACTTTACTTGATATGAAAAAAAAAATGCAATCTTTATTTTTTTTTTTTGTTTTATGTTACTTTTTATTAGATTAAATTGCATAATTGAAAAAAATTTTAATTTGGATAAAATTTATAATTTATGCAAACAAATTGATATAATTTGTTTTGGTTTTAAAGTACCATTAGGAAATAGTAGCTTATCTTTTATAAATAAAAACAATACTAATAAAAATTCAAGTTGTTTAAAAATAAAAAATTGTTCTGTTATTTTACTCATAGGTCATGATACAGCTAAAAACACATTGAACTTTTCTTTAAATTTGCTTTTAGCAGAAAAAGATTTATTGATTTCTGATTTATATATTATTCATAATCAAAAAAATTTAAACACATCTTTGGTATTTCATTGTAAAAAATATGCACCCGACATGCAAAAAAATTTTTTTTATAATATGAAAATAAATAATAATTTAAAACGCGTTCTGCTTATTCCTGACTTAATGGTCCATTCATATGTTCACAATGATAGTGTTTTTTCATGTAATTGGATAATAAACACGAAAACGATATTATCAGGAATTGGCAAACGTAAAAGCAATTATTTATATTTTAATTTCTATGATAGAAAATATGATTTGATTCTCAATGTGCAAAACTATGAAACAAATTTCTCTTTAATTTACAATGACATTCAATTGGCAAACAATTTAACTAATAACAACAATTGGCTAATATATATTTTGTTCATAAATATGATTTTTATATTTATACTAAGTCTTATTTATTTAGGCATAATTAGAAACAATTTAAATAAAAATTTAAATAAAATATATACTGATAAAATAATAGATTAATAATAAAATGATGCAAATAAATTCCTTTTTTAAAATAAAATTTAAAAAAAAAAATTGTATAAATTAATTTATTTTTTAATAATAAACTCTCACTACTTATTTTTTAATTTTAACTTTATGTCTTTTAATTAATTTTTTTTTTTTACAATCTTTATTATTTTTTTTTTTATAATTTTTTTAAATTTTTATTTTATTTTACTATTTATTTAGTATAAATGATAAAATTTATCATAAATTACCAAATTTTTATATTAATTTTTTTTTAAAAATATTTAATTTAATTTAATAGACAAATTCAATAGACAAAGATATTATTGTAAAAACGATCAATATTTTTTAGATAAGAATAAAAGGTTAATAAATTTTTTATTTAAGTAGTAACTTGTGTCAAGATAAAAATTTTTTTAATTTTATTATCCTAAAAATTAAAAATATTTTAGCTGAAAAAATCTTATTACATTAGTAAAACGTTAAAAATGAAACATTTAACATTTATCTTTTATTTAAATTTTCTAAAAAAAAAAAAAATAAATAAAAAAATAAATAATTAAATTTAATCATTTTTTGACGTTTATACAAATTGAACAATTTACAATTAATTTTATCTTACATGTTTGGTTAATTCATCATAAACAATAAATAAATTGATTTATCAAATATAAAAAACTTTTAAATTTAATTATAATGTTGATTTTTATATTTATATTAAAATTTGGATGTAGCAAAAAATATTTAAATATTATTGAGATTATAATTAAAATATACTATTAAATAGGTTTATTCTAAAATTATTTTTATTGATATTGCAATAATTCAATTAATATAAAAAAAAAAATTTACCAAAAAAAAAAGAAAAAAAAAAAATTAGTTACAATTAATTTTATATAATAAAAAAGGATTAAAACGAATAAATTTATTTTTCTGAAAAAAATCTTTTTTTAGTAGGCATACAATTTTTTATACAATTAAATTAACATAAAAATATTATGACATAAAAACAACTTAAAATTGATTTTAGTCCATTTCAAAATCATTGCCGAATCATATTAATATTAAAAAAGTATTTTTTTAAGTTGTATTGTGTAAAAAATAATTTTTCTAAAATTTTATTAAAATTATGAAAATTTCGAAATATTGGTTCAAAAATGTAAGTATTAAAATTTTATTATTCAAAACTTCATCTTTGCAAAAAAAATATTTTGAAACTTAATTACTTAGTTACATAAATTCAATAATAATTTAAAATTTTTACACAAAAAAATCTTATTGTTTTTATAATTTTCAACTAGTTTATAAGAACCTAGTATCATATAATTTTATAACTAATTTTCTGCTAATCAGATTATGTAAATAATCATCTTTTGATTCTATAAAATATATGTTAGAACAGATTTGTTATTGGTTTAATTACGCTACTTAATCTACTCTCCAGTTAAAAAAAGGCGTTTCTATTATGATTCACTTTTATTTTAGTATTCTGATTGAAATTTTGCGTTATTATAAATTTAGTTTGAATTTTTAGATGATCTAGTTAGAAAATTAACTTGTAAGCGTACGACTCAACACAAAATTTTATTAAGTAAAATATTTTTTTTTAATTTTATAATGGTAAATTACACATAGTGTTTAATATAAAACAATTTGTTATTTGAATTATTTATTAATTAAAGTGATTTGTTAATGTTATTAATCAATTTTAAAACTTTTAGAATGCAGAAATCATGGCTAGTACAACAACGGTAAATAGCCGAACAGCATTGAATGCTAAAACAGGTTTATCTTTAGCGTCAGCTACTGTATTTATAATTGGGGAAATGGCCGGAAGTGGAATTTTAGCTCTTCCAAATGCTGTTGCAAGTGCTGGTAAGTTTGAGTATTAATTTAATATTTGACTATTAAATATTGGATTTTCAATTTAAATAAATTTTTATTAAATTTTATTTTTAAACTGAATCAGATAAAGTTTTAAAAAAATTTTTTTAAATTTTCTTAAAAATTTTTGATTTAAATAAAAAAATTTATTTTTTAAAAATTCGTATTAACTATGTTATTTTTTGTTTTTATTTATGTTAATTTACAGTTGTTAAATTGTCAATTTTTTATGAAATTATTTGCAAAAAAAACATTCACAACTAATAAAAGTGAAAAGATTAAATTAAATAATAAACATCACACGGTCGACATAAAGAGCTGACAAAAAGTAGTCAACAGTAGAGTGTTTTGTTGCTTAAATTTAAAAATCCTTTGATCATACAAAAATTAGCTTGAATTAATTTAATAGTAAACTAAGTAAAAAAACTAAATAAAATTTAATCAACTGAAATTGTCTAACAATTAAGTTAACTGGGAAAACAATTAAAATTATTGTGACAGCAAAAAGTTTTTAGAGATTGTTTTTGTCAGCAAAATATTTCAATTCATATACGCTGCTTCATTTGAATTAGTTCTGTTTTTTAATTTTGATTTTTATGAAAATAAAAACAATAAACTAGGTTGGACAGGCATCTTTTTGATATGCTTTTGTTGCTTAATTTCGGCCCATGCCAGTGTGTATCTGGCAAACTGCTGGGTGATGGTGGAAGAAAAATGGCCACAATATCAATATAATACTCGAGATCCATTTTCAACAATAGGTAGGTGACCATGAATTTAGTTTTATGAATAAAAAAAATATTTTTTTAAGGTGAAAAGGCCGTGGGAGGATGGATGAAGACAGTGTGCTCAATTTTGATGGATGTGCAATTATTCGGGGTTTGCGCTGTGTTCCTACTACTTTGTTCTGAACTTACTCACAACTTAGTGAAACCAATCTTACCAGATTTGACTTTTTGCCTTGCCATTATCATATTTGGTCTACTATTGATTCCACTAAGTTGGTTTGGCTCTCCACAAGATTTCACTCCAATAGCTTTTGCTGCCATGAGTTGCACTGCCATCTCTTGCTTTCTTGTTTTGATCATTTACTTAAATGAAGGTAATTTTTGCAGTAATCAAGCGTGAATCAATTAAACTCTTATTTGACTCATTATGTTTTTAATACTGAAATAATATCTTATTTATCTTGAACAGGACCTCAATTCATACCTTTAGCTCAATACACTGCACCCACTTTTAGTTCGTTTTGTCTATCATTTGGTACAATCTTATTTGCTTTCGGAGGTGCATGCACCTTTCCTACTTTTCAAAACGACATGAAAGATAAAAAAAAGTTTTCAAAGGCTGTCTATTTTGGTTTCACCGGCATGTTACTCCTATATTTACCAGTCGCAATTGGAGGGTATGCCATTTTTGGTAATTTAGCAAAAGACAATATTTTAGACAATGTCGAGGCTGGTATTTTGCACACATTAATTAACATTATGATGGCTTTTCATTTGTTTTGCGCCTATTTAATTTGCATTAATCCACTAAATCTAGACCTGGAAAATCGTCTAAACATTAAACATTGTAAGTTTGCTTCCTTTTTTACTTCCCACTTATTTTTCGCTTTTAATTCATCAAGCATAAACGTTATTTAATGCAATCACTTACAATTAACTTTCAATACTTTCGGTTTCATTTACAATTCACTGCTGGGTTCATAAATTTGCCAAATCATATGTGAATAACATGCTTTGCTATTGGTTCAAAGAATAAACAGATAAATTTACTTAATTTAATCGTGCAAATACAAGTGCGAAGTTTATAAAATCATTTATGTTTTTATATATAAAAATAAATATAAAATAACAAATATAATTAAAAATAAAATAGCGTGCAATTTTATTTAATTGCTGCTATTCAAATCATTTATTCAATTTTCAACAGTAAAATAACCACACTTTTTTTACTTGCACATGATATATTTGGCAAAAAATAGTTCTCGATATTAAATAAATTTAGTATCAAATTAGAATTTTAATTTGATAAATCAAAAAATATGATTTTTTTTATCGTATCTGAATTCACATTTAAATTTAAATAGGTTTTTGGTTGATCCTTTAAATGCGACTTATCACTTTTTGATTTAATATAATTTATTGCGTAAAGAAAATTCATGAAATAAAGTAGCTTATAAAAATAAACAACATTTTTTTTTTGAATTTTTGTTATTGTCAATATTTCTATCTAATCTTGTTCGATACAAATATACTAGCCTTTTTTTTTTTACATTTTTTTTTTTTTGTTCACATTTTTTTTACATTTATTTACATATTATCATTAATATTTTTTTTAATATTTTATTAATAATTTTTTTTTAAATAGCTTTCAATTTTAAAAGATGCGCATTTAGAACTGCAATTACTATTTTAATTGTGCTTGTGGGTCTCGGCGTGCCCAAATTTGGCAAAATATTAAATTTAGTAGGTGGATCTACAGTTTCAGTGGTCACCTATGTTATGACACCTTGGTTTTATATTAAATTAAGTAAAATGAATATGGATAAAAATAAAGCAATTTCATTTTTTGAAATGGTTTATTTAATTTTTTTAATGATGATTGGTGTGGTGGGCGCGCTTGTCATAACATATTTTTCGATAAAAGACATTGTTGCGCCTGATGCATTTACATTACCTTGTTATATATGTTGGCAATAATTGTTACAAAAAAACAATTATAATTCATAATAATTGTTATTTATATATTCATACTAATTCATTATATAAAACATTAAATACATATCACTTTAAAATGAAATCTTAATTAGCTTATTAAGTTTATTAAATTTTATTTAAACCATCTTTTATTTAAAATAAGTTTGATAAACTTATAATTTTATAAATTATATTTTACAGATTTACAATTATTAATTATTGTTTTTAATTAAAAATATTATTTTTTTTATGTCAGATTTTTTTTACTAAATTTTTTGTCATTTTTTCTTATGCCAGAATTTTTTTATTAAATTTTTTGTTATTTTTTTTTTTAAATATTTTTTTTGTTTACAATAAAATATAAGCTATCTATTTTTTTTTTTTTTTTGATCTACTTATTTAGATAGTTGCCTTAATTTAATTATTGTTATAAAAAATTAAATTAATTATAAAGTTTTAATTTAAAAAGCAAATATATTTAATAAATTTATGATTTAATTGAGACTATTTTTATTATTTTAGAAAATATTTATAAGATTTATTATTACAAATTACTTTTATTATTTTATGCAATTTTTATTTTATTAAACAAAATTTTAACTGTAAAAATATTTAATTATCTAAAATAAACTAAATTTAAGTGAATTATTTTCTTTTATGTAGCAATTATTATTTAAATGAAGATTTTTTTAAGTTTATTAAATAATTACAATTGTCCTTAAAAAAAATTTAGAAGCAAATATAAAAAATGTATTTTTTTACTTTTAAATTAAAATACCATAAAAATTGGTTTATTGCAATAATTTTAATTTTAAATACGTTATCATCTTTAATTAAAATTGTTTTAATATTGTTTTTTAATCCGTTTTTTTTTTTTTTAGTTTTTATTACTTATAGTAGTTTAATATTTTACTTAAAATTTTAAAATAATTTAAAATATATCCTTATAAAAAAAAAATATTTTTTGGTTAATTTCCCTGTAATTTCAAATATTAGCTTATTTAACTTTTGTTAAACGTGATTTAAGCTAACTATACAGTTAGCAATGATGAGGTTGTTTGATTATGACCTTGACACTTAGAAGTATATTGACTTATTCAAAGTTAAACTTTAAGCCATCTTCTTCCTTGATGTAAATTTCAATTTTTTTCCTGTTTTATCTAATTTATGTTTTTTTTTTTTAAAATTTTACATGTCAGTTATTTGATTTAAAATTACAATCATTTTTTTTTTTAACAATAAATACAACATAGTAAGATTTAGATAATTTAAATAAATTTTAAATTAAAAATAAATATAACAAATATAAGTTTAATAATTTTTATAACTTTATGTTTTATTAAAAATTATTATTTTTTTTTTTTTAATATTTAAAAATATTTTAAATTTTATCTAAAATTAAATTAATTTAATATTTAAACGTTTCCTTTTAATTTTTCTTCTTTTTTTAATTTCAATACCTTGATATTTTTCAAGTTTTTTTTTTATTTTCAATTGTCTTGATCATTGCGTATTTGGTTTCTTAATTGAATTTTATAAAAAAAAAAAAACAATAAAGTAAGTTTTAAAAATGACTTGTAATTACAATAATAAAAGTAAAAGTGTTTGCTTAAAAGCATCTTATGATTAATTTCAGCTCTGATAAGTCGGATTATAAAGGTTACATCAAGGTTATGTTCAAGGTTTTTTGACGGAATTATAATGACAATGTTTACACGCCTATTAGCTGGTTAAATTTTTATCAGATACCAATGGCCATTCTAACACCTTGATATTAGCCTTAGTTATTATTAGTTTCATTATAAATTGCTTAGGTATAACCACCCGTTTAAGCAATCAAATAAACATGTATTTAAGTTTATTCAAGAATATTGAACAATCTCACATTAATTTGCTGACTAGACATAATTGCTCATTACCAGAATAATGTATCTTTTTTAATTTTTCCTCTGTTAATAATTTAAATCTTATTTTTTTTATCAAAGTTATTGTATATTATGATTATACAAAATCATCTAACATTCATCTTATGTATTCATTATAATTTTTTTTTTATTTTCATTATTCATGATGTTTTTTTATCAATAATTTATTCTCGATATGATGTTTTGTTAAAACAAAAAATTGTATTTCAAACACATTGTTTAAAGAGATATTAATTTAATAGATATATATTGCATGCTGTGTTTAATTACAATTAATTTACAATCAGTAATAAATTAAATGAAAGTGTAAAAAATATTTATATATTGAATAGCATATTTACATTTTACTAGACAATTTTTTAGACAGAAATTAAATATGTTGTTTACTTGATTGAAAGTTTTTTTTTAACATTATTAAAATCAATTTTTAATTATTTTTTGATGATGCTTTTGGAATTTCTAGATTTCATAATCAGTTTTATTTGTCTGTTAATATTATTATACTAAGCATTTTTTTTTTTGGTTAAAGGTTATTTTAATAAATAAATAAATAAATAAAATAAGATTAATTGATTATTTAATATTTAATAATAATTTTTAAATTTAAGATAAATTTATTTAACTTATACTTAAAAAAAATTAAAAATAAATTAAAAAAAATTTAATGAATTCTACCACACCCTTTTGTATCTCTATTAAAAAATAGAATATTAAATATTAAAAAATATTTAACAATTTATTTTATAAATTAAAAAAAAAAGTTTAAACAAATAAAAAATTTAAATATCAATAATTAATGATTATTGTGCGTCTAATTATATTGTTATAACAAAATTAATTAAATTTTTATAATTTTTTTTATTTGATTTAAATATATTTAAATGAATTATTTTATTAAATTTTAAAAAATAATATTTAATTTTTTTTTTTTATTTAAAAAACTTTCAAAGTATATACATAAAATTTAAAAATAATGAGTTAAGTCGCAAATGTCAAAACAAATTATTTATTAAATTTTTTTTTTTTAATAATTATTAATTTAAATTATACATTGTCTACTATTTTATTATCTCCTTAATCTATTAATATGTAGTAACATTGAACTATTATGTAATAATTATAGTATCCACTATCATAAATCTCATTTTAAATTTTTAAAATGCCGTTTTTTATTTAAAATATGTAAAATGTAACAGATTGTCAAACTAAAAACTTATTAAATAAATTCGTGTCAAGTTCTTAAAATTATTGAATCAAAATGTTTTTATTTGTTTTTATCAAATAATCTTATTTAAGTTTTTAAATTAAATAAGGTTTATTTAATTGTTCTAAATTTAATTTTTAAAAAATAAATCAAACCACATAAAATAAATAATATTTAAATATTTTGAAAAACTAAAAACCTTGTCGAAAATGCAAATTGATTCTAACAAGGCATTTTGATGAGCAAATAAAATTAATTTTATTTCGGACTTCCTCAGTTCAATAATTAATCGATGATTTTTTATTATTAAAATAAATTGTAAAAAATAACCTTATTGGTTTTTTAATGTCCTCGTTAAAAAAAAAAATCAACGCACTGTGAAGGAAAAATGCTAATTTAAATTTTTTAATTAAGTTTAATTTGAGTGTTTTTTTTTTGTTCAATTAATTTAAAATTATCAAGTACGTTTTAAACTTGGTTTCCACTGGTCCTTTATGCCAAGACAATTTTGTCTTTAAATATTTTGTTCTGCATTATAAATTCAAACATATTAAATGTTTAATATTAATTTTGATGAGTTATTATAAATTATATTTTAATAATTTATTTTAAAACCTTTGATCTAAATACATTATTTCTTAATATTGTTTATAAAAAGAATTTTTTTATGATAATAAACAAAAAAAAATTTAAAAAAAAAAAAAGCATTTTAAAGCAATGTTTAAATTAAATTCAAAAAAAAACTTAATACTGTTAAGGTGTGCAATAATTTAAAATTATATTGATCAAGTAAAATGTGCTGATTTTTGTTTATAACATTACTCCAAGTGTCCAGTTTAAAGCAGCTTGCTTAATAACTTTCATTTTCTATACAATTGCACGATCGTAAAAGTAAAAAAAAAAAATAAATAATAAATAAAGATAAATTGCCAAAACTAAGAAAAAAATATAAAAAACGAGTTTACTTACCTGACATTGACCTTTAACATCTCTGATCAAAGTAAATTTTTACGTATACATCATCATACAATAACTATAACAACTATTAAAAGTAAAAACAAGCAAAACTAGAAACAGATTATTTTAATATTTGTATAAATAAAGTTTAATTAAAACTAACAAAATTTGAATAAATTTAAATGTTAAAATTACTAAATTTAACTAATCTTTTTTGTTTTAATTTATTAATTAATTTGTTAAAATTAGTTTTTAGATCAAAAACAAATAAGTTTTATAAAAATTACTTTTATTATGTATATATTTATTTAGTATGTTGGCTATTTAATTTTAACTTTTCCTATTTTTTTTAATTAAATACTATTTCTTTGCTTAAATTTCTTGCATTGCTTTTTTGTCTTTTGTTCATTGTAATAATATTTTTTTAAATAAGTTATTCCTGCTCATCGTTTAATTTTTTTTTCGGAACTTGTATTGTGTAGTTTAAAAATAAACTTTTTTAGCCTTGTTCTGAATGCCATTTCATCACTATATATTATCAGTGCTATGTCTTGTATACCTTGGGTTTAAGAGTTTTATTTATTTCTGATTTTATGAGTAAACTTGCTATTTCACGACTTCATCACAGCTGACGCCTTTGATTCTATTGCACAAAGAGAAATCAAATACGCACAAATTGTCCGAAATTGCTTAGATTTACCTTAAATATTTTTACTTACATGAATTTTTTACATCTAATAATTTCAATTTTTTAGTTACTTTAAAAAAGAGACAAGATATAATAAAAAATATAATAATATTAATGAAATCTAGTTGCCTATCAAAAGAGTAAGTATCTGGATACTATCACTAGTATTGCATTTTTTAATCAATAAACCTTGAAACTTGTCTATAAACAAAAAACAGACTAAAAAAAGAACATTCAGTATAATATAAATATATAAATATTCCACATAATTTTTAATTAAAATATTGCTATTATAATAAATTTTTTTATAAATTTTTTATTAAAATTTATTTTTGATTAGATTTATAAATACTTTGATAATTTTTATACATATTATTTGATTCAAGTTTTAAATAAAATTTATTTTTACAAAATTTTAACAATATGATTTAGTAATTAAAAAAAATAAATTAGTGTTAATTTATTTTTTTAAATTTAATAAATTAAATATTGTATTTTATTTCTTCAATTGAAATTTTTTGGTTTTAAAATTTTTTATAAATATATGAACAATTAGCATAATTTTTTTATGCATGATTAAGTTTTTTTATACAAATAATACAAAAAATCAAATTAAGACTTGTTACAATTTACATTTTTTTAAATTGAAAAACTAAATCCAATAAAATTAAAAATTGCATATAAAATGCTGAGATTTTATAATTAAATGATTAGTTAAAATTTAAAATGAATACAGTGTTTTAATAATAAATAATTTTTATGTATATTTTTTTATAGTTTGAAGTTTTTAATTGTCAATAAATAATGAATAAAATTAAATTGGAGGTCATTTTACATTTTTAAAAAACTAACGATTTTTATCCAGAAAATAAATCATTTTTCAATTTTGGTCTTCTTTAAATTACCAAATAGCAGCAGATCCAGCATGTGAAACAATTGTGGAAGAACTGCTTTTTCCCCTAAATACATATATAATCAAATATTATGGTTATTTTTGAATCAAAATTAATTACAATTAAAATACTTAATTTAAAGCAAAAAGCTTAGTTTGGATTCTATATACAATTATTTTTAAGAAATCTTATTCGCAAAGCAGAATTGAATTTTTGATGAAAATAAAATTTAAATTTAACAAAAAAACAGAAAAAAATTAAAAAGTTTTGATTGAGTAGCTTAATTATTAAATGCATTTTATATAAATATTTTTTATTAAGCTATTTTTTTAAAAATTAATTAAGATCAAGCAAATAAGCAATTAGCTTAAAACATTTGATGATTAATTAAAATTATACCTATGCGTACTATTCGTGAATACATGTTCAGCAGTGTCTAGATGAAGTTGTCCTGATTTAAACAATTGTCGTTGTTGTTGAGCTGCAAATTTCCCAAAGTTATGTATAGAAACAGCTCTTTTTCCGTTAATAATAGTTGTAGTGTCATCCATATCATCCATATTTAACTGGTGACTTATATTTGATGTAGAAATTAATTCAAGTTCTTCAACAGTTTTGTTGGCTTCATCTGATTTGTTTGTGCCATTAGTTTTTACGCGGTTTAAATTATGATTGATAGCATTAGGTGAATTATTGTTATTATGATTAAACTGTCCTATTTCTTGCGCATCAAATGCTTGATTTTCTTTTCCTTCTAAAAATTTTTCATTTCCAGTTTGTCTAATTGACTTATTAAATTTATTTTTAATTATCTTAGAATTATTTTTTACTGATATTGACATTGATGTTGAAGTAGATACGTCAGATTTAAGTTTATGAAGCATTTGTTTGTCGCAGCAACTAGCTGCAGAAGTCGAATTAGTTGCTGAACTCAATGCAGACTTATTTTGATCCATATTTGAACCTAAAAGATGAGCATCATTTCCCACAAAATATCGATATGGCGTATCATAATCTACTTCTAAAATAGTAGAAAATTTATGTGGATAAAGAGTATCTAATATAGCCAAAATAGAACCAATAAAAATAGCTAGTATACCTGCACTAGCAACGGCCCAATAACACCACCCTAACTGAAAACGTAGTTGAGCACCTTCAAATGGAATAAGCAACGGGTGTTTAGGCAAAAGAAGAACATACACTGAATTTGTACAAAGTAATAGGACACCGGTTAACTGCATTGTATAAGCTCCGTATCTGGGCACAGCACATAATAAAACATTCATCAATAACCAAGTTGAAAAAGAAATCCTTTGACAAAATCAACAAGTTAAAATACAATTAGTCAGCTTATTCAATAGATTAATTACTATTTAAAGTTATTACGCAAAGGTATATGGAATTAGCCTAATGATTTAATTAAGGTTAAGCTGTTTAAGCAATAATTTGTGCAAACAGAAAGTGAATCGTAAAATTAATGAAAGAAATTGTAAAATGTAAACACACATAGATTGGTTGCATGTGTTGATAAAAATAAATTATTATTTAAGCATTATAAAATGCAAGAATAATTGTTAAATATAATGTTATAGTTGTTAATTTTATGTATGAGTTCATTGATACCTAAATTAGAAAAAAAAAATTGACCTTGAAACGATATTTAAGTTGTCAAAAAATCTAAATTAAGTGAAAACAAAGTATAATTCAATGTATATAGTATCTAAAAATTTAATTACAAAATAAATTTTTTAAATACATTTTTTTTTTTTTGATGTTGCACTTTGTCAATGTTTCCATAAAAAAAAGATGAAAAAGTTTCCATCAAATTAATTTAAATTTTACTATTTTTTGCGCGTAAATGTAATACTCAATAACTGGTAATAAATTCAATGTTTTTGAAATGCTTTATTTACTTGAGTTTTACTACAACTCATCATAAGTATTAAAATTTTGATCTGCTTTCAAAGTCATTATTTACAATAAATAATTTATTTAAATCAGTTAAGGTACTGTTTATATGATAAAATATTCATTGAAAATTATAGCATTTTTTTAAATAAATCATGTTTTTTATTTTAACTTCTTTTTTTTATTATAATTAGTTTTAAAATTTTATTGTTAAATTAAATTTATATCTTAAAATTAAATTTTAATTTAAATTAAACAACAAACATTCAGGCATATTTTAATTTAATATTTATTTTTTAAAAATAATTTCAAATTTTAATTTTTTCAAATAAATGAAGTAATTAAAGTAGATTATTATTATAATTTTTAAATTATTTCATTTAAATAAATTTTTAAAAATAAAATTAAATAAAAAAAAAAATTTTACCAAATAAAAAAATATTGATTATTAAAAATTTTTAGTTTTTTTTTAATTTTTATTAATATAAAATAAATTACATTAAAAATAAAAAAAAACTAATAATAAATTTTTGGCTATTGAACTTAGACTTGATCTTAAATTTTTAAGATTTTATAAATTTAAATAATTAATATTTCATTGTCGCCAAATATTTTATTTTAAAATTTTTTTGATATTAATTAAATTTATTTTTAATCAAATTAATAATTTTAAATTTATATTATTAAAATAATTTTTGTTACATTTATTTGACAATAAAACAATTAATCGTAAAAAAATTTCATCAAAAAAAAAAAAATATTAACTGAACTGAACAAAAATCAAACAAATTCTAAAAAACCCTAAAGTCACATTCTCAACGTTAATCATAATTAACTTGTTTTGATTTAATTTCAATTGCTATTAAACATTTGTTGTTGTTTTTTCTTTTAGTACGTTATTTACAGTAATATCGGTCATAGCTTAAAAAATAATTTTTTTTTTATAACGTTCATTGTCAATTCATAAGCAAATTTGTTCACAATTTATTTTACATCTTAAAAAAAAAATTATTAAATAAAAAAAAAATTGTTTAATTCAATAAAAAATATAATTAACTAGATAAAAAATAGAAAATTTTAAAAGTGCTAATATTATATCTTACCAAAGTAAAAAGTTTGCATAATGGCCAGCTAATCGATATCGTCTACCCCAACAAAAGCCTTCGGCATCTTGACTTAAATATTCCGTAATAGTTAAAATTGGATAAGGTAATCCTTTAACTAATGCTTTACGATGTTCTTTTTTCATATCAGTAGCTAAACAAGTTAATAAAATTAGTTTATTATCATTTCATTACCATAGTGACAAAAAAAAAACAGTTATATTTAAATTTATTAAAATAATTTCTTAACTTTTATCTCTAAAATAAAAATTAAAAATAATTTTTTTTTAAAAAAGCTAAAAAATGAAAATAAAAACAATGCTAATGCAAAAAAAATAATCTAATTTTAATAAAAAAAAAATTAAGCTAATTTATAATATAAAAAATAAATATTCATAGCTTGAAAAAATTTAAAGTTCAAATTTATACATAATATTTAAGTTCATTTAATAAGTTTAATAAAATTAAACTTTACTCACGTTCTACAAAGTAAAATCTTTCATTGTAATTGATGTCTTCATGATTTTTGTGAATAGAATGAGCTGTATGAAAAAATAAAAATGCAATTAGAAATTTAAAAAATAAATTGATTTCACCAAACTATTTAAATAAAATAAAAACAGATTATAATATTAAAAAAATAAACAAAACTTATCAAAAACAATCATAAAATATTTAATTGATTGCACTTGATCAAAAATATATTGAAAAAATTGCATTTAAAAACATTTGATTTTAATCATAATTTAAATTAAACGTAAATAAATACAATGTGTTAAAGTGGTTTAATACAACTTAAAAAAAATTCTTGTAAATAATAATTTAACTAGTTTGTAAAAGTTATTTACCTTTAAGTGTGACGTTAACATTTTTAAGTCCAATATTTACACCAATTGTTGAATAAAGACGTTCTTTGGTGAATGCTCTATATGGACTTGAAATTTCACTTTCTGCTACATGCCAGCTCGTTCCGAAAGTTGCCGCTAAAATAAAAAATATTTAATTTTAATTGATCTAATTTTTAAAAAACTTTGAAAATAAATAATTTAATAACTTTTATTGAAATTAACTAATTTTAAAATTAATTAATTTTTTAATAAATAATTAATTATTAATAATTTTGTTTTTTTAGTACGATTATACTATTATAAATTAAAAACAATTCTTTCTTTTTAACAAAAAAAGTAACCTTGCTTTGAATTAAAAATTAATAAATTGTAGCAATAGTTTTTAAACAAAGTGTTCTTGGACTAAATTAAGTATGTGAGTACAAAAATATTTCCTAATCAAATTTTTTTTTAAGTCTTTTAATTTATTTGATTCACATTGAAACAAAAAAAAATTTTATAGTTAAACACCGGATTGATTATTTAGCTAAAATGGTTTATATAAAAAATATGGTAATGATTTGAAAAGAACACACAAGGTAAATTCTATTTTATATTTAATTTTTTTTTTAAATAATTTTTATAAAATTTCAATCACATTTCAAGTAAAAAAATAATTAAAAAAATCATGTATCATATTTCACTTTGCAATTATTCACTATTAATTAATTTTATTATTTTTAAAGGTAAAATAAATCAAGAAACATATCGAAAAATAATGGTAATGAAAAAGTTTTTATTTGTTACTTTAAATACAATTTTATATATTTTTAAAGCTATTTATAGTAACTTAATTTAAATACACACAAAACAAACATATATTTTTTTTTTCAAAAAAAATTGTGTTAAATAATTATAAATAATTCAAGTTTATTTTCAAAGCTAAACAGAAAATAATTTAATTTAAAAAAGTAAAAAACGATTGAACGGAAATCATTACATTTTTTAGACTAGTTTTAAGGTCAATAAAATATTTTAATTGTGCTTAATTGTATTTTGTACATAATTTGTTCTTAATTGTAACTTTAACTGTATTTCAATAAAAAAAAAAAATTATTTTTTTTTGTTAGTTTATTTATATACAATTTATTTTAATTCTTCAATATTTTTTTTATTTTTTATAATTTCTACCAATTAAGTTTTTTTTTTATATGACGGATTTTATTTAAAATTTCATTTTATAGTTGAATTTATATATTGTAATAAATTCAAATATTTTATTAAAAAAATAATAAAATAAAAAAATTTAACTCTAAAAAACTTTTTTTGACATTTAATTATTTAATATGTTTTCAAAATGTAATAATTTTTTTTAAACTTTTTATAAATATTTAATTGATTATGAAAATTTAAATATAAGATTTTAAATTTATTAAAATTACTTACTTAATATAACGACTCCAATTATTAAACTGACAGTTATACATACGGTAGTTGAAAAACGCTAATTAAAACCAAAAACAAAAAAAAAATTATAATTATAAAATAGAACAAAATGTATAAACTAAAATAAATTTTTAACTAAAACGTAAATTAATTTTTTGTCTGGTTGGTAAATATATAATAGTTTGTCTTTAAATTTTTTTTTTATAAAATCTAAACTTTTTAATCAATGTATTTAAATCTTAATTATTGATTTGCTTATTATTAATTTAAGATAAAATTTTCAAGTTGAAATAAAAATTTTAATTTGAATTCAATGCTTTGAAGATATTTAAAAAAAAAAAATATTACTATTGTTTGCTAATAAAAACTTGTTGCTTACATTCAGTTAAATAAAAGAATAGACAAATGTAAAGATAAAAAAAGGAAATAAAGAAGAAATCTCGTCATTAGATTGTAAGAACTTCTTGGTCATAAACACAGCGCAATTATGGTTTAATTTGATGCTTAATCAGTTTGGCTTTAGTCTATGTATTATAATAGTATAGCATTAGTTTTTATGATGTCACCTTCATCTTAAACACTGTTTAATAATAACCTTTTAAATACTTTTCATTTGTTGTTTTTTAACTTTTTTTTAAGTATTTTAAACATTGGCTAAGTTTTATGTTTAGACACAAGATACTAAAAATTTGGCCTAGACAATTTTGAATTAAAAGCTAGGCTTTATAACATGGAAACAACATTTTTCTACGTACATTACCTTCGTCTACTACTAAAGATAAATTAAAAATAAAAAAAAATTTTAATTACATTTTAAACAAGGGCATTTTTAATATTTTGAAGATTCAAAAAATTAAAATTTTTATAATAATTTTAAATATAAAGAGAATTGACAAAAAAAATCTATGGAAATAATTTTTTTAAAACAATAAAAAAAATTAAAAGTTTTAATTTTTGATACATAAAATTTAAAACACAACTAAAATTAATAAAAATTATTCAATAAAATGATACATAATAAATAAATATATGATAAATGTTTTTTAATTCACATTTAAGTTTCAGGTTTCAAAGTAAACAGTTCCTTTTTCCCATGCAATTTCTTAATTTTAACAGTTTAATGTATAATTTTTCAACTAATTCTATGAAGATAATCAATGAAAAAAATCTGGACGTATGATGCAAACTTTGTTGTTGCTAATTATTTAAAGTTAATATATAAATTTTTTTAATAAAAGTAAAAATTATTAAACTTATTTATTCTTGTCCCATACTTTGATAAAATCAGATTATTTTTTCCAACTTTGCTCAAAATTTAAGCTAACCAATAGTAAAATAAAAAAATCGATTTATACTTTTTTTTCTCAATTATTACTACATAAGATTTTAATCTTAAAATAAATTTTAAACTTTAATTAAAGAAAAAAAAAAAAACAGGAAAAACACAACTAATTTATTTGCAAGTAAATTTGTTTTTGATCAATTTTAAATTTTTTTAAAAAAATAAATAAATTAAATGTTCTGATATAAAGTGCATTACTAATAAATAAAGGCCAACATGTAAAATAAACTGAATCATCTATTTATTCACGCATATTAGTTCAAATAGGGAAAAAACTGAAGAGTATTGATTAAGGCCACAATTTTATCGATCAGTTGGTGAATAACATTCAGACTACACTTGAAATACAAAAGTAAACTTACATTTTAGCCAGCAGCATTTGTTTAAAACTTAACTTTAAATACAATTGAACTTTTTAGCTCAAACATGCATCAATTGCAACATTTTAAAAATTCGCAACAGTTATATCTTGTCACTGGCCAACTAAAAATTGTGAACTCTTTAGTTTTTTACTCAACTTTTATATTTAATAAAATATTATTTATAATAATGGTTTAAGATATTTTATAATATTCCAATGTTTCACCCTTTTATTTATTCGCATTTTGTTTAACTGATTTAAATAAAATTGTTTATTAAAAAACTATTTTATTTCTTTTTAAAAATATAAAAACTATTTTATTTAAAAATAATTTCTAATTAATTACTCTTATTGTTAATATGATGTAAATATTAATAATACTAATTTATACATTAAATTATACTTATATTTAAGTTTATTATATTTTTTAATTTATTAACTATAAGATTATCATCAAATATTAAATAAGCAATCAAATGTTCGAATGTTTTATTTTGATAGATGTGTACACAAATTTAATGACTAATTTTAAAAAAATTATTTTTCAACTTTTAGAAAATTCTTACAATATTAAAATGAAATTATTTGATAATTACAACTAAATTAGTCAAAAAAAAAATTTTAATTATTTTTAATAAAAATAATAGTTCAACATTTGTAAATTAAAAAATAAATTACTAATAATCTTAGATTATTCATAATAAATTAAAAAAAACAATTAATAAACTAGATAATTTTATTAATTATTTTTTTACTTTTTTTTTTATATATGTTAAATAAAAAAAAATTCACAAATACGATTTTTGATTTAAAAAAAAAAAATAATTTAATTAAATGACAATAAAAAAAATTTTAAATTTTATTTTTAATTGATTTTATTTTCTTATTATTTTAGTGTTTACTTTTTTATAAAAAAAAAAAATGATTAAAAATTAAATAATAATAAAAATTAATTAATTGTTAAATAAAAAATTAAATTAGGTTTGAAAATATGTAAAGCTTACATAAGAAATTTAAATAAAATTAAAAGTCTTTTGAGTTTAAACATTAATGAATTTCTATTTTAAACTGATTCAAGCTTGTTTGGAATGTGGCTATGAACTTGTAATTCAAGTTATGTCACCATTGTGAAAGACAAAATCTACTAAATTCCTGGACCTTAATAAGAACTATGACAAATTAAGATGCAGACTAAAGTTATTTATTTCTTAATTCTTCTCATTTTTACCATGTGTAAATACTTGTTATTTTTAAAAGGAACAAAAAAAAAAAATTTAAAAACAAAATAATAAGAAATATTTGTTTTTAAATTTGAAAAGTAAAAATTTGTTTATAAATGTTGAAATTCATAATATTACAGTTCGAAAGCAAGAAATAAGAAATTTTTTTCAAACAAGACTTTTCTTACTTCTTTACGAATTCCAGGAGAAATGATTAAAAATGCCATAAACAGTGTAGCAAAACAAACATAAATTAAAATATTGAACATATCATCATAAATTGCTGATATCCGGTTATTGTTATCATAGATTAACGGTCCACTATTGTCGCGAAACGCGTCAAACCAGTTCACAGCACTCATTTTGGATGTTTCACAATTATCACTAATAGTAATTAAATACTAACTTGTTTTTAAGAAAACAAAAGGATGTCACTTTTTTAAAACTTACTAGTCATTATTATAATATTAAAAAAAAAATGAAACAATTTTTAATAATTATAATTAAATTTTAAGTAATCACAATAAATAATATTTAGAAACAATATGTTGAATGTTAAATTTATAAATGATTAATTTTTGTGGAACACCAGGAAGACGAGGGTTTGAGAAAGGTTGACTACTATGAAAAAATAACACAATAGAAGATGAGAAATTTATTTATTCAGATTGTTAAATTTGCTTTAAAACATTAAATTATTTAAAAATTAAAAACTTCAACAAGGTTAAATTAAATATTTATGATCTTTATGCATGTTTATTTATTAAAATTTCACAATTTTGTTTAATTTGTTTAAAAAAAGCGTTACTTGTGTGTTCAATGTCTAACTTTTTAAAATAAAAGAAATATTTTTAATAAAAAAAATTTAAGTTTAATTATTTACCTATTTTTGATGAATTGACAGACAAATAAAAGTAAAGATTTCCTATGTTTAGCTAATAAAATTTAAGTGATTTGAGATCAATTTTAAACTGGTAAATATTTTTGACTAAATTAAATTGAACTATTATATATTAAATTGATTTTGCCCATTTATTTTTTTTATATAATTTATTTATTTTTTGTAAGGGCTGACTAAATTAAAAATGAGACTTTTTTCTATTCATTTTTACAATTGTGTTGCGTAAATAAACAAAACGAAATTGAAAAGGATAAAATGACATGCGAAAGTTAAATGATGGATATTTGAAATTTATCATAGATAAATAGTTAAATGAAGATATTACTTAATTGCATCATGCAAACACTTGGTCATCATTAGAATGAAGTAGTTAAATAGTGAGAGCTAAACACTTAAAAAGAGCAAAAAGTTTTTAAAAATAAATTTAAAAATGAGTTGTAAACATGAAGTTTATTTCCGCAATTTTTTACAATTGAACGTTTAGGCCAAACTTGCTGAAGTTTTTTTTTTGTTTTAATTAAGCTGTTTAAATGAATTCGTAAAACATAAGGATGGTTTTGTTGAAATCATGTTGGAAATGATGGAGGGACATTTACGCTGGACAAAGATGGCACGATGACTAAGTTATAGAAATGAGGACTGACTTTGGGAACAAACTAGACTTACCTGTGGATTGCTTGAAGAGGCTTCGGTTAAAAGCTCAGCAGCAAATGTGGCACAAGATCAGAGTGAAGTCAGCACTGACAGTTTAAGGAGTTCAAGTCTTAGAGCTGTGTTGTGTGTCGTGAGTTAGATGTTGTCACATGTGTTAAATGTGACAATGTTAGCTATGGCTATTGGTGAACTAAGTGAGACGAGGGTGTGACAAGTGTAGTTGATATGAAAATTGACAGTGCAGACTGGATTAGGTTTGACATAAATAACTCACAATTACACAATTGAAGCCGAATCAATGAATACAAATTGCAAAAGAAGCAAACTTATTAAATACTTTTTAATTCTCTCTTTGGTTTAAATGCAAACTTAAGCAGTCGAATTCTTGTGCTCATTGAAGTGTGTGATTAAGAAATGCCAGCCAAATGAAATTGCTTTGCCTAAGCCAAGCCAGGTAAAGTTTTTGAAAGTTGCACCTTGTTCCAGCTGCCACTTGTTCTCATGCGAAGCAGTGCCATCTGTGTGTTTGAAGCTTTCTGCTAGGCTTGCTCACTACACCTTGTCTCATTGTCGGCCTTTATTTAAACTTGAAACTGTTTGCCATTGATTTCACTAATTAACTGTTAACTGCTTTTTATTTCACTTGTTTTAGATTTTCATTTTGTTGTTTCTCTAATTTTTCATTTGCTTTTGTTTATCCAGTTTTTCTTTGGCCAGTTTTTCTTTGCTCAGTCTTTCTTTGTCCAGTCTTTCTTTGTCCAGTCTTTTTTTGGCCAGTCTTTCTTTGCTTAGTCTTTCTTTGCCCAGTTTTCAAATGCTGCTTCCCTTTCAACTTTTCTCCATTATTCTCTTGCAAACACAGATTTAAGTTTTAATCATTTCCTATTAACACACTTGCACAAGTCGGCTTAATTTTAGATCAGTTCTAACAAATTCAATCTTTTTCAAACTTTCATCTTAACTTTTTTAGTTGTTTAACTTAGTGTTTGTGTTCTAAAGGCCGATTTAAGTTTGATTTAACACTATTAGAACTTGTACTGTTTGATTTTCACCAAATGCGTTTAATCATGAAATGCGTAAATCAATGTGTTCTGCTTTGTTTTAACCCCAATTAAATTAAATCAAACAAGATATTTATTATAAGCCAAGTGTCGATTAAAACCGCGTAAACTCTGCTTGTTTTTTATTGTAAACTCGCTTATTCATTTATCTTAGATGTTTTCTCCAATCTTGGCCATATTTTAAAAATCTCAATACAATTTAATATACTTTTCATAAAATTATAGCCATATTTGAATAATTATTATTTTTTTCCTATTTGTTTTTTGCTATACATGCAATTTATTTTTATTTTTCATCTTCTTAAATCAAAATTTTTATATGTTTAATTTATAATCCAAATTTGAAATAAAAATAATTTGCTTTAAAATAAAATTTAAATATTACACAAAAAATAACATTTAAGCACAAAAATTAAGTAGCTAAACATGCTTTAGAACTAAGCTATAGATGCCCAATTATAATTTCCACAAAAAGTTCTTACCTTCATGGTCAGATAAAATTAGCGGACAACTATATAAACTAATAAACCTTATAATTAGAATTCAATTAAAAATCAAATATTTTTCACTTATTTTTCTCTTCCTATTTTGTCCCTGAATGATCAATTTTTTAATTTAAGGACTATTTGACATCTTACTTATTGTTAAAAAAACAACTCACACGCAAATGTTTTTGTTTGTATCTTCAATTATAATCTTAAATAAAATCTGTAACTCAACTTAAACTTAATTTAACTAAAAAAACATAAAATAAATAATCGTGAGCTGTTAAATAATCAGTGGAAACACACAATTCAAGTAAAAAATTAGCCAAAAGTAAAAAATTACGTGCATTTAAAATTTGCATAGCAAATGAATATATTTTTTTTTTTTTTTAATTTATTTACATTATGTAATTATTTATTAAATTAAAATTAACTTTTTAGCACAAAATTTATATAAATCCAGGTATAGTTTACTATAATAATTGCATTAAACTAAATATTAATTTATTTTATAATAATTAAATAAGTCAATTATTTGAATTGATTTTATTTTTAAATATTTACATGTAAACAAGTTTTCATTTTGGTATAAATTTTTTAATTATGCGTTGCTTTTGTTTAAATCTTTAATATTTACAAATTTTAAATAAAATATATATATAATAATTCAATTGTATAAACAAAAAAGTGAAAAAAGCTATTAAATTTAATTTCATAGAATCAAAATTTAAATATTAAATATGAACTTTCAAGCTTTTACAAGAACGTCTAATGAAATAATATGTCATATTAACGATGATAACATTTATCATGAAACAATTCTTAAAAACGGAATTAAAGCTTTAATTATTTCAACATCACAAAATAAGACAGGAAATGGTAAATAAATATATTTTCAATTTTATTAAAATAATAAAAATTTAAATAATAATTTTTTTAGCAAGTATTGCACTTTCAATCGAAGTTGGCTCATTCAATGATCCAGAAAATTTACCTGGATTAACTCATCTTTTATCTTGTATATTAGCTAATGAAGAAACATTTGTTAATTCAAGCTTAGATGATATGATTAAAAATCTTGAAAAAAATTTTAAAAGAAAAACTAGAACAAAAACTATATTAGAAAATAAATATCATGATGAATTAATAAAAAATAAAACTTTAAATTTACAAGACTTTTTAGAAAAAATTAATGGAGAAGGTAAATTTGGCACAGAATATGAATACACAACATTTGAAATTAAATTTAATAATGAAAATTTAGATGAAGTAATAAAACGTTTTTCCAAATGTTTTTGTGAAACGCCAGAAATTTCTGTTCAATTAATTGAAAAAATGATTGAAAAAAATAATAAAGAATATGATTTTAAAAAAGAATCTAATCCAATGCGTCAAATTGAAGTGCTTATTAGTAAATTATCAGAACAGTCTACAAAATTAAGCAAACATCAAATAAGTAGATTTCCATCAATTAGCGAAATTCAGAAGAATTTGAATAAAGATTTAAGATTAGAATTATTTAAATATTTAAAACAATATTTTACAAGTAACAAAGTTAAAATTATTCTTAAATCTGATAATCACATTAATAGTTTAGAAACTATTTTAAATGAATATTTTCACAAAATGCCTAAAAATTCAATTACCAAAGTCAACAAAGAAACAAGTTTAAACGGATGTTGTAAACAAATTGTTAAAGAAAAAACAAAAGCATTTTGTTTAGAAAAAACAAATAAAATTTATTTTTTAAAATATTCTGAATATAATTTGAATGAAAAAGATAATTCTTCTCTTAGTTTTTCACTTAGTTTAAATGAAAGTAAAGAAGAAGACACTAGTAAAGGTTCAATGGATAAAAACAATTTGTTTGACGTAGTACAAGCTACTATTAAAGAACCTAAATTTAACATGTTAGCTAAATTTATTTCTGATCAAATAGCTGCCAATAGCATATCTACTCATATATCCATAACAACTTCGGATAACACTTTAATAAATGATTCTTATTTAAATGCCCCAACATTATTTATAATATTAAATTTTTCTTGTTTAAGACAATTTTATCCAATTATGCCATTTAGTTTCATTGCATCTTTAATTTGTAAAGAAGATGATAATTGTTTATTATCACAACTTAAGAAGAATAATTTAATTTTGGATTTAGAAGCAGGCAATGTATCTGATTACAATTTTACAAATAACGGTTATAGCAACTTGTTTTTTATTATACTTCGACTAACTCAGCATGGCTTATCTCAAACAGAATCTATTGTACAAAATGTATTTCAATATATAAAATTTTTAGCAAATAATTTGGATTTTGAAAAAAGTTTTAATGAATATGCAAAATTAATGGCATTAAAATACCATTTTAAAGAATTATCTCATTCTTCTGAACAAAATTTATTTAGACTTGTAAAAAATATGCACTATTTTCCAGTGTCTGATATATTAATTATGAATAAGTTTCCTATTTCAAATCAAAATTTATTTTTAATTTGTGAAATGTTAAAAAGTTTGACATTAAAAAATGCTACTTGTTTTCTTTTTTCAGATGATGAATTTGAAAATCAAAGTTTAAAAGAAGAAGCTTATAAAGGAATTAATTACAAATCTATTGCGATTTCAAAATTATGGAATAATAATGTGGAATATTTTGTATTTGCTGTGCCAAAACCAAATGTATTTGTGCCAAATGAATTGACAATTAAAGTTGAAAATAACAAAGATATGATACCTGTGATATTAGCTGAAAATAATGTTTCTAGATTATGGTTTAAAAAAGATAATATTTATTTAACTCCTTTAACCACTGCTAATTTGTTGATTGCAAATGATTTGATTCGCATTTCAGCCGAATATGCGGTCATAGCGGATTTATTTTTATTAATTTTACAAGATTCATTATCAAGTATTTTATCTCATATTAAAGAAGTTGGAGCTAGCTATAAAATTGAGATCATACAAGCAGGTATTGCAATTTCATTAAGCGGATTTCATGATAAGTTTTTAGACTTATTTGAAAAAATAATTTCCTCATTTAAAATCTCAGTAAATAAGAGCAAATTTGACAGACAAAAATCAAAATTAAAAAATTCTTATGAACAATTTTTAGGACAAAAATTAGGTTTACTTTGCGACTTAGAAAAATCATTTTTTTATCGGCATCATTGGAATGTTGAACAAAAGATGTATAAATTATCTTCTGTGACTGAAAACGATATAACAAAATTTATAAAAGATTTATTTAAATATTCTTTTCGAGAATATTTAATACAAGGTAATTATACAAATGCAAATGCAAAACATTTTTATACGACAATTGAGAAAAAATTTGGTAAAAATGAAAAAACAAAATTAACTACAATTTGTTCTTCTCTTGAAATCGTAAAAATGCCCAGAGGTATTTGGAATTGTGTAGCAGAATGCCGAAGACCAGTAGAAATAAATCAGCAAATGTTTAATTGTTATATTGAAAACAATGTAGCAGAACGAAGTTTTGAAGAAGAAAAGTCAAAAAATTCAGAATTTTTTGAAAATAATAAAAATATTTTAAAACCGTTATCTAGTACTGTAATAAAAAATAGCAAAAAGCGTTTAGATAGATTTTTTGGAGATCAAAATATGACTAATATATCAAACAATTCAAAAAACAGTTCATTTAAAAATGCTACATTTATATTTAATAATACTAAATATTCTGTAAGCTCTAATACTTCTTTTAATAGAGAACAAAGTTTTAGTGATGTGACCTGCAGTTCGATGAGCATTGCAATGGAGCAAGCTTCCTCAGACGGAATAAACATGTTAATTAAAAATTCTCAAATTGTGTCTAATTTTTATGTGATTGAAAATGTAAATGACAGCTTTGAAGAAAATTGTCTAATTCAAATACTTGTTAAACTTATTTCTAAGCACATTATCAGCTTCTTCAGAAATGATAATGGAGAGTTACAGAAGCATTTGTCCTCGTTTTGGATCAACAAGGTGTTTGACAAACCTGTCTGTTTAATGGAAAAGTATCAACAATTTTTAGCCGGACATGTGGACTGTAAAGATTTTGATGTTTATGGTCAGCAAGGTTTTATTGTTTGCGTTTGTGACTTTGATTTCTCAATGACAGTGGCCAAGATTGATACTTGTATTCAAGAATTTTTGTCTAATTATATCTTTAACATTGTGCAAAGCCTTTCTCAGCAGATGTATCTGGACCTGGTGCAAGATATCCTAAATGAAAAACAAAAGAAAACTACGTTTTTTGAAGAAGTTAATCAAAATTGGATTGAAATCGTTAATTATCAAAAAAGATTTGACAAGAAAACCAAGGAAATCAACTTTTTGAAAGAGGTGAGTAATATAAGATGAACTTTATATAAATGATTGAAATTTTTTTTTTTTAGCCATCTAATTTTGAGTACTTTATTAGCTGGGCTTGTTATCATTTACAACAAATGCCTTTAATGCGGAAATTAAGCATTCAAATTGTCAATGAAAATCATATTGAAAAATCAATGCTTGAACAAGACATTAGTTCTCTAATGGAGAACGAAGACGATAGCAATATTGAACTTTCTACCAGCAAAGCTGATTCTTATGATGAAAGCAATACTACAGATATTAAAAATGAGTCTGACAAGAAAGATGATAGTGTGGCCATTAAAAGTTTTAGCTCTGAATATTGTAAATCAAACTATATTAAATTTTTGAAGCCCAAGACTTTGTTGAAAGAATCCAAAAAAAACTTAGCCAATTATGTGGACAACATTGAAATGTTTAAAAATGAATTTTATGCTGTAGAATCAACTTGATTATATTAAATTGCATTGATTTTGAATAATGTGTCAAGTAATAATTTATTAGGTCATAGTTGAAAAAATTTCGGTTAACTAAATTAAACTAGGATTTACAAAGTATTAGATATTGCTTAGCTGTCTTGAACTAGAATAGTTAAAAAACAGGTTTGCTAAATTAACCGTAATTATGAAAATAGAGTACTACTAGTCGGACATTAATTAGTAGTCGGGCAGTGAGTGCTGAGTTGAATAATTATTACTAGTCGGATAGATATCACTAGTCAATAGAGATTAATAGTAAGACAGAATTTAATAATTGAAAAGTAGTTTAACAGAAATTAGTATTTGGATAGAAACTAGTAGTCGAACAAGAGATAGTAATTGAATAAGAATTATTAGTTGAATGAAAATAACTAACAAAAATAACAAAAATAACAAAAATAAACAGTGTAGGTTAAATAACGATTACTGAATTGATATTATTGTAAGATGATTTACCAAAAAGACAGCAATTCGCAGAGATAAATATTGACTTAATTTATGTAGTAGTAATTTGTTTAGTTTGAATAAATCTAAATTATTTGCTTTTAATTTTAATGTAGCTTAATTGGATGTACTAGAACGGGTTTAGGTTTAAGGGTTTAAGTTTAGGTTTAATTTTCTAGGGTTAATTTGATATTGGTTAATAATTAACTGTTGCTTGCAAATGAGAGAACATTAGTAGTTTTCGACTATATATGTCAGCCGAAAATAAAACAGCTGGCATAGCCGATTTCAGTAGCTGAGCAGCTTTGTTTTGCAACTGTGTTTGTGTTTAAAACTATTTTAAATCTAATTAAGTTGTCTTAATTGATTTAAAGCTTTTGAGGTGAATTAATTGTAGTTTAAAATGGTCAAATTTTGGATGCAACATTAAAGGCACAGCACTGGTAAACCCAACACTGGCAGACACAACATTAGCAGACGCAATACTGGTAGACATAACACTGGTACATTGAATTAGGATTCAGATTTGTAAAGTATTTGGTCTGTCACTCGTTAATTTGATAAGGAAACAAGCAGGTACACAATTGCTTTCTTAATTAAGATGGCAGATCGACGGGCTGAATTAGAACGCAAAAAGCAAAAGCTTGCCCTTCTCAGAGCCCAGAAAGAGAGCAAACGAAGGGAACAGCCTGTGATAGTAAGTAGTTCTTCAATGATCACTCGTAGCCATTCTGACTGAATTTCTCTTAATTAGGAAGATTCCGCACGGGACAACACACTAAACGACTTAAGGTTGGAAACGGACCAGTTACTGTCTTCTCTGGGCTTTTCCAGCACCAACGGTAAGCTCCGAAATTGCCGTCAACCTACTGATCTGATACTTGTTTGCAGAAAGAAAACATGAAAAGCTCGTTTCCACAGGTTTGCTCGACGAGTCAAACACAAGTAGCAGTTCCGACAAAGTCGGCGAGTTCCACAATCTGGTCCAAACCAAAAAAACTCCTTCTCTTACCGTCACACAACTGCCCGATGTGGACATTCCTCCTAAAGAACATGTGACCTACAGTAAACAAACACAGACCACCGGAAATGAACGCGAAGGTATTTCTTGAATTTGAATGCTTTTTATTTGTCAAGCTCACATTTTTCTAACTTTCCTGTCTATTAATCAGCTCTTGACACTCCTTCATTTCGCAAAAAAGGTCTCTCTTTCTCTCTTTCTGTCTTATATTTGCAAACCATTAATTCGACTTTTTCTTTGCAGCTCATCCAGTTGACTACTATGGTATGTACAGTTCTCTTTTTCCAACCATTCTATTCACTTTTTTACTTCGAACCAGTTCGTTCCTCTAAATCATTTATTTATATTTTAATGCTTTCCACTGTTAGTTATTCATTGGGATGAAGGTATTATCATTTCTCTTTCAAACTAACTTTCTTTAACATTTAGTAATATCTCTGTCAATTCTTATTGTTTTTTCATTTAAACGCGTCATTTAAATCTAATTCACAAAAACAATTTCTCTCAAATTGTTTCCTATTCAATTCACTTTTTACTGTGATAAATCACTTTGTATATGATAATCACTATGTATATGTTGCTCAAATGTATACATAATTTTTAACTCACATTTTATAAAAGAAAACGATTTCTCCAAATTTAATTTAGAATGGGATGATGAATTTCAAGGTATGTTATGCCCATATTAGACCAATTGCATAATAATTTCAATTGTTGATCAAAATAATTTATGTTCTAATTTTTAAACTCGTTTTCGTCGCTTAGTTTTATATAATATAGTTTATTTGATGACTCCTCTTAATCCGATTTTCATCCATAAATGCTTATGTTTTCAATTTTTTTATATCTGTGTATGCTTTAAATCATTATTTCATTGCTTTTTATTATTTCAATTTTTTAATCAAACATTACCTTTTTATCCTTTTTGATTTAAAAAAGCCAAAATTTTTAAATTTAAAAAACTTTTTAAACAATCATGTTTTAATTAAATTTTAAGTTCTAACGTATGATGATATTAATGTGGAAGAAGATGGAGATGGCAACTCGATTCCGTTTGGTACTCCACCTTTATCAGTCGCAAATAATGGTCATCAAATGAATAGAAAAAACAGAAATAATTCTCATCATCACCATAATGGATTACCTAATGTTGAATATGTAAAACCTGCTTTAACTCCCCAGGAGGCTGCTGATCTTGCTTCGGCAGAACTTCAGAAGTCTGATTTTAAAAAAAAACCAATTGAACTTACTGAAGAAGAAAAAAAACAAATCTTGTTGAGTAATGAATTTCAAAAGTTTTTTAATAAAGCATCCAGAATAATGGAAAGAGCTTTAATTCAAAATGAATCTGCAGATATTTTTATTGATTACACTGGCACAAAAGAAGACTTAGAAGGGTAATTCGATTTAATTATAATAACTGTGTTTAGTATACATAAACAGATTAAATTTAATTGTAGAGAGGATAAGCATGGCAATACACTTAGTTTGAATCGATGTTTTCAAGATGAACGTTGGACAAAAAATCGTGCAATTACTAGTTTTGATTGGTGCGCCCAATATCCTGAACTATTAGTAGCTGGATATACAGCAACAGAGCACCAGCCAAACACACCTGATGGAGTTTGTCTTGTTTGGAATTTAAGATTCAAACAGTCTACTCCAGAATATATACTTACATGTCAATCACCTGTAATGTCTTGTTGTTTTACCAAATTTCATCCTAATTTGATTGTGGGTGGAACTTATTCTGGTCAAATTGTTCTTTGGGATACAAGATCTAATAAAAGAACACCTGTTCAAAGAAGTCCATTATCTGCATCTGCACATACACATCCAATTTATTGCGTACAGGTTGTCGGAACTCAAAATTCGCACAATTTAATCACAGTAAGCACAGATGGCAAACTATGCAGTTGGAGTTTAGATATGTTGAGTGCAGCTCAAGACTATTTAGAACTGAATCAATCCATGCAAAGCAAACCTGTTGCAGTTACTTCTATGAGCTTTCTAAATAGTGACTATAATAATTTTGTATTGGGTTCAGAAGAAGGATCTATTTATACTGCGTGTAGACATGGTGCTAAAACAGGCATTCTAGAAAGTTACGATGGCCATCAGGCTCCTGTAACAAGTGTAGATTATAATCAAGTTCAAAGTCAAATTGATTTTTCTCACTTGTTTTTAACTTCTTCAATGGATTGGACTGTGAAATTATGGTCTTCTAAAGAAAAAACTGGAAAACCATTGCATTCATTTGAAGATAATTGTGATTATGTTTACGATGCTAGGTGGTCTCCTATTCATCCAGCCTTATTTGCCACAGTTGATGGTACTGGACGTTTAGATTTGTGGAATTTAAATAATGACACCGAATTACCAACTGCGTCAATAACTATGGAAAACAATATTGCTCTTACACGCCTTGTTTGGACACCCAGTGGAAATCAAATAATTGTTGGCGATGATCAGGGTAAAGTATATCTTTATGATGTTGGAGAACAACTAGCTAGCCCCAAAAGTGATGAATGTACTAAATTTATGAATACACTACAAGAGTTAAAAAATAGTGCCGATCAAGATGTGGATTTACCAAATGAAATAAATTATTCTAATATTACATCGACAATTCCATTCATGTTACCTTCTTTGCGTTAAAATGTAACTTCAACTTATGTATTTATTCAGAGTGTAATTTAAAATTTTTATAAAATTTAATATAAAGTTTTATTCAATAATGGACAATAGAATTACACATTTCGTATTGTTTCATTGATTGCGTTTGCTAAATAATCAATGTTTTTGGTATTGATACCACAAATGCTAATTCTCCCAGATTTAGGTAAATATATATGATATTTTTCTACTAAATTTTTCACTTGTTTTTCTAAATAAGTTAATTAAAAATTAAGTTAAAAATAAACACTTTAACAATTTTTTAAAATCTTACCGTTTAATCCAGTATAAGAAAACATTCCGATTTGATCTGTAATATGATTCCAAGTGCCTGGAGTGTTTAGTTTTTCAAGTTTATCTCTAAGCATAGTTCTCATTGAAATGATTCTTTGAGACATTTTTTTAATGTGATTTTTCCTAATTACAATTAATTTAATATTTTAGTTAAGAAAAAAAAATTCTTACCATTCTTCAGCTAAGGCTGGCGTCGTAAGAATTTTATGAACAATTCTAGCTCCGTGTGCTGGTGGATTAGAGTAGTTTCCTCTTATTACGATGCTTAACTGTGATTTAATGTTAGCTACATTTTTATTATCCTTCACAATAATTGTTAAATTTCCAGCTCTTTCATTATAAAGACCAAAATTTTTAGCAAAACTTTGTGCCACAAAAATTTCAAAACCACGATTAATAAAGTAATGAATTGCTTTAGCGTCTCTTTCTGTATCTCCACTAGCAAATCCTTGGTAAGCACAATCAAATAAGGGAATCAATTGATTAGCTTCAATTATATCGGCAATTCTAGTCCATTGCTCTTCATTAGGATCAATGCCAGTCGGATTGTGAGCACAAGCATGCAAAATTACAACGGCTCCTTTAGGAGCCTTTTCTAAATCTTCAGTTAATCCAGCAAAATCTAAATCTCTTGTTTTGTTTTGCCAATAACGATATGTATATATGTTTGTATAACCAGAATGTTTGAAAATCAAATGATGGTTTGGCCAACTAGGCTCTGAAATATAAACTGTGTTTGCATGACAATTTTTTTTTAAAAAATCTGCTGCAACTCTTAAAGCTCCAGTTCCACTCAACGTTTGTGCAGAAACTACTCTGTTGAGGTCCATCAGTTTTTGGTTGTTTCCCAAAAGTAGTCGAGATGCTGCGATTGAAAATTCTTCTAACCCCAATATACTAAGATATTCATGGTTCAAAGTTTTATCATTTGCAATAATTTGTTCGGCTTTTACCACTGCAGGAAGTACCCATGGCAGTCCATCATCTGTTCTATAAGCACCAATCCCTAAGTCAATTTTTTGTTTAAAAGTATCTTCTTTAAAAGCTTTATTTAAAGCAAATATTTCGATCGGCGCAACTGGTTCAACTTGGTCAAATAAAGACATTTTTGCAAAATTTTTACTGTTTTTAAAAATACATAATTAAGGTAAAATAAACATTAATAATAATTTTATTTTTAAAATAATTCTGCTAATTTATCGATTTTTTTAAATTTTTACATTGAATCGATATTTTGCAAATTAGGAAAAATATGTTATTTAAATGGATCAATATGCTAAAAGTTGGCACTTTAAAAAAATACATACAAGTTAAAATTAAACAATACAAAACGTAGCTTGAAAAGATAAAATATTTAGTTTTCTTTATTATTCATACATTCGAAGTAATTTGCAAATTAAAGCATAGAAAGATGATAAATTTATATAAAGTAGATTTAGGCCAGTTTAACTAATAATATTAATTTTAACTAATACTTAAAATTTGATTGTTATTATTACTTTTTTTTTAAATACAATCAGAAATAAGAAACAACAGGTACAATATAAAGTCGTATTAATTAAAATTCACTAAAATTATAAAGCCTTATGCTAGACACTGTTAATTCATTGCTAATGAAGGTTGTTTGCTAAAATTGTGTTGTTTATGGTTGTCAAGTTACGTATGTGTAGAAAGCTAAAC
Source organism: Pyemotes zhonghuajia (assembly GCA_025170145.1). Classification (NCBI taxonomy): domain Eukaryota; kingdom Metazoa; phylum Arthropoda; class Arachnida; order Trombidiformes; family Pyemotidae; genus Pyemotes; species Pyemotes zhonghuajia. The sequence goes on along the minus strand of CM045844.1, from coordinate 7,563,625 downwards.
ATGCCGAAACAGACACAATTTGCAATCATAATAATAAGCTATTAACTATTAATTTATTAATATATATATATATTGTTTGATTATTTTAATTATATAAAATTTAATTTAACGTAAACAAACATTTTACGGTTAAATTGTAAAAGTTATAAATTAAATTTTTTTCTCTAGTAGATAAATTAAAAATGTAGGACAAGATAGTTCACATTTGCTTACTTTATGTTAATCTCAAATCATGGAATTTTTAATTAATATATTAATTTCAAACTGTTTACTTAATCTTATTCAGACCTTAAAACTATGAGTTTTTTTATTTATAATTTAAAATTAAGATAATTGCAATCAGAATATATGACAAAAAAGACAAGATTTATTATTTTAAACAGCTTTTTACTATTGGATTCTTTTGGCACTTAGACCTTAACAATTGCAAATAATCAAATTTTCTATTTTTTTCATTACCTTTCAACTTTAAATCAAATAAATGCATACATTTATGCAAAAGTTGATTAATCCAATTTTTTTTAAATGAAATATTAGTAGTATGTAAACTTAAAAGTTTTTTAAATTTTAAAAATGATTTCCAACTTTTGTATGTAATTGTAGGGTTGAAATAGTTAGAAATTAACCATAATACTTTTAAATTTGGTAAATGAAGACTAATTTTTGACACTGACTTATCAGTTAATTCAACGCAATTTAAAAGTTTTAATTCAATTAATTTTTCAAATTTAAAATTACATAATTTCAACAGATCATCGTCTGTAATTAAAAATGAATAATTAATTGTTATGCATCTTAATTCACTAAAATAGTTAGATGCATCAATTAATTTTTTTAAGCTATATCTATCTATATAAAATAATTTTACTTTTGATAAAAAATTAGATAAAGCCACTTTTATTTGATTATTTTTGCAATTTTTAATTTCTTTAATAGCCGACATTACAGGTCGTTGTTTTAAATATTTAATATATTTTTCAAAAGCAGGATATGATGCGATTGCGTTAGTATGATAAAATGTAAAATCATTTATTGTAAAGCTAGTTAAATTCAAGCAAGACATAAAAATATTAATAATAGCATTTTTTATTGCAGAAGATTTTGAGATATTTTTAAAATTTATTTCAAGGCTTTCTAATTGATTAAAACCCGTAAGTTCATTTAAAAATGATTGATAAAAAGATGTAGGAATGCTTGAAATTAATACTATTTTCAAAGTAATTATTCGATTGCTTAATGTGCGATTTAATTGATTTCCTAAAAGAACATTAATTGATCCAATGGTTAAATTTTTTAAAGATGGTAAAAAATCAAAAATTTTTAAATCATTTTCATCTACGATAAATAAATGTTTCAAATTTAATGTTTCAATATTAAAATGAATAAAATTAGGAGTATTTTCTAAAAATTTTAATTTTGATTTTCCTTTTTTTTTTCCTAAAACAAAATTAGAAATTACCAAAGTTAAATTTTTAATCTCAACAATTTTTAAATTGCGAAAATTGGAAAGAAAGTATATAAAACACTTTTGATAATTCAAAAAATTGTATTCTTTACATTTAATTTTTAATTCCAATAAATTTGATTTTAAGATATCAAAATTTTTTCTTTTCAATTTACATCCAAAAAAAAAAGAATCATCGTACAAATGCAAAGTTAGTGATTTAAGTTTTAATTGATTACATAAATGCATAAAACGAAATTTGTAATTTTTATTTATCAATTTTATTTTTAAATATTCCAAATATGGCAAATTAGATAATAAATTTTTTATATGGTCAAAATTTCTTATGTAAACAATTTCTTTATTAGTAAAAGTTTTTGGATTAGATTCAGGTTGATCTATTTGTTTAATATAAATTTTTTTAAATTTTCGTCTTGTTAATAAAGTTTTCCATCGAATACAAACTAAAGAATAATAAAATGATTCTTGCAAAGAAAAATGATTAAAAATTTCAGCTAAACAATCATCATTTATATGATTTAAATTAATCTTTTCATACATTTTTTAATAATTTTTTTTTTAAATAAAAATTTGATCATTAATTTCAATATATAGGTTTTTTTTTATTAGAAATAATAAATATATAAATATGATTAAGTTTTGAAATAGAAATCTAAATTAATGTTTGTAAACATTTAAATTTAGTTATTTTTGTACTAAACAATGTTTGAATATTGTCGTAAGCAATTGTTTTGTATTTAAAAAGTTATTGTTTTTTGACATGTTTATTTAATACTAAATAAAAAAAATGAATTTGCACAAGTTTTAAATTATTTTTTAAATAAATAAAAAATTAAATTTCGCGCGTAATATTCGAGCATTAAGTTCTAAGTTCTAAGTTTTTTTTTTTTTATTTAAAATTTATTAAAAAAATGCCAAAATCAATATTTTTGAAACAAAGTTTAAAAAATGTGGCATAAAAATTTGTTTTGTTTAATTTTATTTCAATTGACTCAATTGTTTTGTTTAATTGATAGTAATCGGGTCATTGAGTTAAACGATCAATTTTTACAATTTTATAAAACGACTAATAAATCATGGTTAGTTAAATTTTATACTCCATGGTGTCATCATTGTCAAAAATTAGGTTTGTTATTTTATAATTACCTTTCATATAATTTATTCTTAATATGCAATTTTGTTTTTAAAATCAGAACCTGAATTTATGCAGGTTGCACAAGAATTACATGAATTAGATCTTGAAGTAAAAGTAGCAAGAATCGATGCCACAAAATACAAAACTGTAGCTAATTATTTTGGAGTAACAAAATTTCCTTCCATATTGTTTCTTAATAATAAAAAATCAATACATTTTAATGGTAATAAATTTAAAGAAGACATTATTGATTTTGCTAAACGATTATACGGGTATGTAAATTGAAAAAAAAATAAAATAAAAATTTGGTTACTTTTAATTTTGATTTTTATAAAAAAAGAAATGAGGTCAATCATTTATCGAATTGCCATGAAATTGAAAATTTAATTAAACAACATAATGTATTTTTTATTTATTTTAATAATACAATTAATGAAGAATTTGAAAAAATATTAAATAAATATCACTCTCATAATTGGTTTTATTTTAGTCCTCATAAATGTAATGGATTTGTATTTAATTATATTTATGTAGTAAAAAAATCAATAAAAAAAAAACCATTAATTTATAAATTTGGTAAATATGAAAACAAATTTGAATTTTTTTTTAATTTTAAAATTTGAATTTTAGAATCGTCTGACCCAACAAAATTGGATGATTGGATAAAATATCAGCGATTTCCAAGATATGTTAAAATTACATTAGATAATTTTGAACAATTAATAGAAACTAATAAACTACTTGTTGTTGCTTTAGTTAAAGAATATGATTCATTAAAAAAATTTGCGGATGAAAATCACAAAAATTTTCACAAACTTTTTGAAAAAATTGCGCATACTTACGAAAATGATTTATTGATATTTGGGTGGACTTCAAACATAAATATGATTAATAATTTAGCAATGCAAAATTTTGATGATCTTCCTCAATTTATTGTAATTAATTGCAAAACATTAGAATATTATATATTAGAAGAAAATGTTAAATTTGAAAATGTATTAAACTTTTTAAATAATATTTTGTCTGGTGATGATACAATACAGGTAGACAAATTTTTATTTATTGTTTTTTTTTAAATTTATTCTTTCTTAATTTCTACTATTATTATTATACTTAATTTTAGGCACAAGGAGGAAACGGTTTATTTCATAAATTAAATAGAAAGGCTTTTATTGTTAAAAATGGATTTTCTTTAATGTATAAAGGAAATCCAGTGTTAACGCTTCTTATTTTCGGCCTGCCAATGTCATTTTTATCAATAATAATTTACAGCTGTACTTGTTCAGGAATTTTTGAATCAGATGAAGATAGATTAAATACAGATGTTTCCAACAAAAATCATATAAAGAAAGAATAAAAAAAAATAATCATATCATTTAGGAATTAATAAAATCAAATGAATTATAAGGATATTTTTTTTTTATAGAACAAGTAAAAAATTTAAATTTTAGAATCTTGATGCTGTTGATTTTTGACTTTGTTCAAAATAGACATGGTAACATTTCTTAAAATTGATGGTTTGCAGTTTTCTTCAATCCAACTAAAAATACAGGCAGAAATTTCATTAAAATCGCTAACTTTTACAGCCGTGTCAAATGTTTGGAATAAATTATCACAAATAGCTTGAAATACGTGAAATTTAACTTCATCACTAATTTGGTCTGATTGCTGTCCAGGTTGATTTTGTTGATGTAATTTGACAATTTGTTCATAATTACTTTTCATAATTTGCAAGGCGACAACTTCTTTTCTTAAAGACTGAAAAAAAGAGTAGTGGATGAAGAATAAGAGGAATAAGAGTCAGTGTTTGCTTACTTTTAAGTCGTCATCTTGTTTTTTTTTTTGCATCTGAAGATGTTGAATATAATCAATGGACCTTTGTAGAATGGTAGCTTTGCTAAGTTTGTAACTAGAAACAGAGTCTTGCTGCTGACAACTGGGCACAAGATGCTGTAAATCGTCGTAGCCTTTCTTGATAGCATCGCGTCTTTTTTGTTCTGCCTGAGTGTGGGCTTTGCGTCTTCGTTCCTTATAATTTAAATTGGATTTGCTGTCGGAGTCTTCGTCGTCAGTGGTAAGAGAGCAGTCGGTGTTGTTGCTGTTTTGCTGGGCAGAAGAATTTAGAGTTGGAGAAAGATTAGTGGAACTGGTAGAAGGCACCATTTCCAAAGAGCCATTGGACAAAGTCCGGTTGCTGGCAAAATTGTGCATGTTGTAAGGCTTGGCAAGTTCACAAGGTAACCAACAGAATGGAACTGACTTGAAGAGCACATTGATTAAAACAATGGATAAAACACATTCACCACAAATTGTTTACATTGTGCCTGACAAACTTGTTTTGCAAATGTGAATTTTTCATTCATTTTCTTATTTATTTTTATTAATTTTCATTTTTATTGGTTCATTTTCATTCCTTTTGCCTAGTGTTTAGCGGCTTCAGGATTAGGCTGAGTGCCTTTTTCTAGCAAACACCGCACCTGTGGCATTCAGACTTTCCGGACTGGCTTAGCACTGCAGATTATCGTCTGGATAATCCACAATGGATAGTTGCAGTGGTTGTGACGATAGCGCTCATCACATGACGCCTGCCATTTAGCGTGTATAGTTGGTGTCTTCGTTGCGACAAGCAACCCACTCAACCAGATAAACACATGTTGCGCAGATAGCGCTTATCCATCTTTCTTATCTTATTTGCGCTTTTATCTAAGAATACATTTTTTGTCCTTCTTGTTGGTCAATCGTGTTTGGACTAATAGTTTGACTAACCCTGAAACATATTTTAGATTTTATGGTTATTCATATTGGTATGAACAAGTAATAGGAAAAAGATGATGGGAGAGAGGTTTGAGAGAGGTTTTTGAGGGAGGTTTTTGTCAGAGCTATTTAAGCAAAGGTTTTGTTAGAGCTAATTAAGCAAAGGTTTTGTCAGGGCTATTTAAGCAAAGGTTTTGTCAGGGCTATTAAAGCAAAGGTTTTGTCAGGGCTATTTAAGCAAAGGTTTTGTCAGATTCATTCAAAAAAAGGCTTTGCAGATTCATTCAAAAAAAGGCTTTGCAGATTCATTCAAAAAAAGGCTTTGCAGATTCATTCAAAAAAAGGCTTTGCAGATTCATTCAAAAAAAGGCTTTGCAGATTCATTCAAAAAAAGGCTTTGCCAGATTCATTTAAAAAAAGGTTTTTGAGAGAGGTGCTTGAGAGACCAGTATGAAAAACTAGTATGAAAAAGTAGTTTTGAGGGAGTAGCATTGTAAGAGAACTATGCAAGAGAGACAATTCTATGTATGAAAGCCAATTAAAAGAGCAATATTAAAGCAATATTATGAGAAATCGGTGCGAAAAACTAGTATAGTAGAATGTGGCTGAGCATGAGTTGAAAAAAGTGCGTAACAGGTAAATTTTTACCGGTTTATTAATTATGGATGTGTGTGTGAAATGATTTTGCGATTGAAAAGCGCGCTGTTGTGAACAGGCCACACATGCGCAGTGAGGGAGCAGAAAAGCGCGCATTTGTCCAGGTGTAGTTTGCCGCGAGTGTTTTTTCATATTTCCAAGGTAACAAAAGCGTTGTGTTTGTGTTTTGATTCGAATAGATAGTTGCATGCAAAAGGTGTATGAGCTGTGGCAGTCGAACTAGACTAGATCGTAGGCCAAAAGTGAGTGATTTGTTCTGAACATCGATCTGGTCCGGCATTTGTGGCAAAAAAAAGTGGTCCTGCTTGAATAGTTTGATCATAAGTGCTTGCAAACGGTTTTTGACTGACAAGTTTTGTTCAAGTCCAAGAAGTTCTTGTCCGAGGAGTTCTTGTCCGAGGAGTTCTTGTCCAAGAAGTTCTTGTTCAGCCAGTTGTTATTGCGGCAAGCCTTACTGTAATTGTTTATTAGAGAATTTGAAATTTTTGTAAACTTCTATTAGAAGCTCTTTTGGAGAGTTCATTGAAAGCCTTTATTGCAAGCCTTTATTAGAAGCTGTTAATAAGAAGTCGTACTAAAAGTCCTTTTCGGAAGCCCTTTCGGAAGCCTTATTAATAGCTTTTTTTCGAAAGTTTGCTTCAAAGCTGATTTTGGAATCCATTTTTGAAGCGTTTGTTGGAAGCGTTTATGAGCAAATTTTGTGCGAACAGTTGTCAGAATTGGTTGTGAGAAGCCGGCACAAGTGATATACTTGAGACAGTTAGTGGTTTAGTTTAAGGTTTAGGTTGGTGATTTATTTAATAGAATAAGTGAGAATAATAGAACAATTTATTGCATTAGAAGGTGGTTTGTTTTTTTGGTTTGGTTAGGACAGTAAGGTTTAGGTTTAGGTTATAGGTTTTGAATACAACTATTAATTTAGTTAGGACAGTTAGCAGCTGATTTAAGACAACTAGTGATTTGCCCAACACAACTAATGGTTAAGTTTGGCGTAAAGCACAAAATGCCATTCATGGTGATTTGGTGATTGCAAGTGAATTTGCCGCCATCTGTTTGCGAGCAGTGACACCAACCCGTGCGGCGAGACCCACTTTTGTTCTGACAATCGAACTGTTTTCGAACCAGATCGGATAAAGTGCTGCAGTTTGTCGATGTAAATAATGTGATAAGTGTTTCCGTCATTTGATTTCAGTGTGATCAGTGCAACTCTTCAGTGTGATCAGTGCAACTGTCCATCTTTAGGCTGTCCATCTTTAGGCTGTCCATCTTTAAGCTGTCCATCTTTAGACTGTCCATCTTTAAAAAGTGCAAATTAGAAAGTAAGCTTCTATTTGTAAGGTGCGATTTGGCGCCTTTTTGCGATTCGTTTGTTTAATTCATCTAAACTGCTTAATTAGTTTGAATTGTTAAATTGCACAAAGTCGGCTAGCTTTTAACTTTAACCAAAACAACTATGCTTGGGGCTACTGTTTGGTGTTGTTGTTTGCAGTTGTTGTTTGCAGTTGTTGTTTGCAGTTGTTTGCAGTTGTTATTTGCAGTTGTTATTTGCAGTTTTTGTTTTAGGTGTCTGTTTAGTTTTGTTTAGAGTTTCTGTGTGTTATTTGGTTGCATGTTTAAGATTGTTCTGACATATTGAACATATGATATTGAAGAGAACATATTGAACATATGATATTGAACATATGATATTGAACATATAATATTGAACATATGACATTGAAGAAAAGATAATGTAGAGACCATATTAATTAAAGCATATTGAAGAGAAGATATCAAATGGACGATATTAAATAGGCGATATTAAATAGGCGATATCGAAAAAAACAGTATTATAAAAACAACCGATAGTTGCTCGATTGTGTGAGTAGCTTTAGCCAATACTGTGCTTTTAGCTAAAGTTAAGCAAACTATATAGAAAAGTAAGGCGAGAGCGTGTGCGCCGATTCTTTCGTAGCTAGAAAACAACAGAGAGCAGAACTCCATTTTCTTTTTCTCAGTTTCAGTTTGATCCGATCCCAGACGACCCGCGCCGTGCTCTCGCCCTCTTCTACCGCTCTCCCCCGCCTTGTGCCTACCCCTTGGCCCGTCTAAGGCCAGAGACAGGCCCGACATGTCCGGCCCCAAGCCGACACAAAGTCCGAGTCCACGATCAGTCCAACAGTTCGAGTCTGCCGGTGTTAGCCGAACCACTTCAGCCGAGTCAGCCGACCACTCAGCCGACCACAGTTTATCTGGCTAACACCTACCCACCGGTGCATGTGTCAAAAAGTGTTAGTTCTGAACAATCTAGCCCGGATTCAGCCCATCCATAGTCTGGTACATTTTGTTACAATGTTTCAATTAGTTTTGTTGTCTTTGAAGTAAAAAGTCTTAAAAGTGAATAGTGCGATTCAAACCCGAATAATTCATTTGCCCAGTTCAAACGTTCATCTCCTAACTATTCAAGTTATTCAAATTAGTCAAACAAACTCTAATTGTTGTTTCAAACATCTTTTTCGCCAAAACTCTTTAACCAATTTTTTAATCACACTGTTTATCTATACTTTTTTTAACACTTTTTATTCACACTTCTGTCCACACTTTTATCCATACTTCTATTCACACTTTAATACACGCTTCTATCCAGTCTTTCTATCCACACTCTTAATCTATTAATCCTTATTCTCAAATCAGCTCGTTATTCTCAAATAAGCTCATTATTCAGTCCGGCTTTTCTTCCGACAAAAGTTAACAGATAAACAGTGATCACTTAAATTGATCTGCCAATGTTTTTTGTTTGTGCTAGTTACTGTTGCTATTATTGTTGTTGCTTGTATATTTCACTGATGCCACTATATAAAAACTGTTATATTCATTTGTGTGTTCATTTGTACTCTTATATGTACAAGTCAGTTCAAATATGTAATTGACTTGCTTATATTGCAGGTTGTTAAGGTGATTGTCGCAAGGCAAACAAACAGGCAACACAAACAGTAAACATAACAAATGTAACTTGATGACAAACTAAAATGCGGCTTCTACAGGTGTGGAACGTTTGGACAAAAGTTTGGGGCCAACAGTTACTTGATCGAATCGAGGCGTTTGACTAGATTTAAAATTACGAAATCAAACCTGTGGTGATTTGGTAAAGGTCCAAACAAAGTCCTTTTCATTTACAACAGCCACTTGCTGCAGCTTTCTTGTGAACCAGTTGCGAAATATCAATGTCTAAATTCAACATCTCTGAACCCGACCACAATTAACAAACTCCCAGCCTGCCGGTGTGGTACTGTTGTGGTTTTGAGGTTTGTAGTGAAAGAGAGCACACATTTACGTATATGCACTGTTACACCTGACCAGAGCATAAGTGTCAATCACTGTTGATTCACTGTGATTGCCACTTTCTTAGTTCCGCTGTCTTAGTGTTGCTAGATTACATAGCCATTCTCAACCGTTTTCCACCTTTGGCGGTGCTGTCTTGTAATTGCAATAGTCTGGACTTACCTGTGGAACCATTCCAAACACAATTTGTTTGATTTGCTCGATTTGTTCAACTCAAACTCCATTTACATTAATGTGTGCGTGTGTTTGGGCGGCGGCAGCAAATTACAAACTTTGCCTAGCAACCCAACGGACCACTTTCACCTGGCTGTTTCAGGTATCAAAATACACGGTCACCCATCTGACTCACATCTTACTTGTTCATTACTAGCTCTGGCAGGCTCAATACAAGATTCCTTAATCAGACAACGCCCATTTTCTTAAAGCTTTTACGATGTTCAGCTTGTTTACCTGTGCCCCAGTTGTTTGTGTGTGAATCGTGTACAGCTGTTGTCCATGCGCAGTGGGGCGCGTATTGGCGCGCTTTTCATCTAGACCTGCGCCATTAGTCTGAATAACCGTTTTTAGTTGATGCTCTAGACTTTCAAAAAGTTCGTATATGACTGGCCCTTACCCAAGTCAACTTGTTTAGGGTGTGTACTTATTATTAATTTTCATATTTTTGCAAAGTCATAAATTTTGATCTGACGCTCGACACTTATCTAAGTCGCTGTCAAATAACGCGATCTTATTTTCGCCCTTGAACGCCTTTTTAATTCGTACAAGCCAACACACCTTTTTTTACACATATCAGTTAAACTTACTGCAATATTGGAATACATATATTGCAATGCTTATATTGCAATACGTATATCACCATAGATTTATTTATGAATTTAGGCTTTTGTCTTACATATTGTCTTATTGTCTTGCATATGCTATTTTAATAAATTGCCGTTCACACTTTGCCATTCATAAATCGGCTTCCCTTAAACACATAATTAAACATTTAAATTGGAAAACTTTAATTTAAACATATATTCATATACATATTCATATACATATTCATATACATATTCATATACATATACATATACATATACATACACATACACATACACATACACATACACATACACATACACATACACATACACATACACATACACATACACATACACATACACATACACATACACATACATATACACATACACATACACATACACATACATATACACATACACATACACATACACACATTTAAAGTATCAATGCAATTAGATATTCTAATGTAGATTACACTTTATTGATCTTAATATTGATCATTCATCTTTTTTCTCTTTAAATCAATAGCCGGTTCGTGTTGGCTAAAATGCATCAAATTGAACAATTTCATGATTTTTTTTCTCCCACTATGTTTGATCACGGTGTTCATCAGTTAATTGATTCATATTTATAAAGAAATACTCAGTCGGAGCTAGATTAAAATGTGATTTATTATGTTTATAAACTCATTTATTCATATAAAGCCTATTTCGCCTGTTGCTATTTTATTATTTGATGAATTATTAATTTTTTTTTTTTACATATTTAGACATGCAACAAACTACAAAAAGCGCCAATGCAGTATCTGCCAAGCTGAATTCGATGGCGAACAACAGCAACAGTAGTAACATCAATAGTCAGGATTCAGTGACCAGCAATCACAGTTCACTAAATGCATCTGCTCTTGTGGTAACTAAAAGTCAGCAAGTAAAAGCTGGCGGAAGTCAACCACACTCCAACAGTTCCCAAGTACATCAAAATCAATTGTCCACTACTTCAACCACAACCAACACTTCCGCTGCACAAGTTATCACTGTAATGGCACCATCAAGTGCTACTCAATCACATGGTAAATTTTTTTGGCTTAGTCCTTTAAATTCTTAGTATTATATATTTATTTTTATTTTATAAATCTTAGCTGGACAACCAGTAGTAGTCCAAGTGTCGAATAATACCCATTTCATTGCTTTAGTACAACCAGATCAAGTCAGTCAACAATCTAGCAACAATAACGGCAATGTTGCTCATTCGGCTACTGATGTGGAGGAGCAAAATTCTAATTTTGAAGAATTTGGCACAGCATCTTATCAGAATGGGAACAACAACACACCTTTGTAAATTTATTAAAATACTTTTTCATAAGAATTTTATTTTATTGGTTTCTTTTTTTAGAGCCTACTATACGTCTGAATCTTCTTTTACTCCTTCTTCAAATTATTTTAATTCTACTGTAAGTTTTAATTCTATTAATTTTGATTTTTAATAATTATTTGATTATTTTTCTTTAGTCTGTTAACCAAGTTATTGGAGACGGTACTTATCTAGTTATGGAACCAAGTGAAAACAATTTAAGTCCAGTTCTTAATAAACAACAAAACGATTCCTTGCAAACTGTACATCTGCAAGGTGATGATATTAAACAACTTATTTTACAACAGCAACGCAGTATTTCTGTACAACCTCAAACAGTAAATAGACAATGTGTTTTTTAATTAAATATTTATAATTTTTTTTTTTATTTTAGGTAAAATGGTTGCTAGATAATTACGAATCCGCGGAAGGAGTATCACTGCCTAGATCTACCTTATATGCTCATTATATTGACCATTGTCAGTTAAATTCAATAGACCCAGTTAATGCTGCATCATTTGGAAAACTTATAAGATCTGTTTTTATTGGATTAAGAACAAGACGTTTAGGAACTAGAGGAAATTCCAAGTATCATTATTATGGTATTCGCATTAAACCAGGTTCAGCATTATCTAAAGTAGTTGACATTAGCAATTCTAATAGCAATCATCCCCCAGCTAAAAAGCAAAAACTTTTTAATAATAATTCATTCAAATCAAATAGTAACAATAGTAATCGAAGTGTTTTAACTGTAGAAGATTCAACTAATACACAAACGCCTGCTCAACAGCAAGCAACTTTAAGCATTTCATCACAAGATGAATTAAAAAATTATTTAGGTGATCCAGCATCTATTTTACCAAGTGTTTGGCCTGAAGAACCTACGATATCTTCAAATGATTCAGATTCACCAGGTGCATTGCTTAATAGATTTGCTTTTTGTTACAGAAAGCATTATGAATTAGTAATAAATGCAATTGGAAATCTTCAATTTAGTCTGGTGGAGCAATTATGGACAAATTTTTGGCAATCCAAAAATAATAGCAACGAAAAAGAAGCACTTAGTTTAGAGCAATTACATCAGCTAACAATTCCAACATTACCTCCAGACGAATCTGGTGAAGAAGAATCATTTAATTCATTAGCAAACTGGATTATTCAAACTGATTACACTCTTTACAATTCGTTAATTTCGTCTTTACTTTTACCTAATTTGCTTAAACCTATTCCTCAGCAGCTTACACAACAAATTAGAAATTTTGCCAAAAATATGATTAGTTGGATGCAACAATCATTAATTGGTTATGATTCTACTTTTGTATCACTAAAATGTGCGGCCGTTTCTGCATTCAGTCATACACTTAGAAGATATACGTCTTTGAATCATTTAAGTTCGGCAGCTAGGGCTGTACTACAAAATTTTCAGCAGGTGCAACAAATGATGAATGATTTAAATAAAGTAGATTTTCGTAATGTCCAAGAACAAGCCAATTGGGCATGTGATTGTGAAGACGCAGTTGTAGAGCAAATTGAACAGAGTTTTAAAATGTTATTGCAAGAACAAAATCCCTCTGAAAAATGGTCTGTATGGTGTGAACAGATAATAGACCTGTGTTTGCAAGTAAGTTTATAGCAATAAATTTTAATTTATTTTAAAATATATTCTTGCGTTTATTTAGGAAAATCTTGAAACAAATGCATCAAAAAAATTTTTATTTAGTTGGAATTTTTATTCATCTTTGGTTATGAGAGATTTAACGTTAAGATCGGCTTCTTCTTTTGGATCATTTCATTTAATTCACTTACTTTTTGATGAGTACATTTTTTATTTAATTGAGCACAGAGTTGCCAAAGCTTGTAACAAAACTCCACTTCAAGTTTTACAAGAGGTAAAATTGATTTAAAAAATAACTAAAAAAAATTTATTCATTTTTTTTCTTTCAGTCCCAATTGAAAAAATCTAACCAAATCGTATTATCAAGTTCTAATTCTGCATAAATAAATTTGATATATATATATATATTTTTAATACATTAAATGCTTAAAATAAGTACTTTTAAAAAAGCAAGTAAATTACATTTACACTTGTGTTGGAACCAAAAAATTAGCCCCGCAATGCTTTACTCAAAATTAAAAGGAAAATTAAATAAACGAGAATGCCAAGATATTTTATTTATTTTTCGAATGACAACAAAAGTTATTAACTACATGAACTTTTAGAGATAAGGAAATAGTTATATATTTGTTATTTTTATTTAAGAAAAATCATAAATAGTTAAAATTATGTTTGTATTTTTGTTATAAACAGCTAATCTGAGTCTGAATTAGTATCAACTTGATTGATAAATCAATTATTTTAAAAGTTGCATCACATTTAATTTATCTTATTCTTGTCATCTTCGAGTATTTTCATGACTATTTATGTCTGAGCGTTTTAACTTTTTACATTAAAAATCCTATTTTTTTAATTTAATTTATAAGATTTTATTCATAAAAAATACAAAACGATTAATCAGACACTCGAATACCAATAATAAAATCTACACAATGTAAAAATATATATATTTGCACATATTTTAGCCTTTCGAACACAAAACAACAAATAAATCAGTTTTCAACCAACAAATATAATTTATTTAGTGCTTTAAACTTTAAAATAATCGCGTTTATGCGTTTTAAGTTCTGGTGTGCACCTTCTCTGTCTTATTTATTTAACACGAAACATGCTAGCGTTTATTTGCACTTATTAAAGCGAATAGCATTTCCGGTCTTGCAATGTTGTAAGTTTCGTGCTTAAAGGCTAGAATTCATTTGACTTGAAAATAGTAAAAGATCCGCTATTCAATTTGTAATTTTTGATATCTGAGTATTATTAAATAATGTTCAAAAAATAACATGTAATTTATCTTTGCTTGTAAATATAAAAGAAGTTGATAAAAAAATTATTAGTTTTTTTATTAATAATAAAATATATATATACACATGAAAATGAAAATTTAATATAAAGCACAATTTGTTGAATATTTTTTGTATATTTAGAAATATGCTTTCGCCTATATATATATTCAAAAATTGTTTAAATATTTGTATCTTTTTTCAGACACTTTGCATAATGAAATTTTAAATATAAATTTTAAAAGATAATATAAAATATAATTTATAAAATTTATTTGCATTGGCTTTATTCAAGCAAGTTTTTAATGATTTAAACATTTAAATCTTTAACTTTGGTCATTTTGTTACTTAATATAGAAACAATGTAATATTCATGTTTGCGCAATTTTATTTCGGTAAGACATTTTTTAAATTTATTAGAGGAAAATTTTAGCAATTTCAAATAAATACTATCTAACCAGGTGCAAAATTTTTTTTTTTTTGAAAATAAATAATGAATTTGATGTAAAGTCATCAAATATTTCATAAACTAAAATGAACAATGCATGTCATACATTTTATAATATCAAATTTTTGTTATTTGCCAAACCAATGGACCATCAACAAACAACTGTTTCCAACAACAACCAGCTAATAAAAAATAATAGATACAATAATTATTTTTAGTTTTTTTTACTGGTTATTTTCTTGTTTCAAAAAGTTCAGTAGCAACAATCCTAGACACCGTTGTTTGGTTGTATCACTAGGTTGCTAAAGAACAAAAACAATTTTTTTATTAATAAATTTATTGATCATAAGTTTATAATATAAAAAAATAAAACAATAATACCTGGTTTAAATTGAATTAATAAAATGATCTCTTTATTTCAAAGTTTAAAAGTCTTTAATTTGTTCAAAAGACTGCAGCACTCTTATTTTTAAAATTTATTTTTCTTTAAAAAATCCTACAATTTACCTTTATATTTTGATTAATAAAATAAGAGTAATAAAGTTTTTTTATTAAAATTTCAATTAAATATATTAGATTTAAAATTTTTTAAAAATTTTACTTACTAAGTTTAATATAAAAAATCAAAATTTTCATGCTCTTAAATTATTATTTATTTTTATTTATGTATACACTCAAAAACACACAAAAATTATTACAATCTAAATTAAATATTTAATAATAATATTTTTATGTTTTGTTTAATTTTTTATTTTTTGTATTTGAATGTTAGTCGTTAATTTTATTTGATTGTTTATTTGATTACACAATAGTTTATAATTAATAAACTTTAAAATACTGATATGCAGTAAAATGATTATTCTTTTTTATATTTATTGATATGTATACTATATATAGCAATTCTTGGAAAATCTATAACGGTAATTAAAATTAATATAATTTTTATTTTTAAATATAATTAAATTTATTCTGTAGAAATTTCAAAAACAAATTAATTATATTAGAAATGAAATATAATTATATTTTTTTTTATATACCGTAATGATTAAAAACAAAAAAAAAAAAAACGATTTAACACAATAATTTATATAATTTAAATAAACAAAACTAAAATCGGCAATAATATGATGTTTTTAAATCATAAAATAACAAATTAAAATTATATTAATAATAAAAATAAACAATTAAAATTAGGCACTAGAACTATCTTGGCTTATTAGTTATTGTAGATCTAGATTGTCGCCGCTAACTTTAAATAAATTATATAAGAATTTTGTTTGTTAATATTAATAAAATATTTGAGTTGTTTTGTGTTAGCCAATACTACTTGTGAATTATTATTGATTGTTAACATTGGTTTTAATTAATTTAATTTTACATATATTAATTTATTTTTTTTTGTGAGAATGAGTTAATATAATTAATAAACACGAAAGTTTTGTCATTTTGCACAAATAATATTCTTATATTACATTGTTTTAAATTAAAAAACAATATAATTAAGAACATTGTGTTAGACAATATTGGAAGACGTGTGTGATTATTGTTGCAATTCACTATGCTAAAAGCAAAATTAAGATAATTAAGCTAAAAAGCACAGTTAGACAAAAAAAATTTTGCCTTATAAATGAATATAACTTTTGATAAAATTTTAAATAAAATTTTTAAAATATAATCAACAACAATTAAATACTCTATAAGTTGATTTTTTCTTCATAATAAATATTATTAAAGAATAAACAAGTTCATTTTTTTTTTTGAATTTGAAGTTTTCAATAAATTATTGCTATGATACACTTGCCATTATTAATTAACAAATTAAACAATAAAAATATTTTTATTTATTAATTTGGTATTATGTTTTCTAATTAATTTCATGTTTTAAGTATTGAATAAATTAAATAGTAGATAAACTAACTAATTTTCAATATTTTTTCATGATTAAGTATAGATGTGTATTTATGTAACATATAGAATATATTGCTAAACTAAATTGCGATTTTCGTTGTGCAGAGCGCAAAAAATGCAGACAAATATAATAATCATTTTAAATTTATAATCTAAAAAATGATTTTTAAATGTCATTGAAAGACTTAGGTTAGGTAGCAAGATATGTCATAAGAAGCTTAATGCATAATTTGTATTTAATGCATTCGAAGCTAAATCTACTAAATTAAAAATTCTAGGTTTAATTTAAACTAAAAATTAAAAAAATATACAAAATAAAAATAAGGTATTTATATATATACTAAAAAAAAATTAAATAAAAAAGTATATACTGAATTTTATAGTTTAATACTGATAAATATGTCATTTTTAAACCCTTTCTTATTTTGTCATAAATTAAAAATATATTACTTTAAAATTAAATTAAACTAAAAATAAATATAAAAATGATTTAAAAATAATTATAACTGAAATTAAATTATAATTTAAATATTTTAACATTATTTATAAATTTTGTCCAAGACGATCTAATTCAGCTAGCAAAAAGTCAACATCTTTTTTTTGAACACCTGAATTAGAAATAATGTTGCGGAAAAAATTTGGTTTGTTGCCCAATGGTTGATAGCTAATCATTAAAGTGCCTTCGTTCATCATTTTAGCTTTTAATTGAGCGGTGATCTAGATTAGTTAGTTTTTTAATAAAATTACAAGTCAAAAAAAAAAAAATTGAAATTAGATCATTTGATGCATTTGATTAATTCATTATTTGTAATATGAGCTTAATGTTCACAGTTTCCGTATGTCATCTGATATTTTGAATGTATCAAATTTTAGCTTAAATTTCTAAATAAATTTATTTTTATTTATACAATTGATGTTTGACACACGTACTAATTTATTATTAAAATAAGTTAATCATTATTATGTAGTTAATCGCTTAAAATTTTTTATATGCAAAATTAATATTTAACTGAATTATTTTTATTATAGTAACTGATTTAAAAATTAATATATAAATTCTCTATAATTTTTATAATTTTTAACACTTACTTTTCCTAGTTCAAGTTCTCTTTGATATGAATGAGGCATATTTCGTAAACGTTTTGGAATGTACCAGAAACAAACATTAACACATTCAGGTTCAGGCCAGATTAAGTAAAATTTATCCGGCATAGATTTCATACGAGTCACAGTATATCTGAAATAAAAAATTAGATAATTATAATGATGTAGAAAAATATCAAAATGGTTAATTTAGCAAAACATTTAATAATATTGCAAATTATTAAATTAATGATTTTATTTACTATAAATGATTAAATTTGAGGCAAAATCTAACTGTTTTAAATTAAAAATGAAAAAAATACGAAATTAAAATTATTTTTTTTTATCATTAACAGCTGATTTTTTTATAAATAATTTTTTTTTTTAAAAAATTTTACTGTAGTATTCAACCGGAAGATGTGCGCATTATTTTGTTTTATAGGTTTCAATTTAGGCGTGAGTTGAACATGCTTTATATTTAATGTTTTTTTCATCTTTGTTAGCAAATATATCTAACAAAGACCGCAAGTAAAGGAAACTGAAAACTGCTAGTCGGAAACTTGTTCCGGATATATGATAAAAATCAAATTTGAAAACTAGCATAAACTAGTGAAATCAAGAAAACAAAATAATAAATACACCATTTTATCTTGTTTGAATAAACGGTTTATATTATTCTCTTTAAGTTAAACTTTTGATTTTACATTTGATCTGTTTTGAAAGTTAAAAGAAGCTTTATTGTGAAAAAAGAACAAGCTTATAATTATTAGTTTAAATAACGAAATATTGCAATGTAAACCTTCAAAAATATTGATGGAAAAAAGTAAAGCCATCAGTTTTTAAGCGGATATGACATTGATTCTAATTTTTGTTTAACTTTAACTTTGCAAAAAAACAATTTGGAAAAAAAACTTGACAAAAGACTATTCTGTCAAATTTAACCTTCAAACCTTATTCTGTATAAAAAAATAAAAATCTGAAAAAACTAAAACGCAACTTACTCTGTCATTTCGAACAAGTGTTCAATATGTGCTTCATAACCTTGCATTCCTTTAGAACGCCACATGAGCCAAAGTTTAAAAATGTCATTATGTCGTCCACATTGAATCACTTTGTCACCTGTATCATATTGAACATCATAGTGTTTGTCTTGTTGAAATAAATAATCTGCACACATCTGGTTACAATCGATTAGTAGACCCTATCAAGATGAAAAAAAATAATTATTAAACTAGTGAAAGCAATAAAAGAACAATATATATTGTTATATAAAGTATAAAATAAAAAAATTACTCAAATAGTAATTTAAATAAAAACGATTTCAATTGAGATTTTAATTCTTTAAATCTTTATTTTCTATAAAAATTGTCAATTTTTATTATGAACATTAAACCTAAATAGAGTTAAATAAAATCAGAGTACTAAAAAAAGTTTTTGAAAAAATTCGTAAAAATTGATAAAGCTTAATTGTATACTTTAAAAAACTAATCAAAAATAAAAACTATAAATCAGATTATATAAAAGTTTGTGAAGCTTTGATAATTTTTAAAAAATTAACATGTATTTAATTTTCTTTAATTTAATCATTTTATTTAACATCTTTTTTTAATTTTTTTTTAAACCCATAATTTGAAAAAAGTGGAACAGTCTGACTTTAATTCAATTTTTACAATTGATCAAGTGTATAAATGCCAGTTTTAGCTTTATACAAAATTATTTTCAAGCATATAATTAGTACATAATTGGCGTCCGTTTGTTCACACGTGGGTTTGTCAAAAAAAAACTATTTGTGCTGCTAGTAAAAAGCTAAATAATTGTGAAGCAAACAGACCACAATTTAGTCCAAAAACATCCCTAAACCACGTTTGTTGTTTCAGATTAAATATTGTGCATGTAGTGAAACAAAAAGAAAAAAAATGCATGCTTAAAAGAAAGAAAACAAAAAAAAAATTCAGACAAAATTTGAAACAAGTTGAGATGAAAAAAAAATAATCATAACATAAAAATTTTGGTCACACTAAATTACCAAATTTTTGATTAATCTTACTCTAGAATTCAAGTTTAATTTTGACCTTAAGTTGATATAAAAAATATAACAATATATTTAAATAAAAAGCGTAACATTAATTTGATTTAGTAATACTGAAAATCAATCAAAAATATTGTATACGTTTTAATTATATTTGGTTATTTTGTTGGTTTTTTATTTGTTATTTTTAAAAGTAAATTTTTTTTACCGATTCACGGAAATGAATAGTAGAACATTGAAGTAAAGTGGACATGAGTTTGTGAGGATTCCAGGTGACAGAACGAGCTCTTTCTATTCCAGCTAACTTTGTTCGACGTTTAGATGAAAGTAAGCAACCTCCCCCCCAAGCAGCCTATTAGAAAAAAATGTGATTAATGTTAGATTAATTGAAATAATTTTAATCAATTAAAATACAATTTATACTAAATTTCGATTAAATTTAAAAACTATAAGCAATAAGTTTACTTACATCAATATGTAACCACATATCGTATTTTTGACAAATATCTGCTATAGGGTTAATAGGATCAAATGCTCCTAAAACTGTGGTACCACATGTACAATTCACAAAAAATGGCCTAGCTTTTCGTTCGATGGCAGCTTTTACTAAATTCTCAAGTTCTGCTGGAATCATTCGACCACTTTTAAATAAAAATTATTAAAATTAATCAATTTAAAAAAATATATAATAATATTAAATCAATTTTTTGTATTTTATTTTATTTTTTTTTTTTTGTTGTTTAAATATAGCAAATTTATTTTATAAAATAATTAAAAAAATAATTGAAAAAAAATATTTGTAAATAATGACTTTAGGAAAAACATTTGGATCAGTTATAATAAGCAATTAATTTAAATCAATCGCATCTTTTAATATTGAAGTAAAAATAAAAGTAAACTTACCGATCATCACAAGGCACTTCGATCACATTATCTGTGCCAAAGCCACACGTGGCGCCAGCTCCTTTGGTTGAATAATGACTCTTTAGTAGATTGGAGAGAATGAAAAAAACAAAAAGAAAAAAATAAAAAGAAAAAACAAAATGAAACAAATTACAAATAAACAATTGACTAATTATGTTCAATTAAAATGAGCACAAATAAATATAATTATAGATTTTCTGTACAATTTATATATAGATTCAACTTGAAAATTTAAGTCTTATGATTGAAGTTAAATCTTTAGTTTTTTGATGTTTTTCATATTAAAATATAAGATTTAGTGCATTATTTTGTTAATCAAAACAGCTCAAGTGTTTTGAATGCTTAAGTGGTGACAGATTGAAAAATTCACACGAAATGAAGCAGTATGAAAAGTCAAAAAGACATTTCACAGACTGCTTTTGAAAATCAAAAATGATTTTGCTAAAATAGTGAGACTAAATAAAAGCATCAACATATAAAATGGTATCATTTGAAAAATTAGAAAAATTTTTAAATTGCATTTGCTAATTCAGTATTTGACAAAATTTTGTCAATTTAAAATTTTTTGAAATCAATACTTACATGGGCTGAAGTGAAGAGTACCAGCTGTGGCAAAGCTCGTAATCCCTTGCTTTTGTATTCGGGAAACATGGCATGACGTGCCACAATTACAGAATATAAGTTGGAAATGGCACCACCTATTTAAGAATAAATATTATATTTAAAGATTTAAAACTAACAAATAATTTTATGACATACCTGGAGCTAGAATAGAATCTCCATTAGGAAAGCCGATTATATCTCGCATTTTCTTGAGTACAATGTGTTCCATTAAAATAAATACTGGAGCTATTTCATATGTGAACATATTCGTGTTAGCTGCTGCAGTTAACCATTCACCTGCCAATGACACAACATCCAATCCACATGATAGTTGATTAAAATAGTGAGGATGGGCTGTTGGAATTTCAATATCAATTGCAAAAAAATTATTTTAATTATTTATTCTTGATTTATAGTCTTATATGTAAAAAATGTTTTAATGTTTTTAATATAATATTTATAAAAAAATTAAAAACTTAATAGTTATTGCCTAAAGCATCTTAAACTTATTAGCTTAAATTTAATCTGTTTCAACTCTGAAAATATCTAGAAATGAAATAAACGTCATACATACGCCAAATAAATAATTTTTACATGTTTAAATTCAATGTGCAAGTGTTTGTTTAAAGATAACGGCTACTAGGTTCAAAAAATTCCAACAAACAAAGTTAAACTTATCGTTTATTTGAATTCATCATAATAAAATCAAAATTTGTTATATTAAAAAAAAAGAAATAAAAAAATACATTAATATAACTAAATCAATAAAAAACAAGTGGGCAATCATTAGACAAACAAATAAGAATTTATCATTCTAAACATTCATGAATTGAACAATCCTTGAATAAGTAAGAAGATTTTTATTAAAAAGATATTTAAAGACTAACTAATCTAACAAAAAAAAAAATCATTCTACACAATCTCAAGTTAGTTTAGACATTTCCGATCAAAAAAAACTTTTGTGTTTAATTCTTAGTTTTATGCCTCTTTGCACAAGTCAGATTTCAAGCAAAATTAGACTGTTTGTGATTCATGTCAATTTAGGTCAATCGAACATGTGCATCTTGTTTCCGCTTGATCAGGTCGTAAATGCAATTTTAATGCAAGTGTTAGCACTGAAAGAAATGAAAAAAAAGGAGGAAACAAACACTGGTCAGTTCATTTATAAAACACAGAATAGATTTCCGGTAGGCTTGAATTTCACACCAAGTTATAACAAGTTCACTAATTCAATTAATCAATGGGCGTATTCAAACTAAATTTATCTAATAAGAATATATTTTTGCACTTTAATATTAATTGTGATTCGAATAAGTTATTTGACAAGAAATTATTAAATATTGTTTAAAAGAAGATTTTTTTTTTTACATGTACAACTTTTAATTAAAAATGATTTGTAAAAACATAATGCTTTAGCTTTTTTTTAATTTCAACAATAAGATACTTGAACACGTGTTTTGAAACAGTGAATTACCTTATTTAGAAGCAACTGTCATATTTAAAATAAAAATTTCAATAAACCAAAATAGTTGCAAACAGTTTTAAGTAGAAACACGTGTGAAATTGAGTAAACAGTGTTTGTTAAAACAAATTTGCATCTCTTTAGATCTTTATGTACACAGAAACGGACTGTTACATACTTATGATTGTGGATTAGACTGTGCTTTTTATTGATACCTATAAACCAGTGGTTAAATTAGCTTTAGCTCTTGCGACAAACAAGTTGGCTTCTAGCAGAGATTAGACTTGAAGTGTTCAAAACATTTTGACACTTTAATTCACTTTGTTTGTTTGCAATAGAAGGACGAATGCAGTTATCTGAGCCGTTATCTAAATTTTAATAACTTCTGTAAAGACGAACATGAAATGAGAAGTTTAGTTTTTGAATTGAGTGGATTTGATAGAGTACATGTTTATTTAGGAAGGAAATTCGGCAGGGGATTTATTTAGAAGCAAATTTATTTAGAGAGCGAATTATCATCATATTGAGTAGCAATCAAGTGTAACAAATTAATTAGTCCAAAGCGACAAAACAAAAGTTTAATTAGAAAAACAATAATCCGCAGTAACAAGTAACATATTTTTAAATAGGACAGAAGAACATAAAGAAAGCAAAAGTGATTGGAATCGACGGATCGGATTATGCAAATAAGTAAAAGGTCTGCCTGAAAGCCAAAACTAACAAAATATGAGACTGTGTAGCGAATTAGAATGTGGCCAGTGGAGTGGTTGCCCAAACAGAGTAAGCCAAGCGTAAGATTGCAACGACTCTTTATTTCTCTGCAACGGAATGCGTTTAAGCGGCAAATGGCTTGCATTCCGCACGGGTGGCTGTGCAAATATTCCATGCAAGTTGTCCATCTAAAGCATTCTTCACTTCTGGACATGCTCGAGCCACAAGTCTGGGCGGGGGCCAAGATTGCCCGCCCGGGCCAAACATTAAAGGACCCTATCTGCCAACGCCTCTCTCAACGGCTGGCACAAAGCTAGATTAAAAAACAATAAGTCACGATGCGCATCACCGACCTATAACAGTAGACTTGTTTGAGCCCGCTTGGCAGAGCAAACCAGAATAATAAAAAAAGCAAAATTGAGTCAAATGAAAATAAAACGAGTCATTGATGCTGCAAAAACAAATTCGCCAAAACAGATTTGGCCCAATCTGCTGACAAAAAAACGGCTGGCACAAATGGCCAAAAAAGGCGGCCACCATGCTTTAATATGTTAGCTACATATCAGTGCAAAACTAATTGGCCGCAATTGATCGCCCACTACTACACTTTTCTATTGGCCTGGCTCTGACGGCTTCTGTTCTATGCAAATGTCAACTTTAAGCAAAGTGGGCTTTACTGCTCCAAAGGGCATACGTTTCCATCTTGGCCAATGTTTCAAAGTCAAATTGCGGCCACTTTAAGCTCGTTTTGGGCAATCATCGCCAGCGAAACGCCTTCCATTGCACAAACCCATCATCTTCCTTCTTCATCTTTACCGCATCTAGTCGACTTTCGCATATGCTAATAATTGCTTTCCAACAGCGGCCTTCAATTTATATTTGCCCTTTCTCCACTATGCTTTACTGTTTTTCTCCTTCAATTGCAAAACACTGTTCTGATGATTAATCAAGATTAAAGCAAAAGGGCATTTTCCTAACTAAACTGACTTGCACAAAATTCAACTTGCAGTAATCAATGCTTGTAAGCCGTCTTAAGCCTATTAATGCACCAATGTTCAATTGTTTTTCTTTGTTTGCGAATCACTTCGATTAGCCAAAGTCATTTAGTAGGGTTTGTTATCTGATGGCTAATTTAAGACTGAAATCGATTTAAACAAAGGTCAACTTACCTGTTCTAACTTGGTTATTCAGCGTATTTGCACAGTCTTGTAATATTTTTTCTAAAACCTGCGGCTTATCTGGAATTTCCATGTCAAATTTTTTTAATAGCGTATCGGGTTGTTGAAAATTTAACACTTTGGTTTTTCGATCATTTGATTCAACGATGAAATTCAGTAAACAATCAACTAATCTTTTAAGAAAAAGTTTGGTTTCTTCGCCAGAATTTTCTTTTATAGGAAAAATATCTAAAGTAGAAAAAGAAAGCTTTATTGCAAAACATTTAAAAAATGATTAACTGTAAGAAAACGAAAAATATAAATGAAAAATAAATTGAAAGTAAAAAACAAGAAATACAAAAATGATCAATAAATTTGGAGCTAAATATAAAAAAATCATGTTTTTGTGAAACGGCAGACTGCAATCACTTTTGCTTGATTTATTTGTTTTGTCTATAATTTAAGGATAAATGATTGTATCAAACAAATTTGTAGCAAATATGTGGCAAATTTAAGTCAACAGTCTAGCACAATTGATGAGTATTTTAATTAAAAACTGTCAGCTGGACCAAGTCGCAAAACGAGCTTGTGCAAGTAGATTGCAATAGTCTGTTTTTAGAAACAGATGCTGATTTTAGTCCGGCAACAGCTTGTGAACAACGGCTGCCATCAAAAAAGTTGAAAAGCTAGTTTTAGCTCCACTGGCCAGGCTCGTTTATCAGCCACTAAACACACACAGAAATGGCAAACTCGTGGCATGCAATTCAATGCTTACACAAAAGGATGGAGAAGTTTACCAAAAATGAAAATAGATGCAGAAAGATGTAGTGCAAAAAATAGTTAGCTAACACAAGCTTGATGCAACGGTTTGTTCAGCCATTACAGACCTTTGGGACAAGCTTTGCACTTGCTGTTTGCACCTCTATCCCTCTTTTTGCATAAACCTAGTGCAAATGATCACAGACAATAGAATTGCTGACTTACACTAGAATGTTTAAATTTGGCTGGAATGTGTTTGGCTAAATCGACTGGCAAACAATAGCGGGCGAACAATTAGAAGCACTTTTCACACTTGATAAAAGCACCAAACCCATATAAAGCGTGATTTAGCTAGCAATCAACTGCCAAACTTAAGGACGATTTCGTTTAAGCTTTTTGCAACTTTGTCATTATTTGTATCAATTTAAAACAAACCACAAATACTAGATTGTTGACCACAAATTAATATTTTGTGTAATCATTACTCAAACATTGTGGTTGTTTTTTGCGATAAAAAATAATTTGCATAATTTATTTTTTTTTAATTTTTTTTATTCTTATTTATTTATTTCAAGTTAGTTTTTAATTAAAACAAATCAATTTTTAGATTAATTTAAATTATATTGTGATACTATTACCTAATTTTATTTATCATAATAAACTTGCTTTGCGTACTTCTAGCATACATTTTCAAAATTCCAAAACATTATTTTTTATTTATATTTGTAATAAGGTAATAAAGAAATTTGAAACTTTGAAAATGTCGTTAAATGATTTAATATGTTAGCAAGCGATGCAAAAGCAAAAAAATCATTTATGAAAAATAAGCAAAATTTTTTTTTTTAACTTATAATAAAAGTTTTCTAAAGGTATGTGTAATTGGAGCTGAGACGCACGACTGTCTTTAATGTGAAAATTTGAAGGTTTTTCAACTTTCAAGCACGTTTTTATGTTTTATGTTAGTTTTTTCTTAAATTTCATATTTTTTTATAGCTATAAACATAAGTATAAAAAACTTAAATTCAATCGAACTTATATTAAACTAACAATTTAAATCGCCTGTAAAAGACACTTTCCTGTAAAACTTTAATTTTAATCATTTTTCAATAAACTTATGTATTCATTTAGAAACATGCTGATCAAGTTCAAGTAAAGGGTTATCTAAAAAACAATTACTAAAATTTTAATTTTATTAAAATATATAAATTTATAAAATTAAAGAAATTTTAAACATTCTAATATTTTTTTAAATAATATTTTAGTTTATTAAATGTTAAAATTACAAGCTTGATTTTAAAATTATACAAATTAATAACAAAAAAAAATTATATTAAAAGTACATAAATATCATGCTTAAATAACTTTTACAATAAAATACATTAAAATTTTAATTCTTTAGTTAAAAAATTATAATTAATTAATATAATGTAAACAAATTTAACTAAAAAAAAAAATTATTAAGTAACTTTACCGGTATAGAAGAGCTGATTAATATCAATAGATTTTGATAATATATCTTTTTTATCTTCAATAATATTGTTATTTGTATCCAGACATGTTCTTATTGTCTGAGATGAAGACTCAACTTGAGTTTGTGTATCAGTACTCATTTTGATCTTAAATATGTAAAACAAAATAAATTAAATAATTTAATTAAATAACACTTTATATATATAAATTTGTATTTTTTTATAATATATCTTTAACAATATAACTTTGATTTAATTGGTAAACTATATTTATACCAATTTATAAAAATTAACACAATTTAAACTTGTTTATAAACTTTGAACAAAATTGAAAGTAACAGAAGTAACAGGAACTTTAAAATACCAAAATTGACATTTAGATAAAACCGCGCTAGCCAGTTATTACTTCAGTTCATCATTAAAAGATGAGCAGTGCTAGCAAAGCGGCCCATTGATCGACTAACTTAAAACGATATAAATTGCCAATCCAATACAGGTTTCAATTTAACTTCGAACCTATTTCACTATCTGGCCTTTAGAACAAAGCTGTAGGATGTGCTTAATTTTGATTGGTTACAACCAAAAACTAAAATTGTCATGGTAAACCTTACTCTATTATTTTAAATCCCGCCTATTTTTTTTAGCTGAGTATTTTTGCTAAGCTCATATACCGGAAATACATGCCCATTTGTTCTGATTCGCTAAGAAAATGGGCGTAACAGATTTTTTCATTCAAAATCAAAGCAAAACTAATGTGTGATGATGTGTAAAGCGATGTCAAGGCCAAATTACTTTACTTTTTATGAGTTAAACTTATTGATCTCGTTATTCAAAATTTATTATTACATTTTAGATTTTGTTTAAGTTTCAAATTTTTGCGTTTTAAATTTTTTTACATAGTAAAAAACTTCAAATATTGGAATGTTTATTTTTAATTTTATACATTAAATTATATAAATTAACTACTTTATATTAATAAGTATCAATACACAACTTATATTTTTTATATTTTAATAAATATTTACCAAATCAAATAATTTTATCTTTAATGTTTTTAGTGTTGATATATTTTGATTATTATTATATAATACTATCAAACTTAATGAACACTATGTAAAAAAAAGAAAAATGTTTAAAATAATTATTCTGTTAAAAAAAAAATTTATTTTTTTTATTAATCTTTTTTAATTTAAATTCAAATAATTTTTTATTTTTAAATTTATTATAATTTAGGTCAAATTTTTATTTAAAAAAACAAATAATTAATGCTTAAAAAATTTAATAAATAGACATTAAAATCAAGGCTACATTTGTATAAACAATTTATTTTAAATTAATGCTAACTAAAAAAAAAAAAAACATTAAATTTTAAAAAAATAGATAGATGTATAAATTAATTATTTTAAGATAAAATATATTTAAAAATTTGAATACTAAAATATGTTAATTAATTTAAATTTTTTTCAAATTGTTTTTACTTAAATCAAAATACTATAAAATTATTTTAATTAAAAATTTGTATGTATATTAATGAAGAGATTTACTTGTAATTTAACACATTTATGACGATGTAAATTTTAATATAGAACAAATAAAAAATTTTTTACTTTTTATTTTTTCATTTATATGTTTGCGCATTTAAAATTAATATTTTGCGCAGAAACAAAAAATTCGTTGCAATATTATAGTTTAAAAAATTAATTTAAAAAGTGAATAAATTTAAGAAAAAATATAAAATAGGATTTTAATTAGTAATAAACTTTAAGTAATAAAATAGATTTATTAAACAAAATGATTTTGAAAAAATTACAAAAAATGCCAATAATTTTAATTTTGAAAAAAAGCAAAAACTATAATGATAAAATTTAGCAATATTAAAGATTGTTGAGTTTAAAATTGAAAACCTTTACAAACCTTTAAGAAAGAAAAAAATAATTGAAAAAAACTTGATCATATGCTAACAACTTTGAATATTTATGAATAAAAATCGATGTTATACAACAAATTAAATCACTAAAAAATAGAAAAAATACATGTGAAACATTGAAATAACATTAAAAATAAACTCATGTTTAGGTGTGTATTTGATGTGTTGATGGTGATTGGCTAGTATTCACAATTAAGATTTTAAAAGTAAGAAATGAAAAAACAAATAACAAAAATAAATTTTTTTGTTTTGAATGACGATGAATTTTAAGAATCAGAAACAAAAAATGCACCAGGCACTTGAATCGCATTAAAAAGTGACCTTCAAAACATTGAAACCGATGAAGATCACATTTGCTGAATAATTTCATATTTTTGTCTTAAATCAATTGGTGCTTTTTTGGCTTCAATCTTGCGATTTTTTCGAGTGGCCAAAAGCTGTCGCATTTCAGAAGCGGACATATTCAAGTTTAAATTGAAGTTAGTCAAATTGTCAGCCAAAGATTTGTTTTGATCAGCCTGAATAGCAGATGCTAATTGGGCACTCTGCAACACACTGCTAATGGATTTAGGTGGAACATCATCTCCATCCAAGTCAGCTTGAGTCCGATTTAAAGTAGATTTTGGTAATTCATTTTGTTGCTTTTTAGCCTCCTGTTCTTGTTGTATCTTTTTTTCAATGGCAAACTGGGCCTCGCTATTGGCCACAATAAAATTGTGCTTCTTAATTCCACCAGAAACCAAATTTTGATTTTGAGCCTTCTCGCTGTTGTTGTTTCGCTCTTCAGATGGCGCGGCATCCTATAATAAAACAAAATTTATTAAACAATCAAATCATTACTCAGCTTATAAATCTCATTTTGCATAATTAAATCAAAGCAATAATGATTATCATTCTATGCTTTGGAAACGCTACGCGTGGTATAAAAAAAATCAATTAAAATGCTTAAACACCTTGTTACAAATAAACTAAGTATGTGGTTATGTCAAACCAATAACATTCAATGTCACACTGTCACATCATAATTATTAACAATATTACAAACAAGTTTCTCTCCTGCTTGCCGATTTCAAAAATGAATGCTAAGAAATCCGGCTCAATTTCTAATCAACCAATTAAAAATTATTCAATCAAACTATTCAAAAAATAAAAAACTCCATTTCTTCATTTAATCCAGACATGAGAAAATTTCAAAGCCTAAAGTTTAAAAACTCAATTTTCGAAGCTATTCCCATCTTGATCAATCGAATTATTTAGAAACTATTTCCACACTTTCAAAAACGCCAAGTTTTACAAAACCATAACCAAGCTGAATAAAATTTTCTGCTTTCATACACTCAAATTATATTAAATTAATTTACTAAATTTTTATTACTACTTATTTCATCAATTTAGCTTCTTAGTTATCTAGACTTATTTTTTTGCTTTTCATTTTTTTATTCTTCATTTCTTTTCAATTTGAAAAATGTTTCTTAACCTGATAATTTTCACTCAAAAAAAGCCAGATTAAAAACTGTATTTTTTAAATCCGCAATAAAAATGATAAAAATAAATTTTATACATAGCTATAAACCAATTACTAAAAAAGTGCACGTTTTTCTGATATCTATTTACTAAATGTAAGGGTTAATTAAGTACAAATGGCGTCTTAAATTTGAATAAAAGTCTAGGACCCGCAGAAAAAAACATTACAGCAAATTTCTAATTTAAAATAAACGTTCAAATCTGATTCCCCCATTTCACAGACATGGAACAGGTGCGTCTTCTACAAGTACAGATTGTAGGCAGCCGGTTTATGCGAGTTTTATATTAAAAATTTCATTTTAAAGCCCTTTATGGTAATAAAGAAATCACTTTTACTATTCAACTGATTTAAAAGTAAAATTGTGAATCAGACCTGAAAATAGCACTAAAATCAAAACATTAACAGGTCAGCGTTACTTCAAGTTTTTGATTGGTAAACAAATAAATTTAACAAATAAATTTTGCACAATTTAATTAAAAAAAAATGGACCAACAACAAATTTATGTAAAAAATAAAGTTGATTGAGATATAAAATTTAAGAAGTCAAGCACGAAACTCTTCCTGAAACAAGTTCAAAACAAGCATTTCAACTCAAGTAATAAATAATTTAATTTAAATTCAATTGTTTGCAGACCAAAAAATAAACAAAAACAATAGCTGAGATAAACAATTTACCTGAGTTTGGCTTTCATTTACATTTTGCTTTTGCAACTTGGTCACGACTTCATCCATCAAACGCTGAGTGTTCTGTCTAGCTGCTTCTTTAGCTTCCAATTCACTGAGAATTTCTTGTGCCAAAGGACTTCCTTGTGAATTGATACTATGTAAATCATCACGAAATACTTGCACATGGTTAATAAGTTGAGCAGCCGGTCTTGGCACAGGCGTGGCACAATGGCGAACATTAGCTTGAGTCGATTGAACCACAATATTACGTTCTCTGTACCATTTATCTGCAGCTTCATCTAATACAAGTAATTTGGTTTCATTTGGAATAGCTTTAATACGTTCTACAACCTGACGATGGTTTTCTTTTGAAATATTAACACCGTTTACTTCAATTATACAATCACCTTCACGCAAACAAGCTAACATGGCTGGAGAATCATCATCCACTTTACCAATAAATCGTCCCAATTGTAGATTAAAGCCAAAACCATCAAAATCTGGCCATTTTGTCAAATGACAAAGTCGAGGTGATGGAGCATTGGCAATTAAACTAGCATCCATTACAATATTTAATCTAATCTCAATACTCAACTTAAATCAGTAAATATTTTTCAGATTGTTAAGAATTACTAATAACCGTTTATTTCTATTTAAGTAAAGTAAATAAATAAAACCAAATAATAAATATTAGAAAACACAAGTAATCAAATAAGGAAAAAATATTTAAATATAATTGAATACAGTTAAATCTAAAAACATTTTGATTAATATCGTTTTATAAATCTGTTCAAAGAAAAGCAAAAATAAAATTGAAATTTAATTGCATTGGATTTTAAATGAATTTCAAGTAATTAATGGAAAACAGAAAAAAAAACATTAACGCCGTTAGTTATTTGAAATTTGTTCGTATATTTGTGCACTGAACTTTGTTTAATTCTAGGTAAAAATGATCAGCCAACTGCTATATAATTTGTATAACCTTTTTTTTTAATTTAAATACATAAATAATAATTGAAAATTTCCCAAGTAATCGTTTTGTTTGTTTAGCCGTCAAGCATTGCGTTTTAAGAATAGAAGAAGCAAAACTTTTCAAAAAAAAATTATTACTGAGTGTTTAGAATTTTTTTAACCTGTCTTTTTTAATTTTGAAAAATTTAATTAAATATTTAAAATTAACAAAATAATTAAAAGAAAACAAAAAAAAAAATATAAAAATATTGATACAATTTTTAGATAAAAATTTGAACGTATGAATGTTAATAATTTACAAATTAAAAAAACTAACAAAATGAATTTGTAAACAAATTCATTTCTATTGTTTATTGAAGCCTATGAAACAGCAGAAAAAATGACAACTAATCATTTTTATATCTATAACATTGAAAATCAATTTCATCCGTTAGTAGTTAAGATGAGGATAAGTTTGTTGTAAAATCAGACAGAATATCTAGCACAAATACCTGTATAAACAAAACGCACATATATTTTCACTTTAATTAAAAAATTTCATTAAACTAGTGGAACTCATAGTCCTATGGCATAAATAAAAACAATAAATAAAAGAAACAATCAGCGTTTTAAATTGATCACGACGAATAAAACATAAACAGATTGAAAATGAATAGTTAAATCGCTTAAAACAAGACAAATAACTTGAATCAGCTTAAAGAAAGTTTGGCTTTTAAATGTAAATCAAAAAAAGAATCGATTAAAAATAAAATGCAGAAAAAGCAGAAACACAACATGAACACAAATGCATCAGACCAAGAGTGTTGCACAAACAAAATGCATCTAAAACAAGTATTTGCGAACGATTGCAGCTAGTGATCGCATCGGCTTATTGTGCATTTGCACTGAGCCAAAACACTTTTGCCACTAGTCGAACAGCAGGTAAGCAAAAGTGAAAACAACCAACAAGCTGGGCAAAAAGCCAGCAAAATAATGGGCAAGAGAAGAAACAACTGCAAAAAAAACAACTGCAAGAGAACAAATGCTGAAAACAAATGCAGAAACTGAAAAATAAGAAATACAAACTCAGAAAAGTAAATGTACAAAGTCACACCTGAACACTTGAGTCAGTAGAGTTTCGGTCCACTAGAATTAGACCAGCTAAAGGTAGCACGACTCAAGCTGAGAATAAACTGGACATTTGAGAAAATTTGCCAAGCATTCACCAAAACGATTACCATAGATCGATTCAATTGTATCAACTGATCAACTGGTTTAAGTTGATCTCTTGTTGAAAGCTTGCCAAAAAACTTACACCGAACGTCTTGTTTTGCTAAGGCCTTATGTCTGATTTAGCTCTATTAGTTAAAGAAAAGTCGAGACAGCATAATCTGGGCTTGTTTGCAGGGTCAGCCTTGTAATAGGCTATTTTCGAAATGAGCGCAAAACTCAAACAAGCTTTTGCAAAAGTACGCAAATGAAGACGAGAAAGCTCTGCGCTGTCTTAAAAAAATGGTCCATTTACAGTTTAAAATCATTATAACTGATCATTATCATTTGCATCACTATTTTGCAATAAACAGCTTTGGGCGGCAATTAGCAAGATGTGTATTCAACAGGATGCGTCAACAGGCCACACAAATTCACTAAAACTGTGATTTATAATAAATTCACACTAAAACACTCATATCCAATTTAAGAAATGATAATCCATTTGCAAAATCGAGGCCAAATGCTTTATTTTCAGCTTTTATTCAAATGTGCCTGATTAGTTTGTTTTATTATTTTTCGGGGTTTAACATTAATGTCGAAAAAGTGTGTTGATTTTTAATCCTTTTGCAAACGGTCAAAATTTTTAAAATAATTGATCAAAAAACTTGATTCACTGTAAAATTATATTTTGTAATTCAGTTTTCTTTTATACTCATTACCGTAGATTCACATAAAATT
The DNA here is from genome assembly GCA_025170145.1 of Pyemotes zhonghuajia. Lineage (NCBI taxonomy): Eukaryota > Metazoa > Arthropoda > Arachnida > Trombidiformes > Pyemotidae > Pyemotes > Pyemotes zhonghuajia. Next base: position 7,529,669 of record CM045844.1, on the reverse strand, counting down.
GATACACGTGTTGTCAGATTAAAATGTAAGATTAATTTCACACTGCTGCAAATTTTATTTGTGCACAGTAAATCAATTTTGCAATGTTTTATTTTTTTATTTAACATTTTTAAAATGTAAATTGTTAAAATTCAAATTACCGACTGTCAAAACAGTTTATTTCGATCGAACATAGTGTCTAAAAATGTTGATTAATAAAGATGAAATCGAAAAAGGCGCTTTTGATTAAACTTATGTTTAGATGCTATTTTTGCAATCAAACTTAATCTGATAGATTAGATGAGAATAGCACATGTTTTAATCAGTGATTCAACAAGCATTTAGTTTAGCTTTAAAAGCAAAAATGCTTTGGGCGAAACTCTTTTCAAAATGTTAAAATGCAAAGCGCAATTCAATAAAATAAAAGCGGAATGTTTACTCTCTAAATATGCTCTACAAAAAAAAAATTGCAGGTAAATTCAATTTTCACAATCTTTGAGCAAACAATGACAACGGAGAAATAATAAAAAGCATAAATAAGAAAAGAGAAGATGAAAATTATAGACTGGGGGTAGCAAGCAAAACTTATTATACATTGCTTGATCATGTGAAAGCTTTAAGGTTCATCATGCTAATTTTTTTTTCTTTTTTGCGTTTATTTTTTAAATTTCTATTCACAGGTCCGCAATAAAGTATGTCCAAAAATAAAAAATTTGAAGCAGGATAGAATGAAAAATTGCCGTTTGCTAAATAAGGACTACTAAGATCAGAACAAGGTTAAAATTAAAGTTTTCCTTATTAATCCTGTGCAAATTAAGGTTCATTTCTTAATTCTCTTTAATTTTATTATATTGTCTTATGTGATCTTATCATTTTAATTTTTAAAAAAAAAAGTAATTCTATGAAAATTTCTTATTCTTAAACTGAAAAAACAAAGCCACTATGTCTGAATCTGTTAAAAATGCAAAAGTAACAAATAAGCTAAATTAATTGTGCCACATTTCGATTGAACTAATGCTTGATTGAAATTATTTAATTTGTTTTTGCTTCATCAATTTTAAATCTAGTTCAAATAAATTACGATTAACTTTCACTAATTCTCCAGGCTATTTTCTTTTTAGTTGCCAAGTTATTGCAATTAATCTTTTGGTTGCATCCTAAATATTGCAATCAGTCGATCATCAAGCTTATCAATTACTTTCGTATGGTTAATTGGTCATAATTAAATATAATTTCTATGAGCCGAAAATCGATTATAATACATTATGCATTTTTATTTTTTGTTTACATATTTACTAAGTTTATTATTGTCATTAAATAGTAATTACTATTTTTTATTATAATTTAAAATTGTTACTTTTTAGTTATTATTTTAATTACAAATCTATAAATTTAATTTTTTTACGTTAATTATTTCATTGAAAACTATTTACAAATGTGTATTTAAAATATTAATTTTAAATTAACAATAGCTATTTGATTACTTTTTTTTACTTCATTCAAAACAACTTACTTATTATTATTTTTTAAATTTCTTTGCTTTTTATTCTTTATGTTAATACTAATGTTTAAATCGCATTTTTTTATTATTCAAATATTTTAAAAGTCTATTTTATTTTTAACATTTTTCATTTATTTATCGTAAGCATTGCAAATAAAACTACTTCCAGTCTAAGCAAATATATTTATTTAAGTTAATAGTTTTTTTTTTATTTTGATAAATATAGCATTTATAAATTAAAAAATAAAAAAAATAATAAAAATATACAAAATGACCTTTTTAGTTTTTTGAAATTCTAAGATTTAATTTATTAAAAATAAAATTAATTTAGTTGTCAAATATAAAACTTTATTATATTTATAAAAGGAAATATTGAACGTTTTTTTCATTATTTTTTTGCTGTAAATTGCAAAAATTAAATTTAAAATTTGTATTCAAGTTCAATTAGAAAATTTTAATTAATTTTTTTTTTGAATACAAATTATGTGAAAAAGTAAAAAAACGATAAAAATATACTTAAAAAACCAGCATATAAATTCAATTAAATCAATTACTTTTGTAACACATCTAATCATGAAATCGTTAGAGCAATTCGTACTAGTTTGGCACTTGGTTTACAAACTTGTTAGCAAACGAGTAGCTCAATGTCATTCACTCTCTCAAGCTCAGGTGTGTTCATGGGATAAAAGATGACCTATTTAATTTGCGCCTTTTTGAACAAAATAAAATGTCCCAAATGAATTAATTTAATTATGTTTGAGACTAACTTTAGATTCAGATTAATATTGATCTTCAATTACAAAAGTTCACAGATTTTATTAATAAATCTTGTTTAAATTTAAACGAAGCAGTTATAACTAGAATAGACAATTAACGCCAGATGCGCGTCAATATAGCCATTGAATTGTCCTTGTTGTAAATAGCTGTCAAAAGTAAACTTTGTCTTTGGTTAACAGCTGTTATTCACTTGTTTGCACAGAAGCTCTAATAACTAGAAAATAATTATTTGAACCAAACCATAATTAATTATGGTTTAATAAATTATAGTTAATATTTATTAACCTAAGGTATTTACCTGATATAGAAACATAATTAAAATTAATCAGTCTGTATATTTTTACTAGAATGTCTTAATGAAATTATTTAGATGTTGAAAATTTGTAAGTATAAAATTATAAGTGTAAAATTATTTCTATTCAGTCAGTTTGGATAACTGTTTAATCCATATTAACTTGAAACTATTCTTATAAATCCCAACTGGTGTATACGTATATGTTTATTGTCAAGTTAATGAAAAAATGAAGTTTTAAAAATACCACAATAATTAAATAAAACAATTTAAAAGCAATTCAAGCTCAGTAACTTATCAACTAATTGTATGTTCGCAGAATTTTTAGTTTTAATTTTCATTTTAATTTGTCATGCAACTGTGTGCACTAGTTAATTAAAGTCGAAATTTAATACGTATTTTGACTTTTATGAAAAAAAAATTTTCATTTTGCCACTGTGTAATAATAAAATTTGCAAAGTCTCTGAAAACTAAGCTAATAGGCTATTATATAATCGTATTTAAAAATTAGTGAATGCTTTCCACTAAAGATGATTATTCGATAACATTTTTAAAAATTTTATAGCCTAATAAACTAACAATTTTTAGAATTTTTCATTATATACGTTAATTTCGTAACAAATTGGTTTTTATGTAATTAATTTGAATCAATTTAGATTACACAAATAAAGATAAAGTTAGAATTGCTATTTAAAAAATCACTTTTCACCTTGTCCTATCGATTTGTGTGCAAGCGATAAATTGTCCAAACGTAATTACTATTGTAGTTTATAAATAAAAGAAAAGAAATATGACGCGTTGATCTTAGCAAACCAGTTATTCTTTTATAAAGCAAAGCTGGTAATTGCAATTTATGGCGTAATCTAGAAAGCTTAAATGTGCTAAAAAAATATTATATATGATTCCTAAATTAGTAAATTATGTAGTATTTAGTAAACTATATAAAAATAAAAAAGTGTATACAAACGTGAAATATATTTAAAAATATATTTGAACATGTAAATCAAGAATATAAGGTTAAAATAAAAAACTGGCAAAACAATGATAATAAAAAAATGGTTTATTATTTGCGTGATAAAGAAAAATATTAACATAAGATTGGTGGTTGTTGATGGCTAATTATGTTTTTGCTGGCTAGACCACCACTAAATGTAGTTAAAACATTGAGAGAGATGTGGATAAAAAACAGTCGCTTGGGTTTTGACCAAAGTAAATGAAGTAGACCGCAGTGAAATTTGACATTAGAGATTAGGTTTAGGTTTAGAAATGACAGTGAAAGATTGGGTATAAGAAGTTTGACTGGGTATTAGAGGTGGTGAATTAAAAGATGTGAGTTAAAGGTATTGAATTAAAGATATTGAGCAAAAGGTATTGAGTTAGAAGTTTTGATTCAAAGGCTTTGAATAAAAGGTTCTGAATTAAAAACCAATATTAGAAATTAGGCATTGGAAATTTGTCTGTATAAATTTGCCTGTAAAGATTTGCCTTTAGAGATTTGCTTGCAATAATTCGTCTGTAGAGATTTAACCTTTAGGTCGACAAGTGCTTGACAATTCTTAATTACTCTCTAGGCGCCAAAACTTGGTCCATTTGCTGACTGTTCGCACAGTTATTTACAGCTTGATAAAGTTTATTGTGCGTCAAAGTTGACGTGAGTTGGGTGAGGATAATGAAGATGGCCCATTTGCGGTTGCAAAGACTGATCCTGTGAAAAATAGCAACTGTTGAAGTGGTGACCACTTGATAAGAACAAACCAAGGTCTGTTTGTGTTTTGGTGATTTTATGCTAAATAAGTGCGAATAAAGCTAATTGACAAAGTTTGCCAACTAAGCTCTGACTGCTGCCATCTGACTGGTGCAAGCAACAGCATATTGAAAAGTTTGCGCAATTAAGACAATTGTATCAAGTTGAGCTTAAACAATGAAAGTCAAAGGGAACGAAGCCGGTTCTAAGTAATTAGAACAGTATCAAACCAGTAGTTGAAACATTTAAGTCAGCGAATTCAGAGCCAACCATTTCAGGCGCCGTTCACAAACCCTTTGCTTGTAATTTGCACACAACCCCTGGTGCAAATGTCTTATTATAAACATAGTGATTTTTGTGCGTACTTTATGCTGTTTTCTTAAAAAGACACTTTCTTGATCAGCTTTTGCAGCAGAATCGTCCAACTGTCAACCACACCAATCGTTCCAAGCCGGTCTAGTTTGTCTTCTAGAGTTAACGCCTTCCTCTGTCGATCACTTCACGACCTGCCTGTCTTGTCCATCTGCTTTTTCTGACAACACCATTTTGTGCCATCTTATTAAACTAATTGACTTGTTTTCTCAGATCCATCTGCTACTAGTTCGTTTTTGTTTGACCAACCTCATCACACTCAATGGCATCCTCAGCCTCCGGACCAGGTAATTATTTGTTCTTCATTCTAAACCCTTATAGCTCATCTCATCTTCTTCTCCACTAGTTTCAGTGCCAAGGAACTTTCGTCTCCTTGAAGAGTTGGAACAGGGACAAAAGGGTGTTGGTGATGGCACTATCTCTTGGGGATTAGAAGATGATTCTGATATGACTTTGACCCACTGGACAGGCATGATCATTGGACCGCCTAGAGTATTTTTATTCCTCTTCTTTTTTATTTCTCTTTCTCATCTCTCTTCCTCTTGTAGACACCGTTTGAAAGTAGGATTTATAGTTTGAAAATCGAGTGTGGTGATAACTATCCAGATGAACCACCAGTTGTTTCATTTGTTTCCAAAATAAAGTTAAATGGTGTTAATGACGTGACTGGTGCTGTAAGTGCATCTTTTGCAAACTCACGTGTTCTTAACTCTATTTTCTTTGCAGGTTGATAGAAGGAATGTGGCTGTTTTGTTTCGTTGGCAAAGAACCTATTCCATTAAAACAGTTTTACAAGAATTAAGGAGAATCATGACTTTAAAAGAGAACTTAAAATTGAACCAACCACCAGAAGGGTCCCTTTTTTAAGAGCCTTTGCTTTATGAAGTATGATATATCTTAAAATTCAAAATGGTAACATCATTCCAAAACTTTAATATTAAAAGTGAAATACGTTTATTAGATCTTTTCATTTTTTCTAAATGGTTACTTATTTTTATTAGAATTTAATTAATAATTTTTACCTAATGCTCAAATTTTCAAATCGGAAATCATGATGATTGACTTAAAATAATGAAAAATATGATTCTTGCCATAAATTGATAAACAATAGGAGCTATAAATTTTTAAATAAAATCATAAAAGTAGTCGCTATTAACATTGGCTAATTTTTTTTTTTATAATAATATTTTTCAAAATGCAAAAAAAAAAACACAGTTTTTCTATGCATATCGCTTTTATAGAAATTATTTTGTTTAAAATTAAATTTTATTTTTGTCGAAACAATAAATTTGGTTTTCAAGTTTAGATAGTAAAATCAGAAAAATTATCGACATGTTTTGACAACAGACACTTGTTTGTACATATCTGAATTTTTTTAAAGTAATTAATGCTATGTGCATTTTTGTAAACATTGTGTCCAAGTAAAATTAACATATATTTATTCGTTGAATATTGCATTAAAAAGAAACTTTAAGTTTGTAATCAATTTCTTTAGCAATCGGCCTTGAAAAGCTGATCGCTTTGAAAAGCGTTTGAAAGTTTTAAAAACTGAGAACTTAGAGATTTAAAACTAATGCTTAGACAATTAATATTTGGTCATAGTTAATATAATTTGATTTTTAAATAGGTATTTCGCTATGAACTCACTAGACTGGGTTTGTGGGTAGAAAAGCAAGAATGCGCAAATTGAGAAACATTCGAATAGGAGTTTGACTATAAAAGTGCATACCTGATGGTGAAAGTCGAGAAAGAAATGATAAGAAGTCAGTTGAGCTTATTAGGCAGGTTACGGCGTCTGTTGATGTATCACCGATAAAGCTGTGGTTTGCCAAAAGTGAAGGAGGTAGTTGAAAGAGACCTCAGATTAATCCAGCATAAAAATCCATCAAACATCATAGACTCACTATGCAGATTTACTTAGTAGAGCCCAACATGCAGGGTCATTTTGCAAACCCCATCATACAGACCCAGCACTCAAACCGAATCTGCACACCCATCCCGCATGCTTGTTTCAAAGATCCATTCACCAGATTCCTGCAGACCCATCATACAGTGCCAACATACAATGCCATTATACAGTGCCATTATACAGTGCTATTATACAGTGCCATTAAAAAGTGCCATTATACAGTGCTATTGAACAAGCCCATTAAGCAGGGCCATTAGCAGACACCACTGACAACCGTGCACCATGGCCATAGTTGAAATTTGCTAAGCTACGAGCTATAAGACTTAACTACTTCTTAACTGAGCAGATAGTTTTTTCGGTCTAAGTCAAACAATGTTGTTAAGCCAACTCAAGTTAAGTATGTTGTCAACATCGCAAATTTATCAAAAGTGCTTGAAACACAGTTTTCTGCGTGAATAATAATAATACAAACCATGTGATATGGTGAAGCGGCCAGTTGGATGGACCACCTGGTTGTCAGAGATTTGCAGCACTGACTAGCAGACCAGACCATCTTAACCGATTTCAAGCGTGTTTGCCACTTGTTTCTGCGATTCACAATTTTTGGGCAGTGTTTTGGGCTGTTTTTCGGGCTGTTTTTTGGGCTGTCGTTTCTTTAGAACAAACAATCGTTCTGACTAAGTCTGTTTGAAGATGGTAGTTTTTTGGGAAAGATTGTCATTTTTGGAAAGGCTGGCTGTTTAGGGATGAGTGTCTTTTTCGGGCTGTCTGTTTGAGGATGAGTGTCTTGATCGGGATGGTTGTCTTGTTTGGGATAGTTGTCTTTTTGGTGAAGGTTGTCTTTTTCGTGAAGGTTGTCTTTTTCGTGAAGGTTGTCTTTTTCGTAAAGGTTGCCTTTTTCGAGATGGTTGTCTTTTCTGAATGGCCGTCTTTTTGGGATGGCTGTTTGTGTTTTTGGGATGGCTATGTTTATCGGGATGACTGTCTTTATCGGGTTAGCTATTTTTGGGGATTGTTTTTCAGAATCGTTTTGCTGGATTGTTTTGCTGGATTGTTTTGCTGGATTGTTTTGCTGGATTGTTTTGCTGGATTGTTTTTCAAGTTGTTTTTCAAGTGGTGGTCTTTCTTTTTTGTTAAATGGTTGTCTTTTTCGGGATGTATGTATTTCTTATAAGACGGCTATTTTTCAAGACTAGTGTTTCTTTTTCAGTTTGGTTGTTTTCTTAAGGCTTGTTGGGCCGGGCCGCCCTTTAAAGCCGAGCCACTTTGCGCCGACGACCTGTTCTCTTATTCTTTTACGCCGAGTCTGTGAACCTAGAGGCGCGATTGTGTGCAGCCAGACGCAGAAGAGCAAACTGCTGTAGAGTGGAGAGAGCCGCAGTTGGCCGTTCTTCGTCTCTTTGCATTGTGTCGTCCATTAGTCTGTGTTTTGCTGCAATTGTCGGTTAGTTTAAAACTGTTTGACCATTATTTTGAGCGATTAACTTCAGTGATTACCTTGAGCAAATAGCTTCAGCCATGATCTTAAGCTGTAATCTTAATCCATTATCTTAATCCATCATCTTATGTCATGAGCTCAGGCCATTGTCTTGTGCTATAATCTTAATCCATTGTCTTGTGCTATGATTTTAAGCCATTGTCTTGTGCCATAATCTTAAGCCATGATTTTAAGCCATGATCTTAAACCATGATCTTAAGCCATGATCTTAAGCCATGATCTTAAGCCATGATCTTAAGCCATGATCTTAAGCCATGATCTTAAGCCATGATCTTAAGCCATGATCTTAAGCCATGATTCTAAACTATGATCCTAAACTATGATCCTAAACTATGATCTTAAACCATGATCTTAAGTCATGATCCTAAACTATGATCTTAAGTCATAATCTTAAACCATTATCTTGTGCCACTATCTTGTTTCATTATTCACGCCCAGCAAGTTTTGACTGTTAGTGTGTATGTGTTTGGTTTCCTATTAGCCATATCTGTTTAGGACTAAAAGCCTCGACAGTGACTGGCTATGCAATTGTCGAACATGTTGCAATGACTCTGCTTGGCCAAGTGCAATGTGACTTAATAATCAACCGATCGAACCAACTGCCACAGGCCTGCGCCTCGTCCTCTGTCATGGGTGAATGCATTTTTATTGGTTAGACTTGCAGCGAACTGCGTCCGAAGACAGAGGGCAGATTCACTTGGCAATCAGTAAATAAATTGCAACTTTAAATAAATTGCAACTTTAAATAAATTACAATTTTTAATAGATAGAATGCAACTTAAATTACTAAATCATTTCTAGTTTTGTCGCAATTGTCTTTTCTAACTTCTTTCATGATTTCTAGCAATGTTCACATGTTTTCTTTAGCTTTTTCTTCCAAGTTCTCTTCAGATGTTGAATTTGTTCACATATTCGCTCTGTTCAAATGTTGACCTTGTTCACATGTTCACTCTCTTCCGATGTTGACCTTATTCACATGTTCACTTTGTTCCAATGTTCACTATTCTAATGTTGACTGTTCTAATGTTGTTCAGATGCTCCTTACTTGAGAGGCTTTGTTCAAACACTTGTTCAAGTGATAGGGAGGCGAGCATTTGCTGCAGTTTGGAAAATGCGAATGTCACAGCAAACAGAAACTAATCCAATTAAATACAGTTGTTTAGATAGCAATTTAGCTGATTTAGGTGTTTAAAAATATTTTCAAACTAGTTAGTCAGTTTCATGCTTTTGATATTTTTGTTTCATTTTTACAACTTTAGTTTCTCTGACTGTACTTTCATATTTATTTACTCATAATGGTTTGCACTTTGGCGATTAGTGCATCGTAGTGATTTAGTGCATCGCAGTGATTAGTGCATCGCAGTGATTAGTGCATCATAGTGTTTAGTGATAAAATTGTTTCTTTATTTGCGCAATTGGCTTAATGTAATTTTCTTTTTTTCCATTGTGTGATACAGAGTACTCGGCAAGACAAGATGAGCTCCGGCCGAGATACGACCAGCTTAGTGAACAAGATATTTAATCTAAACTTACTCAAGTTTAAACACGTGTATGGCAGTCCGGACAAAAAAGAAAACTGCTATGACAATGTGAAAATCACCAAAAATGCCAACGATTCTCAGTTTTGTGCGGTTAATCCAAAGTTCTTAGCAGTAGTTACCGAAAGTTCGGGCGGCGGCTGCTTTATCGTTGTGCCTATCGAAGAGGTAAGTTTCGGATTATTAAACACTTGTCAGCTTCATTTAAGAATTGCAAAACTCATCAGTTAAAATTGTTTTTAAATTTACCTGCATTTATACTAGCCAATCATTTCTTTACGGTTGTGCAAGTATTGCATTTACTGTTTATTTTAATGTTGTCTTGTTTTCGTTTTTCACTGTTAATTATTTTCCAAATTTAAATCATTTCAATCTTCCTTTCAAACCTGCCTTTCTTTTGTTTTTTATTACAAATACATGTTAGTTTACTTTTTGCAATTCAATGCAATTCTCTTTTAATTTTACTTTTGTTTTATCTTATAAATTTTTTTTAGACAGGGAGAATCGAAGTCAATTATGGCAGAGTAATCGGGCACAAAGGTCCTGTTCTAGATATTAAATGGAATCCATTTAACGATAATGTGATTGCATCTTGTTCAGATGATTGTACAATTAAAGTTTGGCATATTCCAGATAATGGAGTTGGACGAAGACCGTTAAATGATCCAATCATTACATTAGCTGAACATAAACGTCGTGTACCCATGATAGAATGGCATCCTACAGCTGAAAACATTATTCTATCAGTAGGCTTTGATCATTTGATTTTGATCTGGAAAGTTAGCACAGGACAAGTTGTTGGCACCATTGATTGTCATCCAGATACAATTCAAAGTATTAGTTTCAATCGTGATGGTTCTTTGTTAGCCACAACATGTAAAGACAAATACATCAGAATAATTGAACCAAGAACTGGTGAAGTTGTTTCACAAGGAAAAGGACATTTAGGTTCTAAAAGTTCTAAAATTGTTTTTCTTGGTGATTCAACTCGACTATTAAGCACAGGCTTTTCTAAATATTCAGATAGACAATGGGCTGTTTGGTCTCAATTTAATCTAAGTGAACCATTAATTATTGAAAATATTGACTCATCTTCCGGCGTTTTGTTTCCATTTTATGATCACGACACTAAAATGGTTTATATCGCAGGAAAAGGAGATGGATCAATTCGATATTATGAATTAGCTCCTGAACCGCCATGGTGTCATTATGTGAGTCAATATATAACCGGGTTTCCGCAAAGAGGTGAGTTGTTTATTTTGTTATAATTTTCTCTAGTTTATAAAATGTTAAAAATATTAAAAGACTATTTTCTAAACTTTTAAAACTTTAATATATCTTTCTTTATATATTTTTTTAGGTCTAGGATTTATGCCTAAAAGAGGATTAGATGTCACAAAATGTGAAGTATTTCGTTTTTATAAATTACACGCTATGAAAACTATGGTAGAACCAATTTCAATGATTGTTCCTCGTAAATCCAATTTATTTCAACCGGACATATATCCAGATACTGCAGGTTTGTAAAAAATACATATTATTGACATTTCCTCCTAAGGTCAAAAATTTACTCCATTTTGACAACAGTCTACTTTATTTTCATAGAGAAATTATTTTTAAATATAACATTGAAAATAAGTATTTTAAATTTATTTATTTTAAAATAAAAAATTAATAAACTATTCATATTTATTAACAAAACATAAGCAAAAGATGAGCTCACATTTTGTTTTGAATTTTAAAAAATATTTTCCTTGACTATAATGTTTATGTGACTTGATTTTCTAAAAAAAAATGATTTTAGAGAGATGTTTTTAATGTAAAATTTAAACGAATAATTTTTTTTAAAATTTTTATAAAATTTTGTCTTATGACTGTAAAAGAAAGATTTTAGAGTTAATCACAAATAGTAAATTTAGTGATTCGACTTTTACGAAGTTGGCCTGGCACAGCTTGTCTTTACAAATCTTTATTTATTTGAACCTAATCCAAATATGTTGCTTGTTTAATGTGTGATTTTTTTTTAACTAGACATTTTGACTAAACGTGTTTTTAGCCCATTTTTCGCATCTTGGTTATATGCTCATTTTATTTAAGTTAAAATTCTGGATGCAATTCAAACAATTGTAAACTAGTATTAGATTCAATGACACCCACTTTATTTAACACTTTTTATGATCATTATCTTCTTAATGAAGAAATCACTTTTATACAAAATTTATTCGAATTGTAGATTATAATCATTTTATTATATTTATTCAATATTGCTTTAAAACAATTAGAAAATTTTAATAATTACTTAAATTTTAGATTAAACAAATTTGGTATTTTTTTTTTTACTTTAATATTTGAAAATAAATTTATTATTTAAAAAAAACTAGCTTAAATATTATGTAACTTTAAAAAAAGGATATTATCTGATAAGGACAGCAATTTTAATGCATTTTTTAATATTATAAATAATTTAAATAAATCATTATAAATTAAATTTTTTTTATTACTATAGCTCCAACACCAGCACTTTCTGCAGATGAGTGGATACATGGTAAAAATAAACCGCCAATATTGATTTCCATGAAGGTATGTCAATGTGCAATTACAAATATTAGAAGCAACTTTTCATTTTTAAAATAATTTTGTAACAATTTTTATGTTATTTTTTTTTTTAATTTTGCAGAATGATGCATCATTAATGAAGACACATAAGCCTTTAGTTAAAAATTCTACTGACGTTAATAATGACAAAAAATTCATTTTTATTTCTCAAGAAAATAATGTAGATTATAGAGAAAATAGAAACTATTCACCTGTTAATAATAATAAAAACATTAGCAATCAATCGTATAATAATTCTTTTAATGGTGTTCATAATCGAATACATCATTCTTCTTCTCATTCGTCTTTGAGTAATGGAAGTGGAAGCAGTTATCACAATAATCTGAATAATGGTCAGCACAGTTACAATAATAGTTATAATAATAGCAATAATAATAGCAATAGTCATAGTCATGAAAACAGTTACAACACCAGTCCCTATCACAGTGTAAACAATTGGTCTAAAAGATGTTCTGATGGCTTTGTTTTTAGTGAACCTTTAATTAATACTGATAAAAACATTCTGAATTCTAGTTATAAACATAAGACTATTGAAAATGCTGCTTTGAATGAGCTTGAGAAAGTAAGAAAAAAAGTAGTTAATGGAAGATTAAGTAGAAGTTTAACAGCTGGCAATTTAGGATACTATGATGATTTAATTCCAAGTAATTATGAAGAAGTAAGTTTTAATTTAAATAAATTTTTCTATATTATATTTAATTATTTTTATTTAGTTACTTTCATTATATAAAAATCAATTGGAAGAAATTTATATATTAAAAATGCTTAATCAAAAAAAAGATCTGAAAATTAAGGAATTAGAAGAACAACTAGAAGATTTTCGTTATGAAGATTAAATATACTAAATTGATTTTTAATAGTCATTTTATTTCAAATTTGTGGTGCCTTCTATATACAAAGACAATTCATAAGTAAATCAAAAAATATTTTGAACAAATTGCTGAGCATAATTTTTTAACAGTTATTAAATATAATAACTTTTTATTTTCGAATTTTCATATTTATATTTTTAATTTTTTTTTTTTTTTGTAACTAATTGTGTAATTAACAATTTATACAGATTTATTATTATTTATATTTTTTTTGTTGCTGTAAATAGCAAATTAAGAACGTATATATATTTATTTATTTATTATTTTATTTTTCGTTTATAAAATATTAAGCCAAAGTTTTCATTTTAAGTGTCAATTGAAAAAAAAAAATTGAAAAAAAAAAATTTTTGTTTAAATTTGTATAGTTTTCTTAGAGTTGTATGGAAGATGAATTATTTCATTGAAAGTTTTTTTATATTACACTTTTAATTAAATTTAGTAGTTGTGTTATGTAAATTTTTTTGTTGCTTAGGTACGTTGTCAATTATTTGTAAGTAAATATGTAATATTTGGGTTTTATTGAAGGTAAAAAAAATTAAAAAGAGCAAAAAATGTATTTACTTGTTAGAAAGTTTAGAATTGGTCATTTAGTGAATTTGAAAAAAATAGTGTGGTTTTTTGATTGGAAAAAAAGTGAAAGCAATGGATATAATGAGTAAAGCTAAAAGAAACGATCGTTCTTATAAATATGGAAGATGGCTATTAATTTCATTAGCTATTATCTCTATACCTTTAGATGGCCAAAAGATGTATGAAGAAGTTAGTAAAGCTAAAATATATCTAAATAAGTCGATGTACGATACAATCAACTTTTATTCAGCAACATTGATTACTCATATAATAGGAGTAAGTTCTGCGTATGACCACGAAATATGGCTTACTGTAGCTTGTAGATTACTTTGTACGTTTGTTTATCAATATGAATTAAATTCAAAGTCAAATGAAACTGTTCCTAATAATCCCAAAGAAATGCAAAAGATGTTGCAACAGAAATATCCTCAATATGCTGGAAAAAGTTTTCATCAAAGTACTAAAAGAAAACGAACTAAAAAAAGCGCCAAAAGTGTCAAAACTAAAAAACCGTAAAAATATTTAGATAAGTTATATTATATAATATAATTTTTTGTTTTAAATAAAAAATAGATTAAGACTTTAGAGATCTTACACTTATATGCCTACACTTTTTTTATCAGCTAAACAATACTTTTTTAAAATGTATGTTTATGAATATTTATTAAAATATACATGAATTATAGTTAATGTTGCAAATTTGTAAACTTTTTTAATTTAACTTTTCTTAAGTAATTTTACGCATGAATTTTTTAAATTGATTAAAAAAATAAAAATAGCTTGTATAAATATTTTAACATTAAACGCTGCTTTGTAAAAATAAAATTTTTTATATTTTAAAAATTATGTATTTAAATTATTTATTCTGTAATCAGATAGATAAATCAATTAAATCATAAAATTTCCTTGCATAAAATCATTTATGAGTTACTAATCTATCCGTTTAGATAATACTTGTCAACTGAAAGCATTTTAATCATACAGATAATATTATGATAAATATGATTAAATTGTAAAAGTGAATTTACAATTAAAATTATGCATTTTATAATGAGAGAATTTAAGTTGATTTACCGTAACATTTGAAAATAAATATTAATTTGGTTTTGAAATAATTAACTGTTTGAATTTTATTTAAATTAATTAATAGATAAATATTTGATCATTAATTGTTTGAATACAATTTTATGATTAACTTTTTAACGAACGCAAAAATTGTTTGTTTGATTTAGAAAGGTGTTCGAATAAGCTGATCACAAAATAGTGCAATAACTTGTTTGAAATTTGCGCAGTTGTTTCAAACTTTTTAAGGCGTCTTAAAAGTAAAACTTGAGACAAATATGACCATTTAGAAAGTATTTATATTTATAATTAATAAAGTTTTAAAAGTCAAACCATCCGCTTAAATTATTGAATATATAGAACCTTATAAACGCTTTGCAAATAAGGTGTTGCAATAGAATTTTATGCAGTCATAGAAACCAGATGTAAATATAAAGTTTTCAAATTTGAAAGGTGTTCTCATTAAAAGACAAATGTCAGAACTGCCAAATTGCTTCCGGCTGATAAATTTTACTTAATTATCTTCTAGTTCAGTTCTTTGGATTATAAAACTGCCCTAGTAAATTTAAAAAGAAATTTTTTTATCCACATTGGTTCGCAAACAAAAGTGCCATTAGTACAAAAATCAAATGCAACTTATTTGGACAATTGTTTAAAATGAGTTTAGCTTCTGAAAAATTAACTTCAAAAGATCCTTTGCTCAAAAACCAAAACTGGATCGAGCCTAAGACAACCAACCAAAAGCCGGCACATGAGCTTATCGAGATCGGAATCAGTGTGCCAGGCCAAAACAGCAATTATAACGAATTTAATCAGAACAAAAAAGTACCATATTTGATGCATTCTAGCCTTTCTGATAACGTCGATAATTGTAGTTCGTCCAGCAATTCTATTAATTATTATGCACAAAGTAAACCAGTATTAAAGCGAAAAGTTAAAAGCAAAAGAAAGCATCAGTTAGCAAAACGAAATAGTTGTCAAAGTAAACAATCTGCAGAAAAGCTAAATTTAAATTTTAAAACTAAATTTGGAAACAGATTTTCTGAATCAATCAATTTTTGCTTTTGCTTTAAGATTTTTGTGCAAATATTTATTAGCTTTGTTTGTTTTGTTTTTCTGGCTTTTTTTTTCAAAACTTATGAAAGAATCGATGGAATGCAAACTGATCTGAACAATAGTAAGGCATTTCAATCTCATCTTTTTTCTAAATAATTTTTATTTTCTTTTCAGTTTTAATTTTTTATAAGGAAAGTCCCGCAAATTTTCATGAAATCCATTCCAAACTAAAGTTTCTTGAACACAATCAATCAGATTTCAGACAAACAGTCGCGAAAATGGATATTAATTTAAGAGAATTAAACAATAAAATGAATAATATCAGTGTAGAAGTCGATTTTTTAAAAAAAAGTATAGCAACTGCTCCTGCAATTCGACAATTTCCATCTCAAATGTCTTCTTTAAAAAAGGTATGTTTAATCTAATTTCTTAAGTTCAAATCAATTAACATAATTTATTAAGATCGTAGCTGATTTGGGAAACTCTATTAGTTCTTCAAAAGAAAAAATTCGCACCGTTGAAGAAGGCATTGTAGATTTGAAAAATCTTAAAATCAACGTCAATCACAATGAACAAAAATTAATTTCGATTGAAAATCAAATTAATAATACTTTATTAGATAAATTTGTTTTTGAAAATAATCTACTTCAATCGAATAAATTCAATGAAATCATAGTAAATCAAGATCATTTAATAAGTCAATTTTCCAACATTATTTCTAATCAAGCAATTTTAGAACATAAAATAAACGCAACTTCTATGTTGATAGATCAAATATGGTCACACATGCAAATCAAAAATGTTGAACATGAAAAAAATAATTTAAGTTTGATTCAAAATTAGCAATAAATAGCTAATTTTTACATTTTTATTAAATTTAAATGACCTATTAAAATTTTTAAGTTATTACATTTTTAAATCATTTTTGACATTGTTGTAAATTTTATGAAAATAAATTTATTTTCTCAAATTTTCTTTTGTTAATTAATTCTTCAAATTATATTTATAATTGTTAATTTATAATTAAAATTTAAAATAAATATAATAAATTTTAAAATTGAAATTATAAATTAAATTAGTAATTTAAAAATATTTAAAAAATTTATTTTTTTGTCTTTACCATTACAGCAATAATTTTTGTGATTGTTATTTAATATACTCTAAAAGTTTATAATATTTATATTTTAGTCAAAAAATATTTTAATAAATTGTTTAAAAATATTTATTTTTAAAAATATTTATATTTTCTTATTTAACTTTTCCGGTTAATGAATATTTAAGTTTTATTTTATACTTTAAAAATTTTTAGTTTTAATTATAACTTTTTGCCTTTAAAACAATTTGTATAAATTGTATAATTTATAATACAATGCCGTACGTTAGACTATTTCGCTACAACATTTTACTTAAAAATTAATAAAATCCAAAAATATGCTGAAATATCCAATCAATATAAATTTTTATTAATATATATCTTAAGTTTAAGTTATAAAAAAATAATTTAATTTTGTTTTAATTTATTAATTTATAAAATTTTTATAAAAGTTCATTTTAAAAAATATAATATTTGTTTTTAAATTATTTTATTTTTTAAATTAAAATTCTAATTATATTTACCATATCTAAAAAAACTTGCATACATAATTTTTTTAAGAAGTTTAATAAAAGTTTTTAATAAAATAAAATCTTGATTAAAAATTCAAATAAAAAGTTTAAAAAATTATTTTTTTGATTATGTTTCTAAATAACTTTCTAATTAGTTTTTTTATGATTTAAATCTCTTATACAATATCTTTTATATTTTAAATATAAAAAAAATAAGCAAATTTAGTTTAATTAAGTTTATATAAAAAAAATATTCTGAGTAATTATAAAAATTAAATATAATTATAAAATTTACATGTTAATGCTTAATGTATTTATCATAATTATTTAATATAAATATAATTTTATTAAATTTTAAATTATTACATATTTAAATAATATTTTAAGTAAATATATTCATAAAACTTTTATATTTTAATATATTCAAAATTATTTTATCAAAAAAAAAAATAATAAATTTAGTTTTTTTAATTTAAAATACGTTAATAATTGTTTTAATTTATTTTTTTTTTAAATTTATTTTTAATTTACGATAATTACTTAATAAATTATTAATTAATTTTTATTTCACTAAAAAAAATATTAATTATATTATATTTAATTTATTAAAATAGAAAACAAAAACCACTTAACTCAATTTTAAATACAATTTAATTCTTTAGAAGCCTATATTTAATTAAATTTTCAAAATAATATATGTTATAATTATATATTTATCTATAAATTTTAAAATATAAATTGATTCGTCATTTAATTATATAAACGCTAAGATAAGTTTTGTAATTAAATTTTTAAATTTTTATTCTTTAGTTTACAAACCAAAAATAATTTAAACTTTTTTTTAATAAAAGTTAAATAGTTTAATCAAAAAAACTTATAAAAAAGGTTTAAAAAATATAAAATTAGCTAATGTATCATTTACTAATAAAATATATTATATAAAAATACAAAATCTCATTAATATTAATTAGATAGTTAAATTAACAAAATATATTGTAAAATATTTGAATACAAAATTAAAAAAATTCTTATTGTAACAAAAAAATAAATACTAAAAAACTTATATCAATAATAATTTTTTTTTTTGTTTTCCGGTAAATAGAAAATTTTATAAAAAAAAAAAAACTATTCTATTCGATGGTATTAGTAAAAAATATTGATATTTTTTTTTAAATATTTTAAATTATAATTTAATTAAACTTGATTTTTTATTTTATACGATTGAAATCATAAAATTTAATAAAATAAAAAATTAAATAATTTAATAGGCCCCTCTAAAAAAATTTACAATATAAAAATTAAAACTATAAATATAAACAAAAAAAAAATAAATTTCTTATTAAATATATTTTTTTAAAAAATATTAAAAATGAAAAACATTTTTGCTAATTTATATAAATTTTAAACCTAACAAATTGCTTTTAAAACTTTTATTATTCATTAAGATGGTAATGAGTTTTTCTTAGATGTGCAAGCCTAAAACGTTCATTTGATAATTCAGTTTCTAATTTGATTATTGCTAATTGGCATTCCATTTCTAATTTTTTAGCTTGATGAATGTTTAATTTTTTTATTTCTTCTTCAAAATCATTTTCGTCGTTGTTTTTATTTAATAAAGAAATACAGTTTTTAGTAGTGGCAATAACATTCCCAGTTGCATTTGTGACTAACTTAGAAGATTTTAATAATTTATTCATAGCTTCACTACCACTTTTAGCTTTAACTCTAGAAGCTGCTACCAATTGAGCTGTTGCTGCTGCAATTTCTTGACTTGCAACAATCAATGTTGCAAATTCTGAACTTCCATTCACAACTTCATTTGCTGTTTCTACTAAAACTTTAGCCGATAAAGCTACTACTTTTGCGGCTGAAATTAACCCTTCTGTCCATCTATGATTTTTTTGATAAAATTCTTTTATATTTGAGTTGCCTTTACCTTGCATCAAAATTTCATGTTGTAGTTTTTTAGAATCATTCACTAGTTGCATAATAGCTTTCATTAAACTTGTACATGAACCTAAAATATTTCCATTAACTTCAAGTTTGATATCTTTATCTTGTTTTTTACTATTTTCTAACATTAATTCTATTTTAGATGCAGCTTCTTCTATTGCTTTATCCATTTGATTTAGTTCTTCAATTAAAATATTTTGAATATTTTGAATATCGTTAACATTTAATTCCGGTAAAATAATTTTTTTCATTTCTAATATTTTTTCAAGGTAATCGTTTAAAATATTAATTTGTTGTAAAATAGCTAAATCTGATTCACTATTTAATAGTTTATCGTAAAGTAATATAAAACTATCCATAAGTTCTTTAATATTTGTGGATAATTCATCACTAATAGAAACATTCATAATATTTAGGCTTAACATTTTTGAAAATTGATATAAACCACTAAGTAAATGTTGGAGCGAAATACATTTTCTGGTAAAATCCTCGTACTTTTTTATTTTTAAAACAGATTCAATAAAATTTCCTCTATTAATTTGTTCATATGTATTGGTAAAATCAAACAAAAATGCTTGCAAATCACTAATTTGTTTAAAAAAAGATTGAGGCGAGCACTGTAAGCTGTTAAATGAATTTAAATTTAATTCTTCATTCAATAAATTTTTATTTATATTTTTAGCTTCTTCCACAACAAGCTTGAAAAATACTATTGCTGTTGCTACTAATTTTTTCTCAACGTCAGATTCTTTATTACTAAATAAAAGAGCTTGATTTTCAAGCTTTTTATCTAAATCTTCTAATCTTTGGCACAAGTCATTTTTTTCTTTCTGGATCAATGAAATTTCATTCAGTAATTCATTATTTAATGATTTAGTAGAATTAAATTTATCAGTTAAATTTTTGACTTGTTCATTTGCCTCTAAACTATTATTTACCAAAAATTCTAATTCTTTTTTTTCTGTTTGAATTTTATCGATTTCAGACTTTAAATTTATCAATTGCTTGTCGACATCTGATTTCTTCCGTAATAAATCAATATGTTCTTCACGCAACAAATTATATATATCTTTCATTTTTTGAAACATTTCTAAAGCTTTATTTTTCTCTGTTAAAACATCAGTGCCTATTTGTGCACGACTTAATTCAGCTTTTAACTCTTCTCTTTCTTTCAAGAAACTTTCATTTTCCATTTTAACTTGAGTTAATTTTCTTTCTAACTCAACTGCATTTAATTCTAATTCAGTTATTTTTTCTTTTAAGAGTTCAATTAATTTTGAGTCTCGTTCTCTATTTTTTTGATTTTCATGCTCAAGTTTTGTTATTTTTTCTAATAAAATTGAAATTTCTTGTTCTTTAGACGAATTTCTTGACGAATATTCCTGAACAATCCAATTAGAATTGTTTTCTTCTTTATGCGTAGTAATATGGTCATTCAAATCAACTAATATTTCTTCATTTTCATTACCATCTGGTGAATCATTTTGACTAGGAAGAATGACTATTGGAGTAACGTGACTTTTAAGATCTGAAGCTAATAAAAAATTAGGGGGACTATCAGGTAATAAAGGAATTTGTATTAAATTGCGAAAATATTGTAAATTAGATGAATTAATATAAAATTGTTTAAGCATTTTAAATTGATTTAAAAATCTTGTTCTATGACCATTCAATGTACCAGAAGGAAGCTGAGAATGTAATTTGAATAAAACTTTTACAGAATAATCATATAATTGGCTTGAATCTTGAATACATGGAATTAATGGAGCTAGTTTACATTGACCATGACTTGTCATTGAACTAGATCTAGACATATCTAATGACGCAAAAATCGATGATTGAAGACATAAAATCTCATCCAAGTAATCAAACATTTCACAAGATAATTGAAAAAAAATGTTTACATCATTTTCTCCAATGTTATCAAGTTCTTCATCTGACACTTGCAAATTTCCAGGAAATCTTGGATTACGGATATGAAATTCGATTTTATTGACTAATAAGGTACAATAGTTTTGAATTAATTTTCCATATCCTTCTTTAAGTAGACCCCACATTTTACCAGTATCTAATATCCATTGCCTATAGGAATATGAATCTGATATAGTTTTGCGATATCCTTCACGCAAAAGTTTATGCAAAACATGGCAAAATTTCCAGCAAACTATTGGACTGTCTTGTAAGGGTAATTTTCTTATTATATGCCAAAATATATAAGCACTTTTTTCTTGGTACGTTCCAATAATTATCCTTCGAATATGTTTTTCTTTGACAGGGCATTCTAGAGGACCAACAGCTTTACTAATACTTATTGACTAATAAAGTATTAATGAAAAAGAAACAAAAATAAGAAACATAAAAAATTAAAATATGAAAACAATATTTAAAAGGTAAAATGTTTTAAATGAAATTTGACCGAGTTTAAAGTTAGGCATTTACCTGATATTTTTCAAATTCATCTCGTTCTAAACTGGCGCAATTCATCCGAGAACGAGGTGATAAAATCTTTTGCACATGTCGGCTGGCCATTTTTTAATTTAACCTGAATGAGTTAAAAATAAATTTATTCATTAATTCACTTGTAAACAGAAAATTAACTGTTTCAAATACAAGTAACAATAAAAAAAGTAATTTTTGACAATAGACAGATAAATTAAAGTTCACTGAACCAATTAACTAGTTTACTAAAAACAAATAAATGATTTACTATAAAAGTGAATGAGTAAATATTTAAATTTTTTTGAACACAATTAAGAATCGCTTGTTTGAGCGGTGAAATATTCATAAAAAGAAAAAAGTTTTTTTTTTACTATGTTTTATTCACATCATTGATTTTAAGTAGCGATTTACAGTGATTTAAATTTGCAGTGATTAAATTGAAATATAATGACAACTTGTTACTGAATATTACAAGAAAACAACTTTTTGGATAAGAATTTATTTGCGCAATTGAATTAGCGTTATATTGAAAACTTGTCAAACAATAGATTTCTTGCTTTTTGCAGATTTATTATTATTTAATTAGAATAAACTTAAGAGAAAGAATGACAAACCTGAAACGAGTGAAAACAAGAGCAAGTAAAATGTTTAAAGCATACAATGTGATAAGTTGATGGTGATAAAAGTATAAGATTGCACAACACATAAGAATGGAATTGCACAGCATTTAAGATGAGTTGATTAAGAAGAGTTAATAAAGTGAGTTAATTAAAACGGCTTGATTAAGATGACTTGATGAAGATGACTTGATTCAGACTTTGGCAAAAAATAGGAAAATAACAAAAAGACAGAAGGTGAATCGCTAAGAATTGTGAAAAAGACGCACCAATCGAACAAGGAGAAAGTTGTTTCGAGTTGAAAGCAACATGAAGAAGATGTGCAGACCAGCAACTGGCATTGAGATTATTGTACAAGAGGTTGAACCAATCAACAAAAATACTGAACAATTAACAGAGGCATTGAACAATTAACAGCAACACTGATCAATTAACAAAAACACCGAGCAATCAACAAAACTATTAAACTAATTGGTCGAGACCAAAGCAAACGCAACGAAACTGAATTAAGTTGATTCGGCCGCTTTCACTGTTGCTGTGTTTGTTTGAGATGACTTTGACTTGCGCACAAGCAACGAGCATCGGCAGGCGCCTGCTGCCATCTGAAATGGGCAAGGCTAGCAAGAAAAAGTTTTTGCCGACTGCAAAAATTGTATCAAAAGCGCTTTCTTAATTACTTTCCGATTCGCCAATTAAGACGTTTCACCGATCCGGCAGTTGTCTGGTTCGAAAACCCTAGTCAATAATTAATATTCGCAAAAACGATTCATCACTTGCTCACGCCCTTTGCACACACACACACAGCATACACACACAGGTCAGCACAACCAGAGTGCGGGGCCCGCTACTAGTGGAAACATTCATTCAAGTTTGGCAGATAGCTTAAAGAAGTTTTTTTCCAGCTTTTTTCAAACATAAACAAAGGCTCTTAAGATTTTTCACTTTCTTAACGTCATGTTACTTGACTGCCGTTTTTCAATCGCTGGCCTGCATGAATCAATAAATGTGAGAGACATTTTCGCCAACTTCAGTGCAATCAAATTGTTCACATAAATGTGGCCTTGCAGTTGTTGTCTAAGTTGTTGGTTAGGAAAAGTCTCTATTTTTCTACTTGATTTCAATTAGTCTACTTGATTTCAATTGGTCTACTTGATTTCAATTGGTCTACTTGGTTTCAATTAGTCTACTTGATTTCAATTAGTCTGCTTGATCTCAATTAGTCTACTTGATTTTAATTAGTCTACGTTTGGCCGCTCTGATGACTTGCAAGTCGATTTAAAGCTTTACTCAGTTCGGACACGAAATGAGCAATCTTGCAACCAGTGAAAATGAATTTTCTAACGTTAAAAATGTTTTTTTATATCCCAATCTATGTGACCACAATCTATGTGGTCAGTGCCGGCAAAAACAACGAGGAACAGCAGCAATGTACAGAAAATAGTTCCCAGTGTGCTCAACTTAACAGATCCCAGTGTTTAGATCTGGTCTTGCCTTACAAGTATGCCAAAATCGGTGCATGGCTCAACTCCAGCCTGAACAGCGAGATAGAAATACATAATTATCTTAACAAATGGAGTGGTTTAAGAAGTGTACGAAGATGTTGGATTCCTTTGCAAACCCTATTATGTACTGCCTTTTTTCCTAGATGCAATGAGCAACGGGTGCATCTTCCTTCTTATCAGATGTGCAAAAATGTACGCGCCAACTGCAAAGTTATTGACTCCATTGTCTCGTAAGTAATCCCATCTTACCTAGTTATTTTTACTAATTTTCTTCCTTCAGCTATGCCAATGTCACTCTTCTTCCCAACTTTCTTAATTGTAACGACAGCCGCATCTACTCCGCCAAATGCAAATATGAATATAAAGATTTCAAGTTTAACGCTTCCACATCCAAATGCAAATATCCACTTGTGTCCACTGAAGATTCCAATATTTGGTATCCTAATATTGAAGGATGTGCTCTTAGTTGTGATGATCCTTTTTACTCTGAAGAAGACAAAAAAAATTTTCAAACCTTCATTGCTTGGGCTTTATCTGTTTCTCTCCTATTTGTGCTCTTCTCTTTTGCCAGCTATTTTTTTATGTGGAACAGTTTAAAACAAACATCCAAATTTCTGTTTTATGTAAAATTTTGTTTCATCATAAATTATTTTGGCTGGTCATTACAATTCTTAATGGACAAAAAACAAATCGTATGTCGTGCAGATCAAACTTTAAGATATGGTGAACCGAACGGAGGCTTGCAATGTTTAATAAGCTTTTTTTTGATTTATTTTTCCGGTTTCTCTATCTTGGCCTGGTACATTGTGTTTGCTGTTGTAATGAAATTGTCAAACAAATCAAATTATATAAAACATGGGGTTAAATATTTTCATCTATGTGCATGGAGCATTTCATTTATCTTTACAATTATTATAATTGCTTTAAGCGAGATTGATGGCAATTATTTGTACGGAATTTGTTTCATAGGCTTTAAAAATAAAATTGCAAAATTTTTCTTACTAATTTTGCCTATCACTTTAGGACTTGTTGCAGCAATATTTACTATGACCAACAAAGCTATTGACATTAAGAAAACAATTGAATCAATATCTAATTTAAAAAAACGACATAATTATAAAAAAATATTCAGTAAAATAAGTAAATTTAAATAGTTTATTTAATATAATTAGTTTTAAAAAAAATTATTTTTTTTTTACAGTTACATGTGTATTCATCATGACGAGCATTCTTTTATTTGTACACATAGTGAACTTTTATAAAAATAATAATCAGGACATATTTGAAATATCTTTAAACAATCAGATAATGTGAGTATAAAAAATTTTATTATTTAAAATTATATTATATATTTTTTTTATTCTTAAGGTGTTTACTTAATTTATTACAAGTTTTTAATAATCAAAATTCTTGTCAGCACAATTGTGCAATGAACAAAAGACCAAATTTAACTTTGGATTATTGGATTATTACTTTTGTTTTTGGAAGTGGAATTTTATCTTCATTCTGGAATATTAACTCAATAACATTCAAGTTTTGGATAATGTTAGTGTCAAAAAAGAAAATTCCAAATAAAAATGAACAACAAAATCGCAATAGGAAAAGGAACGGATTTTTGGTTAATATGCTTCAAAATAGAGAACAAGATCCAGTAAAAATGAATCTTAGCACAATAACCACGAATCCTGAATCAAATTTGGCAAATAGAGAAAGTTTTCCTCTTTCTTCAGAAAAAAAACCATTGACCTTGTCGACTGCTCAACAAAAGCATCAAGAAAAAAAAGAAAGGAAATTAATTGAAAAAAGCTTTCTTAAGGCCTGTAAACAAAAATCTAAAAAATTTGGATCAAGTTTTATAGCAAATCCTCAATTGTCCAAAGCAACTAGCACTAGGTCATTAGAACTTTTAACCAACACTCAGCAATATGTTGCAGCACAATCATTTGCCACACAACAACAACAACAGCAAAAACAAATACAGGATGCTCAAAATTTATACCTTCTTACACAGCAAAATAATGTTTACCAACTGCAAAATAGTAATTCAAATGCAACAGCTACAATAGCATCACCATTACCAGAAACCAGTCAAATTAATTCCAAGATAAATCATTTTTCAAATAAGGTTACAATAGAAAAAAGAAAAGAGAACTTACCTGCATCTAACTATAGTTTTACTCATGGAATGTCAGAACAGAACAAAAATGCGATATTAATCAATCCGTTCGAAGAAAAGCGCCGACCGGATAGTCAATTAAATTTTGGACCATCAAACGAATTTAATACTGTTTTGAATACATTTGCAAACTTGACCAAAAATCAATCAATTGAAAACAGTAATATAATTTTAGACACGTTTAAGCTAAATGCCTCTAACCTATTGAAGCCGAATAGCAGTTTTAATCAGAATCAGACATCTAATTTAAATCAATTACCGTTTGTTAATAATCTTCCCTATTTGCATCAAATGAACACTTTGTATAACATGGCTGGTATAATGCCTAATGGACAAAATATACATACGGACTCAAACTTTTTGGCATACTTGAGCATGTTCAGCTCATTATTCGGGCCACAGCAACAACAAATCAATATGCTTGCTCAACAAACTTTGCAGCAACGACTACTCCAACAACAGCATCAACTCAAATACCAGCAACAGTTGCATCAACAGTTTGGCCCTGTTCAGCCAACCACTCAACAGTATAACACTGTCGAAGAACTAGAGGCAGCCACTCGAGATCGAGGCAATTTAATGCATATTTGTCAAGGAGTGGATTCTGCAAGTGAGTTCAATGAGCCGTGCTTGCCTATTATAGTCACTGAAACCGAGAGTTCAGTAAGTGATTTTGAATGCCATTATAATGGAAGAGAAGCCATTCCAACAGATGCCGAAAGGATTGTCAGAGAAAGATTGCAGCGGCTAGACAGTGAATCTAGCCTAGATTCTTTGCAAGAAAAAAATAAAAGTAACAGTAAAATCTCAAAAGAAGCCAAAGAATCTAAAGATAGCAAAAAAACAAGCAAGAGAAAGCAAAAATCAAATAAAAAACGCAAAAGCAACAAAACCAGCAACTAAATTTAAAATAAAATAATATTAAAACAACGTTTCCTCTAATTATTAATTAATTTTGTCTTATTAATAACTTAATATGTTTGCCAATTATTGAAATAAAAAAAAAACGCAAACACTTGTAAATATTACTCGTTTAGTCGATCTTTTAATCATTGTAAATAAACTTTAAAAATTAGTTTTATATTAAATTGTGTCCAATTGTCAATGTTCAATGATCATCTCAATGGTCAGAAATGATAATTGAGTTTGAAATCAAACTGCAAAAGATAAGGGTTGTAAGTTTAACGGCGGAATACAAAAACTAAAAACACATTAATTTGTCAACAATCAATTTTTTATTTATTTATTTTTTATTATTCATTTTTCATTGTCATATAACAAATAAAACAAAACCATTAAAATGCACTGAATATTACTTAAAAAAAAAAAAAATGATTAATAAATTATCACAGTTATATTTCTCGCAAATATACATGTTTAATTGTATAAAGTGATAAATGTTTTGCAAATTGATGAACTTTTTGATTTTATTTTCATGAGTTTGCACTTGTGAAATGTGGCCTAAAACTGTTTAACTAACAATTGAACAGTTTAGTATGATCAAAACAAGTCCATGACTGATGATTATTCATCTTTTAATCAAATGTACAAAAAATGTAAGAAAGATAATGCAATGAGTGGGTAAAATTTATTTAGGCACTGAAAAGAGTAGTTTATTGTGAATGGTTGTGCAGACTTAAAAGTCGGCTACAAATATTCCAAATGGATGAAGGCGATGAAAAATAGTCAAATAAATAATCAAACAGTTATGCAGATGCCAAGACAGTTAAAAAAAAGGTAAAATAAGAAAAAAAAATCAGATCAATTGTTACAAGCTGCAGGTGTAAATCACATAAAATTGAACATACCAAAAGTGGACTGTGAATTTTGGCAGTTTACATTTTGCGTCTTATAAACGCCCATTTGTGCGTTCCATCTGTTTTTTAAAAAAAATTATCAAAAAAAAACATCAATTTAATTAAATCGTTCCTTTCGAATTGAGCAATTGCAGAAACAATTAAAAAATTTGTTACCACGATTACTTACAATAAATTCACTTGACTAATTGCGCGTCGATTTTTGTTTGAAGTCGAATACAATTCATTGCAATTACTTGATTCTGCAGTTATTAACATCAAAAATATAATAAAATTAGTAAATTAAATCAATAAAAGATGTACAAGCGATTAGAATGATTTTGATTTGATTATATTTTTCATGTAAAATCATACACCAAAACTTGTCAATTTTTATTTTATTTAATTTTTTAAAGTTTACTTACTGTCGGCTATTGCATCCTGGAATGCAGAATTTAGTTCAGTCTGTGTTGTTTTTTAAATGATGTTAAAAATGTTAGTGATCCCATATTAAACAGAAATTGAAATAGAAGCAAACAATTAGCCGCAATATAAAGTGAAAATAAATTCAAATTAAGTAAGAATAATAAAAAAAAATGTTTTTTTCATGATAATAATGGCTGAAAAATATTTTCAATATATTTAAATTTTTAAATATGCAATATACTATGTATAATTTAAAATTGTAATTTTAAATATTACAAAAATGTGTCTAATAGACAAAATTTGCAGTCTAAAAAACAAGTGCCAAATTTGGCTGCTGAAAGATGGACACAAGTGTATCTTGATTTAGATACATAAGTGAGTCTATGTGTGATTATTTTTAACTCTCTCAGCGGGAAATGAATAAGTTTCAATTTTAATAGTTTATCCGCTGCATTCTAATGCAGAATATTGTAATCAGTAGCAACTAACTCAATAAGTTTTTCTATTTCTTTACATTGATTACTTTACCAATTTTAAGCCTGATTTCGTATTTTTTTTTGTATTCAAAAACACTTAAATCTAATCTCAAACGTCTTAGACTCAACATCATTTTTAACCATTTGAATTAAAATATACATCAAATATAGTAAGAGTGCTTGTGATATATTGCTTTTGATGTAAATATCTTGTCTTCATCTCCAGTTTTTAGTCAATCAATTGCATTGTTTGCAGATCTTAACTTATCATCAACCACAGAACAATGCAATGAGTATTGTTTACTGTTAAAAATGTAAAATTTGACACTTGTAAAGTAAAAAGCTTCAATTGAAAAACAAATATATCCTACTTTGACAAACTAGTAAAATCAACTTAAAATAAATTAAAAAAATAAATAATGAATAGAAAAAAATAAGATTAAAAAACTTAAACCAAATGTAAAAAAAATTGAAAATAAAATCAAAAACATAAAATTATAAAAAAGAAATGGTTTAAAGTGCACAACTCATCAAATCATTTTCGTTTTCTGAAATGTCAAGTAATGTTTACACTTGATGGATCGAAAATCACATAACTTGACTTTTAAATAATTGTATCTTTTGCTTTGAATCTTTTTTATGACATTTTTACACGTGAAAACGACTGAGAAAAGCAACAAGACCATAACTTTTGTTTATTTGTTAAAATCATGTTCATTTAACAGTATTTGTTTTAAATAAACTTTCTATCTTACCGAACTGACAGTGTTTGCTTGTCTCTGCTGTGGAATATCATATATATTGTTCATCACTTTTTGATCTAAAGCAACTTGTCTGGCCAACTGTTCTTGGGCAAAAACTGTGTGCTGTTGTCGTTCAAATTCAGATCTTAA